>OX276457.1:35280544-35880544 GCA_946251905.1 Cryptocephalus moraei | reverse complement strand
TCTCCTCCCTCCCCCATTACGACGAATTCACATTTGAAAAATATATATACATAGTCCAACGCTTCAAGATTTTCACGCAATTTTCTTAAAAGTCAAAACGTCCCTTCTCCCTACCATTCTCGAATTATTAACAATTCAAATAATACGGCTAATAAACTCGATTCGAATCTTGGCGAATGCGACAAGGGCCTCGAGAATTATATAGAGAACAAAAATATAAAGGATTTTCGTTAAGAGAGCCGGGAGCGGGCGCCCCCCCCCCCAACCCCCGTCTTCCCTCCTTCCCCTTTTCCGTCGTAAAAAACTTTTCTGGAGAATATCCAATTTCCCAAAGCCGTTTAATATTGTTTTTGAAAAGTCGGGATCAATAGGAAGGCGACTGGAGTCAGTCGTAAAGTTTTTCCCGAGACGGAATTAATTCGCTGCGGATCCGGGGGTGGGGGGCGGAGAGGGGAAGTTTAACAGGGTGTAATGGCCATTCGTACGATTGGGGATATACGCACCAATGGACAACTGCAGGAGGGTAGTTTTGGTTTTGGAAGTGTGACATTGTAAGTTATGACATTTTCAATCACCGCCACCAATCTCCTCATAAATAAAAAAAATGGAAACAATATTTCGATGGCCAAAGAAATTGTAGATTGAAATCAATTCCAACGAATCTCCTGATATCCAAACGGGTCACGATTTAGCGAGTGGTAAAAATGTTCAGGAAAAGTTATTGAAGTTTTCTAAAAAAATTTATGAGATCCATAAATCGATTTACTTCGCCTTACAAAGTTATTACAACTTTAAACGCAACATAAACTTTGAGTCACTGAAAGAGACTTTCAAAAGATGGGACATAGATTATAGATTCGAGATTCCATTCGACTGATTAACGGAAAATTGTAGAACAGAACATTGAGGGATTTCTCTATAACTAATAGTCCAATAAGGATTAGGTTCCCTCGAAGGTCCATTTTCCTTTGCTGAAGTCTGAAAGGATTTCAATTAAGTAATTCAATCTAATACTCTCATACTATAACAATATTGACAAATCCAAAAGAAAATTGCATATTTGACATTCGACAGGAAATGCTAAGCTCCTTGAATGGCTGGTTTAACCGATTAAACTTCGTCGTGTCATAATAAACCCGAGTTTAATGGCTTCGAAATAAGTTTATTCTGTAAGTGTTTTACTGACAAGAGGATAGTAAAAATCTCATTTCGGTTTACTGCTCAATTTAAAAATGGAACGACATCGTTGGGGAAACAAAGTGAGCCAAACTAAAAAAGTAACAAACGGGAATATGCTTATATGAGGCGCTTTTCGGCATCGTCGATTGCTTCCAATTAATTTACTGATGGTCACCGTTAACGTCCATGTTTTTAATTACCGGACTCTTCAAAACAAGGACCGTTCCCAAACTTGATGAAAGTTTCATTAATTTTTTCCTGACGCCCGTCGTACGGGCAGTAATCGGAAAAAGGTCAACGGTTTTGGTCCATGTTTATTCATAAGTCCCACGCAGTCCCGAGAAACGGAGAGAGAGCGAGAGAGAGAGAGGCGACGGGAGAAAATTGTTGAATTTCCATTTCTGTCAAGTGGGGAAGTGTTACACAACGACATGACTGCTTGTAGTGCAAGACAACTATCTAAATGACAACAAATTTGGACCAGGAAATTAAATAACGGGACAAGAAAAAAAAAAATAATGCGAATTATTTTTGAAGTACTACTTTGACGAAACGAATAAGATAAGCAAAAAAGAGAATGTGTTAAATAATAAAATAGTAATTTCATGCATGGATATTTTACAAAAAGGTTGTTTTTTGATAAAAACGCTTATGTAATTAAACAAAAGGCAGTAGTGTATAATAAATGGATTTTTTGGATTCGGTACAGCGTTCCAAAATTATTTCTATCACTACTTCGAAAACATTCCGTTGTTTACTTATTCTTATCCCCGATACGTTGAAATCTCCTATAACAATCTACGAAGAAACACAGAGAAACACTTTGCCCGTCTCGAAGCGAATCCATCACCGTTATCAAGCGTCCAGGGAGAATAAAAAAGAGCCACCCAACTTAGCATTCGGACCGTTTGTATTTCTGCTTGCTTATTTTTTCCTCTCATCTCTCTTTCTCTCTTTCTTTTTCCTTTGAAAAGGGAAAACTGATATATGTAAGTGATGTATCCGCTACCTAATGACGTAAGACATTAAGGTGGGACGGAAAAACCGGGACAGAAAGTTTTCCGTAAGTTTTTGTGGAGTTGCTGTTTATTTCATGAGTTTTATTTGCGGAGAGATTGGAATTTCGCCCGGATCCGGATCGCTGTCGGTATTCATAGCTTACACATGTTGACAATTTTGAATTACGCAAAAATTACGAAAAATTTCTGGTTCTTTAGGAACTAGTCTAAATAGATCGAATTTTTAAATTAACTTTAATCTAAAAATTCACTTAATTCACTTTTTTGACTATTTTTGTTCTCAATTAAAAACTAAGTTACTTTTGGGTAAAATGGGCTCACCATCCTCTAGGGAATTAAAAGACCTTAAAGTGATTCTAAACCGACCTCGATATCTTCATTTGTTGCTGAAAATAATGGTATAGAATGTCAAAATCAACAAATTCTTTGTTTAACAATTGTTATTGCGAAATTGAACCTGCGGCTTTGTTATTTTGTAAAAAGTCTGGGATTATAGTGCTTAATATGTGGTAAAAATTTCAGATCGATTCATCAAATAGTTTATTGCAAAATTCAATTTGTTTATATTTTTGCAATAACCATCTACGCACAACTAAAAAAAATCGCGATTCTAAGATCATGGTGGCCTAGAGAAACATTTTCTCTATCGATATCAATTGTTGAATGTGATAAAAAGCAATTTTAAGATTGTTTAATAAATTAAAGAAGAAAAACATTTTTTTTATTTGGCACCTAATGTCATAAGCAATATCTCTGGAAATTGTTGACGAATTTTGTTGTTGTTCTTTTAATTTGGAGTACCTTTCTGAGCACATTACGAAGATGCGATTTGTTTATTAATTTATTCGTTAATTTACCACCTAATTTGTTGAAACAATTTTAAAAAAAATTTGCTCGAAAAATCTTTTTTTTTTGGTGCAGTTGTCATTGTTAAACATGGAAAAGGATTGAATGAAACGTACATTGCAATATTATTAACATATTTTGTTTTATTGCTACATCAAATTGTATGAACATAGTGTATTTTTTATCATATTTTTATCAAAAAATAATTTTTTTAATGACAATAATTCATGTATTATAGTTAAACAAGTAATTTCCATTTTTAACAATGAAAACCGCACAAAAAATGGATTTTTCGCGAACATTTTTTTCCCAAAAAATTGTTTCAACAAATTGGGTGAATAAATAAATTAATAAACAAATCGCATCTTCGTAATGTACAGAACGGTACCCCAAATCAAAAGAAGAAATATCAAAATTCGCTAACAATTTTCAGAGATATTGCTTATGACATAAGGTGCCAAAATAAAAAAATGTTTTTCTTCTTTAATTTTTTAAACAATCTTAAAATTTGTTTTTTATCATATTTAACAATTGATATCGACAGAAAATATGTTTCTCTAGGGCACCATGATCTTAGAATCGCGATTTTTTTTTTTAGTTGTGCGTAGATAGTTATTGCAAAAAAATTGCAAAAATATAAACAAATTGAATTTTGTAATAAGCTATTTGATGAATCGATCTGAAATTTTTACCACATATTAAGCACAATTATAATCCCCGACTTTTTACAAAATAACAAAGCCGCAGGTTCAATTTCGCAATAGCAATTGTTAAACAAAGAATTTGTCGATTTTGACTTTCTATACCATTTTGCTCAGCAACAAAAGAAGATATCGAGGTCGGTTTAGAATCATTTTAAAGGTCTTTTAATTCCCTAGAGGATGGTGAGCCCATTTTACCCAAAAGTATCTTGGTTTTTGATTGAGAACAAAAAGAGTGAAAAAAGTGCATTTTTTGACGTTTAATTGTCAACAACAATGCCTAATGTTCATAGTCTCGTGGGGTCTTTCTATACGTTTTGTTTCTGTTGGCCTATGTTACCTAAAAATCCGGGTCTCCTGCTCGAGGATTCGATGTCAAAAACTGGGTATTTTTTTTTTTGCTTATTTGCTTGGCCTAATGGTCAAATCTACTGGTGGACACGAGATCGAGACGTCTCGAGACGAGATTCGATGTTAAAATTTCGATAACAAAACAAAATTTTTAAACCACCACTAGAAATCTGGATACGTAGCTTTTCTTTCAATTTTTGGGCTATAGAACTATTCCACCAAAAGTCTCTGTTTCCGTTTCTCGGGGTTTGTGCTCCTCCTAAGTTTTCGTTTGCTGGCGCATGGATTGCACTGTAGATTGCTTTCAACGCCTCTAAAATCTCGTCTCGTCATTTCATCCAAGACCGCGTATGTACATACATTTTTGTACGGCCGCGTATAGATTTTCGTCTCGATTCCGGCCTCGTGACTCTTCCCGATCGTGACCAATTATGGATTTTTAAGCCGACAACCACTGAAACGCTCGGAACCGGTCACGATGGGCGAGACAGAGGTTACAATCGGACAATGGATACGTAGGTACGAATAAAGGCTTTGACAATGGAAGCGACGCGTGTTACGATCCTTCCATTGTGAAAATTTCGAAAGGGGCAGAAAAAACTGTTCCCGACGAGAGGGACTGATGATAATGATGATGGTGATTCTAAAGTTACAATGTCATTGATATATCGCTGCGGATTTGAAGTCCCAGTTGTGGAAGTCAATGTTTTACACATGTGGGTTCGTGATGGTAATAATCATAATTGAAGAATACATGGGAAAATAAAGTTGAGTACCACCATGTAGGAATTTGGCGATAAAATCGATCATAGTATTCACCATAACCCAACACAGGGTGTAACGTCCCTTCACCATTTTTTAAAAGGTTACCTTATTCGTTTATTGCTGGCTATTGTTAATCTTCTTCTTCTAATGTAGGGCCTTGCCCTGTTCTTCTTCACGCTTCAAATTATTGTCAAGTCTTCTCTCTCGAAGATAGCTAACTTTGGGCCTATCTTTTTTGTGGTCTTCCTATGCTTCTTTTTCCTGGAGGTCTATAGTCTCTTGCTATTTTATGCTCTTAACACATGTTCACCCCAAAATCTTCTTCTTTGTTTTACGAACTTCGTGATGTCGATTACGTTACATTGTACGTTATTGTTAATCGTGGTGTAATAACCAACCACTACCTATCCGTAAAGGCCTTGACACCGCTATGAAAATAACGCAACAAATGCTCCCATACTCCCGTCGTAATTTTCTCCCACCGAAAGGACTTATCGCGCGGATATCCCGCATAGCACGTCGGGAATAATTCTCATTTCCATGTGGAGCGTCTCGCCGACGAATTTTCTTCCAATTTCCGATTTTTCCGCGTCGGCAGCGCGAAGGAGAAAATACACGCATCCACACGTCCGCAGCATTCGTCGGGAGATTAATGAATAAACGTCAATTCGTTGGCGTCTCGTCGATAAGCGTGAAGAGAATCGAAGGGACTCGTCGGGAAAGAGAGTTTTCCGCTTTCCCGTCACCCCGAACATGTCGCGGCATCTCGGATTAACCGCGAGAGCGGAGGGAAAAGCGACGAGGAAACATACGAACATTACGAAGGAGAGCGAAAGCAGTACGTACGGTTGTCATTTTTGGTTTCCGAGCAGCGAAGTTCGAGAGATCGAACGGATGAAATACGAGCCGATGGCCACCTAGCGAGGATCTCCTTTATGAAAGAGGATAAATAACAATAAAGGAGGAGGATTTAATCTCGGGGGGTGTTTTGTAACCTGAAATGTGATTGGGATTTATGTGGGGGGGTGGGACGGCAGAGAAACGGGCTACGCGATAAATTCAGGATGTTAGCGTGTAGTATATGGAAAGGACGAAATAGCTGATATTATGCCATAAAAATATATTATCCCGAATAAGGGACCTCTTTATGGATCACTCTGATTTACAACAGCATTAGGATATTTCGTAATGTTAACGCGCTTTCTCCGAGTAAATCATTCTTTATTCTTACATACTTGCTGGGAACGCGAAACATAACGTACAAATTCGATTTGAACACTTTAAATTGAATTATTGTTTTCATGTCGATTCGATGTGTGAGCAGATTTCATCATTTCATTAAAGTTATTGTGAAGCTGTTTGTTTACTTTTACATATGTCTCTACAGTTCCATTGGTACTAAGTACTAGCATAATATAACACAGTTGAAAATTTATTTTATAATTTTCACCAGAACTAGGGCAGTATAAACATCTCCAGATTATTGTTAGTAATGGTCAAAAAATTGCAAAAATGGGAAAAAGGATAACCATATCTCCCATACGCAAGGCTTCATGTAACAAGGTATATAAGTTAATATTAATTAAATATGACTAAGAAAGACCTTACCTCTACACTATTAACTAGGAGGCTTGATTATTAAAATAAAAGAGTTGTAGGACAGAGGTACATTTTTCCAACTTTGTCGTTTAAATAATTGCTTTGTAGTTTTTTTTTTCTATTTGATTACTTGATTTAATTATTCTAAAGTTTTTCAAGACATTCTTATATTGTCAATTAGTGTTTTCGATGCATGGGAAAAGCCGTTTTTTCGTTTATCGGTGGCGTTAATTTCGCGTTAATAACTAGTTCTTCGGTGGTGGTATTTGAGGATTTTGAAAGTATTGTCTTGTATTATTTTTTTTAAATGATTTTTTATTTTTGTGATTCAATGTTAGTTATTGTTTTTGTTGTTATTGTTTCAGGTGTAGTGTGTGTAGTGATAGTGAATCTATTGGAGTCAGTAGCGGCGGCAAGGAGGGAGGCGTTGCCATCATGCCTACATGTCATTGTTAAATGGTTTGTTTCTTTTTTAGTCACTTTAAAAGGAGACACTTTTATTTTCCATGTCTTATTATGACTCATTCATTAATACAACATTTATTGTTACATTTTCAGGTGAGTATTATCGTCGACAGTGGCATAGAACTTCACATAAGGGCAGAGATTCAAGAGAGTAGCAACTGTTTGCAAGGTAAGTTTTTTTTTAATTTATTTTTGACTATTTTATTTCCTTGTAAGTTATCGTGATTCAGTGCCATTACTAATTTCACTATTACGTTTTTAGGTAAGATTTTCAGAGGCGATCGCGACATTTTCGTAGAAGTGTAAGAAGATAAAAGTAGTCGTCTATAATGGTTAGTATATTTTACATTCCATTTTAAATGTTATTTTGTCGTTATCTTTTTAAATTAAAATATGCCTTTATTTGTTAATATCTTTCCAGACAGCCGAGTCATGGCAGCAGTAATCACAGACATCTTCGGAGCAGGGAAAAGGGGAAAAAACTTATTCTCTAATGAGTCTAATGGTTAGTATTTTAAAATTATTTCAAAAGGAACAATAATCTTCTTCACATCTTATTATGATTAAGTGTTCTGAATACTGTTATTATTTTGGTTTCAGGGATCTACCAGTCATATTGACAGCAATTGCAGAACTTCTTGACGGAAGGACAGTCGCAGTCGTCTTGCAAGGTTAGTGTTTTTAAATTATTGTTCACTGAACATTGTAGACACACTGCCATGTAACTTTTATAAAAATAGATTCAGTAATCTCATCACGTCCACACGACCCAATAAGATATTATTACCTCTACATTATCTACACAAATTTTGAACCAATGTAGAATTAATTAAGTATGTAAAATTTATTCGTTTAAAATTGAAAAAGCAAATTCTTATTAATTTGCGATGTTACATTATTAATACATAATGGTACATATAAGTTTACATGGTTCTTGATACAGTCAAAACCAGGTCGATTAATTTATTTATTAAATATGTCGATAACAACAACAGTAATTTATTACACGTAATATAAACACACCAATTTTACCATAATTAAAAACTAATTAAGTAATCAATGGAACTCGCATTATTCTACTTAAGATGTATTAAATATGTTATAAGAACCTATAAACTGAAATACACCGCTGATACAACAAATCTGTCATGCGCATTTTGTTAATTAGCAAATGAAACACATGGCCAAACCACATCCTGGTTCAGGAAGCTTATATTCAGAGAAGTAGATTATTAGGAAATGAGCAATTCCATATAATTTTCGCATTATTGATCCTCTGTTTTCTGTATAAATAATTACTATTGGGTCCACATGTGTGAAGAGAGAATTATCGTCTACCATTATTGTCTACCAATTTCTATCAGTCATTAACGATCACCTGGTGCAACTGAAGACGATTTTGATAGATGGTTGCGGTAGATGATAGATGATAAATAAGAATTTAATAATAATAATAAATATTTGAGTATTAAATAATGTGAAATACATGCGACGCAACTCGTAAAATAAATTTCACTAAACGTAACACAATCCGAAGTAATCGGTTTAAATTAATTTTAAATTAAGCAGATTTTTCACGGCGCTCGGAAAATATATGCCTATTAACTCATTTTTTTTCACGCTAATAACCGTTTGTTTCCACTCAGAACTTTCGCGACTCCCGAACTTCCCCAACTTTCCGACAACTTCAGAGGGAAGGGGTGAAAAGTTCGGTTAATTTCACGAACTTCTGTTACGGCAATAATTTTCCAATTAAAAAAAAGCCGGATTGTCGTAGGGTGTGCAGTAATTCAGAAAAGGGGGAGGGGGAGGGGCAGATTTTTACAACTTTTCGGCAGTCGAAGTGTGCACGTAAATAGAACATGTATATTACACATTAATGTGTGTTGCAGGAGTAACAGTCTTCAATTTGGCGGCGAGCCAGAGTTGTTCGTAATTATAACGAGATGAAGAAGCATTTTTAATGTTCAAAGTTCGTTATGTTATGACAGCCGCCGTATATTACGTCGGTGCGGTACGTTACATAAGGCTGGTTGAGCTAGTTCCGCAGGGAAATGAGAAATTCATAAGGACGGGAGATTAATAAATAGAGAAAATGGGTTATTTCCTGCCATACTTCATCTTGATAAAAATTTTGCTTCAACATAAAAACGTGTTATTTTACAAACCAGTAAAGACTAACACCAATTTTTATGAAATAAAAGTTATAATCTCTAAAATGCCAGTGACTCAGAAAAGGAAAAGATTGCTGCAAAAGTCTGAAGGGGAATAGTGGCGTGAAGGACGAAGGTCCTGGCAAATTGACTACTTAATTTGAATTGTTGAAATAGATAATTTAGTTTTAATAACTGCACAATAACAATCAAGGTTAATG
Source organism: Cryptocephalus moraei (assembly GCA_946251905.1). Classification (NCBI taxonomy): domain Eukaryota; kingdom Metazoa; phylum Arthropoda; class Insecta; order Coleoptera; family Chrysomelidae; genus Cryptocephalus; species Cryptocephalus moraei. Next base: position 35,871,245 of record OX276457.1, on the reverse strand, counting down.
AATATTTATCGTTTACGAGGTTTCGGTGTTTTTAACTTCTGAACTCAGACATAAATTTTTCAAATGTGGTATTGTACAATATATATGAACAAACTTTATAAATACGCATTCCTGACGGGCCCGTTCCATAAATCGCAGACAAAATTCCATATTTCCTTCTCCAAACAACATTTTCCAATATCCTTGAAATTAACATAAAACGAAAACAAATTTTCCAAAAATAAATTTTCCTTTTTTTCTTCTTCATGGAATGAAAAAGGGCACGCACGAGTGTCTCTGGGACTCGGGAAAAACACAACATGCGGAAAACAAGCGAACGAACACCATCAATCTTGTAATGGATAGAATGAAACCTATTTTATCTTGCACGTCTATTTCGTTACACAAAAATGGATACGTTCGGATAAGGAAGAAACGAATGCCAAGAGTTTCAGGATTAATGAATTACCACGGCTCGCGGCTCGCAATATCAATAGATAGAGGAGCGTCCAGAGATTGTAGAGTGGCGGAAAAATTTTACTCCCCGCAATTAAATCCAGACAATGGACGATTCACAATTTTAATCATTCACAAGCTCGTTGATTCGGGTCGTTTAGTCTAATAAGGTCTGTTGAGCTGGTAATAGAATCGAGAGAATTTTTTGAAAGGACTTAAAACTGCAGTAAAACTATTTTGACGATGTCTTGTTTGATATTAACGACTGGAGCACTTGTCAGTTCTCATACGAGGGAGAAGTAGGTTGTGAAGTACCTAATATAAATTTTATAGGTACTCGAGAAATATTCCATGACTAAATGTGGTAAAATACCATTGATAAAACTTAAGAAAACATAAGAATGACGTTAAGTTTCATCGTTTTTTAAATATTTTGTTGGCAACCCCTTCAATTTTTTCGATATCGTCTGATATGAGGCACTTTTCACCATCTTATCAGACTACCCCACTGTTGTTACGAAATTAAAATTTTAATTTATCATCTAAAATTATACACACTCGGTATGACGATTTCAAACTCGTTGGTACTGTACATCGTTCCCAAGATGGCGATTAAGTTTGTTTCGGGTCCGAAGCCAACTCCTCCGGATCGATCCGGATTAAATTAACGAAAAACCGTACTCGCCATTCGGCATAATAATAAGGTAGACGAGAGGAGCGAGTGAGGGAGTGAGAGAGAGGGATACATATACAGGGGGGTAGAAGGGAGAGCGGCGGTCGGTGGCCATTTTGGTTTTAATGGAAAATTTCGTCGGGGATTTGATTTAGGTGTCGGGAGAATCGTGTGAGGTATAATCAGTCTATTTCCGATTTTCGGGGGTGGCGGGGAAGGGGGCGTAGGCGGGAGTCCCCCGGGACCCCCATAAATCTCGCGAGCAGGAATAAGTCCTCGTGGAATTCCCGATGTGGGAAGGTGGAAATCTGATTTCGATAAGGGAGGCCGTAATTGTTTAAGCGTAATCTGGCAAACATCGGAGACGTGGTATATATACAGGCGCTCAGGTCGTGGATTCCCCTCCCCCGAACCGTAAATTAGGGCAAAAATGAAATTCCCTTCTCTAATGAACAATTTTCCTCCGCCACGTCAAACTCCGCGAACGGAATATTAATTATAGTCCCGCTCCCCCCCTCGGAGGAGAAAAAATTTAATGTGTATTTCTTGTCGAAGGGGCCTCGTAAAATCGTCATGTTTATAGGTGTAATTAATTCCGGGGTGGGCGGGACGTAGCACTAATAGCTGCAGCTTTACGTGAGAGTGTTCCCAGATTTTCCGGGAAAAATCCCGACGAGATGTGTCGACTTTCGCCTTGTATGTCTGTTTGCCTGTGCGCGTCGTTCAGAAATAATTTAATGTCCGTTGTGTTTTATTTGGTTTTCTGGTGGAGGAACGAGGAGGATAGCTAGAATAGCGAGAGCAGGATTTTATTGGGGTCGTAAATATTTCCGAGTGTTCGTTACGCGGTTTATTTAAATTAACAAGGAAGCTAGGCTGTTTTAAAATAAGATCGATGCTTTTATTCGACGAATTACATGACTAGACGTGCGCGTTTAGTATGCTGTAAACTAATAGAAATATTAATGGCGGCTGTTTGTTCCATGTTTAACACTTAATTTGAGACATTTATCATAAATTTAAAAAGCAATTAGTGGTAATTTTGCTTGGCGCATTAATTGACACCACCACAGTAGTTTAATTTTAGAAATGACATGATGTTTGATGTTATTGACTCGTTCATCAACAAGAAAGCCATACGAGGACAATTTAACTACCGTGTTATTTAGGGAAAGTCCCTTAGGAGAGGTAAGTGGTGTAAAAAATCGTGATGTGTTCATCAGAGTACTTTCTCATATATAGGGTGTTTCAATATGCGTTTGCCAAATCCAAACGGGAAATAGATACGGTTAATTTAAGCAAAAAAAAAGTTTATTTTATACTAATTCAATGGTAGAATATATATTATAAATTTAAAATAAATTCTTGTAGCAAATTTTGAGAAAAATTCAAAAATTGAAAAACCACAAGTATAAAGTGCTCTTCACAGATGATTTAGCCGAACACGTTACAAACCTTTTTATACATATTTAATTGTACAATAAATTTTCAAAGTTTAAAAAGAATTCTTGTAACGAATTCCGAGAATAATACAAAAAACCCAAAATCGACAAGTATAAAGTATCCTTCACAGAAGATTTAGCCAAAAACGTTAGAAAACTTTTTTATACATATTCAATAGTAGAATAAATATTCAAAGTTTAAAAAAAATTCGTGTAGTGGATTTCGAAAAAAATTTAAAAAACCGAAAAATGACAAGAGTAAACTACCCTTTTATCGTGGCCGATTATTTTAATGAAAAGCTTATTTTCACGTCCTGGTATGGTACGAAGTCTAAATACATAGTTTTGACCGTTTGTAGTTTTTTTGTTTTTGAGAAAATCCTACCACAGACACACATACACACATACACACATACATACAGACGGTTTTCCAAAAACATGTTTTTTGGACTCAGGGGACCTCAAAACGTTCAGAAATGCTAATAACTCAATTTCGAAAAATCGACCCGATTACAATACTCTCTCATATATGAGTACCTCATATGAGAAAGTAAAAAACGAATGTCACACACTGTAAGGGCATCGTCACCGAAGACATACACAAAGTTCTCAGCGGACGAAAAAGCTTAATTTATGAGATTAAACTTCCTAGAAAAAAAATATTTCATAATTTTAGAGACTAATCTCGAGACGAGACGAGATTACATCTTGAAATTTCGAGAAGAGACGAAATTTAATTTTGGTCTCGTCATGAAATACTAACATTTAACAGTGAAGCATTCATTAGTGGCGTAATTTTTAGCTTTCTCATATGAGGTACTCATAATATGAGAGTATTGTAATCGGGTCGATTTTTCGAAATTGAATTATTAGCATTTCTGAACGTTTTGAGGTCTTCTGAGTCCAAAAAACATGTTTTTGGAAAACCGTCTGTATCTATGTGTGTATGTATGTCTGTGGTAAGATTTTCTCAAAAACAAAAAACAACAAACGGTCAAAACTTTCGGCTGGGATCGGCCGGGATAAAAGGGTAGTTTACTTTTGTCATTTTTCGGTTTTTTTAGTTTTTCTCGAAATTCGCTCCAAGAATATTTTTTTTAACTTTGAATATTTATTGTACTATTAAATATGTATAAAAAGTTGTCTAGCGTTTTTGACTAAATGTTCTGTGAAGGGCACTTTATACTTGTCAATTTTTGGTTTTTTAAATTTTTTCCGAAATCCACTCCACGATTTTTTTTTGCTTAAATTAACCGTATCTATTTCCCGTTTGAATTTGGCAAACGCATATTTTAACACCCTATATATGAGAAAGTACTCTGATGAACACATCACGATTTTTGTTTATATCTTATAATCCGTTAATTCGGCGGCAGGTAATGACCGATTCTGCGACAATCTTCTGTTAATTCACCCACTAAAATAATGAGGCAATTCGAACTCTACCAAATCTGCGCATGAGCATATTTAATTCTCGATTATAGCCTGTCAAAAAAACCGGTGGAGTAATAAAAAGATTATTTCGCCGGGGAACAGAGGCGTCCTTAGAAAAATGAACGAAAATTAATAAATGCATTAAAATGGTCTAGTAGGTTTGTCTAAAACCGTTATAATAGTTTTGATAAAAGATAGGCATAGATATACCTGATTTGTTGTTAACTCGCCATTAATATAATATATTATAATATCTGAACTCGGCATTTATTTATAATATTTTAGGGAAATATTTTTTACCTCTCTCCTATTTATAACGATGTGTTGGATTTTTGACGTCTAACTTTCCAATTTGATGATTCAGACATTGATGAGTTGTTGTTCCAATCGTTAATTTTCATTAGTTGATTCATTTATTTTTAAAAGTCATTATGTATGGAGAGATTTTCATAAACTACAAGGTGATCAAGAAATACTATTTAAGTTGGCAATCCTAAATTTTACTTTAAAATGGTAGAACTGGAACCACTTCCGGTTGCTTGACAGCTACTTCGACGTATAACAGTTACAGCATTGACACTTAAGCGGCGATTCAAATTTTTATTATAAAAATATGAAAATGGTAATATTTACATTAGAACAGTCGCTTTCATGCAGAGTGCAGAGATTTCCGGTGTAGCGTTGCAAACCCTTAAGGCGGGATTAGGATGGTCGTAACGTGACTTAACTTAACTTGGACTTGAAGTGACGTGAAAATTAAACGCATGGTAGGGAATGGAACCGTTTACGATTGACGTGCCGTGAAGGGACGTAACGTGAAACATTGGCACGGTCAAGCTTTCACGTCACGTTAAGTTCAAGTTAAGGATCACGCATTGACATAGACACGTCAAATACCATGAAATATGTGATTCTGTGAATGTGGTGATGTACCTTTTCAAATGTAAATGTGTTTGTGATCATGAAACCCGTTAAAATACCATAACGTCCATAACCTCTATAGTCTATTTAACCTATGAGTTGGTTTGATCCGTACATATAGATAGCAAGCAAGTAGAATATTATAATAAATTAACTCCGGATTTTCAAGAGATATTTGCTCGGATTTATAAATAAAATAATACCTCAATACTCACACCAAAAATAATAAACAATTTGTCATTAATGTCATGGATGTCATGTCACTTTTGCACAGAACATTCAACTTTATACGTCTACGAGATTAAGTTACGTGCATCGTAATGATACGCATTCTGTTTCACGTTACGTCACTTTAAGTCCAAGTTAAGTTAAGTCACGTTACGACCATCCTAATCCCGCCTTTAGGCAAAAAAGTCCTCCAGGTAGGATTGCCAACTTAAACAGTATTTCTTGATCACTCTTTATTTTGTGTAATGTGAAAACTTGCATTATATAAAAATTTCAATTACTTTCTCAACGAAATACTATAAACTTTTTTGTAGTTTCATTGATTAATATACACTTATTGATTCTATTAATGTTCTGCCACTAACGTTAATTTTGTTAGAGCAGGAAGTGACTGTGAAGGGGCATAATAAATATTTTTCTTTACGCAATGATCTTTGCTTGTTATGTTTTCAAAGTTTGTTTGAAATTCAAAAAAAAATATCATTATCACTTTAAACATGATTGTCCAGTGCCGATGCTGTATGTCTATTTATTGTGAAGCAAATAATGAAAAACAAGAAATAGTACACATGTCCATTAGTGCTAAACCGGGTGGTTCGAAATGAGGTACATAGCGTAAGAGATTATTATGTGCAGAAGTGGGTGCTGTCTAATCGAGGTCGAGGCAAATAGGGCAAGTGAATGGTTATACCCTATATGTTTCCAATAGCCAGACGTACAATAAACGCACGTGTTCCGGGTGAGACACTCAAAATACGAAACGATTCCGTAAGGCAGCGTGCAAGACAATATAAAACTCTCAAAATTAAGAGGATGTCACTTTGTATCGGTGGCACTTTGCATTTATAATGAGATTTTATTACTCCACCGGTTTTTTTGACAGAGTATAGTTCGGTCGAAAAAGCAAACAAAACTAGTGTTGAGGTTAATCATAGCACGTCATATTATGTGGGGTTTTCCAACTTCTAAGCCGTGTGGAGTTATTTTAGTTCATCCAGGAAGTGGTATTTGGAGTTGGACATTTTACTCCAAAAAAAATTTAGTTTTCTTAAGAACCTATGTATGTACGTACGCATAGATTCATGTTTTTGTAAAGAGAAACACAACTACACTGCATATACCAAACCGTAAATTAAAAATCGTTTATAATTTAATTCTGAAAAATCTTCCGTTTATGTACGTATACGATCCGCTTATCCTCTTTGCCGGCGCATCAAATCGAACCCTCAATTAGGGAGGTAAAAAAAAATCAACAGATACTTAAAAGTTGAAATTAAACCGACCTCGCTCCCTCCCTCCTCTCTATAATTTATCTCTTTCCCTCTTTTCCCATAAAACAAACAAATCGTATACCCTTTCTGCGACCTGCAGCAGCTCGCAAATTAGGGACGTTCGATGACATATTCCCGACATATAAACGCGTCCCGGGGGTTGTTTATTCAGCCATGTTTTTAATTAACCATATATATTCAAATTAAATCAACCCCATAATTTACATCCGGTGAATATCCCGGTGAAACCGACACGGAAGGGTGAACCCACCGAACAGGCGCGTGATGCCGCGCGATAAGGAGCTCAGATGTCACTAAATCGCGATGGTAAGTAATAGTAATGTCATTTTGAGGTGCTCGGGAATTCGCGACCTTTTTAATAATTTTCCGAGACGGTAAATTTGGTGTAGGGAACGATCCGAGATGAAACAGGCCGTTGACGGTCGGACTTATGGACGTGGATATCTTCAAGGCATTCTTTAAAAAGTGTTGGTTAAAACAGATAGTTATTTGAATACCGCATCGAGCTTATTTCCCCCTTGAGTGTCGAAGCTTTTTTAAGTTAAATAAGCACATTCGATTATTGGTTGGCATTCGTGAGGGTTCAGGCATAACATCCCCTAAATGGAGACGCGTGTTATGCGCCGATATTACCGATTACATTCCTGAACATGTTACCGAAGGAATCGGTGGGTAATGTTATTAACGGTGTCAGAGTGATAAATTAATCGAATTCGCTCGGCTCGAGCTATTAGCTGTGTATATGTGTCGTTCAAGGCGGAAAATTTCCATAACACCAGCGAGGGGTTGTGTAGATCGAAGACCGCCGATAACACCCATTAAACTATTAACTACACATCATCCATGGAGAAGGACCCGTCCATAGCTTCATCCGATCTTTTCCTATATGCGGCCATTGTTCGGCTACGTCGTGTATTTAGAATACGGCATCGTTCGACCGGTTCGTATCATTGTATAATAATAGAATGTTCTGTAGATGACGTTTAAGAGAATGGGGAATGGAGAAACAATGCTATAATGGGTTTGTAGATTATAAGAACGTCGGACGTATTTCTCGAAAGGAAGACACAAATACACAAACACAGACAGACGATCGGATAGATTAGTTTTATTTATGGGCGGGAAACGAGGAGATACTTTGAATATTTCGAAAATCAACAGAGGGATATAACAACTGAAAGGGTAAGTGGCTCTTGTGCTACGAAAATTCGTGTCACCGCAGCTCCTCGGGAAGTGAATATTCTATTTACAATAACGTAAAGTTGAAGATTAAGGGGTTGGAGCGAGCAAGTCGCTCGTCTACAGATATCATTCTCCTTCGATTACTAGACGGCCACTGTTAAGGTTATCAATCAAACTGTTACATATATAAGTGTGAGTAACTGAGTATCGTGAGACGAAAAATAATAGCTTATTGTCACCTATCCCTCTCGCGAAAGACTTTTACCCCATTTCTCTTTCTCTATGTCAATTTAACAATTTCGCCCTGTAACAATTTTATTGTTGCAACGATACCAATTATTAATAAATTTCTTTCAAGTTGGCCGATAGTTCATTACGATTTTCAAAAAATTTATTGCTGCAATAGGATTTTTCTAGTGATTGGTTGTCCCATATTATAGTGGTCGAGGTACTTGTAAACAATTTTCCGGTACTTCACTCGACTCAAACGCTATATAAAAGATATTTCTACGGGGCACGTGGGATACAATTTCTGCGAGTTACGTACAATTCCCCATTGACCACGGATTTAAATAATTCACGATTTAATAATTTCCTGTCGGTCGCCTCGGATTACGCAGTCATGAGAACCCGGTCCCTTTATACGTCTTCGAGTTTTCCTTGCATTATTTAACCATAAGACGCGGCATTTGTCATTTCTCATTACGTGACCGAAGTAATTTAATTTATACCTACTCTGGGTACGGACAAATTGATGATTTATCTTGCGAAACGGAGAGGACAACAGGAAGCGAGTTAGGAGAAATAAGAGGAGGAGTCGACGAGATAAGTAAGGTAATTTCGGAGGAGAAAAACTCGGGAAATGTGGAAGAAAAGTAATGTGCGGGGGAGGGTAAAAAATATTAAGATATAAACTAGGGAATGGGGGAAACCAGAAAGGGAGCTATAAAGCTCATTTTTATACACTGGTTTTATTATTAGTGCATACTAAATTCTTATCGCCTTAGTTTTAAATTTTTATCCGTAAAAAACGTTACAGCATCTCTTGAAATGTTAATAGGCATAAAGTACAGCACAGTTTGCTGCATCATAAACATTTAGACCGGGCTATAATTGCAATTTAAGTTAATTTAATGCAGACACCTTTCTTATCCTCGAGTGAAGACCTTCGTTTTTCTTTTTACCTTGTAACCACTAAATAGAAACTATTAAATAGTTTTCACAATGAACGAAAATAACTCAGCTTTTTTGCTGCTCAGGTAAATCGAATTGAGTCAATAACGCATACTTTCAATATCGAATTTTTATAAAAAAAAACACGATTAGTTTTTGTACTTTTTCATGGATTAACCTTTTGAATGCTCTAGATTGCCATTTGGAGATCTTGTGAGTAAAACTCGTATTAAACTTTCACAGTTGTCGAGCGATAGTTAAAAAAAAACACATCGTTTTCGTGCCCCAAATCAATCACTTTCTGTTGACATGAAAAATGCTTTAAGGGGGATAGCCACTGTGACGGCTAAAAAAATTAGTGATTTTCAAGAATTTTTTTGACCTGGTAAATAAAGGAATTTATGAATCGTTTTTTTTTTAATTTTATTAAGTACATATCCAGTAATGTTTCCACACATTTTTATTAAAAAAGTATTTATTAGTTTTAACAATATAAACGATGCCGTAGAGCCTAAAAAAAATTCCCCTGCCATGGTCGCATCGATTTTTTAAAAGCCGGTAATCAGAATAAAACAATATTAAAACTAGCACAATCTGTATGAATATAGTTATTGTTGTACGTAGCCGTTTTTTTTTATATTTTGATTCTTCACAAAGTGGCGACCGATTGAAAATATTTTTATTTTTTCGACGGTTTTTTGTTTGTTTTCAAACAGTTTTAAAAATAGTAAAAAACAGAATTTTCCAAATCGGCTATGCTTAACCTTAGCCACTATCAAGACGAACAAAACAAAACAAAAAAATTAAAAATCGGTTAAGAATTGTCCGAGTTATCGATGCGACCAATTTGAAAAAAGTCGTTTTGAGAAAAATGCGTTTATAGTTTTAAGTCCATTTCTCTCGCAATGAAATCATGAATCTTTTAAAATTTTCATACCTATATTAAACTATAGAGTCCTTTATATGATATATGATTACTCAGCACTATACAAACACTAAAAAAGTTCATAATTTTATGACTTATAGTAGGATGGACATCATATTCAATTTTGCGAAATTTTGCATTTAGAAGCACTGGTAGGCCGTTTGGGACTTATGTTTCCACCCGTTTCTATTTCATGTCTATTACGCGGCCGATAACATTTTCTTCTATTTGTTGAAAATCTAATTTTACTGCTTTTATTAATTTTGTTACCTTTACGATCCATTTCGTAATAAAACACAAAATATTTTTAAAAATTGATAAAAGCGAGAGCCAGAGAAACGATGTGCGTTCACTACGAAACTTTGAAAATAACTAAAAATCTGCCGAACTTCTAGGCACGTAAATCCATAAACTGGACATTCTAAAACCGCTACAAACCGATTTATATTACAAAACAAAGTCTAGCGAAAAAGATTGTGCCCTGCCTGCTCTCACTAAAATCGTTATAACTTAGTCAATTTGTGAAATTTTTACCTGCAATTTTTTTACTCCTATTTTTGAATATATAAGCTTTGATTTAAGACAACAAAAAAAAAATTTTTTTGAACCATCACAGTGGCTATCCCCTTAATGTCTAACCAAATCGCAATTTATTTATACTGATTTCATAAATATAACGAGCACAAATTTCACGAAAAACACTACCAATATAAAGAGAAAAACTTATTGTGGAGTTTATAATTGTGGAAATTTTCCAAATTTCGCAAAGTAATGTGGTAAATCTGCCGTTTTTGTCGTCTAGACTACATTTTCGCGATTGTACGTTTTTCCTCGAGTTAAGTTCTTTTACTTCGTCGAATCATAACTAAAATTAAAGTCTCAAAATACAACTCGAAATATACCCATTTCATCATTCAGTACAGTGGATTTGATCTGTTTGATTTATGAAGTTAAAAACGAAGCGAATCATTCAGTCTTTCTTGCCACTTGTAACGTATGAATCAGTTCGATAACAATAGTACTTATATTTATATAGAAATTGATGTGCTGCAATGTGTAGACTGAGATCGACATTACTGAGATTAAAATTATTGTGATTTTTAATTTCGTTCAAAGTTCGTATTAAAATTTAGTACATTTTTTAAGGGAACGTTATTCTATATAATACTCGTTACTGCAAGCCTTAGGTTGGTACACCAGGTCCACGAATCCAAATATGAGTAGAATGGAATAATGTTTGTTATATCTTTGAGTCATTTTGTAAAAAATGGTGAGTTCGTAGGTTGACATGATTAAGCAAGCGGAAATAAAAGTATATAAAGCAGTTATCGTCCCAACTATAACATATGGCTAAAATTGCGATCAAAACTCACGACAATGGAGATGTGAATTTTAAATAAAATAGAAGAGATGAGCAAAAATAAATACAGTAAATGGAAGACTCAAGAAAACTTTGAACCGAGAAGTAGCTTAAAGACTCGTCACATATACAAGCTAGAAGAAGACTTATAAGGGGGAAAGAGAATGTATTTATTGTTAAAACTAAACAATCCCCAAAAGTAGGTAGTGGGGAATAGTGAGAACAAAATTATCTGGCAAAAAATATTCTTATGGACAATCTAAACAAAGTTCCTTCCAATTTAATTATCCGTTACTCTTCTATCGCTCTATACTTTTTCTATGATGACTCGTACATCAAAAGTACCTTAATAGGATCAAGGCGACGCCGAGTAAGGACAAATGGATGTGAAGCAGAGGGTAATTTCCTCTCTCCGAATGGAAAAATGGAGTCTCCGAGGGAAAGTGCATCTTGCATAGTTTCCGATTGGACACGCAAATTTATGATTCGATCTTGCCCGCTTCCAGCAGATTCCGCGTAGGTATAAACCGAATGGAGCGTCGAAAATGCAATTCTCGGCGTGTTCCTCCGGAAGTGACGTGTCTCGCGTAAAATGTCGGGAACAAAGGGTTGGATCTGCCATTGTGTATGCTTAAATTACAAAAACGAATCGATAGTTGTAGACAAATAGAGCAGTTTGAGACGAGGGGTAGCGGGTAGGGGAGCCGAGGGGGGTGTCGAGGGTCTGAATGCTGTATGTCCCACTTATTAGGAAATTCCGGAGGGTTTCCAGTTGGATAACGACCTTTCGGTATGCGGGAATTGGGTCGGCACCGTTGCCGGATCGCCTTCTCCTCGGATTGATTTGGGATTAAATTTATCCTCGCGGAAATTAGGCCGGGAGAGTTCCGCACTAATTTTAGGTAAATAACACGCTTCGGTCTAGCGCCAAATTCTATTATTTCCCAAATTAATTAACGCCATGAGTACGTGCTTCAAACCGCAGTCCGGTAAAAATTACCACCTGCCATATTTTAATCGACTAACAAGAGAATAATAATTAGACACATTCAAAATAAATTTCGTTCCGCTTCAAACCAACAGCTTCTCCTCTTTCGCGATTATAAGTTATATTACTTTAACTATATAGTACCTATAGCCATCATTGCATGAATGTTTCTTTAATTGTTACATAATTTCAATTACCTACATAGGAATGTAATTACCAATCCCTAGTATTTCTAGTTGTTAAAAATATGGTTTAAATATTCACCAAAGTGTCGATTTACTGGAGTTCATAGCCAGTAATTTTGATGCAGATTTTACCTACCTCATAAATTTCGAATCGAAATCGATGGAGCTGTTCTAAAGTCGTCGTTAATGGACATCGATATTTAATAAATAAATGTATAAACATTCGAATCGAATTACACAAAACAAACGAGGAGTTCATTTAGTCGTTGTTTGTTTTGCGCGTATCCAAACTGGGTCGGGGATTTTTTACCGACAGGGCGATTTAGGGGATTTTGGATATGAAAAATTTTGGAATTTTTAACGTATGGAGTATGGTAATATTTTATTTATGGTTCTGTAAAGGCTGAAAAGAATAGAAATGATGCCTATTTGGCAAATCCGGGTTAATTCAGGCGGATTTGTGTATTTTTAGGGAAAACGGCCTCTTCTTTTTGCCCGATAATAATAACAGTAATAAGCAAAACTAGTTTTAAATGATATAATAAATCTGTAAATGTCAAGATGTAAGGTACCAAAAGTTACAAATAAAAAAATTCAGTGTTCAAAGATTTGATAATGACCAACTTGAAGTTAGAATATATGATAATATTAATAAGCTTAAGTTTTTTTGCCGAATGCCGCACCTTACTTAGATCTAATAGTATCTAAACGTAAGACAAAATTACTACTCCGTTTGCATATGACATGCATGTTGTAAGGCTCTCAAAAAGCAGCGCCTATTTCTCCTAATTACTAGCTATCCCCCTAGCAATTTAGGCAGATTTCACATTTTACGTCAAATCTAAATAGAACTTGAATTTAATCGACCAGAGCATTCCGAAGACTGTTCAGACTCCAAGCAAGTCTTCTCATTACAACATTAGCTTTTCGGTTCTTGTGAATAAGTACGTTTTTGTATTTCATTGCAACGTCGTTATTTTTAGCATCGAATTAATGAATCAATCTGTGTGCGACGGTCGCAACGTCTCTCCCGTTACGATTTTTATTTTCATTATAATTCCGATGTACAGTTAGACGTAATTGGTTCAATTTGCCGGTTCGAAGACGAAAATGGAGAGTGGTCCGTTCCTAATGGGACGCGTCGCCAGGTTCTTTATTTTGAATACTTATCATTACCGGAATGATTTTGAAAAATGATAACGCCTTCTCATCAAAGCCTTCTTATTACACATAATAATGAGAAACAGATAGAATTGTAGAATTGGACTTGTAATAGCAAATTTTGTAAATGGAAAAGAACGTATTGATGATGAGGAGAGCTCTGTTGTAGCCATATTCAACTAAGATTACGTTAGGTTTGAATATAAGGTATGTTTAGATTTTAGCAAAGCAAGTTTCAAAATCACAAACATCATATATATTTTCCCGATTTTCCTAACAATTAGTCTCTAATTAGTAGGTACCCTTCAAACTTTTTTAATGAAAAATTACTTTAGTTTTTTTGTGAGATTTCTTTTAAAAAAATTTAAAAAAAAAACAGGACCGGTCGTTGTAATCTAATTATTTAGCTAGTTAGTTAATTCATATTAAATCATTTAAAAATCTATTCAAAATTATTTTAAAGCTCATTTCAGGATATTTTTCAACTTCTGTCTCATTAACATATTTTTCAAATATCACGCGCTGACCACAAATTAATCAGTCGGCCCCAAAAGCCAACAAACTCATATTTTGTAACAGCCCCGTCCTGAAAAATTCGGGATTATTAAAATTACGATCGTGATTTATCCGCCTCGTCTTTTATTAATGAAAAGACAGCTTTAGGGTCGTCGAGGGGAAAGACATATCATGTTTAGGGAGAGAGAGAGAAGGGAGGGGAGGGGTCCGGGTGAGGCTCACAACATTTTTACTAATCTGATTTCTTTGTGTATGTTGTGTATATACATGTTTCGTATTTTCGAGGGGGGGGGGAGTAGGAGAATTCTCGAGGGTTATGGAAAATTTCCACATCCCGGAATTATGAATAAAATATAGAGCGCGGGTTTCTTTCCGAGCAAATCTTTAGGGATTAGGTGTGGGATATTCAATAGTAATGACCGCAGAATGTATAATAAAAGATAATGCGTTCAGATAAACCAGATAAAATTATGTAGTTTAGTATGTAATATATTTAAACCGCAAAAATTGCTTTGATCCAATTATTCACCCCCTCAGTTAGTTAATTTATTTATCTTCTTTGTGGCACAATTTATTTATTTATTGCGACTGTTTTTGGTTGAATACTTAACCGAACGTTCAAGAAAATAACACCACGAGCATTAAAGCCCGGAGCTTTAGTAATTGTAAAGCGCTATCAGCCTCTGTCAGATTTAGGAAACAATAAAGTTTCTAGTAACGTTATCCGAGGGAACGTAAATTAAAAGGGAAAAAATCTGGTAAAGCGCTCCTAGTTACAATCGCAAATAGACAGCTTAACTGCGAAACATCGAAATTCGTTATTTCAGTCGATATCCCTTATCGTAATCACACTCCTGAACGGTACAGAAATGAAAAATACATTTCTATCGGGAAAGTTTCTGTGGGGCTCATACTCACAAATACGCTCACTCTCTCCCTCTTTCTCTCTCTCACACACGCACGGAAACTCGACATTTTCTATTATATTTCCGATCCCGGAGGAATTACGGGCGGGAAACACATTTAGCGCCGATATTAGTTTCCCAACTTTATCTCTAAATTAAATAAATGGCGGACGAGTTATTTCTCGCGCTGGTATTTTCGCTTCCTGTCAATTTACCGTTAGACGAGAAGAAAATATTGAAATCGACCATAATTAAAAACAATGGCGTGTAAGTACTCCTATGGAACTTGTGAATGTAATGTTTAGGGGGATATATCTATCCAAACTCAATTTAAGAATTCGGTGTTCATTTCAACGGATAAAACACGTGTTAACGATTCGCGATTTAAAATAAGATTTGAAATAAAAACCCTATATTTAAATAAAAAGTTATATTGCCGACTGCCTGACACGTGAACTCATCCGCTCGCTACGCTAAACCAACCGAATATGTCTCTCTCGTGGTTCCCTAAGAAGCTGACATCGGCCCTTTTCCGCCGAGGGCCTCTCTTCCCGATGTATACAGGGTGATGGTTGTATACATGATGGTGACTGATGATAACACATGTCATGCAATTTCTCATCAAGCGCTACTAAATTAATGATTCTTGTAACTATTTACTCCCAGGAGTTTCCTTTTGTTCTAGTATCTTCCATACATTTCTGAAATGTGATAAAATAGATATAATTCTGTCATGTGATGTCATTAGGCGTCGTATTATTGAGTGAAAGGCTCTTGGAAAAGAATAATGAAAAAGCGAGTAGTTTCGAAGATTACAATGTTTACGAGTCCCAGGCGTTGCAAATCGTAATATAACACAGCTGTAATATCGCACGCAATACCTCCATTAGATTTTTCTGCTAGTATAATATGATGATTATCGATCGCGACGGGGGAGTTTACATGTTGTACAAACTTATGACAGAATAAATTCCCCATAAAGGTCTCTTGATTAAAGTTTAGAATGTTCCAGACGAAGATTACTTCCTTAAATTTGCATACGGCGCTTTGCATATCTCGCGGTCTGGGATACCAGAAATTTTTAATTCCACCAGATTATTCACATTTGTAGCTGACACAGGAGCGATAAAAAATCAACTGCCATTCACTGGCCGCTCGCTTTTTACACTCCCTGCGACGAATAGGCAGGCAGTGAGTGTCCTCTCTCTCTCGTTCGAGCCCCTCAGTCTTCCTTCCCCTCGGTCCGAATTTATTCGGCGAGCTGTCAGTAACACGACCATTAAGGAGAAATAAATGAGACGTCGACGAAGGCAACACCTAGCGAGGAGGAGGGTTGGTTGGTTGAAATGCACGCGTACGTCACGCGACGCGTTCGTCGTGGGTTCCCTGGGAACCGGGACACAGTTCCCAACTATGCGTTGCAAGGGAAGTTATTGGGGGAAAAGAACATCAGTCACGTTCCCCCGATTGGTTTTCCATTGCAATACGAAGGGCAAAAGGACTCGAAGATGTGATGCGTTTCGAAAGACCCGGAGACTTTTCAAACTTCACCCCTTCTTTGTGGTCTTGGTGTGGAGACGACCAAGCATCGTTCGCAATCAAGACGATCAATTTTCACCTCAACAACCGACGTCTCCGTACCTACTGACTCAACTCAAAACATGACTCACTAATCATGTAATCATCGTAGCCAATTCGACGTACTTAAGTCGCTCGTTAATTCGACAGGGCAGCCTTGACCGTTTTTAATCTGAACCACAACAAAAACACACACGAATCTCGATTTTGTTTTTTTATCCCCTCAGACATTTAAGGAGGCGTCACGCACGCATCCTTGTGGCACCTCCGCCAGTAACATTTCTCTTTTAACGGGCGAAAGGTCATAACGGTCCCGTTTTAAGTAAAGAGGTCGGCGCTAAAACGTGATACGGATACAATGGGAAAAACGAGCGGAGTGTAAAAAGCTCTCGTGTTTCGCCAGTCCGCGACTTTTTTTTCCGTGTCCGCTCGATGCAATATGGCCGCGAATGAGATTATGACCCGCGAGATAATAACATACTCGCTCGATGGGAAGACGGTGAGACGAAAGGGAGTTCGGAAAAACGGCGTTTACGAGATTACATTGCATGAGGCAGGCATAATGAGGCATAATGCAGGAGGAGTTTCCTTAATAACGCCATGTATTCGGCGATTTAGTGACACTTGATTCAGTTGGATCTAAATTTGAACGCACTATTTGTCGTGTTTCTTCAGCGTGCCACTTTAGTAGCAATCATAACATTTATGTTTCTATCACATCTCTGTGGGTTTTTAAAAAAAAAACTCGCTCAAAACTTAAAACCCGTAGGCTGTTGTACAGCAACTAAATGAAGAGATATATCACTCGTACTTTATATTCACTTCACGCTAATCGCAGTCACAATATCACTAATAACACCTTCAGCAGTCCGTTTTGTCCTTTAATATCGGTCCGTGACAAAAAGCAGGAAACAATACAATGGATTTAAAGTGCAGTTAATATACTATTGCCGGAAATCCAGCACGAAGCGCGCACATGTCTTCGTGAAGGTTTTCGGATCACATTCTGAATTTAAATTACTACCTGACATATCACGCTTTGGGTATATCAATCGATTTCAGACGTAACGGAATTGGATATTGGGAACGCGATTGTTGTAGGTTTCCGTGGTATTTCGACCGATGCCCTTTACTTTCACTACAACTCGCAATAAAAGAGTTTCGAGCTTTTAAAATACCGAAACTAATATTGAAAGTTTTACGGAGCCGGCAGAATTTCTTCTCCTCTCTCGGTCTCACTCCCGAAAACTTTCCCGAAGGAAAATTCTAGGATCGTTCCGCTCCTCCCGAAATTTCCCAATTAATTTTCCGTCGACCTGGTAAAATCTCATCGTGATCCTACACCAACCACATCCAGCGGCGGGATCAATATTTACCTTCATTACTTAACCCCGAGGATCGAGGAGGGGGAGAAGCATGACAGGATCGGGATTAAAAGTCCCTTTTTTCCTGTTTTAACGACATTTTCGCGGATTATACATAATTACGTTTCTCGCGGCGTACATAGTGGACCGAGGGGACCACTATATACGAGACCGTATGGGTTAACGATCTTTTTGGCCGTTTCTCATAAGGGACGAAATTAACACGGGAAAAATAGAAAATGACAAAAGCATGAGATGGGGTTTGTATTTCAGAGTATTGTCCGCGATAAATGGGTCAACTTTAAGCGATGGAAAGGACTGCGAAGTCTGTGGAAGAGATACCTCGCAAATCATTGAATGCATAGTTGATACAACAATCCAGTGTAGTCCAAGACCCATCTCCATCTCTCAGAAATTAGTTTTATATTCATATAATAGTTTATATTAAAAAAACGCGTTTTTCCGACTTGTTTTGCTTTTAACTTTTTAAGTATTGAATTTAGAAGAAAGCTGAAGAGAGAAAAAAGTTGCAGAATGGCTGTTTACATAATATAGCATAGGTTAGAAATTGAAAAATTTATTAGCGGTTTCGCAAAATAGCAATAAAAACAAGAATCGGCCCAAAAAAGTGTTTCTTTTAAATTTATTATTTTAGGCACTTTAAAATGTAGTTAGGACTTCCATACCACAGATGGAAAATCTTGAAGTCATTATAAAAGAATCCTGTGAATTTCGTTTCGATCGGTTTATTAGATTTAGCACAATAATTTTGCAATCCAGAAAAATCGAAAAATATTGAAAATTTTCAAAATTGTTCAAAAATTTTCTCCACTATTTGATTGTAACAAAACTGGCTGAGCACATATAAGTGGAAACAAGCTTTCATGGCTTTTTTTCAGAATTAAAAAATATATTTCAGAACGGTCACAGTCATTGTTTAAAGTTGGTGTCGTTTTGTTTGCTTATAAACAAATAGATTATTTTGGCGGATTTTTTGTCAAATTAAATTCTGAAAACATAACCGAAAAGTACTCGGAAAGACGCTTCTTTTTATATATAATAAGTTGCTATTTTGTTCATTAGCTTCTGAGATATAACGCCTCAAAGTTGATTAGTGTTTAATAAAATGGTTAATAATGGTTAATAAAAGTACTATTTTTTCTCATATCTTAAGAAATAATTGTTTCTCACAGTAACCAGTACAATATTGATATTGTTGAAATTTACATTGAAAAGATTACAATTTACATTAAAACAAATTCTCACTTTGAATTTTGACAAATCTATAAATTCGACACCAACTTCAAACAATGACTGTGACCGTTCTAATAAATATTTTTTAATTCTGCAAAAAAGCCATGAAAGCTTATTTCCTTTTATATATGCTCAGTTAATTTTGTTGAAATCGAAAAGTGGAAAAAAAATTTAAACAATTTTGAAAATTTTCAATATTTTTCGGTACAAAATCTAATAAACCGATCGAAACGAAATTTACAGGATTTTTTTATTATAACTTCAAGATTTTCTACCTGTGATATGGAAGTCCTAACTACATTTCAAAGTGCCTAAAATATTAAATTAAAAAAACGCTTTTTTGGGCCGATTTGTTTATTACTATTTTGCAAAACCGCTAATAAATTTTTGAATTTCTAACCTATGTCTTTTTATGTAAAAATCGATTCTGCAACTTATCGAATATGACACTATAGGTACATATTGCCTCGACAAAAATAATCCAAAAATTTCCCTTTGAGCATTTCCTCGTCCTTATTTGGGCAATGAAACGGTATAGATGATGTGATTTTCCTTCTCCCTCACTCGCGCTTATCTCGCCAGGAAATTATTTAGGCGACAGAGGTGTGGATTCAAGAAAGCGTGACGAAAACGAGTAAATATGGCTGAGAGTTGGCTGTTTTGAAGTTAACGTAAATAGATTATGTAAATAGACGTTAGAAAGGGTTGTTTTATTTTCGAAGAGGAGTAATTCCGAGTACTTAACCGGATTAAGGGAATTCGCGCTCTCAAAAGGATACGCCCTTCCTCCTCGCTTCTCCACGGATGGAAACTTTCGCGTAAGGGTTAACGGTTAGTTCTCTCGAATGTTTACGTCTCGTTACGGAAATTTTCCACTTTCGGAGTGATTGTGCGAGAGTTTTATTCCCTACCGTGACGTAGATGTTCATTAGCGACGCGGGGTTCCGAAATTGGGACACAGACTGGAATAAATGTCGCCCGTACAAATTATCCACGGGGGCAGACGAGCACAATATCTCGTGCTTAATAAGATCACGTAGGTATTGCAACGGTAAACGAAGTTCCCATTTGTCGCAGTCGCGACTATCTTCACATGTTTCGAGTTTTACAGGTAAGAGAACTTTTGCGACACGGCTAGTTTGCTTTGTTCAATGTCGTGTGAACAAGTGGGAAAGCGAGTGCAGTTTAGAGTGTGAGAGGGAGAAATTCTACGGTCTACGGTTCGTTCGAAATTTCCGGCAAAACACCAAAAACTACGCTCGCAAACGACACAAAGGATTCGCGTCTGTAAAGTTTAGTATGACTTATTCAAAATTTCGAGGATATTATTAGTGCCGGATACTTTTGTATAAGTCGAGGAGTCTTCGATTAACTTTTGAAATAATCTCCTGGACAAAATTAACGCACCACCATCATTATTCCAAAATAATGATGATTTTCAGTTGTTTAGCAATCAAGCAGGCTCTGGATATACTTCGACAGTTCAAGTAAATGTTGTCAACATGGGTATTGATTTAAAAGTGTAATAGCAAAGAAAAGAATTTTCGATGAAAATTGATTTAAAATCTGATCAGAAATTTTTGCTTATTGAGACTAATTGTTTTGAGCCACCAAGGTTCTTTGTTATTGATAGTGTAAGGGCGAGTGTTCTTCAGTCTAATAATGAATCGCAGAACAAATTTGTCAGTGGAAGAAGCAGTAAGAGCATCAAGTTTGCTGAATGAGGGATATTCGATGCGTCATGTTGCTAATGTGATAGGAAGAAACCATTCCGGCATAAGTCGCATGGTTAGACGATTTAACGAGACAGGTTCTCATTTACGAAGGCCGGGACAAGGGCGAAAACGGTGTACTAATCCAATAGATGAACGTTTTCTTAGACAACCCACTCTAAGAAACAGGACAACGACTAGTACCATCATACAAAATGAACTCGTAGCTGCTCGCAATCTTCTTGTATCTTCCCGAACGATTAGAAGGCGCTTAAATGAAGCTGGATTAGACAGCAGAAAACCGGCCAAGAAACTCCTCCTCACCAGAGAGCACAAAATTCAAAGGTTGCGTTTTGCGAGACAACATCAAGATCGGACTCGTAGTAATGATTGGAAGAGGGTTTTATTCTCAGATGAAACGAAAATCAGCCTGAAATCTTCTGATGGACGTGAGCGTGTCTGGAGAAGGCCAGGAGAGAGATTTGCAAGTTGCAATATCTCTCCAAGAGTTCCGTTTGGTGGTGGCTCTGTAATGTTTTGGGGAGGCATCTGTTTCGATGGCCGCACAGAATTGGTCCCCACACGTGGTAGGTCAATGAATGCGGATTATTATCTGGAACATATTGTTGTTGATCATGTAATGCTATTTGCTCCTATTGTGAGACCGAATTTCTTGTTTATGCAGGACAATGCTCGTCCTCATGTGGCTGGGCAGGTTATTCGCTACAATCGCTACTTAAATGCTACAGCTATTCCGTTCATGGAATGGCCAGCGAGGAGTCCCGACATGAACCCAATAGGGCATCTATGGGACGATATTAAAAAAAGGTTTCGACGTCGTACATCTCCACCTGCCAACCGCAATCAACTGGTAGATGCAGCAATGCAGGAATGGGAAAATATTCCTCAAGAAGTCGTTCAAAATTTGATCTCCAGTATGCCAAGACGCATGGAAGCAGTACCTAATTAGGAGTAGAGGAGGACATACGCGATATTAGAACAGCTCTAAGTCTGCAAATTCTATTGTTTTCGTTTGTTTTCTGTTGGCAAGTTTGCATTGTTTCCAAGAAAAAAAATTCTTTAATAAAAAATTATTAGAGATAACGCCCTGATTTGCTAATTTCATTTACTAGCTACTAGACAGTACCTAACTATGAGCTTCTATAAAAATGTTATTGCAATATTAATTTCGGTATTGTAATTATACAAGTTTAATTGTGTGGTGCGTTAATTTTGTCCAGGAATTTATGTAATTCCAAAGTACGATCAATACAAAACTTTATTTGGCGGAATCCGAACAAACTCCAGGAGCATCAAAAGATTGGAATTAAAATTTTGTGTTTTTATAAAAAAAAATGCGATCATTGATGAGAACGGCTAAAATTCGATTCATCTAAACGGCTATCCTTTTTATCGGAGGTGTCGAATTGCCTCACCACCCCACCGTCAGGATTCTTCTATTACTCACATTAGGCATAATATTTGTATCTTCACTGATTTTCCTTGCCCTCTTGCCCTTTAATATCTTATATTTAGGATTTAGGATTCCTCGGTTCGATCGCTTGGAACAAAGAAAAAGTGGGGCTACTTCGGCAGATGTTAAAGGGTTCGAAGTGACATAATGTATACGGGGGTCGTATAGAAAGTCGCCATCAACGTCGGGGTCTGCGCACGTGTGTAGTTTAATCGCAATCACCGTTGAAAATTCTCATATCCCACGACGAAACACGCTCGATTTTATCAAAGCAGCCGCCTGCGAGCCACATTCGCCCCGCTCGGCTCTCATAAGCGTAATTTATGGCGGGCCGATAAAGGTTTGACAGAACGTGACCGTCATCAATGACGGCAGATAATGCGAAT
Organism: Cryptocephalus moraei; assembly: GCA_946251905.1. NCBI lineage: Eukaryota > Metazoa > Arthropoda > Insecta > Coleoptera > Chrysomelidae > Cryptocephalus > Cryptocephalus moraei. The sequence continues at coordinate 35,848,657 of OX276457.1, read as the reverse complement.
CAAGTGTATGGGGGTACTGTACGTAGAAGTGGAGAGCGTAGACGCGCCGTAGACGAGTCTGTTTTGTGTTGTTGTTTGTTGTTCTCGTCGTTGTTCCTTTATCGGATAATTAACAAAGAGCTGCGTGCTTCGAGGCGAGAGGATCAGATCAGAGCGTAAAAAAGCGGCATGAGCGTCGAAAAGGGTTGATCCGGAACGTAACTAAGCAATTTTCTTGAACGCTTCGAGCCGAGCGTCGCGTCGCGTCGGGCATTGCTTCTCTTCACTAGTTTCTCATTACTCTAAACGTCGAATATTAAATATTAATAACGCCACGTCGACATTTCTCCTCCGGTACATAATATAACAAAGAACTCGTCTCGCTGGGGTTCCTTTTATTAATTCTCGGAAAGGGAAAACGAAAGGGAAATAAGGAGGGGGCAACAAAAGGGGGGCGACGATTGAAAGGCACCCCGGACGCGGGACGGTCAACGTGGGGGGAAAGGAGATTAAAAGCCGTTTTCGGTTCGACTTTTTTCCCGTTCGGGATTGTGACTTTCACAAAAGGGAAGGGGTGGGGGAGGCGGAACGGGTTGTGGAATCGCACGTTTTCTTTTCTTCGCGCAGGAATTCGGTTAATTCAAAGGAATGACCGTGCTCTGCGATATTTTCATTAAAATCGTCTCATCCGAGGTATATTTTGACGAAACACAAAAGTTCATTTTTGATCCTTTCGAGATATTTATCCATACTCGTCTCCTTATTTTAGGACAGAAGAAACTTATACCATCTAAGCCTTCCGTGACTTTATTTTAACTGGTGTATCTACTCATGAGATATTTAGACCAGGGAAATGAGAAAAAAAGTACCCTGTTGAGGACACTCACCCAACCAGGTAACCAAGCAGTTATTCATGTAAAATGAGTTTACGGGAGTAAAACCTATACCTTATCGACCAAAAGTTAACGTGATTTTTTTTGGATTTTTGTTTTCCTGAAAAAATCTTAGAATCCTATTCTAAATTCTACAAAATGTTCTATAACAAACTACTTTGTTTATTTAAATGGTAATTAATTAACAGGCTACATATTTCATATTTTTGTAATGTACTCGAAGAGGTACCTACCAAAAATAAAAAAAAATATTCATCAAAATCGGTTAATAATTGCCAGAGATACCTAATAATTAGTTGCTGCGTCGGTTTGAAGTTACCGTTCATTTCTTGATCTGGCAGATTTCAAATTTTCCCCACCACCGACTCCAAGCCGTCATCAGCGAGCTGCATATTTGAAGCTTCAGCAAATTCGATGTTGAAGTTCAATACTTTCCAAATTTATTTAACAGATAGTTTAACTCTTTATCTTTAAAATGGCGTTAGTTGGGTTTCTTAATTATCATAAACAAATTAACTGTGAATTTTAGAAAAAAAGGCTAACTTTGCTCCAAATTGATTTAGGACAATTTTTTTTTCAAATATGTAAAAATAATTTCGCTGTAAATAACGTCAATAAATTTATTCTATTTGTTTATACACTAAAAAATGACCATGTTTTGTGATGATTTTTAACAATAGTGTTGATTAAATTTTCCGATATTAAATAATTAAGTTTGATGACCGTAGAATTATTGTATCATCACTATTGTGCGCACGCAAAAAAGGCCTCTGGGATAAACAATTACAATTTTGCAAAAAGTAATCAATGAATCAATGAATTAGTTTAGTTGGCCAGAACACCTGACGCGAAATTGGGAGACCCGGGTTCAAATCCCGGCTGAGCTACAGTCCTTTTTCAATATCTCTTACATTTGTTACGTAATCAATTAATCCTTTTCAAATTTTTACCACATATTAAGTATCATAAGACAACATTCTACGTAATTTCAAAGTTGTATGTTGATTTTTACAACAGCTATTTTTATTTAAAAATAATGCATATTTTTACTTTTATTTACAATTATCTAAGCAACAGAATATTAAATCATGTTTTATAAACCGTCATTTTGAAAATTTTTCTATTCCCTACAAGATGCTACCTTTAAATTATTTATAGGATACTAAGATTTTTTCAGGAAAACTAAAATGCAAAAATCACGTTTTTCGACCTTTAATTGTTATTGATTCAACAATAGCACAAAACTTTTGGTCGATAACGTATAGGTTTTACTCCCGTAAACCCATTTTACATGAATAGCTTCTTGGTTAGCTGGTTGGGTGAGTGTCACGAAAAAATCTTAGTTCCTTGGTCTAATTATGATAATTGACTGACAACTCCAAAGGTGCTTAACACCGCAAACAAGCTTCGTAAAGAGCAAAGGGACCAGAGATCAAATATTCAACATACATCAACTTATAGAAAAATCCTGAGAATTCAGCTCGCCCATATATCTGTGCTATATAGCCTACAGGCAGTCCATTGCGTAAGGTGGAAAAGTCTGTGGAAAGTGCTAAGCGAAATGGTATGAATATGCACCCCTAAACGTTCACCCAAACAAGATATAACTAATTTCTTGTGGAGACACGATTTTTATCCATTATTTTTATTTTCCCGATAGTGACATAAAGCTACCCGTTCGATCTCAATCTGCCCTATTAATAACTTCAAAGCGTTCTTTTTCCGGTAACAAACGAATAATTCTCGCGTCCCGACATCTGAACGCAGCGAGCCGCGAAATCGAACGGACCATTATTTATCGAAATGCCCCGACGCGAGGAACGAAGACGGAGATGGAGAGTATCCCCTCTGAATCTTTCCCTTCCCGGGGCAAGGAAAATTACATCTCCATGTTTTTGACACACTCACGGGACCGCACACATAAACTCGCACGATCCCTGAGAGATTTCCAATTAACACAAAAGCTATTAGAGGACGTCGACGTCGGCGTCCATGTTGTTTTCTCTCCCTCCTCGTTTATCTTCCCCAAAGAACTAGTTATTTCGGCTATTTTGTGTTTGCGGCGCTCTTATCTTCCCGCATCGTACCCAGTTTTTGTCCGGTGCGACTTTTTCGCCTCTACAGGGCGACTCCCCACAGAATTTAATTAAAAGTGAGTAGGTACTTTCAAGCTTTCGCCGCGACAAATTAATTCCTCGCCGAACCAGCCCCGTTCTTAAAACTTTCTAATTTCGTCGCTAACTTTTTAATTGGCGATCTTTTAGAGCGGCGGCAGTTAATTTTTCCCGACAAACATTTATAATAATGGGAAAATCGTCGATTTACCCTACAAATTACTACCTTCGAAGGGCTTTGCCCTTGACCGGCAAGGCTTCAGTTAATGAATGTAGTGATTTTCAGTTAAATTAGACTTTTAGTTAAATTATTAGGAATTTTTGAAAATCGAAATCAAAAATTTTGGAGCAACTCGGCTTCACTCGTCAGTAACTCAATAACTATATCAGCTAAACCAACAAAACTTTGCATGATTTTAGAGTAGGCTTCAAGTAAAAAATTTAGAAACTTTCAGTTAAATCCGACTTGCAGTTAATTCTTTACGAATTTTTGAAATTCCCAAACATCGCAAGTTAGCTGCAGTTCAGCTCCATTCGGTAATTACCGATTAATTGATTCAGCTAGACAAACGAATCTTTATCAATTGATCGACAAGGCTTCAGTTAGTGAAAGTAGTGATTTTCAGTTAAATTAGAGGTTCAGTTAAATTATTAGAAATTTTTGAAAATCGAAATCACAAATTTTGGAGCAACTCAGCTTCACTCGTCTGTAACTCTATAACTATATCAGCTAAATACACAAAACTTTACTAGACTTTAGGGTAGGTTTCTAGTAATAAATTTAGGAACTTTCAGTTAAATCCGACTTGCAGTTAATTCTTTACGAATTATTGAAATTCACAAAAATCGCAAGTTAGCTGCAGTTCAGCTCCATTCGGTAATAACTCATTAACTGATTCAGCTAGACAAACGAAACTTTATCAATTGATCGACAAGGCTTCAGTTAAGGAATGTCGCGATTTTCAGTTAAATTTTTATGAATTTTTGAAAACCGAAATCACAAATTTTGGAGCAACTCAGCTTCACTCGTCGGTAAATCAATAAATATATCAGCTCATCCAACAAGACATTGCATGATTTTAGGGTAGGCTTCAGTTAATAAATTTAGTAACTTTTAGATAAATCCAAGTCGCAGTTATTTTTTACGAATTTTTGAAATTCCCGAAAATCGGAAGTTAGCTGCAGTTCAGCTCCATTCGGTAATAACTGATTAAATGATTCAGCTAGACAAACGAATCTTTATCAATTGATCGACAAGGCTTCAGTTAATGAATGTAGTGATTTTCAGTTAAATTTGAGTTTCAGTTAAATTATTAGAAATTTTTGAAAATCGAAATCACAAATTTTGGAGCAACTCAGGTTCACTCGTCGGTAAATCAATAAATATATCAGCTCATCCAACAAAACTCTGCATGATTTTAGGGTAGGTTTCAGGTAATAAATTTAGTAACTTTCAGTTATGTCTGACTGGCTTATAATTCTTTATGAATTTTTGAAATTTCCAAAAATCGCAAGTTAGCAGCAGTTCAGCTCCATTCGGCAATAACTGAATAACTGATACAGCTAGACAAACGAAACTTTATCAGTTGATCTACGAGGCTTCAACTAATCAATGTCGTGATTTTTAGTTAAATTAGAGTTTCAGTAAATTTTTATGAATTTTTGAAAATAGAAAACACAAATTTTGGAGTAACTCAGCTTCACTCGTCGATAAATCAATAAATACATCAGCTAATCCAACAAAACTTTGCACGATTTTAGAGTAGGCTTCTGGTAATAAACTTAGTAACTTTTAGATAAATCCGAGTCGCAGTTAATTTTTTACGAATTTTTGAAATTCCCAAAAATCGCAAGTTAGTTGCAGTTCAGCTCCATTCGGCAATAACTGAATAACTGATACAGTTAGGCAAACGAAACTTTATCAGTTGATCTACGAGACTTCAAATAATCAATGTTGTAATTTTCACTTAAATTAGTTTCAGTTCATTTTTTATGAAATTTTGAAAATTGAAATCACAAATTTTGGAGCAACTCAGCTTCACTCGTCGGTAAATCAATAAATATATCTGCTCATCCAACAAAACTTTGCATGATTTTAGGGTAGGTTTCAGGTAATAAATTTAGTAACTTTCAGTTATGTCTGACTGGCTTATAATTCTTTATGAATTTTTGAAATTTCAAAAATCGCAAGTTAGCAGCAGTTCAGCTCCATTCGGCAATAACTGAATAACTGATACAGCTAGACAAACGAAACTTTATCAGTTGATCTACGAGGCTTCAATTAATCAATGTCGTAATTTTCAGTTAAATTTGAGTTTCAGTAAATTTTTATGATATTTTGAAAATAGAAAACACGAATTTTGGAGCAATTCAGCTTCACTGGTCAGTAACTCGATTTCGGAGTGATCGTCGGGGGGAGGTGGGTTATGACTTTAGTTTTAGGAAAAGTTTTTCAAACTCTATTGATATGGTATTTAATAATTGCAAGAATTTTTAGAAACTTCAATAGATGGCAAAATTTGTCGAATGGACTCTAATTTTTATTCCATTTCAGTACACGCTATTATCCCTTAAATCATTATGAGACAGTTTTACGAATGATTAATAAGCTCTAGCGTTGCCGTATGGTAATGCCAAATTCTTTGCCATAAATTGATTACTCCTTTTTTCAGTCTTTGCTTTATTTATCATTTCTGTACCTCTGTTTATCTAACCCCCCTTAGTGCAAACCATGCATTTTATTTCCATTAATTTCTAGTGCTGCGTTAGCGTTTCACCCGCAGATCATTTAGTCAATTAATCGTGGTATCCTGTTCACTCTGGCCATCTACCGTACGGACTGTATAAAACTTCTCTCTCCACTCGTTTCTCGTTTGTTTTCCAAAATCGACGTAAGTCCGTCTTTGATTGATCGCCGCTCATAAAGTCCCGAGTTTAGCCAATTTTTCGAGGAAAAGACGCCCAATTTGCGTCTTAATCGTGGCAATTATTCCGCGTAAAGGATTGTTTCGACTTGCCACCTCGCCAGGTGATTAATCGCGGGCGGAATCGCGTTAAACCCGCGGGATCGATCTGACAAAAATTTTCGTTAAGGGGACCGGAGCGGAATTAATGACGTAATCAGACGCCGCTTCGGGCTTTCATTAAGAGGGCAGTCCGGGGGAGAGGCTCCGGAGCGGGAATTGATGTTATTCGGTGGACAGGATGCTGCCAGATTACACGGTTTAATTATTGCCCGGATCGCCTGGAGTTGCAAGGAAATTGAACCGTCTGACTGAAGTTCTATTCTAATCTCAGTGCATCCTCGAAAAGGCAGAAAGTGAAATGATTACAAACACGCCAAAGGAATATCTACTACTGCTCTTGATAATCCCAAAATAATAAAAATAACTGATTGTTGGGATATTTCAAACTGCCGACGTTTCGTTCATGGCTATGTTATTAAGATAGAAAATTTTACATGTTTTAACATCTTTAAATCCTATACAAAAAGATGTTTTAACTCAAATTCAAAATGTCATAAAAAATTCATCTGAACTCCAATTGTAATGAAACTCCTGGGAGTTATTAAGTACAGTCTTGTTGAAGTTGAGACGAAGTTTGAGGCTATTATCTTGAGTGGTTTCATTACTATGAATTTTTATTTAAGCGGTAAAAAGTTATGCCGTAACTCTATTTCAAAATATTGTTTGAAGTTACTATCTAATAGTTTTCTACTAGTACGAATTATCATATTACATTTTTGGAAAGTTTGCTTTAACATACCTTTAAAAATTCATAAAAATAAAATCTAGGCTCTAATTGTGATGAAACTTCGTGAAGTTATTAAGTATAGCCCTGTTGGAGTTGTGATGAAGTTTGAAATTTTTATGTGAATTCGTTTTAGGTATTACTAAGTATGCATTTTAATTTAATCCTACAAAAAGGTGCTTTAAAACATGTCAAATTTTCTATCTTGATAACATAGCCATGAATATGTTCATAATCATGAACGAAACGTCGGCAGTTTGAAATATCTCAACAATTAGTATTCCTAATTTCATCTCAGCTCCCCGAGAACATTCTCCCATTCTTTACGAATATCTACTACGTCTACTAATTAATTCTCAGGTGAAATGTGGCATATATAGCAATCGAAAAAATAAGCGAATAAGTAATGCATGTTGTCTGAATATTATTTTTCCACACTGTAATATATGATGACAAATTATTCAGTTTAAAGTTACTGCCCCAATAATGATTCCCACATAGACACACAAAAGTGTAAAAAACCGTACCTACGACGTTAAATTATATATTAACACTTACCGTTAAAAAAAAGGATACAGGTCTTATTCTCTCTCCCAAAATTTCATAACCAACGTAATGTCTATATCATTTGAACCTCTCGCATTGGACACGAGGGTGTAATAGAAAAATACTCAGTGTACGTGCCCGCACGTAAACTCGAGTTAAACGAAAATAAAAAAATAACTCCCTAACTAAAAGAGACTGGCGTTATAACAAACGACGTCGCATTAAACGCCATTTTCCTCTACTAAAATTCCACCGTACCGCACTAATTGTTAAGTTTTTTTTAAAACCTTATGCCCAGTCTAATTTCTCTATTTTTAGTTGGCGTAGCGTGCCCCCGTGAGATTTGCGGGGGGATTGCGTGTAACAAATTTGTGGATTATCCCATTAAAAAAAAAACAACGTTTAAACGGAGCGATTCCGAAACGCCTGGCACGCTAAATCTTTGTTTTAACAGCGTTCGGTGCGTGATACTCTCATTAATCAGGACGGGCCGGAATGCGCATAAATCTGCAAAATGTTCGATAACGTCCCTCCCCTCCCCTCCACTCCACGACTTACTTCTTTAATTAGATTATGAATAAATAAAAGCGACGGTTTGTTTTTCGGATGTTGCGAATAAATCAAGCGTAGATGATTTTTTTTTGGGATTTATTATTCTATCAACAAGTTTTTAAATCTCCAGGAATATTTTTATACCAGGTAATTCTTCAGGACTTATCAGCTTTTCGGCGAATTAACGCGGACGTAATGGATTGCAGGTAACGGATTAGGGAAATGTTTAATAACGAAAATATATCACCCCCAGTAGGTTGAAAAAATATTTAAGCACGTGCATTATTTTCAAGTACCCACCTATACACCATAAATTTAGATTTACATGCTTTTATAGTCTAAATCGATTTGTAATTACAATTACATTCGAATAACTTTGAATTTGTTGGCGGAACAAAATAGTTTTCAAAATTTAACAAATATTCCTTATGACTGAAAGATGATTCCTAAGATTGACTCTAACAACCCAATTGAGTTTTCATTCTGGTGACTATGACTTACAGAGGAACCCAGAAAGCTTTGTCATACAATTTTGCATTCACACAACTTCCAAAGAACTAGGAATCCTTGATACCGAAGACTGGATTTGGGATTTTAATGACATTCACTCACTGAAACCAAAAACCCATTATTTCGCAAAATTTGCCATTTATAATGCATTGAAAGGAAGGATTAATGATACTAAAATCCATGACAACACGTTTTGATTTGGGATAATGATGATTTTTACTCATTAGAAATCAGAAAGGCTTACTACCATATTTCTACTTGGGACCCTTCCAAAAAAACAGATTATGCAAAAAAATTTTACCTAGAACTGAATATATGTTTTATTTTGTTTGTTTTCTTCATTTGCAAATTTCCCAGAAGAGAAACTTGATCCAAGAGATCATAAAATGCATCTTGACTATGTATAGGTAATAGTGGTCACTGCCATTACTGTTTTTGGTCATTTTTCCAATTTGTAGGTAATTCTATTATAAAAAATTGTTACTTAATAACTGATTACTATTAATCAGACCATCAAAATACAATCAAATTTTGGGTTCTGGTGACCATGGCTCATGAGAATCCAAAAGAAAAATATCTAATTTGTAATTTGCAACACTTCCAAAGAATCAGAAATTATTGGCACCGAAGATGACCCACCTGAGTCAAGAATTTTAATTACATTACTCACTGGCACCCATTATTTTATCATATTTGTCATTTGTAACACTTTAAGGGATGATGGTAAATACTAAAAGCCACATAAACTCATTTTAATTTTTGATCTTCGTGAGCATGCTTAAACGGAAATTAAAAAAATACTTTATCTACTCTATTTCAAGAGAAAAATCATAAGTACGAAAATCCCTAATAAGACTTGAATTTTGGATTATTGTGAACATGTCACACTGAAACAAAGCTTTGATTTTTAGACTTATCTACTAGTATAAAAAGCATATTTTTCAAACACGTTTCAGCTTATTAAACCCGTTTATAACCTCAAAAAAGTTCCAAAGTAAACCAGCTTCTTTTAACTATATCTTTGCCTTTTGTGGTTGGACTTTTTTCCGTTTTTTATAATCACCTCGTCAGTAACATCTGTATAGTATATATAGCATTTGTTTTAAAATTTTCATCGGAAAAATGAAAAAGTTACAAATTTTCGAAATTCGTTATTTTGAAACAAGCTTCAAAAAACTTATTGTAAAAATCAACCTAAATTTAGGGACGTATTGCATAAGTCATGTCTCAAAAGTGAATTTAATCCTGTTTCCCCAATCCCACAAACCCTAAAATGTGGACTACCCAGGAAGGGTGATTTGTATTACCTCGTCGGTTCGTCGACTCTTGTATAATTAATTTTCTTTGGGCGAGCTACGTCGGCGCCTCCGGAAAAAGTACAAAAATATACTCATTCTTTTGATCTGCTCTTACACAAGTCGACGAGATCGTAAATCAATACGCCCTGCAAGTGACGCGACGTATTAAAAGAAAATAGCGAGTTTTTGCACGCCGACCGACTTGATATATCAGCCACTTCCGCCCCCGGAATCAATCCGAGGGGGGCAAATCTAGCGCGGATAATTGCCCAACTCTCCCGTTCCGCAGATATGATTTACGCCTCGATCACCAGAGGAAGGGAGAGAAAAAGTAACTTTTTTTTCTGCTGGTGCAACAGTTTCGTGATTTTCGCCCGAGGCGTGTATACCAGCTACAGGCAGAAGTAAGGGTTGGATCTTGGGTTTTTGCCCTCTCCACTTCGGGCTTCGCACGAGACGATGGATGATCCGAACGGGAAACAAACTGAAGATCGATAGAATGAAGTGGCAAGCTTATTCAAGTCACCTAGTCCAGCCGATTTTTATCACGAACCACTAATGTCCTGCAGTTGATGAACAATGACTTTTATTCCCAGTTTTCGGAAAAGGTCTCATCAAAACCTTCAAATTTCAAGACATGTTTAAGACGCTCCTATCAAATTGGAGAAAGCTAGTTGCAGTCAACGTACACTCTCTTACTGATTTCGCTCCTTTAGGGCCAAATTCAGAAACGCCACTCACCCTACACCTACACTCAATTTTTAAGTAAAATCTTCACTACACTCAATTTGGAATTCATAGACTTCCCTCAATTGAAATTTCCCTTAAATTGAATATTAGATTCAGTGAGATTTGAGGGGTTGATATTCACCACTTAAAATAATTCCCAACCATACTTTTACGAGTTTTGACTTGCGTGCACATGGTCGTTAGCGTCGTTAGTGACAGTGTTTTGTGCATTTCTGTTTATGTTAGATGGTGTTAGCAATATGGATATCATCGCTAATGAGTTCAATGAATTTGTAGAGTTCATACAATATATTGAGGATGAAAGATATTTACCAGTGCCAAGGTAGGTAAAGACAGATGCGATTAATTTCCTACCTACGATAAAATTGTAGGTAGCACCCTAAGATGGAAATGCGTACCGAGGGAAAAGTATGATTTGTTCAATAAGGCATTTAATTGTTTCAGAAATTATATCAGAGAGTACAACAATGCCCTTCAGCACTTAACCAACTTGGAGATCTTACAGAGGTATAGATTTGGTGGAGACACCATTCGACATATTATTTTTCCAATGGTATATGGCAGGCATAGAGGTGGAGACTCTTTTAATTGGACCTATTCCCTTGCACAAATATACTTTTTTGGAATGCCCATTGCTCATTGTTTCAGCGTGAACGACTTTGTAAAACGTGATTCCAAATTAGGTGACGCCTGACAGTTGCTGTCACAAAACACATGATATATGCACAGAACACAAAATTGAACTAACATAGTCAGCAGCGAACACGACGATTTGCGATATTGCCAAACATCCTTCCCTCAAATCATTTTTAAATTGAGATGTCTTTGAGTAACTTGATTTATACGTTTCTGAATTCCAAAATTGAGGAGAAGGCGCACTCACTCTCATTTTGAGATACAAATGAGTGTAGGTAGAAATGAGTGTGAGTGGCGTTTCTGAATTTGTCCCTTAAAGAAAATAAAAAGTTTTTTTGAGAGAAAAACTGGCCCGAAAACCTAGAAGGAAAAAAGTATCAAAGCCAGAAGGGAACTCGTTACCCTTTCGAGGGAGAGCCATTAGAAGTAACTCCATCATCTCGTGATCCTGCAGGAGGAAAGCGGATCGATAGCGCTCGTCTTTCTGGAGTAGGGAGGAGGAGATGGCGGCGGCGGCGGTGGTGGCGGCGGGAGGGCGGGAGAAGAGGGAGTAAAGAGGACTTTCACTCCTTCATCCCACCGAGAAAGGGAGCCACTTACACTTTGATACACACGCACACGTATAACAGGAATGGACCAGGAGAGTTCACAGCACCGTCGCGGGAGTATTTGTACAGTCGCTAGTTATTTCGGAGTTAGTGGTACTTCGGGGACGTTAAACCACCCCCGTCCATATATATCTAAACACACACACAAACACTAACACACTCCCACTCGCACCACGTAGATTATTAATGTCGGCTCGTATTTACGAAGTTTACGTCTCAAATGGAGAGGATGATAAGTAGATCCTGCGGAATGTTTAGTTACGATTTAGGTGGGAGTTTGAGAGATAAAAGGGGATGTTACGCTTCTTTACGTCCCACGGGTTGATGTCGATGAACATGCGTCCCTTAAGAATTTTAACGTCGCATATAAAATTTATCAGGAACGTCTCGTGTTTAAATGTGGTTAAAATTGCGACAAGAACCGGAGGGAAGTTTGAATGTTTGTACTTAGTCGTCCACAATTTAATAAGATGTTAAAAATATTAATCCATTTTTTCCTTCGGAGACCTTTAGCGTCTTCTAGATAGAAGAGGTTTGCAGTTCCAGTGAGACAACACTTGAACTCAAATTTTATTCTAACCAAGACACTAGAATAGACTATTATTAGTTTCTCCAGATCATAAGATGGCATTTTTTGTAACGCAGAATGTAAGCTGAATTGCGCCGCTACTAAAGGGTTCTTTTAATTTCCTGACACTGAAACAACCCCCTTATTGTTGAAGCGGTATAATTTTAATAACTGTAAGGCGTTCTGAGAGATAAAACGGAGAGCGTTAGCAGTGAAAATATCGTCCACGTTTCTAATTTTATTTAGTATCTGAAAAGTTTCCGGCGGCGCCGTTTACGCTTACACAAAACGAATAATAAAGCAGAAATCAAGATATATATATATATTATAACGTCGGATCCCATTCGGAATTTGATGGTATTACACCGCCCTGCGAGAGAATAAATTCATATTAGAAATACCGAGGGAGAAGCGGAAAAAAAATGGTAGAGACGAGGGAATTATGTTATGATAATTTCCGTGCGTTATTTAATTCTCGTTGGTTTGTTTCCTTCGCGCCTAAAACTAATTTTTGTGCAATAATTTCAATTTAATAAAAGCATTCCGCTGTACGAGTTTCGCGTTACTCGTCCGATCGTGAACAAATACAATTAATTACCGGTGAGAACGATTCCCTGTGTCAGTGTATTTCTCATCTTTGAGATCGTAATTACAGGGGAAGTATCCATTGTTTTTGGTTTCATACCTGTCATTACGAGCAATTAAACCGGATAACGCAAGCACTCGCTTAATTAGATAAAGGAGATTAATGTCCGTTAAAAAAGCTAATGCGATTTGATGAAAGGGAAAATTAATGAGTGGTTTGGAAGTGTTTTATGTTGCAATATTTGTGTCTAATTAATAGGTTGCTTAATTAGATAATTAGAAAACGGGCGGTGTGAAGGTCTTTTATACAATTTGTTCGCTTTGCATTTTTTATAACTAAGGAAAAAAGGTGCTCGTTAGTCCAGTCGACAAAGTAAATAAATAAAAGGGGCAAGTTGGTATACTTACTTTTTTAGTCATTTAGACTAGCAAGTAACAAATTGGTTAACAATTTTGCGATAAAAATAAGTGGGGGTAGTTTTAGTGGAACGACTATTTTGACACCTAACAATAAAAAAATGTACAAAATTTCGGCAATACCAAGTTTTCATCGTTAGATCACATCAAAAATTGTTCAGTCAAGCGTATGAACCGTTTATTAGCGACTCCTCACTCAATACTATCTGTAACCATGTTTAAATTTTTTACATCATTTGAAAATATCACATTTGCATTTAACCGTTCAAATTTTGCAGATCATAAAACAACGGTCAGTCATTTTTGAAATCGATCGCTGGAATTGTGCCACGAGTGGGTGGACATGTAGAGGGCGGTCAGAATAGCACCGACAACGTTTTTATCGATTATCACTGAAAACAAATGGATTCAAGTAGGTCGTCTCCATTCGAAACTGTCGACTGGGGAATTTAATTAGATCGCAACTTTATGCAATATAATGAATCCCTATTAGAATATCAGAGCCGCAGAGCTGGGAAAGGACTTCAACGAAAGGTTAATTAAAATTCACGATAAAGTCGAAGCGATGACGATTTTATACATTCAGTTGGAAAAGGTTTTGTTAATGGAAACTATCGCAGGCGTTCCGTTCGACCGCGGAGCAACCGACGCTATGAAGGAGATTGGAAACTAGTCATAAATTAATTTGATTTTCCTAAAAATTTATTGGTACATTTTTATGGGCAGCGACTTTATTGCCATTACTTCAATCGGGAAACGTCGGAAAAACCAATATTAACTTCCATTTAAGTAACCGATAGGTTTTGATATAAATTAATTTTGAAGTGAAACACGCGATGTTGCAAAAATGTGACGAAACGGTAGTAGCGGATGAATACTCAAAATCCTTAAGTTGACTCACAAATCAAAACTACACATAGATATCATTTTTTATCCTTAGAATTATCCTTAGTTTGGTGTTTAAGGTGGAACGTCTCTTTTTCGATGAACGGTTTTTAGTTTCCTAAGTTTGATTATAAATATTCGAAAAACGACAGGGATAAAGTGTAAAGAATATTGTATTCTTATTTTCTTATATTCTTTATTCACCCGATTTTAATGAAAAGCTTGTAGCACACACACATTTTTTTCAAAATCGCATATTTTTCAGACTCGAGAGACCTTAAAGCGTCTGTAAATGCTAATAAATTAAAGTCAAAAAATTGAATACCTCTCATATACCTATGAGTAATATATAGTCTCATAATATGGGAAAGTAAAAATAATTTGGTTATACAGTGAAACCTCTATAATACGGACACCCGGGGGAGCATAAATTTTGTCCAGGGAGTTGTCCATATTAGGAAGTTAAACATGAATATCCGTAATTTTTAATTGTTTTTTGGACACAATGTGCTCTTCTAAATGAAGTTGAAAATTGTTAATCAAACTCAATCCTTCACCCTATTTTTTTTGTAAGCGAAAAGTCTTTAACAACTCTGAATACCGCACAGAAAATAATTTCGTACGTAAAATCAATGAACGGCCGTCGTCATTTTTGTGAACATTAATATTATGAATCGGTGATTTTTACAACGATTTCTGGTCATAAACTTATGACTTCATACATTGAACCGATAAACGAGCCAACATTAAACAGTGAACGCAAAACATTAGAATTAAATATTTCATCCATTAATCTAATGTAAAAATTCATTGAGTTAATGTTTGAGGATTATTAAACAACGTTCTTCATCATTATAACGATAAATTTTCGTCATAGATCTATGAACAGCAAACATAAAATATTTATGAACGGTTTTCGTTGTTTCAATGAACATCAAACATTGATTTTACGAAGCCAGCCATTAACTTTTAAAAACGCATTAGATTTAATGTTGTCGGAAGTTGAAACGATGTCGGCGAACATTAATATTACGAATCACCGTCGTAGACTTCTCTGCTTGTACCACTTTTTATGCGAATTCTTCTGAATTTCCTCCAGTCGGTCTGATAAAGTAGAAGAGGCAGTACAGCGTTCTAACTATTATACCAATTGTGCCAAATTATTGTGTGATAGATGAACAGGCTCGAGAAAGACAGTATTTCCCTTTAAGAATGGAAAATTGGTAAGTATTAGCATTATCGGAAAGTTGAAATGACACAGTTCTATGCAATCTCTTACTAGTAGGTAGTCTTAAAATTTTATTTTTCTTTCGAATCATTTAGGAAAATGTCTAATTTTGTATTACTTATAACACTTTTATTTTTTTAGGTTAGTATAAACTATGAGATTGCTTTCGGAAATTGGGAATTACTTTTAAATAATTGGGAAAAATGGTTTCCCCACACAGTGACATTTCTACAGAAAGACGGACACATGAAAAATAAAACTACTAAAGGCCTTCTAAATAAAGCGTTTGAGGATGCTTGTAATGAAAGTAAGTTCTATTTTACATACTTAAAAAAAGGAAAATTTGCTTTTCTTAAACCTTCCACATTAAAAAACATTTTCTTTAAATCCTTGTTTCAGATAATGAATATTCGTTGCTAAATAACTGTAATATGTCTTTTTGTGCTTGACATCGTGCTCGGACTTTGTTTTATGTAGAAATAGTTATAAACACACCTGTTAATGATTTAAAACGTAAAGCTTGTCGCTCACTTGTCCGTCACGGCACGGTCCGTTACTATCCGTCGCTTGACGGCGACGGATGGTGGGTTCGCACACTGTACCGGCAGCAACCGGCATATCGAATGCTATGGACGAAGATTTTTATTTCAGTTTAGTCTATATCGAGCAGTGACAAATTAAACATGTACGTTAGCAGTAGTTCAGATGAAGAAGTTATTGTAGTGGCCACATTATTACTTGATGAGGAAAATAAGAAGAAAAAGAAGAGGAGGATGTGGGTCCACCCCATTAATCAAAAGAGGGCATACTTTGGAGAGTTCCATCATCTGTTTAGGGATTTAAAAGAAGATGAAAATTTTTTTAAATATTTTAGAATGTCACCTAACAAATTTTCAGAACTTCTTGATATTTTAGAACCTGAATTAACATTTCAAAATACTTCATTTCGAAGAGCAATATCGAAAGAAGAAAGGCTTGGTGTAGCATTGCGGTAAGTATCAAATAATTACTTTTATGTTTACCTGCAGTTTATTAAACACGTAACAAATTATAAAAAAACAATATAGCATTCTTATTAATAAAAATAAAACATTCATAAAATGAAATATATTCATAAAAATAAAACATTCTTAAAAACGAAATAAAAAAAACCTTCTTTCGGAAGTGACCTATATGTAATATTTAACATAAACTAGCAGTCTAAACATTTGTATTATCATTGGTATTGTCGTTATTATCCATATTTTTGGTGCAATAAATGGAAGGTGATGGAATAGAAGTTCTTCTTTGTTGTGGATATGGCTGATATGGTGTATGTGTTGAACGATATGCTTGTGGTTGCGAATGCATGGGCGTGCGCGACATGGTCAGGGGGTGCTGTGTTTCAGACTGCGGATCTGGTAACTGATATTGTTCTTGATGAAACTGTGGAGTACGGATAGTCACCTGATTTTGCTCGTAAAATTGTGGAAATTGTGAGGGTTTATTAGTGAAAGCAGATTCTTGACTAGCAGTTGGAGTTGTGAGGCTAAAATTCATATTTCTGGTTTCTGCATTATTAACTATTCCAAATATTTGTGATTTTACTTCAATTTGCAATTGTGGATGAAACGTTCTCACTGTTTCGGCCATGCACTCGAAAAATTTTGTTGTAGGGTCTGAAGTATCAGGCTTTCTGGTATTACGTTTTTCCTTAAAATAATTTTGAAGTACTTCTGCAGCTGTTGGTGCATTCTTCTTCTGTTGAAGGCTGCTCTTCTTTTGTGTGTTTCGAGTGGCACTGCTGGATCGAGACATCGAAGAACAACTTGGAGTGCTGCCGAGACTAGTAACATCATCTATCTGACTGTCTTCTTCGGTATAAATGTCTTGCACCAGCGTTTCAGTATCCGATGAATCGGATGCATCAACATTAGTGATCTGATTTCGAGTTGATAAGAAAGGTCGCAAAAATGTCATTTGTTTGTGAAAACGCCAACTCTTTTTTTTTGCTGATGAATCCCCACTTCTAGTTTCTTGAGACTTAATACTTTTTGTGTAAGCATCTCTCAACGAATTCCATCTTTTTTTACATTCGGAAACTAAAAAAGAAATAGTAAATGTCAAAATTTTCATTTTCTAAATAGTATTTTCTTTTTAGGTTTTTTGCTACTGGAGACACGTTCCGAACCATTGCATTTAGCTACCGACTTGGAGAAACAACAGTTCGAAATATTGTTTATCAAGTTTGTGAGGCCATATGGAAAAAATTAAGACCGTTGGTACTTCCTAGTCCTTCAAAAGAAACTTGGATAAAAAACGAACAGGATTTCCAAAAAATATGGAATTTTCCAAATTGCGTTGCTGCCATCGATGGCAAGCACGTAGTTACCGACAAACCCCCCAATAGTGGTTCACTATTTTTTAACTACAAGAAAACCTTTAGTATTGTTTTACTTGCATTTGTAGATGCTCACTGTAAATTTACCGCCATTGATGTAGGGGCCTATGGAAGAAATAGTGATGGGGGAATATTTGCACATTCAGAAATCGGAAAAAAATTATTTAAAAATTCTCTAAACCTTCCTCAAGAGAAATCTTTGCCTGGCACTAACGTAGTTCTGCCTCATGTTTTTGTTGGAGATGAGGCTTTCCCTTTACACAAACATTTAATGCGTCCATATCCAGGTAGCGATGTGTTGAATAATGAGGAAATTAAAATATATAATTATAGACTTAGTAGAGCCAGGAGAGTTTCTGAAAATGCTTTCGGAATTTTAGCAAAAAAATTTCGTATCTATCAGAGACGCTTACAAATCATCCCTGAACACATGGATAAAGTTGTACTTGCTACATGTTGTTTACATAATTTTCTTCGTGATGATACCTGCCATTGGACAGCAGCCGACGAAGATAATAAACCTTCACAAGGATTCAGACATATACCAGGAATAGGAGGATCTTCAACTATAGATGCATTGGAGATCAGAAATAAATTTAAAAATTATTTTAACTCTGAGGCCGGTTCGGTGTCCTGGCAAACACAAATGGTTCGGAGGGGGAGAAGAAATAATTGAGTTCAATATTTACATTGATAAATAATAAAACTATCATATTATACTTATAATAAAATTGATAAGGGTATTACATGCATTATGTAAGATCGTGAAAACCATTATTACTTAATATACCTAAACATTTACCTGGTATGTTCATTTCGCCTGCAATTTCCTCCCATACATTCTGTTTGCGTTGTTGATCGTGGTAAGTCTTGTCACTTCTATCATAGAGTTCATTATATTTTTGTACCAAACAAATTAATTTTTCTTCGTCCATTTCGATGTGTACACTTTGAATTGTAAACATGTACTGGAAGCAAAAATGGCAACAAAATCTATTCGGCAAGTTCCGGCGCCGGCCATCTACGCGCTCACTTGTCCGATCCGTCACGGTGCATTCCGTTGTTTGCCGGAAAGGATCGGAGATCTCCAATCCTTTCCGTCGACGGACTCGCCGGATCGTAACGCACCGGACTAGTGGGCGGTTGTCTATTCCTTTACATTAATTAAATCCTGTCCGAATTTTAAAGGAACGGAACGGACCGTGCCGTGACGGACAAGTGAGCGACAAGCTTAAGGCGTTTAACTAAGGTTTTTCTAACGCCATAAAACGAATATTTTTTTAAAGCTTAAATCTAGTTTTGGTTTACCATTTCCCCTTCTTTTTTCAGATTGGCGATCCATGGATATTTGGTGCCATCGGCCAAGTTTTGCCAAATGGAAAAGAAATTTTATAAACATAACGTGTCGCTTAGAGCCCAAAGGTTCATATGATTTGTGAGTTTCTGATGCAATAAAAAATTGATGTAGCAAAAAAGGCTATTATTCTGCAAATCCCTTTGCGAAGAATTATAAAGTGGTATGTATTAGTAAGATTTTCCTCCTTCCGCGTTCCAATGCTTCTGAAACTCTGCATGCAATATTTTTTCAAAAGTCACTGCAATTAATAATTGGAGGTCATAGGTCTATCAACACCAGTTATTGATTTAATGTACAGCAATCATAAGCCAATGTTGATCGTTCGTAATATCAATAACCGGCGATCATAGATCCATGCTCACTGTTTATTAATTGAACGTACAGCAATCATAGGCTTACCGTATGTCGTACATAATATTAACGTCCGGCAACCTTAGATCTATGCTCACAATTCATTGGTTTAACACATAGCAAACATCACATTAATAACCGCCAACATAGATCCATGTCTACTGTACATTGACTCAATGTACAGAAATCGTAACTTAATGAACAGAGAAATTTATGTACGACCGTTCATTGAATCAACAACACTCGTCATCGGCCCGAAATTAATGTCGACGTTCATTGATTTGATGTATTTTTTTATTAATATCACGTACCTTTTTCGTTCAGTGCGAAGAGCATCAGAGTAATTCACTTTCTCATGACACTAAGTTTTCTGATCTGGTTGTCGAAAGTGGTTCATTATTGCTTCAATATTGCAATCATTATCTTCCATCCATAAAATAGTGTCTATTTGAACATAATCGTCAGAAGCAAACTTGAGAATGAGATGAAGTTAGGAGTTCTTTTAATGAAGCTAAGTCCATATTTTCCTCGACTTCATTTTGAACTATGTTCTGCACCATGAACCCGGCTTTTCTAAAGCAATGCTGAATGGTGTTTGTTGTTACGTTTTCCCAAGATTTCGAGATCCATGTAATCGCTTGTAAAACATTTATGCTTTTTGATAAATCTTTAGTTGATCCATTAATTTCCATTGAAGCTAACAAGTGTTTCAAAACATACTTTCGGTTTAAAATAAGGTAAAACCAAAATGAAGTGTCCACATTTGCCGCAAATAAAGTGTCCATGTCCAGATTAGAGAGTGTCCCTATTGTAGAGAAAATTTTACGTTAATATCTTATGGCAAATTGACGGTTACATAGAAAAAGTGTCCATATTGCAGAGGTGTCCACAACAGGAGATTTAACTGTATTGCATAAGGGCGAGTTTACACAGTGTGAGTTGCTCAACCAGTAGACAGTAGCTGTACTTTGCGAGTGAGGGACGAAATAGGCAAGCTACTCACCTATTTACACGAAGTAAGTAGCTCTACTGTGTTTCTGGACAGTGAGCTTGCAGGTCTTGAAAGAGAGTGCAATATGTCGGGAGTACGAAAAATTGCGATCCTCAAGCCAATACAATCTTTTTCCATAACTTTGTGCGACGAGTTGGTTAAAGAAATTGAAAATGATCTGACAAGAAAAAGAAAGAGACGGATTTGGGTCAGAAATTGGTTGCAACAGAAATCATCAGGAACTACAAACATGATTATGAGAGAACTATATTATCAGGACCCTCGTGAATATCAAGCTGTTATGCGATTGACACCTTCTTCTTCTTCTTCATAAACCGTAATTCCTCCACTGCTGGAGGTAGGTCTCTTCAAGTTTTTTCCAGATATCTCTATCCTGCGCTTTTTGTATCCAGTTTCTTCCTGCTGTGGTTTTAATATCGTCAACCCATCTCTTCATTGGCCTACCCAATCTTCGTTTGTTTTCCCAGGGCCTCCATTTCAATACTCTAGATGTCCATCTACTGCTATCCATCCTGGCCACGTGTCCTGCCCACTGCCACTTCAATCTAGCTATTCTCTCGGTTATACATGTTATTCTGGTTCTTCCTCTGATCTCTTCGTTCCTTATATGATCTCTCAAATTGACACCCAGCATTTGTCTCTCCATAGCTCGTTGCGCGCATTGTAGGCGATGTAAACTGTTTTTTGTAAGGCTCATTGTTTCCAACCCGTAAGTATTTACTGGAAGTATGCAGCTATCATACACTTTCCTTTTTAGGTTCATGGGGACATCTCTGTTCTTAAGTATAAATCCTAGTTTTTTGAATGCTGCCCAGCTCTGACCTATTCGTAGCGGTATTTCTGCTTTTTTATTTGAACAGGAGATTTTACTGTATTGCATAAGGGCGAGTTTACACAGTGCGAGTTGCTGGGCTAACCAGTAGACAGTAGCTGTACTTTGCGAGTGAGGGACGAAATAAGCAAGCTACTCACCTATTTACACGAAGTAAGTAGCTCTACTGTGTTTCTGGACAGTGAGCTTGCAGGTTTTGAAAGAGAGTGAAATATGTCGGGAGTACGAAAAATTGCGATACTCAAGCCAATACAATCTTTTTCCATAACTTTGTGCGACGAGTTGGTTAAAGAAATTGAAAATGATCTGACAAGAAAAAGAAAGAGACGGATTTGGGTCAGAAATTGGTTGCAACAGAAATCATCAGGAACTACAAACATGATTATGAGAGAACTATATTATCAGGACCCTCGTGAATATCAAGCTGTTATGCGATTGACACCTTCACAGTTCGAAATTTTTTTAAATTTAATTGCCAGGTACTGTATTATGAGTTCAAATTAGGCGAATAGGATGCGAACTACTGACTTCAGTCTCGTAGGGGAAGGCAAGTGGCCAGTAAAATCAAAAAATATTGAAGTAACTCGCATTCTGTAGCTGCCCATCCTTGCAGAGATAGTAACTCGGAGGATCTGTTTTAATAATAACAGTAGCTGGCATACAGTTACTCGCCTTCTCAACTCGCACCGTCTAAACCAGGCCTAACACGCATTGCGCGGTACGAACAACCACTTTTCCGCTTTTCCAATTTGCACATGTGCCCGCCCTCAAGTAAGCACCGAAAATAGTTCCTTCCGTTCCAATTTTAGACTGGTAAAAGTAGCCTACTTCTGATTAGTTATGCTAATAGCACAAGCAGTGAGAATAGATTGGATTTTGGAATGAGTATTGCGTCGATTCGGCCTGCGGATTTCCTTTGATCTTCTCCGGAACAATTGGTCGAGTAGCGACTGACTGACTGAAGCACCCTTTATTGCTCCACGTGCAACGTAGTAAGAGCGTTTTATAGGTTTGTAACGAGGGAGCGATCGCGCCAAAATAGGTTAGTTAACGAGGTAATGGTCTGGATATGGTCGAAGGCAATCGACTCTTCCTGATACCTCATGCACGAGAAGGAGTTTGTGTCATGATTCTCAGTTTTTATTAGTCGTCGTTATTCGTCAACTCTGTCATTTGGCCGGAACGTCTCATTCTCGTGTCGTAAGGTAATAACACGTTCCGTGTTGCTCGATAAAATTCCTCCTTTATGGGAATTGCCTCCTCCTAATCACGTTTAACCCCGAAAAAGGAAAGGAGAAAAAGGAAAGGAAAGGAGGAGGAGGGAGAGAGAGGAAGAGCGCAAAAACTTCCGAATATAGGCACGTAGCCGGCAACATTTCATGAATACTTTATGAGAAGACGTAAGGGGGAGAAGCTGCGGAAAGTATCCACACTTTCCTCGCATAAATAACAATTTCGCCGTCGTGAGATCCCCTTTAACCGTACCGATGCGCCTGTATGTGTGTGTAGACGCCATTAGCCGTGGTAATTTTCAATTTTTATTGGATCGCTACGAACGCCGTAAAACTCGCCATCTTCTTTTATTATCGACGGATCCAATTCGACGGTCCTGATGAGGAGAGTCGGGAGAGAAAGGGACGTGGTCCCGGTTTTAATCCCGTAATGATCGATCGGAGCCTTCCGCCCTTCTTTCCCCTCTTCCTGAGCGTTTTTCTATTTACTCCTTCGACCGTCTTCAGGGCTGACGGACACCTGACAACTCGGTAAAAATTCCGACTATTTAGGTTAGGTTTACAATTCTATAAATATTTAAGAGATTCGGAGGCGGGTCGGGTCGTCTATTTTTCGAAGGTTGGAGTTTATTTCTCGAGATCGAAAACGTTGCGGCATCGAAATTCCAGCATGCAGAATCGTGTAGGCCAGAGAAAGAGAGGGAGAGGAATAATAGCGAATCCAGGAGCATTTATGGGAAAGAGACGGTCTTGACGTTGAAAGACGAGGAAAGGAGAATCGAAGATTTGAAATTGTTGGGTGCAAGGGAAAATGATAAAAATTTGGATTTTTCACTTGTGGAGCGCTTATTATACTTTGATGAAATTGAAAATTTTACAATTCTACTAATTTTCTTCGCATTATTTTGAGGTTCGGCGACTTTTCCGCATTAACTAAGTAAAAAGGGGTCACTCTGATGCTCCCCAAAGCTGAATTAAGAATTCTTTTAAACCTAATTTATATTTTAAATACCTTTTTACTTTTTACCTAAATTACGGTTTTCAGTGTTATTAATTTTATAGTCATTTAATAGTGCTATAATTGTGATAAGTATCCAACAAATACCAAACAGATTTTCCAACAATTGCACTCACTGATATTAAAAAAGATAATAAATACAAAGAAAACAAAATATAAATTCACAACTTAAAGCACGTCTTATGAGTGGAATCATAATGAATTCGTAATTTTAATGCTGTAAATATGACAGTGATACAGTGAAATCTCCTGTTGTGGACACCTCTGCAATATGGACACATAGGTTTATGGACACATTTTCTATGTAACCGTCAATTTGCCATAAGATATTAACGTAAAATTTCCTCTACAATAGGGACCCTCTCTAATCTGGACATGGACACTTTATTTGCGGCAAATGTGGACACTTTATTTTGGTTGTACCTTTAGTGTCATGAGAAAGTGAATTACTCTGATGCTCTTCGGTATTCAGAGTTGTTAAACATTTTTTGCTTACAAAAATAATAGGGTGGAGGATTGAGTTTGATTAACAATTTTCAACTTCATTTAGAAGAGCACATTGTGTCCAAAAAACAATTAAAAATTACAGATTTTTTTCAACAATATTCATGTTTAACTCCATAATGTGGACAACTCCCTAATCTGGACAAAATTTTTGCTCCCCCGGGTGTCCATATTATATAGGTTTCACTGTATAATAATTGAAAGTAGAGTCTGGTGTTTTGGGTATATATGTACATTTTAAATCTTTTATTATTTTTTTTCAGGGCATGAATGACAGACCCTTCGGCGGAAGTACAGAAGTTGCTGTCTTCTAAAGGTGAGTTTTTTTCTCATTAAATAAATTTTCATAAATATGTACCTATTCAAGAAATAGCTTAATCTCGTCGTGCTGTTTCGTAATACTCAAAGATTAACTGAATTTAAATGTTAAAGTTTTATAAGTGCTAAATTATTTAATAGGTTTACTTATTAACGCATTTGCATCTTGCTCGACACATGACCATACGATAGTGGAATGTGGCGACAAAATTTGTTTCCAGTTGAGATACCAAAACACTTCTTGCGGAACTTATTATTAACGAGTATCATTGTAACCCCCAAGAAACTAAATCGAGTCGAAAATCTTAAAGGAGCCCCCCATTCTCCTGCTAATACTCCTCCTGTAGTATAGGTACACACCAACCCGGCGAACTAAATTCCAACAATGCAACCTTCCAAACAACCTCCGCAACGTTCAGGAACGTTTTATTCCCGATTTCCCGAGTTTTGACTACAGCACTACACGCTTGTTCCCGAATGTCTGGAAGAGAATGAATGACAAACGTCCCGAAACGAAGTTTATTACGTCTTCTCTCCCGTTGCATTTTCGCGAGTTTGACATTCTTGTCGTAGCGCGAGGGCTTTCGCCTTTGACGGCGCCGAATTCGTCCTGACATTGAAGTATCGATCCCGAGGGGATCGGGCCCTCTTTTTAATTTTAAATTTCGGACGGGGAGGGAAAAACGCTCCCACTAATCATGCGCCCTGTATTGCAACGTTAATTATTACGAGAGATAATTATTTACATAAATAATTAAGAGCAAAATGGAATATAAATTACGCCACGGTCGAAATTAATAGAAGATCGTAGGGATATTCCGGAATTAATGACTGCAGCTTTAATGGCTGATACGTTCGCCCTGCCGCCTTCCCCGGAACGTCCCCCAATTTTCCATATAAAGGGATGATCCCTTTAGTGACAGTTTTCTCTCGTAAGAGATTAAACTCGCCGTATCATTTACATGCGAAAATTGACGGTTGGCTTGTTATTAATTACTACTTCGGGAGGGGAGGGCAGATTATTAACCACCAAACTAAACACGTAAAATCAGTCCCAGTCGATAACGACAAGCTCCCAATTCCCCGCATTTTGTGGGGTTTTGAGTTTTCTTTTTCAATCGTTTGAAAGTGTCTCTTTGAGTTTTCGGAAAATTTCTGTCTCTGGCGTTATAATTTCTGAAACGCGAGCGCTTTGAAAATGAGAAGAGTTTCCTCTTTCACAAGTCCCATCATATGCGCCCATACTTTTATTGTCCGACAAAAAAAATCATATCCGTTGAGAACGTTTCTCTCTCTCTCTCTCTCTTTCTCTTTGTAGCAACGGCTTGATGATGATAAAGTACTGTTTACAAAAAATAAAATAGACGAAGAGAAACACGCGAGAGCATGAGAATACGCGCTTCTCCTTCTCTTAATGAATGGAAAAAAAGTACGAAGAGGATAAGGATGTTGCATGCATAACGTTTGAAACACAATGTCGAAACACTATAAATAGTTGCGGTTCAGGCAATGGCGTGCGACGGAAAAATTCACATTCACAAAGATGGAAATTTTCTATGTGAACCGATGGAATTGCAATTTTTATTGTACACGTTCAAGCGTGGAATACTTTTGTATCATAATATAAAGTGAGACGAATTAAAATTTTACCTGTCTAAGTAGCTGTTGAAAAAAGTTCTAACACATCTAAAAAATCACTAGTCACCTATCACTAAAAAAACCTACCTAAACGTCTTAAATGATTATCCATCAAGAAAAATTGTAAGACCTTGAAATCCTTTAGGATTTTCTGCGCTCCTGAAAAGATTTTCAGGATAATTAGATAACTCTAATGTGAGTTACTGATCATTTTATATATAACTTAGGAATTATGAAATCTTGCTATTTCACATGTTCAGGATTATTTTTAGAAAAATATTCAGATTTTGCCTCAAGGAACTTTTTAATTACGATACTTTAATAAAATCAGTTTGCCATGCTTTGTAAAGCGATCAATGATTTTGACGTTTAAATCTACGAAGCAAGAAAGTGCGATCAAACTCAACGCGGAGAAGACAGAAGCAATATACATAGAACCGAAGACGAGACGACCGACGACCAACATCATAATAGGACAAAAGGAACTGGATTGGAAGGAAGAAGTACGATATCTAGGAATCCACATAGACCGAGGACTTACATGGAGAAGGCACATAGAGGAGACTGAGAAGAAGGCGAAAGACCGATTGAACAGACTGGGACCACGCAAGCTGAGACTGGAAACCAAGAGGAAGATCTACCTGACAGGAATAAGACCAATAATGACATATGGAACAGCAGCGTGGGGACAAGCAGCAAGGACGCACCTGGAGAAACTGGAGAGGATACAGAACCAAACGATGAGAAGGATGACGGACGCACCGTGGTATATGAGGAATGAACAACTACGACGGGACCTACGCATCGAAGAGCTAAAGAAGACCATCAAGAAGAGGACGAGGAAGACGATAATCAAGGCAATGGAGCACACGAACCCACTAATAAGGAAGGCAACGGACTACGACGAGGACGCAAGATCAAAGAGGAAAAGACCCAAGACGGCAATGAAGGAAGACTAACCACGAAGGACATACCAGGAAGATGAAAATAGATTAAGAGGACCACCAGGGCGACCAGGACAACCCAGGAAATACCAGGAAAGAAGAACCAAGAGGGAGAAGTAAGGACCCAGGCGCTCAACTTCAGAAAAATCAGGTCAACATACGTAAGAAAGTGCGATTTTTTGAAATTATGTAGCTACAGCCTAAAATGAAGTTTCTAGAATCTTGAAAATTTAAACACTTATGAACTAATCCTCAAAAAAAATTAAATGGTTTTTTCTCGGGGTTTGTGTCTTTTCTCATAGAGTCCAAAAAATGTTTTAGATCTTTCTACGTTGTCTTTGAGCTATACTCTCCATGCTGTAGTAGGCGTACTACTTATCGGAAAAGCAGTAGACATTTGACCATTGATTTGAGCTCCAAAATGTCATCTCGAATTCATAAAAACGAAATTTTAAACCGTCTGCGGTTAAAAAAGTCCATATCTTTTACATTTCATTCAAAAAGTTCATAATTTGAGTCTCTCGGTTAGTTACCTTCGTCAATAGTACACTGGATTCAATAAAACGTCTGTACCAGCTTGAGAGAAGATAACATAAATATTTTTTCGCAATTATTACTCAGAGCAATTATACTCAGAAAGAGTATAATAATTGCTCAGGAAGCGCTTTTTTACTCTGTGTGAAATTTTACTTGGACATATGAGGGAAGAGTGTGGGAAGATCCAATTTCAGAAGCCCAAAATGTATTATGCGCTTATGTTAGCCAATAAGGGTAGAACGCGTTGGAGAAGTTGCCAAGACTTGTTTATATTCCTAAATAATCCTCGCCGGAACAATGGAACAGAAACAAACCACATTTACATAACCAAATATACAGTGTTAAGACGTTCGAAATTATTAAATAAACACATTTTAAGGTACCGAAGTTTACCCGAGGCTCTATTGAATTAACATATTTACCGATTCGCTACTGATTGACACTGAGTGCTTCTTGTCGAGTTTTAGGAAAATCGAGCGAGAGAAGGAGAGAGAGCGAGCCACCTTTATTTTTAGAGCAAACGTTTCAACCACCGCTCTTTTCGCCCTCCCCCACATAAATGGACCGATTGTGACGGAATTCGCTCCAATTGTCGCAAACGTCCATAAGTAAAAACGAAACGTCAACCCTCGTTTCGATCGAGCCACGTCAAACGTCCACGATAATTCCCCGAGCGTTTCCTGGACTAGGGAGTAGGGAGTCTATCATCAATCGTCATTCGGAGCGATATACCGAGAGATACAAAAAAGTGAATCCATCCCGATTCGGGGGATGCACAAACTAATATCGTGATTAATCATACTGAGCGGACGGGTTGAAGGATGCAAACAACGGCGTTCGGTTTTTGCCCCGTCACGTGAGGGAAAATCGGGAAATGGGATTATTTTTGTGCGCCCGCACGTGGATATGGTGGAGCAGTAAATTCGGCCAATTCAGTACGACGCTGACGTATGGAAATTTTTAGGAAAGCTCGCTTTTCATCTAATAACGGACAAATAGAGCCTTTGATATTTTTTAAAAGCAGAAATACGATGCCTCTCGGTGGTCTCACAAAGTTTAATTCCATTTATTAAGCAGCTAACAAATAAATAGAGTTTTCCGAGACAATTACGTAGCGCATAACAGTCAAATCTACGCTTATACGAAACAAAACTACATAACAAAACACAGATGATCTAATTATATATACTTTACATACAACAAAAGATAAATGAATAAAAAGAAAGGAAATTTTTATGATTTTGTAACGCGCTTGGTGCGGTTACTGGAGTGATTTGGCGCTAGGACGGTTTTCGGGAGTTCAGTTATCGGTTTTGAGAGTCGGTTTTACGGTTTTGCTCGGGCGCTAGATTTTTAAGAGTTAAAACCCCTATTCACGCATCCACTTCTGAGGTACCCAACAGCCACACCTCGTCGAAGGAAAAAAAAAGAGTTACCTCTAAACCTGCAAACAAAAGAGAGCTATTCTATTAGAACAACATCGAATCTAATAAAGAAGCTACTCACTACGCCCGGCAAAGGGACATCAAACCAAAAAGGTTACCACCGAGAGCGATATGCATTGGTTTCAACAAAATTGGTAACTCAAATAGTAACAACTGGAAAAAAATATTCCACTCAATGTCATGAATATGTCTAAAACGAATAGACGAAACGTCGACAATTCATAAACAACATGTGTTTCATTTAATCCTGGGGAGGTCAACAGAAAACCATCACAACAGGAAAATTATAATACTTTTGCAAACAATTAAGATCTGAAATAAGGAAAAAAAACCTCTTAATACTGAAAACGCGAAAACGGAAAATTATCCTACCGATTTCACAATGAAAGAGAAATGGCTAAATACGGAGACGATAGGAAAACGTGCAGTGTCTAATATTCGGTAATACGGTCTTTTACATTATGAGAGAGCGAGACAGCGAGCCTTAGATCGTGGTGAATTAATTTTTCCTTAACACGACGAGGGAAAAATTAACTCATAGCGGTTCGGATAGACGGACATTTTCACGGTACTACAGATCCCTTACATATATCGGTCGGTAACGGACAATTACGTAACATATAACGGCGGAACGATCACAGTTACATATAATTCGGTCGGTGGTACGTTCACAATCGGACGGTGTCGGTCGGTCTAGATCTAACGGTCGGTAACGTTCACAATTACATTCATCGGTCGGTAGTACGTTCACAATCGGACGGTTACGTAACAAATAACGAATAATTCGGTCGGTTTAAAACTAACGGTCGATGACGTTCACAATTAAAACATCAACATCAACAACAAACATCACAATGTTTAAGCGATGGTAGATTGAACGGTGCCTTATCGGCCGCCATCTATCTGAGATAGGTCTGATTTCTCGACTAACTGTATGGTGTGTGGTCTACCCTCGACTCTCAACAATCGGCTTCGTTACAATTGTTACTATTAATACATAACAACAACAATAGTTGTAGCTGATGTCCAAAATGGTATTCGATAACAATTTTTTCAGCTGGATTGAAATATGCAAACAAGATGTAAGCATCATTTCACAACAATAATTATTATGATTAATACATAACAGTTATAAGTTATAACAATTTAAGTAACTGTATGTACAATGTCATTAATCAAATCGGAATGAGCTAAATTACTAAATTGGAATTATTTTTTTCGAATCGCTCTCTTTTTGACACTAAATGTAATGTATGTTTCAAGTTTTAGATAAACATAACCCTTGTTTTACTGGTATCTTAAAAACTTTGAAGCAATTTTTGTTGAATTGTTTTTTTGTCCATGTGCTCCTCTTTTCTCTTCTTTTATTTGAATGCAATAGTAATGTGTTTCCGAGTAGGTATCGCGCTTAGAGAAATTTCTTAACGAAATGATGGTGACGAATTTGGATTTCTTTTCATGTGCTAAAACTGTCTCCAATTCGAGCACAGAATGTATACCTACACGTAACGCAAATCTAAATCCGATCGATTTTATAAGCATCCTTGAGAGGATCCCAACTTTGGTTAGAATCCGTCGAGCGTTCCCCTTCATCCGCTTAAGTTGGTAGACAGAATTTAAAAAATTTCGAATTTTTCTCGATACAGCTCTAAGCTCATCCGCAGGCTAGGAACTTGATCGCGTTTAACGGTCGGGGCCGTTTATCTTGGCGAGGGCCGCGATAAATCATGTCTTCCTGCGGGTCGAGCGGTGGCAGGCTGTCATATTTCAGGAGACGTGTATTTCGGCATCGGCGAACGATAAGAAGAGCAAAAACCGCGAGAGGTGGCTGCCATCGATCCCCGATAAAAACAACGGGGACGAAATAAATTGCTTCGAGTTTAAAACGACTACAAATTCGAGGGACTTACTCTGTATTCCCCTGGTTCGCTCCTCTCCTTAATGCCATTCCGGCACGTGCCATTCCACCTAGAAGAAAAAAAAAGCTAACATCAGTAAAGTGCGATATAAGGGAAGAAACACGTTCGCAAATTTGTAAAACTTTTTATTCGACGATGGTAACGCTGAAAAGGACTCTTGAGTCTTGAAAATAACTCTTGAGCAATATGGGTAAAATAAACTTATTATTCTAATATCGAGAAGGTTTTTGAGGTAAACAAAAAGATCGAATTCTAGAGGAGTTAATTTTTGGTAATTTATGAGGCGCGTTAAGGGCTTCACCTTGCATCAACCAAAAACACTATCCAGACGACATTTGGGGACTTTTCGGTGTGCCCATATCGTCCAGATATCATTAATACAGGTAATAAAACAATAGTAAATTAGCAAAAAAAGAGAAGAGAGAAGATGGAAACTACTCGTGAAATTTACCTTTAGTAAGAAATTTTAATTTCAACTTGGGAGCCCGTCGACCCCAAGCTGTAATACAATACGGTAGTGTTCAAAGCTTCTTATATCGTACATTCACAATTTTCTCCCCACAATAACATCGTTGATATGTACGTAGTAGCACTTCGTCATAAAATATAAATAAATATGCGCATTGTTACAACAATAGCTAATAACTCAACATCATCGGCGATAATCCCACCAATCCAGCCTCTCGTGCTCCCGTGCCGGATAATATAACAATACGAAACGACCCTTTTTGCGAGTTCGATTTTACGTTCAAGGGAGAGAGGGTTTTTTTTGGTAGGGCAGGATTTATTTTTTCGTTGGTAACGAGACGCATCGACCCGCTTTCCATTTCGATATCGGACGGAGTAAATAATTGAGAAGCTTCTAAATATCGAAACGGGTCACGAGTCGCCGCCGATAATGGCTTCGTACGGTTTCAATGACGCTCCCAGATATATTTCAATAGAGGTATTGTTTTAAAATCGTCGTAGTGGTAATCATCAACGCTCACTACGATTTCTAATAAATGCAGAATGTAACAATTTTGAGGTCCATTCTTTAGGCAAAACCATAAAGACCGGACGTTCTCCTCCTGCCCGCGGATATCGAGCACGATCAGATAAGACTCCACAGAAGCACGATTAAGCAAGTATCTAAACCGAAATACAGTTTGAGGACAATCGAGGCACATCGGGCAATTTAAATAAGCCGAAGTCGACGGCGCATGGAAGAGCAGGACGAAAATTACGAAGCACTTAAAAATTTAACGGACTGTATAAATACGCCACAATGAAATTACATGAGGACGCGCGAGCGCCGTGACCGACTGCTAAGTAAGTACCAAAGTGATGTAATGATGTCGAAGACGGCGAAAAAGTGATACGCCCTCATGAATATTTGTGTGGAATATTTTTGCGTTGGGAATTATTGTTAGATGCGACCTTGACGGTGTTCACTAATTACATCACGCGACCGGCTGTTCGATTATGAATAAATAATATCAACACAGATTTCACACGTCTGCAGCTTGTGTTACCTTTTGACGTGATGTACGTCTCATAAATCGGTGAGCGGGCTACCTACATTTCCCAGAAAACATTGTAACGTTACGCACCTATCTCTCTTCCACTACAGCGTCCGAGTGAAAGAGAGACCGGTACCACACAACCAATTAGAGCCACGCGGGAGTGAGATGACGCATCTATCTCCCTTCCACCGTTCCATTCCGTCGGCGGCGACGGCGACAGCACACTATTATTTATCTATAAAGTTATCTGAATATTTACTGTGCATACCATTGCTTATAATTATAATTATAATAACAATTGCGGCAATAAGGTATTTAATTCTTGCATTCTAAGAGTTCGATTAGCTATATAATCTCATATATTTGTTCTAGCATCGATCAATAAGTGCAGTAATAATAGGTTAGGTTTCAACTAAAACATTATGATGAATGATAGAAATGATCGAATAAAAAGTAGACTGCTTTCATTTAGTATTCAATGAAATCAATTATCTTGCTCAGCAATTCATGTAAGGTTCAAGATTAATGTTCAACTTCACACGTGTCATAACAATGTGTCTAAAATGACCAGTTGGACCGGTCAACCGCAGTGCGAAAAAATCTTCTAATGATAATTTAGTGATAATAATTCTATTCAATTCACAAACGTGTGCCATTTTTCATCAACGTTTACTTATGTCGTTATCACGTAAAATTATCGTCCGTACACCGATTTTACAGACAACCAAATTTTTCCGATTTACCTACGTACGTACCATGTTGAGCTCAAGGAATAATTAATAATTTTGCATACGTTACATGTCCAGCGAAATCGTTTCTATCTTCAAAGTTGACCTCAATCTGTCGGGACCAGGAGTGGTATCGCTAATCAATTCAAATGCTTGATCGTACTGCCTATTTCAACACAACCTAAATAGTGTTCGAAATAGACATCAAGAAGTTTGTTGAGATGACGCGGCGCCAATTTTCTATGGAAAATTTTTCTTATTCGGCGGTTCATGATGTCACTATTAATTCATAAAAAATTTTAATCGATTTATTGTTTCTAATACTTTTATTTATTTTTTACTACGATAATTAGTCACAGATTGACTATGAATGCTAAAAAATTGTTGAATAAGTTATTACCTTTATTTTTAACTAAGATGATAAAAAATACACAATGAGTCCAATTGTACATATATCTTTCACTAAAATATACTAATGCAGTCAATTGCATTAGAGGTTTTGTTTCACAAATATACTTTTTTATAGGTATGCGAAAATAAAAAAAAATGGATTTGGTGGTGAACTTTGAGGATGGTAAGATTAGGAACTTTTTAGTTCATTTATACAATGAAAAATTTAAAAAAAGTGATGCCCACAATTGTTATAAATCATTTACTGGGGTCAAACAAACAGTAGGTAACTTATTTCTTTTTCCAAGAAATCACCATTTTGTTTCACGAACATGTGAAAAAAAAACGATTTTAAGATGTGTTTCAAGGGCAGTTTTCGCTCTTTCAAAATGCTTTTTAACTCTCTTCAACATAGATCACTTTCCAGAAAAGCGGTGGAGGATACCTTAAAATGTACCTTTTTAGTCACTCGGAAAATTTCAAATTTTCTTTTGTCTCTTCTTGATTACATTTCGTTAATACGACTAAACTATATGTATGTGAAGTTAGCGACGAATTTTGTACGAGAGTCATTTCCGCCAATGGTTGTTACTTCACTCCAAACTATGAAAGATGATTCGTAAATACTGGATAACGTCGAAAGTATAACTTTCTACACATTTCTACTTATAACCAAAGATAGATATTACTTTTATCAATGCAACGACTGTAGCAAGAATTTAAAAAAAAAATGTCAATAACTGAGCTATTTTAAGATTCCCATGTCCATTTGGTTATCTATCTTTGATTATAAGAACAAAAGTGTAGAAAGTTATACTTCCCGAGTTAAAGCGTATCAAGTGACTCCATTACTCATGAACGTGATTCGGAAATCTCAAAATAGTTCCGTTATTGAAATTTTTTTGGAAATTCTTGCTACAGTCGTTGCATGGATCTGTATTTTCTATCTTTGGTTATAAGAACAAATGTGTAGAAAGTTATACTTCCCGAGTTACAGCGTATCAAGTAACTTCATTACTCATATTCGTGATTCGTGAAATTTAGAAATAGCAGTTACTAACATTTTTTGGAAATACTTGCTATAGTCGTTGCATAGGCCATAGTGATCTCTATCTTTTGTTATAAAAACAAAAGTGTAGAAAGTTATACTTCGGAGTTACAGCGTATCAAGTAACTTCGTTACTCATAATCGTGATTCGGAAATTTAGAAATATCTCAGTTATTGACATTTTTTGGAAATTCTTGCTATAGTCGTTGCATGTGTCATAATGATCTCTATCTTTTTTATGAAACCAAAAGTGTAAAAAGTTATACTTGGGGAGTTACAGCGTATCAAGTAATTCCATTAATCATGATCGTGACTCGGAAATCTCGAAATAGCTCAGTTACTGACATTTTTTTTGGAAATTCTTGCTACTGTCGTTGCATGGGTCATTGTGTTCTCTATCTTTGGTTATAAGAACAAATGTGTAGAAAGTCATACTTCCGAGGTTATCCAATATTTACGAATCCTATTTCATAGTTTGGAGTGAAGTAATAACCATTGGCGGAAATGGCCTCCGTACAAAATTCGTCGCTGGAGATTCGTCGCTAATTTCACACACATTCAACTATTGTACACTCTATACAAGTATCACAATGGTAGTTCCCAAAGTACGTATCATTTAACGTCAGTGCTGTTCGGAACTTTCAAATTGGTACTGGCATATTAAGTTACCCTTAACTGCCATCTATTTGCAATTAATTACACCAAAAATAAATAAAATGCGTATTTATCCTAACCGCTAATACGTTTAATTTCAGTTCAAAAATTTCTAGTGTCGTTCAGGTCGCTTTTACTTTTTATTTTTTAATGAAATCTGCGGAGAAGCATATTTTACGGTTTCCCTATGTCGTTCCTCTGCTGCCATGAAACATTTTCCTCCGTTTACCACGAGTTAGATACATCTGAAAGTTTAAAGGGCGACGCTTTTAAATCGACTCCACCGGCAAACGGCCCATCACATTTTTACGTCCCAATAAAATTTTTAATATTCCCAACTTTCGGCGGGATTGAATCGAACAGGTTTCCACAAATGCCGCTCGGAACATTTCCCGACTTATTCCAAGTGTCGACCCGTCAAGAACCGTCAACTTTTCGAAAACTTTCTTAATGCCTCGTAAAATTTAAACCCTCCAACGTCTTCCCGGATTGAACTTGAAGAGTCTCGATTCGCCGGTAAGTTCGTTTGAAGAAATTCAAGTTACAAGTGAAACTCCATCGCTCTCGAGTACCATCCGAGCAACAATTACATTGACGGCCTCCCGAACACCATTTAATCGAGACGAGGAAGCAATTACTCTTACCTGAACGAGCCCCTTTTGCGTTTCCCATAAACTTTTCCGACGAATCGATTCCCATTAGACGACGGTCATTAAAACTTTCAGTAAAAAGCGAGGAAATGGAAAAAAGGCTCTGAACGTGGAAAATTATTCATAACGTCTCTCGAAGGAGGAGAGGCAGACGACGGTGGTGCAGCACAAAGTGCACGTACTTATAGCCAGCCGATCGGGTGGTATTCCTCTTTCTCTCTCTGAGCCGCTTTGTCCGTGCCGCATGCCCGCTTTGTTCGGACTTTTTTGGGAAAAGGCGAGGGAGAAAAATGCTCGGGAATCTGAATTAAGTTTCGGGAAAGTTTCAGCACGATTCAAAGGTCGGGGGTGGTTTTCAAACGGGATAGAGAAAGATGGTCTTTCCGCGGTAAAAAAGTCTCTTTAATCTTTCGAGACGGTAAGTTTTCAATAACGGCGCCGTAGTTTCAACCCTTTCATGTTCGAGGATCCATTCTGACCACATCTTGGGCTCGGAATTTAGACGTGGCGGAACAATTCATACCCGGATTAGGTATATCGACCAACCGAGGAAAAGTTTCCGTAAGGACTTGATTTAACTTTTAAGAAAACGGATTATTCGCTCTCCTAGTCGCCGTTTATTTTAGCTCTTTCAACTTGTGCAGTCTACACTTTGACATCAGAGATTTTAACATTCTGAATCGAAGAGGAATATTTATGGTTGGTCAAGATTCGTTACTCAGTTACAACTTTCAACAGTACTAAATAGGCATGAGGGCGCATTTTAACTCGTCTGAAGTTGGCGCCCGAAATTTTGAAAAAAATTCCAATCTTTAGAGTTCTGAGACGGGAAGGAATAGTTCTGGAGTTCTTTCATGAAAATTTCAATAGTTCTGCAAAATTTCCCAAAAAAATGCAACAAACATTTGAAATCGAAAATATGATTTTCGCGAATAATTTTCTCGTTTCGAGTCTGATCGAAAAATGAAAGAGGAAAAAGTTGTAGAACTCTTTGGGCGCTACCTAGAACTATAATCAGAACTCCTCTAGCATTTTTTTCAAAAAATTTTCTCAGAAATCGAAATTATGATATTTTGCTCATCAACTCATCAAGCACTCTGACCAGAATTGTTTTGTGATTTCCAAAATTTTCATTTTTTAGAAATTTTGCTTTTTTTTTAAAAGCAGAAAGAACTCCAGAACTCTTGTTTATGAGCCGGAATCAACGACCAGAACTCCTCTAAGTGCAAATCACGGCGCTGGCCCTAAAATATGTTGCTTTTTTTGGGAAATTTTGCAGGACTATTGAAATTTTCATGAAAGAACTCCAGAACAATTCCTTCCCGCCTCAGAACTCTAAACATTAGATTTTTTTTCAAAAATTTGGGCGCCAACTTCAGACGAGTCGCATTTTGTTGCCATCAAATAAGAAATTCGTAAAACAGAAAAATTTAACCTCACGTGGAAAGCTACGCCGTGTAACTGCATATTAATGTATTGATATACCTAATGTATTAGGTACTAATATTGTTATTCTATAAGTACTTTTTCTTTTAAGGAACCGTTGTTATGTTTCTATGATGAGATCAAGCTTACAGAGATCTGTACGTCTTCCTGAGCAAAGTACTTATTACAAGAAATGTAAATATATATATCGTTATGAAAATCGCCTTGTTAAGTTTCAAATTTGAGGGAACAAATTCATTACCTACATTTTGAAATTGAAGCTATTAAAGCACGCATCGAGGACGCAATAAAAGTAGTCGTACGGCTTGGGAAGAACAGAGTAAGGTACTAAATAATGTTATTTAGTACCCAACGTCCATTCTTTAAATTTTCTAACTAATCGCTGTTATTACACCGACCAATTAATTGTTATACAAGTCATGGCCATTTCAGCTTTCAAGATGAGGTTTCTCCCTTAATAAGAAACACCCCTGGGAAAAATAAAATTTCCCATTACAGCGATGTGACTGGTATTAAAGAGGGCCTCGACTCATTAATATGTAACTTGGGGAATTCAATTCAGGAACGACCGCTTTTGAGAGGGCTTCTTTCCACTCTACTTCTCTGTAGTAAACGATCCTCTTCTCGGAGGAAATCGTCTCGGTCCCCGCCACTGTTTCCACCCCTTTCCAACCCGGCCACTCGACGAAATTCAGATATTTCCCTTCTTAATCCACAACAGCGGCCTATCCACGAACAAAAACGTGATTTGTCACCTCCTCCCCTCCGCCTCCGCCTCGCCCCATCGTCAACATTACAACAAACACATCCGAAGACATAAATAAATAAGAGAAAAATCCACGAGCTCTCTCATCGAAAATCCCTTGATTTATCAGCCTTAAGGGTACATTTACCCCCTCCCCCTCTATTCGGAGGGTGTCGGAAAGAGGACGGGGAGGTCATTCTTACTGTCATGGGAACGATTAAGGGTGACAACGTAACGGTCACAAGAATTCAGTGCTCGAGGGACGGGGACAGGTCCTATTCAAAAATCAATAAGATCTGTTCCCTTATTAGGGTACATTATTAGGGTTGAAATAATAAGCGCAGAGCGGAGAGATCTAGATAGAATGTCCCTTTAGCTAGGGGGATGATGATGAGCTTATTTCGGGAAACGCGAGAGAGAGAGAAAGATGGGGGTAGATAAAGGGAAAGGCAGTTGGAGAATTATTGTTATTATTATTAATGAAAGAGCTGGTGGGGTATAATCGTCTATATTAGAGTCGAATAAGTAACTGGATACGATGTAAACCGGGCGAAATTACGAATTAAAATGGAAACCGACGCTGATGGCTCGAGTTAAAAATTAATGTAGGTACCTACTTTACATTGTCTCGAGATATGGAAACTTTTATTAAATAACAGCTCGGGTAATCTTAAAAGTTTCCGGTTCCGTTGGATGGATGGATTATCAACAATCCGAATAGTACTCTCTTTAGACATTTTACCCTTCCTAGCATGAAATACGATTATAAAGTAGTGTACAGATGTTTTACCGTTTTGGATGAAAATTAATGGAAACTTAAATAATCCCATGAATATCTTCAAATAAAGCTTAGACTTTATTTAAGATGTACTTACCTAAAGTTTACTTTTTCTCTCTCTAATCTTCTTTGTTTTATAAACATCCGGTAAGAAATATTATATTAAAAAACACTGCCTTTAATTTAATGCCAGTTTGTAATCGAAATTAGTACAGAAAATCACTCAAAGAAATAACACTGTATTGAAACGATCTTGTTATTATATAAGAAAAAATAATAGGCCATATTTCAAGTACGTATACAACTTATCCAAATTTTCTACTATGTGCAGATACCAAATGGAGTTAGAATTAAAATAAGTATTCTTCATTTCATACCGGTACATTAGTTAAAGGTACGAGCATAATTTTACACAGGTCAGTACGCTTGACTCTAAGATACAAGACTTGCTCACCTTCAAACAAGATGTAACACGCGAAAATAGATGGTTACCTATAGATCTTCATTCTTATTAACAAGAATGAATCCTCAACGATCTGGTAGGATTCTTTAAAAATCTTTCAACGTTTCTACATTTATTATAAACAAAAGAGAAACACTTACCATGAAATTTCCCTTGTTTGGTATCCGGGAAAGGCCCGAGAACCAACCCACTACACACAGTTCCTAACTGAATTCTACTATATAATTACTTCACGAGCTGCTCTAATAAATCAACACCTATGCTTTCCGACGATAATCTCCGGCGGGTAACTGAACTGTTTCCAACTGTCCCGAACACCAACGCGCACTCTCTCTCTCTCTTTTCCCTTTAGAGCTCCGCCATGTCACGACAGGACGAACACTGAAAGAAATATACTTTATATGCTAAACGTACAACCTCCGGATAAAAATAGGAAAAATGGGGGTTTATAAGATATTAAAAATAGACGGGATTCGTACCACACCCCGCGAAATTTAAAAATATAAATATATATATATACTCTGTTCAAAACAAATCCCGATGCACGTCATTTTGATGACGTCAGAATCATCCAATACTATCACCAACTTAATATAGTCACAGGGCATCGCAATTTATGTATTCCGTGTTCTCAACCTAAACACGGAACACATAAATTGCGACGTCCTGTGACTATATTAAGTTGGTAGTATTGGATGTTTGGTGACGTCATCAAAATGACGTGTATCGGGATTTGTTTTGAACAGAGTATAGGTACTTTGGGTACGACTTGATGCGCATATCGACGCACCCTGTATATGAGTCACGGGTGAGTAGATATACCGATAAGGATTTTATCAAATGTGTTTGTATTTCGAGTGTAAATGTGGTGCAGGAAATTGGTTTTTCAGTCGGTACTTAACGTCTGAAATGAACCGCGGTTTGTTGATGTATTTAAAATCTTGAGATGATTAAATGAACATTTATTAAACTCTTCACATTGGTTAACATGTCAAATTTAAATGTTTAATATGTATATAACAATAATAATAGTAGATTCCTATTTAATTCTTAAATTGCCCTTTCTTTATTGTTTCGTGAGTGAAACAGTATTGATCCAGCACTGATTAAAATTTGACGAACCGACGAAAGGTAATTACATCGATCGCGAGTCCGCAAAATGATAACGAGACGTTATCGATTGCCAAAAATGTACATGCATTAGACTAGGCGCTTATTTATGTGTAAAACTCGATTCAAAAGGTAAATTCATTAGGATCCATGCATGTTTTGAATGACTTGTAACTGTAGGGTTATCAGTCGTGTCTTATGTTATAAACCATATTTGTGTCGCTTATCAAAGTCGTTACTTTTGTATGCCGTTTACAAATCTGAATGGAAGTAAGAGAAAGAGTGGGAATTTCATAAAATCACTTCAGAGTTCTCGAAATGTGAAGTTAGGCGGTAAACTAACGGTAAGGCGGTAAGGCTAACGAGCCGGTAAACATAATTTTTCTTCTTGTTTCCATTGAAGTTACTGTAATTTTTTATCGCCGTTTACCAAAAAAACCGACCAATTTTATGGGAAGAGTTAGTTTTATGAGGAACTTTTGCGGTTTTTCGGTCCATATAACACGCAGGTATGAAGAGCATGTAATTATTGGTAATAATAATGTCATTAATTAAAGGTAAGTAGACGCCAGTCACTTGAAAAGCATGAACTTGAAAAACACTACATATTTACAAACTAAAAAAGAAAAACGACAAAGTCAAAATTGAAAATCGTGGATATCAAATCCGGCAGTCGGGAAATTGATTGACAATAGATCACGGAGAAGTCCTCCTATGAGTGAAAAGCGTTTAGGTTTACCTTTCAGGGTTGCCAAGAGCAAGTAAGTAGCGTGGCTTCTGAGTAGGTACTATTTGTTCAAACTGTGATGAGGTAAAATTCCAAGAAAACGTGTAGCTACCTTTGTCGGTATCCGACAACCGCGGGAGTATCAGCACCGTTAGAAAGTCATTGACGGCGCGGTCGTAGCACTTACCATAT
The DNA here is from genome assembly GCA_946251905.1 of Cryptocephalus moraei. Taxonomy (NCBI): domain Eukaryota; kingdom Metazoa; phylum Arthropoda; class Insecta; order Coleoptera; family Chrysomelidae; genus Cryptocephalus; species Cryptocephalus moraei. The sequence continues at coordinate 35,807,415 of OX276457.1, read as the reverse complement.
TAGCTTTTACATGCATTCGACATTGACAATAATGTCGAAATTTTTAAGGCACGCCTTTGTCGCGGTATATTGTTACAGTAGTTCCGATAAGGGGTTTATTGGCTTAGCAAGTTCTTGGAATTCTAGCTCATCAGATATCGTACGCGCTGTAGTGTGAGGTCCAATATTGCCAACGATGTCAATATTGTAAGACAATAAGTTAACCTGAATGCTTTCCACTCATCTAGACACCACTTTCTTGCGAAAAAAACATAAAACCTTCCATTTTGCCTCCGTTATGACATTTCACAACTTTATCGATATATGATATATATGCATAAAACTACGTAGGACGTAAAATTTCCCTCTTTTTGTTTTAGTAGCGAGTGGAACTTTATCGACCAGGTGGGAGTAATTAAAGTTTTACGACCCGAAGAAAGGTAATCGGATCGATACCGCTTCTACGATATGATAAGGGAAACTATTAAAATCGTCATCAAAATTTTTTTATATCGTATCTGACATTTACTGCTCGTAAAGTAGGGGAGTTTACGAGATTCCCATAAGTCGGCGGCCGAGGCGTACGTTAATTTCCCCATATTTTTAAAACGGGTTAATTTCGAAAAATAAAAATTAATTACAGGCGAGATTTTCGATATTGCGATAACTGTGTAAAAGATGTTTAGCTTTACTCCAACTCCTCTCGAGTGAGTTGACGGAGGGAATTCTTGGAGAGGAGTTCGATTCGATATCCACGAAACTTTAGGTGTGTATACCTACGTCGCAAAACGCGGCGGAGGATTAAATTCGTTCCAAACTTTTACGTTTTCCGAATTGTTAATTAAATTTCACAACCGAGAATACTTCTGACGGTGGAATAATATTTGGCGGCTGATTAGCAGGGGGTGATCCAAGCGAAACGGCCGAAAATTCAAACTTCTATTTTCCGAATTTACTCACGATTTCCAAATTGGAAAGTCAACCGGGACTTGGCGATTAAATTGTACTTCATTCGTATTTCTCGTTGGACAACAATAATTTACAAACGTCGTATAAATTATATACCTACATCTATTTACTACTTTACATGGATATATAGAGTCGTCACTATCTACACAGTTATCTTTTATGGTAACCGGTATTGCTTGTTCATGAACTTACAAACTTCAGATCTTTCTAACTTTACTGCGTTTTATTAAATCACAAACTCAAAATTCGCGACTTTGTGCAAAGATCCCTTCACTCGTCCTCCGCCAGTCTAATGGAAACATTCAAAACTCGTCTCGAACCGATCTGCATTAATAGCAGCTTAGGATAATTAAATTTGTTAATTAAACAATTTCCATGGAAATGAACAGGATCCATTAAGGCAGCTTACCGAACGGAGATGAAATAATTGAGATTTAACGTCGGGTTTTTCACTGTTCCCGAGTGCCAGTTTTTAACAGTATCATCATTAAAATCATGAGTATTACCAAAGACAATAAAGGTTATAGACGGCTCGTGGGAGAAAATAGCGTTACTTTGACTGAGGGCCACGCGATGGCACTACTGGTTGTCGAAGACAAATCAGTTATCGTTATAATATTCTCGCAGCACCGTCAGACACTTTGAATATTAAAAATTGACTGCAGTGTTTCACGATTTACATTTTACGACATCGTGTACCGTCTGCTTGTTTCCATCATTTCTCCTAACTTTGTCGGTGTCGGCAGCCTAATTAAAGTCAAAGGTTACAGGCGGCCGCCTTTATAGTAATAGTCGGGAAACCGGGTTTGTTTTGAAGGCGGAAATTTGTTGTCATGTGAAAAAAATACAATATTTTTAAGGCAGGTTGGCGTTTTCCTTCCTACATATTAAAGAATAAATAAATCGGATGTTCTATTAAATGTTTTATAATTTATTGATTAATATACTATTTAATTTTAGAATGATATTGGTCACCTAGGTTTTAACGCGAAATAATATGTACTTACTTTTAATTTTAATCTCGTTATAACTTATTCAAGTAGTGTACCAAATTTTAGCCAGCCAGACCCTTTGAAGACCCTTTGAAGTTAAATAAAATCGTTTTTAAAAATAGAAGAATACATCGGAAAAACATCGCAAAAAAAATTCGATGTTATCTAATAATATTGAATAAATAAACATCGATATAAACATCGAACATTGAAATTAAAAATACATTGTGCGCATCACTTACAGGAGTGGTCCATAGTTAAAGTTGCAAAAAATTTTTTCTAGTTCAAGTCCAGGTCTTGATCAATATTATTTTAGCCAAATCCGTTTATTTAGTAACAAACACACACACTTACGGGTGTTTTTCGACGTTATTGTCAATTAACTCGCCGTACGAGTTTCTAATCTTGACAGTTGGAAAGCTAGATAACCCACGAAAAAAAATGCTCTACAAGCAATAAAAACCGAGTTAGTGTTATAAAAAATGACCCATTTTTTATACTAAAAATGGGGGTGTTATAAGTTATGGATCCCCGGAAATTAAAAACCAACAAACTATTGGCTCTTACGTATGGTTTACAATATGTTTGGAGTCCCTTGAACCCCCCAAATCGTATTCCGGCTATTTAACAAATAAAACCGCCGGGATAAACAAATTAACATAATATCTCACCAACAAATTAACTTACAGAGTCTGGCGATTCGCCATTCGTTTTGTTATTGAGAGAGAGAGAGAGCTACCTTTTATAACTATATTAATAAGAAAAAATACTTTTTTCTTATTTATTCTTAATATATTCTTATTTATTTATCTTATTTATTCTTTTTATAAATAAATATTTATAATATTCGTAACAATGAAATTGTAAAATATACTAATTTTATACAAAATTTAAAAAACAAAGACTGCTTCAAAAAATTAGCATTTAAATTGTAAAAAAATGGGATCATTGTATGTATTGAATTTATCCGTGATTTTCTAGGACGATGAAAAAATATTAACAAAAGGAGGTTGTCCAAGGACTCAAAGTTGGTCATGATAAGTCAAAGGAAGAAAAATTTCTATGTCTTGCCAACACTTTTTTATACAAAAAGCAACCGGTTTCGACCTACTGTGAGGTCATCTTCAGGCGTAATAAAAAGAAACAAGAAACCACACTCAACCAACACAACCGTAAAGTATCTCAAAATATCTTAAAACAACTTAAAATTTCTTAAAATGAAAATACTTTACGGTTGTGTCCAACTACGACATCGTGGACTTGGGCGAAAACCTTAACTTTAAAGGGTTACAACTTTTTTCAAGGTGCATGGATATTAAACCTATAAATCCTCTAATAAAATTTAGTCTTTATTTAAAATTGGTGAAAATTTCGGCTTTTAATATTTATGAATAATAAAGATGATTTTTTTTAAAAAATGTTGCTATCGCGGCTTCTATTGGCCGTAGAACTTTTTTTTTAATGAAAGAGTTTTTTACCACCTCTTCAATGCAATTTATTAAAAACGTGTATAGCAATAGATAGAAAAGTTATTCAATTTGTTTTGTAAACAAAAAATTAAACTCTTTTTAAAATGTTTTTTTTAACAACAATTTCATTAAAAATAAATTGTTTTTCAAACTTAACTTATAGTTCGGCATTCAAGGAAACTATTCCACCTTATTAAATATCTCTAGGATTGTAGTCTGGGCAAGCTTAATTGTTTAAACATTGAGTTTCTGGGATAAACAAATAAGGTATCTCGTAAACTAATAAACCGATCTGGCTGAAATTTTTCACACCTATAAAAGACCCCTAAAGGCTTCATAATTCGTGTATTACATTTCACTTATCACTATTATTGCAAAACTTATTAGCATTTATAAAATAATAAAAAATTGATGGTTATTTGCTAATAAATCAATTGTTTATTTATCGATTTTAATTTATAAAGTACCAAATTAACCATCTGTTTATTCTCTATAACTTTCCTGTTGACCACTTTTCTCTAAAATGCAGCGGAAAATTCTATGAGGAAAATATCGATTTTCACACCTTAACCTATTGTTTATAAAAAACAGGGAAATTCTAGCGGTATATGGTAACTTTCAGATATCTATAGAACAAAATGCCGTGAAAACTATGATTTTTCAGTATGTAGCCTGGGCTAGAAAAACCGCAAACCACTTGAAGAGTCAAAATCATACACAAAGTATATCTCTTGAAAGTATGTACACTTATATTGAAAATAGATATTGAAGTGAAAAGTGCGCACTTAGAATAATTGTCGAAAATATCATGATGGCCGGAAATAAGTTTTGATTCAATGCATTAAACCATTAAAATCAATTATAGACATTTCTATTACAGCCCTTATTACCTAACTTTATCGTCGATCTATTATGAATTAATGCTCATATTTATAGGACAATATTGCAATGGGGCCTTTGATTTTATCTGACCGATTGTTTTGGATTCTTTATTAATCGATAGGGGGTGACCTACCGTTTGGAACGAGACTATTTTAATGCGATGAAATTGAACGGGCGGCTCCATCTTCTCAAATTGTAAATTGAATAACTCTCCTGGTTACTTCTCTAAACCAGTAGGTCAGAAAAACCGAACAATTCAGTGCATTTTTCCTTATTTACGATATTACGAAAACTCAAGGCAACAGTGCCGGCGGGACGTGCACCATCTCTTGGTGAATAGCAAAAGGCTAACGATTGAAATCGGTCGTGGAGCCAGGCTATCGGAACCCGGGCTCCTTTCCTATTCGCCTACATATTGCATTTGGCGAGCCGTCTGTAACCTATATTGTCTTTGGTATTACTACAAGATAGATCGACGTCCAGCCCACTAACTATACGTGTTAATAATAACTGCATGTTGGATCCTGTTTGCCATACCAAAACTCGTTTAAGTCTCGTCTCGAGTTAAAATGAAAAAGTTACACGACGTTACGAACCGTTTTCTTTGCAAGTAACAATCCAATAGAAACATGTTGCGTTGTATTATGATTATGTCGCTAGTAATAAGAGAAGAGATGTGTAGTTATGGTTCGAGTGCGTTCTATACTACGAGATACAGAAATTTCAGATGACGATGACGACTGATTATCATTCAGACTACATGGTACATATTTGTTATTATGGTATACCTATATAGAGACTGAAAAATCAGTCATACCTACTAATCGAAGATGGCGAAGCAAATTCGGCACGTTGTATCGAAGCTATAATGAACCTTATTAATTTGTGATTGAGTTATGCTGATAATCATGGGTCCGAATTCTCCGTTCACAGTAATTAAAACACATGCATCTTTTAGCATGAGTCTTGTCTCTGGTGATGCAATCAATACCTATCGATACATCGCATCAAGTCGAAGCGACAAGACAAAAATTCAATTCTTTTCTATACACTAATTTGATTTCATAATGATATCCCAGCAAGAATTGCTATCCTTAATGAATCCCGAATAAGAATATATTCTGGTACTACAGTAGGCAATGTAATATTTCTCACTGCTGATTTAGAATTCAAGCTCTAGCGTAGGGTTCTGATTGCGCGAAAAAACTTTGTGACAAAAAAAGGCAATTTAGACAACTTTTACGTCAGTAATATAAATTCCGCTGCGACGTGTTAAATGTACTTTGAACAATTCAAAGTGATGCATGAGGCACGCCCTATGTGACAAATGCTCAAAGTTGAATGCGAAGAATTTAATACAGTCTCGTATGCAGCCTCCATGATTAAAACGGTGCATGCATTTAGTTTATTTAGGATGCTTTATTTTGGTTAACTATCTTAGAAAAAAATAAAGTACTTCAGTGCGTAGTTACGTGAACAAAAATTATAAGGACTTCAATGTTTTTAAAAGCAATTAACACGGTTTCAACGTGGAACACAAAACTAAAAGGTGACTAATGAGCTTTGTTTAACTGCTTCCTAAAAATTGTTTATACAACAACATTATCTCAAAGATAAAGGAGGCTTATCACGAAGTGATGACTTCTAGAGCAATGACAGGACGAAATAGTTATATGTTCTCTCTAAGACGACTTGAATAGCAAGAGTACCAAACTTTGGGTACGCGTCAGCTTTCACTAAAAATCCAGAACAAACTAACCAAACTTATTACCTACTTACACTTTTTTGAACTGTAAAGAAAATCAAAAAACTACACAAACTAACCTAACTTATTTCTATTTTTACTGTGGCAGTTATGGCAAGTAAGTACTTTCGAAGACAGAGTTGAGAGTTGAGCAATCTGCTTGGAGATCGTTTGCAACTTAATTGCGTTGCTCCCTTCATCCAAAAGTTTCGATAACTTTTGAATGGCACTGGATTCAATACGCAAAAGCTTTCAGGACCAGATGTGCCGAACTTCTGGCACATCTGGAAAAGGTAAAAATATGTGGGTTATTCAAAAGACGACGGTATTTAAAATGCAATCTATTTATTACTATAGCTGAAATTAGCAATGTAGCGAACGAAGAATGTTTTAAAACTAATTGTTTAATTTATTCCTAAAAATTTGTTTATGGTTACCACAATGTTATCTGAAAGATAAATGAGGTTTTTCACGAAATGATAACTTCCAGAATATTACGTTGTATAACAACCGGGAAAAATAATCATATTTGTCACCAAAACTGTTTAAAAGCTAAAGTTTGGGTTCTCTAAGTTTAAATAACCTCTAAGTGTTTCTGGGTTTAGTGCGCAAAAGCTAGCAGACACAAATGTGGTAATGGAATCTAAGCGAGCAGTAAACAAACCGTCTTTGAAAGGTTTAGAAATTGCTTTTTCCACTAAAATTAGTAATCAAAATGTCTAAAGTGCCAAAGTTTGGGTACATGTATTGTATACATGGACACGATTTGAGTAAGGTGTACTTGCTTCTAGTTTACAGTACTTGCTATTGGTACAAGTACCTAGTAGATAAACCAATAGTGTAAAAGATAAAACTGTTCCCTAAAATTCGAAATTCCAAAATGCCAAAGTTTTAGTTTTCTAATTATGACTAACTACTTGTTTGTGGGTATAGTGCTTTCCTTCAAAGGTTGCAAGCTTACAAAAGCTAATATGTCGAACAAGCAGTGTTCGAAAGGTAAAAATATTCGGTTTGTCTGAAATACTGCAATTTTAATAAATGGAAGAGTTTAGTGTTATCAAATGTAATTAGGGTAAATGTTTACTTAAGCCACTTTGCCTATATATTGCAACTTTTCTGTGAAGGTAGTAATAAGTAACGATATACAGATATTTCCCCAAGAAGTAACCAAGACATCAAGGGGATAGTAAAAGGCGTTGCAAACGCAAGAGGGCAAGGATAAACCAAGTGCCCCGCGGGGGGGGGGTGCAGAAGTGGTCTAAGTAAACATTCACCATTTTCATGACATTTTTAGATTTGTTGCTCGAATTTCATCGCATTTTTTGGCAATCTGATCAACCGTACGTCGCAAAAAAGTTTCATCGCGACAATCGATTTCCTGGATTCCCTGCGATCGGCACGGCGTAAATCCAATAAACCACCGCTAATTTCGTAGCTTTCCTCGATTACAAATAACACACTGTACAAACACTGATGACCTATCTCCCACACACACACGTAGTTACACTCTCGTGAACGAAGATAGATAGATAGAGAGAAAACGAGAGATAGAGAGAGAGGTCCGATCCAGTCGGGGGGCGACCATCTGTTCTAGGAGAGGAGCCCCCAGCGGATCGGACCCCGTTCGAGGGGGCGCGTGTGTGCCCTTACTTCTTCTCCCTCCCGTCTCCCGCGGAAGGGCGCACTTGTCCTGCTGGTCTCGCGTACGTTCTGGGCGCGGGTCGGTAACGCGGAGCGCTACATGACCGACAACGATTGCGACGACGCTCACTGCACGTCGGTCGGCCGAGGACTGAGGCACAGATGACTGAGGCATCAGGCAGAGCAGGACCAGCCGGTTCCCCCTTTTTGCCGAAACCTTCGATTTCCATCGTGCCGCACCGTGTGTTTGTGTACGGCCTCTTTCTCTTTTACACGCGCACGTGGAGCCGCACGACCGTCGCGACGTTGCTCGCTTGCCCGGAAAATCCCCGTTCCAGGGGGGCAAGAGCACTCGCGAAATTCGCCACTCCTGCTTTCTTGCCCAAGGTTGCCCATCCGAACAACGGCAATCGTTCCAGCACGAAAGGAGCCCGATAAATGCGACCTAAACATCCCCCTTAGGACTCTTATACTCTTTTTTCCAACAAGATAGACGCATATTAATGAGCTAGTCGTCAGCAGAGGGATTTATCATGTACCGGAGCATGTTCATGTGCATTTTTACCTGTTTTTGTATAATTCTGAAGCGGCCACCCTGTTTAGTGGTGTCAGAACAAAAGGTCCGAAGGCGAAGAAGAACGAGAAGCTAAGAGATAAGCAGAAATCCGGCGAGAGGATATTGACATCTCAGTAACGTTTCACGTTTTCCCTCTACATGTATTTTTCCAGAAAGACGGGGTCACTTGTTACAAATTGCCTGCGTACCCCTATTAGTCCTAATAATTCTAACCCTACTCCTGAATAACTTTATTTCAACGAAAAATACCGTAATCATTGGTACTCCGTTATCCTATATGATATTGTTACCTGCACGCCTATGACCTTGGCGATCACCTCATTAATATGCGTCTATCTTATTGGGAAAAGAGTATAAGATTCAATTTTGAGGCCCTGCGATTTCATCTCTCTTTTTTCCAACAATCAGTCTCATTTATTTGTATCGCTCAAGAGCTCATGATCTTACTAAACGTAGACTAACCTCCAGAAGGTTCCCGTGGTTTCCAGATTTTGGACGATGAGCAACTGTATGCTTATTTTGTCTTATTTTAAAAAGTGGACGGAAACGCCATGCCACACTGATCAATTGCGCCGTTCTGCCACAAACTTTTGTAATGCTTCTTGGAGCGTCCAACCATTGAATGATTTTTGGTAAAAAAGGTGTGCAGGTTACCAATATAACTAAGGCGCGCATACCGTGTAATGTTTGCAGCTTGTTGCCATTTTTTGTATCTTCCATTGGATGAATTTAGTACAATTTTGCGATTTGGAATTGAAAACTATTTGCCAAATAATTAACTCGATTATTACATTTATACAAATTTGAATCTGTAAGGTGATGCAGTTGGATCCATTAATTTCCACTTTAATCAGTACTTTAAACAGAACCTCAATCTCACATTAACCTATTCTAGCTTCGCTCCCCTCTCTCTCTCTCTCTCTCTCTCTCTCTCTCTCTCTCTCTCTCTCTCTCTCTCTCTCTCTCTTTCATACTAATACTTCCCCGTGAAGGTTAAACTCATCACGACTACGCTCTAGGTATTGTCCCATGGAGGTATTCGAATTAACTATATGTCTAACTTTTTAGTTTTGATTATGTTTTCTCTAACGAGTTATGACTTGGCTATACAGTTCGTATGGCACCACCCCCACTTGATTAACCCCCCCACTTGTTGTATTTCTTGTTTCATTATCTTGCAAGATGATATTTTTTGGAACCACGTGAAGGCCCAAATTGTCGACAAAAAAATCCTTATTTATGGCATGGACCACTCTGCTTTTCATTTTGGAATCTTCCATATTTCCCAAATTCCGGAGGAAATGACATAAAAGCACAGATTTCTATAGTCTGGTGTCGAAACTCATCCAACACCTGCAGACGCCCTCGCATCTCGAAAGCTTGTTCCGTTTCCTCAAAAAAATAAAATAAATTTGAATACAATTCCACTTCCTCCTGAGCTCCCCTTCGCGTTCTCTCTCTCTCTCTCTCTCGCACGCGCTCTTTTCCCCTCTGAGACGATCAGAATGTGAGAAGTTGCGTAACGTTCATGAATCATCACGTCGACTATTCTCCACACTCCTCCGAGAGGAGTGCAATACACGTTGACGATGCCAAGCTGCCATCTATTCGGATCGACTCGGGACTTAAACGTGTCAACGTTGCCATGCCGTCGGCTTCGATTTGATAGAAGGCGGATCTTCAAATCGTGCTGATCGAGTTTTTGGAAATGTCTTTAGGTCCGAGGAGTTCTGAGCAGTTGATCGATCCTAGAAAATTTAAATTGAGATCAAATCTTACAACCTACAATGTTCCAACCTGCACCAGTCCTAAAATCGTAATAAGTCTAGCAGAGGCTTAACTTTCTGTGCGTAGTTTTTTTACTTCGAGATGGTAAAAAGTAACATTAATTCCAGCGGTAAAAGTAAACCGTCACTCGTGATTCAACCGGCAACTTTTACTCATTCGAAATAAAACAAAGTAATCAGCACATTTAAAAAATAGCCTTGTTCGTTCCACTTTCCTCTAGCGATGATTAATCCGAAAAGAAGCTTATCTCCCTCATTCCAACCTCCTCGATCTAATCGGATCAGGAGGATTAAGGCCGAATTAACTGGGAGATCTTATTTTTTAGGAGCGCGCGTCCATTCGTCTCTATGTGTGTGTACGCACATCCCGGTGGTTCCCCGTCGGAACTTCCGGTGCTTGTCAGCAATGGCGATCAGTCATTCCGGGTCGGTTTACGGCTGCCCTTTTCGGCGCCCCCGGGACGACCAGAACTAATTAAAGTAAGACGTGCGATGCCCGGAGAGGAGGAGGAAGAGGAGGAAAGTTCGCGGAACGGGATAATTGATGTCCGGGATGTTTGATGTATGGCAGGGAGTTTTGGAAATTTATTGCGGGCCGCAATTCATTACGATTATTATCGGCGGAAGTTAATGCTCACTCGACGTCCGGGTACGGGGAGAGATACATCAGAACTTCCTTACGGCCACCCTCAATAACGAGACAATATTGTACGTTGTAAATCCTAAAGAACGGCATTCGATCGCCATGAGTTATAGTAAATCTACTGAGAAGAAAACATCCACGAAACGAGAAAAGGTAGCAAAGTTAGGCAACACCTAATACACGTCGTTTGCTATTGGTGGAAAAGTCATAAAACTTTTGGCGGGAATATTGTTGATCTACAGAGTCGGTTCAGTAAAATTAACAAGTTTAGTTGTCTGTTCTATGGTTGTCCGTTTACAAGTGTTCAGGTAAGTCGTTGGATAGTGGACTATTAGTTGATGGTTTATTTTAACGTATCGCTATTGTTATTCAGGTTTTTGATATAAATTTGTATAAACATATTTCTGTGATCTATTGCAATTATGGAAAGACACCTTCCCTGCTCGCCTCCCAAAAAGAGACCTGGAACATACTTAAGCTGCGGGGAGAAAACCATTATTTTAAATGTATACAGAAAAGAAAGAAATTAACATCCTTAGTAAAATCTTAGTAAAAGATAAATCATAGTCAAGGTGGATCATTCGTAATGCGACCCTGTAGGTAGGTACTTATTCGTTAGCTGGTCGCGCGCATTGAATTTCGACGTTTGTGTTTCATGGAAGTTTTCTTCTCGATGGATTTACTTTAAGTACTCTCGAAGTAGTGAAACGGATTCAAATACTAAAAAAAGGACTACTTAAACAAATTGACCATTTCAAACTACACACTTTACAGATTTTTAAATCTGGAGAATCTGTGGACGAGTTAAGTGCGAACGTATTAGCAAGAAGCAATTTTGCAAATGCTGTTAACTTGTTCAAATGATAAAACGATATTGTGACGCGAAATCTAAACATCAGTGTGAAGCGTGCTCCCTATCTGATGCAGGTGGCGCATTTCAAAGAGGACCATTAAAACTCTTCTCGAATAATCGGGAACGTCCAATTAGAGAAAGAATAAATTAATATAAACTAAATATCTAAGCTAATAAACTAAGAATCTAACAGTCTTGATTATACTATACCACGATAAGGCGAGAAACGGATTATTAGGTACATATGTAATTGTTAAGATGTGTTTAACGTTTTGAACACCTCGCTATAACCCTCTCAACGTAGACGCGACGAGCAGTAATCTCCAAACTACCTACTTTGAGAATGAACGAGTGGAGCATTTGAGGTGAAACTCCCCAGTTACAGCTCACCATACTGCACGGTTTAAGACTCTATTTTCCTGATAGCGGGACCGCAATTTCTAACCTAACTGTTTACGGCGAGGAAAATTCACGTCCTATCAAGATTTACTATTCATTAAACGGATTCTCCGCTTTCGCGCACACAGGGACGGGCGCCGTTTTCGTGATGCGCGCGACCCGGACAAAAACGAAGTTTTTCCGGTCGCAGCGCAAAACCTCGATGTCGCATAAATCCGTCTGTCGGAAGTGTGAACTTCTCCGGACAATTTCCTCGTGATTCTTCTGTCCATTTACCCGAAACAAACGGAGACGATCACTTTATCTGCGTCGGTGCTTTTCCCCCCTTTCCCCATTGAAAAATTTGGGAATAATCGCCGCTGCGGTTCGAATTAAAAAATGGAATCGGGATCGGTATCGAAATTGGATAATTAACGGTCCAGAGGGGGAGCGATCGCTAATTACCTAAAGGTTTGAGAAGGACGCATGCGTCGCAGTCGTTCCAGGGCAAAATAAAGTCCGTGTTAAAATTGCCAATAAATAAATCTGATTACTTCAGAATGTTGCCCGATCATTAATTTATTTGTTTAATCGATAAGTGATGAGTACCAATAATTTAACGAGGAGAATGATGGAAAGAGATTTCCCGACGTTCCAAAATCCCCGAAATAACGGCGTTTGGTCGTACGAATACCGTAAACTGGGGTTACTTTGGTAGGTTTTGACCAATTTTGGAACTCTAAGTTAGAAACCGAATGGGAAATCAAACTTTTTAAAATTGCATTGTGCCTTGAGATCGATTGGTTTGTTTTCATGAACGCATGTTGGAAAAAAATTGTTTGAGGGGGTGCCAAAGTAGGCATATTTTTGGGGTTACTTTGGCAGCACATGGAAATCTTATTTGCGCCAATGTAGAAGCTGTATAAAGCCTTCTTTGGCACCAGAAATGATAAGTTATGAAGACAGCTTGAGTTTGATCCAACTATCATAATTCCGAAGTTATTTAGAATGCATTTTTTTAATAACTCATTTATTTAGTCAACACTATATGAAAAAACAATTAAAAAATGATTTCTGAACGTAAAATAAACGTAAATCCTTAACAAGGTTAATAAAAAACGTAGAAAACTAATTATTCAAGACATCATGAAGTCCTTTTACAAAGAAAAATTCGCATCTTTTATAGAGTCATCACTATCAAAATCTTCATTTGTACAGAGGCAACAAACATAAAATGGGTCCGTGCTCGCCTCATTGCAGAAACCACAAATCCATTTTTTGCATTTACTGCAGCAAATCCAATCAGGCCCTGTGTAATTTTTCCATTTTCCATAATAAGCTGTGCAGACGTCATCTGTAGTGTTAATAGCCCTTTTTGCTACCTTTCTTATTGGTATTTTTGTAGAAACTGCAACTAAATTTGCAAGTGGTTCGCCGTCACTATCATCGTCGCTAATGTTAGAAATTATTTTCTGGCTCCCTGAAGGGCCAGCGACTGGTTCACTTGTAGATAGCCTTGATTTAGGAACATTTGCCTTAAGTTGTTTACCGGCCTCTATTTTTTTAGCGACCTTTTCCTTATTTGAACCGCGTAGATCTTAAGCAGATCAATTAAGCTTTCATTTAAGATAGCAGCTTGGGCATTGTCGTCATCGTCTTGTATCTGCACGTCTGTAATTCTTTTCAGAACTTATTGTGGATTGAAAGGACAGAGCCCTGTGGCCCTAAATCCAGATTTTAAATTATTGGACACATTTTCACTGATTGCAACCCACAATCGATTTAAGAAGGCAGGAAAATATTCTTTTGGAATGGAGGAAGTTGATTTAGTTTCATTGCGCCATTTGTCTAGAATCTGACGCCACTTTTTTGTGAACTGGGCAAACACTGTCACATCTTATGGTTGCATTAGATGAGTGCTGTTTGGGAGGAACGCTGTCATATAGATATTATTCTCCTCACAAGCTTCAATGACAGTAGGAGAAAAATGAGAGGCTAGATTGTCGCCAATAACATTTTTTTTCCAGTATTTTCGATGTCTTTAAATTTGGGCAATAAAATTTGGAAAAACCACTTTTCAAATTGGCCCATATCGAACCAGCCGCTAGGTGTGTTACTGTAGACCGTTCCAGGAGGAACTCCTTTTATCCAACCTTCATATAAATTGCCTGCCCATTGGGGGTAATAAATCTCCTGCAGCATTTCCATACACCATTATGCTGATCGAGGTCTTGGAATGTTGCTGAACTCTCTCCACGCGTTTGGTCCCCCTTGGAACAATGACCTTTTTGGCTCCAGGGTCGTCTTGAACGTTAGTTTCATCGTAATTAAAAACCAAAGAAGGGTCAATATCTTGTAAAACATCTTTAACCCAATTGCTCACTGTCACTACAGTCTTTGTAAGTAATTGCTCCTCCGTAGCAGTGAATACTGTTGGATGACCTGGAGGGCGCATATGTTTGCCCTTTAACTTGTTTTGAAGAGTCCCGCGTGAAATTTTGAAGCGTTTACTTGCCGCCGCCTGACTCATGCCGCCCCTAATGGCAGCCAACGCACTTACCATGTCAACTTCACTAAAGTTTTTGTAATTATGCCCCACCTCACTTTTTTGATAGTTTCTAGGCATTTTTAATTACTTGACATTTGTAACAAAAGAGATATACAGGTCGTTTCTAAAGAGTCGCAGTATGGTATAAAAATAAGAGCGAAAGAACATATATTTCTCGTTGGCTAAACAGAGAAAGAACTTGTGCGACGTTGCTGGCTCGCGAAAAATCACAGTCATCGTCACACTCTACCGGATCATTCGCTGTATAGCCTACGACGGGAATATTTTGAATGGGTTACGGTCGTTACGGACCGGCCGGCCGGCAACGTTGCAAAACTTCCTTCTCTGTCATACTAACGAACTACTATTAGTTTCTCTTTCGCTCTTGTTGATTTCGGACCCTGCATTTCAATAGAATAGGTCCGTATATGTATATATATACTTTCTATATATTCTATTATATATTCTATATTTTCAATATATATATATGACTAAACTGCCAAAGTAACCCCGATTTACGGTATTTCAATAAGATTCTATTCAACTATTCCTATCCTAATGACCTATTCGAGACTTTGTTTGAAAATTAATGTAAAAGTCATGTTGGATCATTTTTTGATCCTCTTCAATTTCGACTCACATTTGGTGTGGCGCTGTGGTAACTTTCAAACTCTCCATCATGCACTCCAATATGGTGCAGACTCGCAAAATGTAATCGCCAAGCGGGGAATTTTAAATTTAAGGTTGAGATAAATAATTCGGTATAATTTCCGTTCCTGTGCACGTGACACTTGTGTGTGAAGTGGAGAACTTACGGCGAAGCTTCCATAGCTATAAAGGGCTGTGCAAACTGTAGGTAATATCTCCGGGTTTCTTTTGCCGTCGCGCTCATCATCATTGAAATATTCAAATTGACTTTGTATCCGATGTACTACGTATCATCGCGTAGTACACTCACTCACACATATCAGCGAATGCAAACAACGTTCCTCTTGTAATTTTTCATGGGGCATGTCCGACCGGGCGTGCGGATTTCTAAAAGACCACTGAATACGTAAAATCCGAATTCGTCTCCCCGAATAATACACTCTGTGTGTGTGAGCATTTTGCACTCTTTCTCTGTGTACCTATGTACGTCCGTATTCATTACAAGAGATTTATTATTTGTCGCAGAAAACGAGGACAAAAACGGATTGCAGCGTAACGTCCCTCTCCATCTCATCCGCCCTGCACGTAATATCTACGAGATTTCTTTATGTGGAGTTTATATGCGTTCCGCATATAAATGCATAGCGTTTCGGGACATTCGAGTGGCTGGATGAAAGTCTCGAGACTAGTTTCAGTGAGTTATGCATTTCGATCAAAATCAGTAATAGCGCTACCAATAGGATGCACACTCTTACTTCTCTGTCGATTCTTGAAGAAACACTGAAGTTACTGGCACTTTATCAAAATTTAAATTTGCTATCCCTGTTTATTACGCTCGATACAGTTTTATGACAGAATGGCACACAAACATCCCAGGCCTTGATGGTATTTCTGTCCGACTTTCCAACGAAATAATATGTACTCGAGTAGGAATCACATTTCAAACGACGGGAGTTTGATGCTTGATCACATAATTTAATCGAAAAACAGAAGAAATCGAAATTACTTTTGACTTTTTCTTGTGAGTCCCGAGTCAGTACCTCCGTTTAGTGATGCCCACGATATTCTCGTTTGCGAGACGAGACTCGAGACGATACTTTAAATTTTCCTTACGAGACAAGACTAGATTTTCAAAAAGTCTCGTCTCAAATCTCGCACGAGAGTCTCGCAAAAGTCTCGAAGTATCGCAAATAAAAATGGCAAATATTAATTAATTATGTTATTGAAACATATTTTTTAAAACCGCAATAGCGAGCAGCCTGTGTTTACAATAACTGTTACGCAATGTTTTCCTTTTTTGAGCTTTTCGAGATATAGTCACGTGTACGACTATTATACTAAGAGTTGAAGACTTACCTACTAGGGAATACAGATATTCGCATTTTTATGTTGGATAAAATAGTTTTTTTTTTCTGTGACGAGAAAAAAGTTTGACATTTTGCCCCTGTTGACAGGAATTTATGATTATTAGTTTTTAATATCTCTACAATTTGTTTTATATTCACCGACCTTTGGAGATCATCTATCTATTTCTCACCCGACTTCTCATGTTATAGTCGACCTATAATAATTGGTTTATTTCAATTCTTGTCGAAAAAGGAAATAGCATTTCGATATAATTGAGGAGCAAGGAGGAACCGGACGTAATAAAACGGCAAAATACACGAAATCGCGAAATTTTGCGAGACTCTCGCGCGAGACGAGACTGGAGACGAGACTTTCTACTTTTTTGCGAGACAAGACGAGATTTTTGAAATTCTCGTCTCGTCTCGTCTCGTGGGCAACACTGCCTCCTTTTGGAGGCTTTCCTCTACCATTAGTCGTCCACAATTGTGTCAGTTAGGTCCATCCGTGCGGGTTGCTTATGTAATCGTTCGTTTGACTAGCTCCAACCCCGAAAATCGCTTAATTCCGCCCATAAAACTCCATCAGTTCCATCCCGTATTTCACGCATTTCATCAGCGACATTTTCCCGTGCCTCACCTTCGGTTAGCAGCGAAATAAAATTTTCGGAATGTAAGCGTCGTACCACCTCGGGAAAATTGCTCATAAAATTTCATCTCGCGCTCGGTCTCGTCGACGGCGTTGTTTATTTTATTTTATATAATTTTTTTTGGGTCTTTTTCCCGATAAGTGAACCGGCCGCGGAGGGCTGGGAAGAGGAACGTTACGTAAATCAAGAAAATTGGATGGAATTTTCAGCGTGGATACCGCGACTTTTCCTTCCGCCTCGGGGCGAATGGGGGAATTTTCGCGAATTAATTGCCGAATCGAGAAGATAAGTCATAAGGTAAAATATGGAGTGAGCGGATTTCGCCGAAATATGGGGACGTTATCGGGAAGAAAACGCGTTGAATATTATCCGGGGGAAAAGTGACATACTTAGTGACAAAGTTACCCGGAACGTACACCCATTGAAAATGATTCTATATTTCGATAATATTTTGTGTATAAGATGTTTAAGGTGTTTAACATAAAATAGCATTTGCCTCGAACTAAATTTCTCTTATTTTCTCTCTCTCCATTTCTCAACTAAGACTTTATTACCAAAAGCTTCCTTATTCGAAGGTTTCTCCTCCTCCTTCTCCTCCTAAGTCTCCAGTAAATGTACGAAACGACTCCCAAACCGATGATTACACGTATTTTATTTAACCGTGTTCAACACCACTTTTGTGTGGTTAACAGACTAGCCGTACGTTTATTTCGTGTTTTATGGTACCATTTGTCTTTTCATTCCACCTATATACTTTCGCGTGCTTGTTTTTACGCACGCGCCTAAGCTTGCGTTCCTTTTATCTGCTATACGTACATAGACACACACTTTCAGGGTTGATTAACCTACAGTGTAATTAACTTTCATTAAGTTGCGTATAAATGAGCGTTGACTAAATAGTCTGTAATTAAAGTGGTTGAATTAAAATCGTATCGTGACAAAAGCAGAAAGGTGAAATTTATGAAGGGGGTGTTATCAGCTGCGTGATGCGAGCACATGGGACAAGTAGTACAGTCATTTGTTCATTAAATACTAAACAGTTCAGACAGAATCGAATCTGGAAACGGTAAAATGAGACGACCAACTAAGTTAATGAATTTTTGGCACATTTAATTTGGATATGTAACTATAAATTAGTACTCACTGTCATTCTTAGCATCTCACCTTAAGAAGTTGTCATGTTCCATGTCTGGTATGAAGGAATTTGCAGATAACAACTTTTGATGTTCGCAGTCCTTCAATTTCAACCTTGCTGAATTGCGAAATTACAAGATTTGTTAAAACTATTAGTAATTAATAATTAATATTTCAAGATTTTTTCGGCGAATTCGCCATATGTGTGAAGGACCTCTGCAAGTGATCATTTGTAGAAGTCGGCAAGATGGGATGTTTCGTTAAGAAAAACAGTAGCTGATGCCACGGATACTTGTTAAATACAACGAATCTCAATTTAACGCAACGTTAAAAAGAAGGAAAGTTAAACCGACTGAATCTATTCGGTAACCCTATAATCCCTAATTTAATGCATAATCCCCTCGGGCGTTCCGGCTAGCTTTAGCCTATCCCCGATCCCTCTCTTCTCGTGCACGTTCTCTCTTTTTCTCCCTCCCTCTCCCTGGCTTTTAACTTTTTATACTCATTTTTATCGTACATTTTCCCACAGAACGACCACTTTTCGGTCTAGACAAACGTTAATAGCACGATTCGACTTTTAATAATATTAACCGGGTAAACGTATTGCACACCGCGATACAAGGAAGCCAAGCTACAAGTTTAACGTTTATTTGGAGCGAGAACGGTAGCCGCCCGTGTCATAATTTAATTATTTTCCTATTCAGATCAACTGATACTTAACAAGCGCGTAAATAATGCCATAAAGGTCGCGGTAAAGGTTAACTGTTTCATTTGATGTAACTAGGTTATGTGAAGGTTACACTTGCTTTAGTGCATTATGTCGAGACGAATTTAAATGCGTACACACCGTATTACACTTATATTTGAAGCGACGAACGGGACCTTCGAAAACTGAAGAAACGGTGTCGTATTTTCTTAGATTTTGAAGAGCAATTGTGAAAAATATGCATGATTTTCCAAAGTATCTTTGATGCATGTTGAAATAATAATTATTTGTGAAGTACTTACTTAAATACAGAAATAAATTTCTTTGAAGTAGTATTTCATTTCTTGAGATGAGGAGTGAGTACTATATTCATTACACCTTTCTGGTTGGCATCCGATTTCTTAAAAAAACAGCGCTGTTTGCCTAATTGACTTATTATCACTAGTACTACTGATACCATCACAGTGGAAACAGTGACAGAAATTGTAGTAAAATTCACAACAAACTGCCTAAAGTCCAAGACTAAAGTACCTAGGTATCAGTGTGAGCTTTATTTTGACCTCAGTCGTAGGTAGGGTTCAATTTAAGAGCAGTCGTAAAGTGTTTTTAAATGCAATCTTTAATTTTTGCCTAAGGAAGCAGGCTGAATGGAACATTTGTATTGGACGTTATTTTCCCTAGGAAATACTGGTTTGTGATAAATTGCCTGGCAATCACAGGGCCGATCATTAAGTTCTACGGCTAATTATAAGTAATGTGGAAGCAAATGTATTCTGTCGATGTTTTGTTCAAAATCATAAAAATTTCCGTCATCTCTGCTCGCAGCTTCGCCAAACTTAAACCGAATCGACATCCCAATCTTCACCCCTTTCCCCATGATGGATATGTGTAAATCTCAGCTTGAAATAAGCTCTTTTCGGGATCATTAACTTCGGAAGAGAAGTTCCGTATCGAAACGTTCGGGGATCCTTTTGTTGCCCGAAAAATAAGCCATAAATCTTCGCTTCCATTTTTTTTCCCGTTCCCGTTCGTCTCCTCGTTCAAATTTAAATCTGCAGTCTTCCCGAATACACGTCAACTTTTCAAAAAAGGCGGCCGTCGATCGCTACCGAATCGACTCTTTCATATTTATGCCATTCCGGAATGCCGATAATGAATTATTCAACGATGTTGCCTGACAATAGGACGGAAACGGTAAACATGAAAAGGACGAATTACTTAAGTGAAGGAAAAATTAAAAAAAGATAAGGCCGAAGGGAGAAGATCCCGAATTACCATTGAAAACAAGGCTAAAGCACAATATAGGAATAATTTTAAAGAGTACGTGGTACCCCTTGTTTTATTCGTTGGTACTTCACGATAAAACTTGTACTAGAAGTACCTGCCGTATCACCTGGTGTCAGTTTAACTTGGTCAAATTAATTTTACAATAATTCCTAATTTCATTACTACCATAAAGTATCAAATTAATGTTTAACAATAAGCGAGATGCATTAAATTTGGCATAAGTATATTAGTAGCATATGTGAATTGTTTCGGAAAAATATTACGTTAAAAACATCGAAAAGAAAAATTTACTTTAGTACCTGCAAACCTGTAGGGTTATTGCGTAAACGTATTAGAACCTGTACATGCTGTCTAATTATATTAAAAAAGTAATTAAGGTCACGTTTAAATCGAGATCAATCAAACTATCCAAATAGGCTCGTAAAGAATAAATATTTAAAAATAGTTGATGTCAGCAGGTAGAAAGTACGAAGTAGGTACTGTTATTAATGTGTGTTCATAATAATGGCAATTGTGAATTTAAGCATTATTTCACGTTATTTTATTTATATGATGTTATAAAAATCTGCTCATACCTTTCGACGTAGGCTTTAAAAAGAGTCATACAGTACTTTTTTACTCTAAAAGTACAAGCTATAAACAAATTAGAAGCATTTGAAATTTGGATATACCGTAGAATTCTTAAGTTTCCATGGACAGCCAGAATAAGGAACGAAGACGTTCTCAGACCTATTAACAAAGAACGAGAACTCTACACCATTATAAAAAAGAGGAAGACTGCATACTTGGGTCACATAATCCGCAACCGTAAACAGCAACTTCTGCAATTGACTATCGAAGGCAAAATCGAGGGTAGAAGAGGAATAGGACTAAAGAGTATGTCATGGCTCAGGAACGTGCAGAGACAGTGGACCGGCATTGGTGACATACAAAACATTGATCCACACGGCAAGTGATAGAGAAGCCATGGAAAAAGTGGTCGCTAACATCCATTAGTGCAATGGTTCCCAACTAGTGGTCCGTGGACCACAAGTCGTCCGCAGAAACCAAAATATGGTCCGCGAATGATTTTAAATTTAGCGTGATTTAGAAATATATTGGGAAGATTATATCAACTGAGAGGAGAGGTTGAGATTTTTCTGGTTGACAAAAAATGAATGATTTGTTGAAACAGTTTATTAATCCGGCATGTTAAATGATGTCCGGCAATAAATAATTGGGAAAATGTATTCATTCTTGAAATTCTTCATTCTTCTTACGCAAAATTGAAGAAAATAATTATTTTGCATTTGTGACATTAAAAGCACTTGTGTAAGGCAAAAAGTATGACGCTAGTAAAGCTAATATAGAAGAAAACATCAGGACTCATTTCCAAATGTAGATTGATGAATTCAATCGTTACTTCCCAGAATATGAATATGAACCGAAGAAGCTAAAGTTGGTCAAAAACTGATTTGTAACCCTTGTAGCACGGACGCTGGTGAAATTACTGAAGGAATCCAGGATCCAGGAAGAGCTCATTGAATTCAAAAATGACAGAAACTGCAAGGATGCTTTTGAGTCGAATTCACTTGAGTCGTTTTGGTGTAAAAAAGCAATTTCTTATAACTAAACTTCGAGAAATCGCCTTGCGCTATTTTATGGTTTTCTCTTATTTATGTGAACAAGCATTTTCTGCTTTGTTATTAATTAAAAGCAAGGCGAGGAATCGTTTGAAAGTGAGTGATGATTTCCGTGTTGCTTTGAGTAACAATATTAGTCCTAGGATAGCCGAAGTCGTGAAGAAGATGCAAGCTCAAAAAATTACAGAATTCTATCCTAAAAATATTATTGGGTATTTCTTTTTATGTAATTTGATATTGAGTTTTTAATTAAAGTTTCAGTTTGATTATTACAGTTCATATTTCTTATACCTAGGTACTTAGTGGTCCCTGCTAACAAGAATAATATAAAAGTGGTCCCTAACCAGGGAAAGGTTGGGAACTCCTGCATTAGTGGATAGGCGGAAGAAGAAGAAGAAGTACTTTTCAAGTTTGGTTTGACACTCAAAACGTTGCAGATTGTCGGGTAGCAATTGAATGACGATCGCCCGGCTAAACATCTACTTGTCACTTGACAAGCTGCCAAACCTTAGATAGAACTCTATCGATTCCTTATCTCGACAAACATCCAAGCCCCGGATCGCATTCTCCGCCAGACCCGGCGCTCTTTTTATCTGTGTTTTTTTTCTTCTGTTCTCTTTCCTTTAAGACAGTTCATCAAAACTCCCGGCCGCTTTTTGCTCCCCGAAAACTCTCCCAAACACAATCTCAATTACACACTCCGCTATAAACCTCCCACTGTATGGCCCACTAAAACAACGCGAAAGAAACTCCGCACGAAGTTCGCCGAACTTCTCGTGTCCCTACCTCCCTCTCCCGCAGCCTCTATCGACCACCACCCTCTCACCCTCCAACAGGGAGTTTTTCGCTACAGCACCACCACCCCGAAGGGGGAGGGACACCAAAACAAGATAATAAAATCGGGATACACATATTCGGGAAAGTAAAGTTTGATCGTAACAGTTTGCGGGAAGGGCGAATTAAATAAATTGAAGACAGCCGAAAATATCGATGGGATAGTGGACGGAATTGGTCGAAGGCGAAAGTACATAGTGAAATTTTATCGACAGTTAAAGACTAGAGCTATAAGTTTTTTCTTACTCGCATATAACGGGAAAACATTCCGTTTCAAAGGATTGTAAGGCTCAAAAACTGGATAAACGCGAAGAGTAATAACGAGAAACATTCCCTAAAAATCCCAAGAAGAAAAACTGCTGCGAGCGAAATTCCGCCTTCGCCAACCCCCCGCGACGTTTCCGACGGATTATAAGGGAGATAATCGAGATGGAACGCGCTGGGAACGGCAAAAATTCGAGACAAACGGGACGAGCTCTTATTAGCTCGGCTCTCCACCATTTTGAATGCATTAACCGAGATATAAACTGGCGTCGACGGCTCCCTTAAATTGAATAATACACACGCGGGGGGGGGGCGAAGTGAAATGTAGGTAACTTTTGACAGACACTTCGCCAGCTCAAGGTATGCCTTGAATTATTTCGGGGGCCTTTAACTATTCAAACGCGACTTAGGAGCAGCTATGGAATTGTTGAAATCGGCGACTGGGAGGAGGATGATCTCTTTTTTTGGGCGATTTATGGAAATAACGTTTGAATCGATGCCAAGGTGTGCCATAGCGTTCGTTATATTGGCAAAAATCGTTTCGTTGATTCTCTAACTAATATATTATTGAGGAGTATTAATTCGAAGTTATAATGGTACGTTTGGATGTCAAATATTCTTGATTTTCAAAAATTCGTAAAAATTTAAAACAACATCCGATTTTAATGAAACTCCGTAAGTTTATAAAAGTTGGTACCACTATGACACTGACGAAATTTGAACTCGATAACTAAAGAAGTTTCGAAGTTATAATGGTACATTTTGATGTCAATTATTCTTGTTATTCAAAAATTCGTAAAAATTTAAAACAACCTCCGATTTTAATGAAACTCCGTAAGTTTATAAAAGTTGGTACCATTATGACACTGACGAAATTTGAACTTGATAACTTCAGAAGTTTCGAAGTTATAATGGTACGTTTGGATGTCAAATATTCTTGATTTTCAAAAATTCGAAAAAATTTAAAACAACATCCGATTTTAATGAAACTCCGTAAGTTTATAAAAGTAGGTACCACTATGACACTGACGAAATTTGAACTTGATAACTTCAGAAGTTTCGAAGTTATAATGGTTCGTTTGGATGTCAAATGTTCTTGATATTCAAATATTCGAAAAAATTTAAAACAACCTCCGATTTTAATGAAACTCCGTAAGTTTATAAAAGTAGGTACCACTATGACACTGACGAAATTTGAACTTGATAACTTCAGAAGTTTCGAAGTTATAATGGTTCGTTTGGATGTCAAATGTTCTTGATATTCAAATATTCGAAAAAATTTAAAACAACCTCCGATTTTAATGAAACTCCGTAAGTTTATAAAAGTTGGTACCACTATGACACTGACGAAATTTGAACTTGATAACTCCAGAAGTTTCGAAGTTATAATGGTTCGTTTGGATGTCAAATGTTCTTGATTTTCAAATATTCGAAAAAATTTAAAACAACATCCGATTTTAATGAAACTCCGTAAGTTTATAAAAGTTGGTACCACGATGACACTGACGAAATTTGAACTGGATAACTCCAGAAGTTTCGAAGTTATAATGGTACGTTTGGATGTCAAATATTCTTGATTTTCAAAAATTCGTAAAAATTTAAAACAACATCCGATTTTGATGAAACTCTATTTTTTAAAAGAAGTTTCACTATAACACTGACGAGATTTGAACTAGATAACTCCAGAAGTTTCGAACTCTCCAATTTCATGTCTGTTCATACGTGTCACTCCATCCGTCTCCGAGAAACACCTGTGCATTACCATTTCAGATTTGGAACAAACTCAGTCAAATAAGCTACAAATGCGTGTCAAATACGCGTCTTCCTATTAGTCAGCCGCTTATAGTGATCGCCAGGGACCTCCAATTACATGTCTGTTCATACGTGCCACTCCATCCGTCTCCGAGAAACACCTGTGCATCACCATCAAATAGTTGACATAACATGCAGAATGTAATGCTTCATAGTTTAATGTATTTTTTATTAGTATTCTAACGTTTATTTCTAATTTATTTACACTGTCCTAATTATACACTACACACTACTTAATTTCTATTAACTACTTCCTAACTAATTAATTTATATCACACTCTTAATCGTTAATTTATTTCACTTCAATCGCTCTCGCTTGTCCGTTTTTCGGCTTGTTTATTCACTCGCGGCTTCACGTCTAATCTAATCTCTCCGACCGCAGGCCCGCTTAAATACACCTCAATTGTATTCGCGATAATTCCTGAAATAACTCGAACCTTCTTTTTTATGTAGAAACGTCCAGAAGGTCATAAATCATTCTTCCTTAATAAGATGTTGCCGGGACTCAATTAAGCGTAGCGGCGTTCCTTTGAGGAAAGCGGCCGTCCGATAAGAGTAAACACATTTCGCGCTGCTGTTTACATTTCGCGTTACAGTATCTATGGTCTACATTCCTCCCAATCGAGCTATGAAAAATGGGAGGAATAGAAATTGCCATGGATACTTACTTCTATTTTTGTTATAAACCGATAGGGTGCAGCCGTACTGTAAACCCATTAGGATAAAATGTTTCGAGTTCCCAATCATCCAATTCTCGAGGTGCCTCATGCATAGCCTCTTTGCTACTTCAATTCAATTCCCATCATATGCCTACATAGTCGCTTCGGCTATCTCGAATCTGATTTCCCTCGTTTAAGACATTCTAAATAACTCTTTTCAACGTTAACTACTCCATTAATTTCGTCTCGTATCTCCTCCGATCTAATAAAACCTTCACGGTTAACTCCTTCTTCGCCTATTTTCGTCTGGATCGACACAATTCCTCAAAAAGTTATTGTGTAAGCGTCGTTAAAGGGACCTTTATAGGCCCATAAAACTCGGTGTACTTCGCGTCGGGCTTCCAAAAATAGCGTTCAGCTATCCGACGTCTTCCTCACTAATTCCCGAGTTTAATTGAATGAAAATTAACCCATTTCGTAGATGGTGTTTGCATTTGCCGGAAATAGGTCTCGCACGTTTCTATTTTCCTTCATTAACTGAGATGAGATCAGAGATGAGGGGAGGAGAGCTCGGATCTCACTCGGGCCGTCGGAGAAATTAAAGTAATCGCGTTAACAGGTTTCGGGTGAATCCCAAACTAACTTTGCTCTATTTGCCGTGTCATTTTTTAATAACGAAACGTCAACCCCGAAATTGCCAACTCAACACGCTTGCGCTCTAAACTCAGATCTCTCTCTATATCTCTTTGTTTACTCCATTAACTATCGCCACTGATCGACATAGTTTGAAGTTTTGCTGTTCTGGTTCGAGCTGAGTAATTAATATCACAGATGGAATTGCCTCCAATCGAATTAAGAAAGTTTGATTAATTCCGTTTAGTGGTCGGATAGAACTACAAAGAAAGTTCTGCGATGGGAGAGGATCGATAAAAGAAGGTAGTATTTTTAACGCGGGAGTCGATCTACCTCCTTAACTTCATCTCGACATTACTTTGTTACGGTAGCAAGAAGCATTACATGCCTGTTAATAGGAATGGATCTAAGATTTTAACGTGTTTGTAAAGTCAATTTTTCAAATTTATTTTCCTTGCGAAGCAGAAGTTAAGCAGAAAGAGTTTGCTTCTCATCTCATATTCTGCTTTGAAAGAGTTGTTTGGATGAAGAAATAGATGGACTCCAGATGTCATTTCTTCTCGAAAGTTGGACTCATATTGTTGTGGCTATCAATCCAATTGTTAGTTCACTTCAATTATATGTAGAGAAGGCATTATTTAATGTGGATCATTTCTGGAATTTTTGCAATTTCCAATAAATTTATTAATATGGAATGTCAAATAATAAGGCAAGTCTTCAGGCAAAAGGGATAAGACTATATTGTGGCGTTCTTGGTTACACGTAAGTAGAGAAGCAAAGCGGGTCTCAGACCACTTGTCGTCGTAGAAGGCCCCCAGGTGGTCCGAGCGACCCCAAAGTGGAGGTGTGGGTTGTTGATGACGTACCGGTCTTGTAGACGTCCCCCAGGTCTCAGTAGGTGTCCGCGTACCCCACCGGGGGGCCTATGCGGGTTTCGGACCACTCCTCGTCGTAGAAGGCCCCCAGGTGGTCCGAGCGACCCCAAAGTGGAGGTGTGGGTTGTTGAAGACGTACCGGTCTTGTAGACGTCCCCCAGGTGTCAGTAGGTGTCCGCGTACCCCACCGCGGGTTTCGGAGCAAACCTCGTCGTAGAAGGCCCCCAGGTGGTCCGAGTGACTCCTACGTGGAGGTGTGGGTTGTTGATGACGTACCGGTCTTGTAGGCGTCCCCCGCGTACCCCCCCCCCGGGGGGCCTATGCGTGTTTCGGACAACTCCTCCTCGGCCCCCAGGTGTTCCGAGCGACTCTAAAGTGGAGGTGGGGGGTTGTTGATGACGTACGGGGATTGCGTGCGGGTATCACACCTCGTTGTAGATGATCCCCCCAGGTGGTTCGAGCGGAGGTCGGACGCCTATAGGTCCTCGAGGTACCGATCGCGCCATCTACGTTCGCGCTCGTGAACGTCACATGTTCGAGGTAAAGAAAGCTGCGCGATTTGTACCATCTTGCCCCCCTCCCTATCAGACTACTTTACGATGAAGATCTCTAGGTATCGAAGAGGTTCGTGTGCCGAGCGAGAGGGGAGGAGAGAGAGAGAGAGAGAGAGAGAGAGTCCGATCATCAACCATTATTTCAGTATCAAAATTATGTATTACATTAAATATTTTTGCAATATTTAATGTAATACAGCTACCGAAACCGGGTCTCGATCCCGGGACACAAAGAGTTTCAATCTTCCGCTCTCCCAACTGAGCTATTTCGGTTATATCGAAATATGTTCTAATACACATTTTAAAGGTGAATGCACTTCATCTGCCCACAAAAGGCACCAAATGATAGCGGTCCTAAGAGGGAGAGAGAGAGAGAGAGAGAGAGAGAGAGAGAGAGAGAGAGAGAGAGAGAGAGAGAGAGAAATAATAAAAAAATGAATAACATTTCAAGAATAATTTTTATTTTCAGCTTTTGAAATGATGTACAAATACATATCGATAATCGACCTCACGTGTTTCTCGATTCTCTCACGTTCCCATCTCCAGGAAGTGCACGAGCAGGTATCTGGACCCTCTATGGTGGTGTCTCTGGACCAGGGGCAGCTCACAAAATGTTCACCATGCGTCGATTTTCGTTTTTCTTCTGCTTCTCTGGTTGCAACTTTAGTGTGTAGCTCTAGGAGTTCTTTCATATGTGCAGGTGTTACATAGTAACCGAATTCAAACAAAAAACTTTTCACTTCCATATTTTACTGGTAGTAGATGTGAATAGTAGGAGCACTTTTAAGAGAATGAAGAAGAAGGTTCATGTGGTGATGGTGGTAATGGTGGTGGTAATAGAAGTCAGTGAACTGACTTGACCTGTCCTCATTCAAGTTTCGACAAGTTTGTCGGATGGAAATATTCGACCCAGCTGTTGGAACTTGTCGAAACTTGCAGTTTATACCATCAACGCTTTCACATCAAAATAAGTCAGTGAACTGACTTGACCTGTCGTCATTCAAGTGTCGACATGTTCGTTGGATAGAAATATTCAACTCAGCAGTTGGAACTTGAAGGACGGTAGGTCAAGTCTTGACTTGACCTACCGTCATTCAAGTTTCAACAGGTTTGTGGGATAGGATTATTCGACTCAACCGTTGGAACTTGTCAGACAGTTTACATTAAAATAAAAAAACAAAGTCAAAATTTAATTGCGTGTATTTCCATATAGGTCAACATACAATTTCATAATTTTTTGCATAGCCTTTTTAATATCGTCGCGGTGAAGTAGTCGATCTGTACACAAACAAGTATCCGGACCATCCGTGCTACAGTTCAATGCCCAAGGACAGCTCACGTAATGACGTCCGTGGATAGATGTCTGCATCTTTTCCAATTCTGCATTCAGGGATCGTTGTAAATAGTAAAGCTGAGCTTTATGTCTAGAAAGAAGTACATCGTCGTATTCGATTAAAAATTCTTTAAGATCCATGTTTGTAGCACAGGTAGACGAATGTTGATCCAGCTATGCTGAGCAGCACTGACACACTGACTGCGATGTACCAAGTCAAAAAATATATATTGTTCGAAACTGGAGTTGGGTGTACGTTAGTTAGATTCACCCATGTCGAATCTTCAAACGTGCGATTTTGGTAGACGACACGTATTTTGTAGCCTGTAGCATTACCAGGTAATTTCACCATTAAAGTTGATGTGTGTCGGTTGTATGTGAAGGATTCCATCTTCACCCAGTTTTCAGGCCAAGTGGCGTTCATCTCGAAACATATAAACACATCCTTTGCACTATGTGGTGGTGAAATGTATAGGATATTATTAAGTACTGTCGAGAGTAGTAATAAGTTTGACCCGAACGCAACCATGTTTGAATGAATACTGTGGAATGAAACTAATATTTTCAATATATTTATTTATTGTGGAACACAGTTTAAAAACCAAGCGTATAATGTATAACAATTTCGTATACTACACATATAAAAACAATTCGATTGATGATTCATACACAATGGAATGTCACATTGAAATTTGGATGTATCAGGACTGTCTGGAAGGTGTTCGATGTTGACGACGGCGATATTCGACATCTTCTTCTTCTTCTTCTTCTCATCCTCTCGATTGTATAGGTGAGCGTCGAGTAAATATTTCTTTTGATGTCCTCTTACGTAAACCATATCAGCATCATAAATGTCAGCCATGATTATGTCATTGAGTTTTTCGTATGGTACATAACCTGAAGTATATCGGAGTCCATGTATGTGTCTGGTACAATATTGAACTTGCTTCTTATCATAGCTAGATAAGTCATCGTAGGGTATAGGTTCCTCGAACAAGTAATGATTCATGCGGGTTCCATCATAAATTGCCATTTCTTTCGCGAAAAATTCCGGTGAAGAATTCTTCGTGAGCGTAAAACCTTGAATGTCGACTAGGAGTACCTTCATGTTCGATGATCTGATTAAGACTAATAGATGCTTCTCACCATCTCACTAAGTGGTGTAGCTTCGTACATACTTTCGTAAATAATGATGCAATAAGCTTTTGTGTTGGCAGGGAATCCGGTCCTTGCCTGAAAATCGACGGAGACGTCCACGATCGATGATTTAATTTGCTCATCTTGACGTGAGCAATCGACCACGAAGAGTGTCATATCTTTAAATTTTTTCATATCGAGTAATGGTTTCTTCGAACCGAAATAGTCACCCTTGTAGGTATTATTAAAATCCACATAACTATCATGAATCTCACCGTAATCATTAGTTTCGAAATTTAAATTTAGAGGTTCGTATGGATATCGCTCGGACAAATTCACACATATATCTGATATGTTAAGATTATCGAATTTTGTAATGTCTGCCGTTTTCTTATCACGTCTATCTGTCTGGAATGCGATGATTGCGAATCGAGGTGGATGTTGGTTGTTCATCGTTTGGATCGACCAAACGGCATTAGTTGAACCAACATTGAGAGCTGGTAACTCGTGGAGTTGCCAAGTGCGAAATGCGATTATGAGCGGAGTATCATTTTTTATGGATTTCAACAGTTCCAGTTTCATTTCAACATTGGGAACGACGTGTGGGATTTTCAATAACATCTCAGTTATAGTAATGTCATAGGTAGTATTTACTCCGGTAACTATAACACAATTGTCATCGTTACGAGCTCTAACTACTCGAATAGTGTGCCTTCCGAACATTACCTTTTTATGATCGTTGAATATGCTGAAAAAATGTGACAGTGGAATGATCCAAATGAAGGTTCCATCTGCGTTAACGGTAGGTTTTTCGGGAAAAACCCAACTACCTTTATCCAAATGTTTGCTATCATCGTCATTATAGCAGAGATAACCTCGCATCAAACTCACTAGACCTGGTTGTTTCACATGTTCCACTTCTATGCCGTTCAAGAGATATGACATGGAATCGAATAGAAACCCGACAGCGTTATTTACGAATGTCACCTCTCCATCGCCGGATTTCTTCTCTAATTTCCCATAGATTTTTAGTTTGGAATCGTAGAGGTTGAGAAAAGCGTCATTTCGCGTCACCGTAATTTCGAGTATATCATTCTTGAGATAGGATTTCACGAATGGATAGTACGTGTGACGTTTTATACTCGTGATCGTATCATCGTTTTGAAGTTTTGGATACAGGTCGAAAATCTGGCTGGACAACATATCCTATGGCTTTGAGGAAAGTAGCGTTTAATCGGGATAATCGACGTCGCTGCTGCTGCTGCTGCTGCTTCAACCGCCTCGAACGTTTTTTTCTTACTGTAGTTGTACTCTTCACACTACCTCTTTTATAGTAATCACTCAAGACTAAGACCATCTTTTATTTCTAATACAATCTTTTTAATTCCAATCTAATGAGAATCTCTTCACCACGAAAATTGACAAGTTCAAAATTTTGATCGAGAACCGATAATGTGAGGTTACTTATCTCACTTGGAGTAACTTTTGAATATACCAGATTTCGAGGAACTTCGTCGATAGCGAACCCAGGGTCTGCGCTAATGGGAAACTCGTATAAAGTGTGTGACGGTCGATCGTGGTAATAAGAACCACCGATAATATTACAATCGATGTGTATGGTTCGAACTTTCACAATGTCCACAGGTAAATCCGACTGGTGCACTTTTCCTGCTTCTAAAAGTCCAGGAGTGAATCCGAGAAGTTTGGCGATCCTGGTATACCCTGCTCGAAAATCGATATCGTAATCTCGCAGAAATATTTCACTCCTTAACGTATTATTGTTGGGTCTCAAAAAGAATATATCTTCGTCGTCGTCGCTGTCACCTACTCTATTCTCAGGTATCAGGAACTTTTTAAGGTAATTCTCGATATCGGCGATATCGTAAGTACCTGTCGGAATGGTAATGAAATGTGGTGTATCGACGTTCCCTTTGGAATAATACTTGAATTTCGTACCGTCCTCTATATTCGGAATGGTGTTATATGAATAGAATCCAAGTAAAGCTAATCCGTATGCGGAATGTTTCCCTAAGTAGATCGGCGTTTGGAAATCTATGGAGAGCGTTGATGTACGACTCTTTAACGTGAATGTCTCGGACATGATTAAATAGTGAACCGCTCCATACTCACGTTTTATAGAGAAATTCGAGACATAGACGACCGCAGTTACTCGCAGTAAATTTTTGATAACGGTCTCTGTTATAGAAAATTTCCACCGACTTCCTACCACCAAAGTATCGGACGAGTTCTTGTGGTGGTTTCAGATTACCGAAACTATCGAAATACTCGATGACATTTCCCCGTTTCTTGTACGCTACCCAATGTGTCCCAGAATGATTTTTTGTATCTAAATTGATGATGGCACTCTCGTTATGTCTAGATGTTTTTGGGAGAGAATCACGCATAAAAACTCCTCTAAAGTAGGGAATTTTTAATTTATTTGCATATTTAATGATTTCACGATCGTATAGTGCTCTATTGGGTAGCTTTAAAAGTTTTTTGTCTGCTTCTTCAAGTACAATCCGCGTCCATGCTGCTGCTGCTGCTGCTTTTTGATGTACAAACCGAATCCTCTGGTGGACTTGCGTATAAACAAGCCTGATCCGGTCTTGCCGATCTCCTCCATCGCTTTATTGTGACGTTGTTGCTCTTCCATTTTCTTTTGTGCGTTTTTCGCATCGATGGTGGTCTTCGCTACCGTTGCAGCGCCTCCGGCCAAACTTCCGAGTGCCCCCAATGCTGCGAAGATTGGTAGTAAAGGTAAAATTCCCCCAGATTTACTTTCATATGGTATAATGCGTGGAATACGAATTCGTTTCCGACCTCCCGCCTTTCTAACCGCCGCTCGAGCAGCTCGTAATGCGATCGAAGCAGACGGTTTCAAACCGGATGCGCTGATACGTGGGTTGGTTTTCATGGTTGTTTTTAAAATGCGTGTGATATGTTTCAGAACGTTTCGTCTAAACGAAACCGGACGGTGACCCATCCCTAGCTTCCTTTTCGCCTTCATGCCGGTCGTAACGAACCACGCTGCAGTCTTCTCACCCAAAGATGCGTCTTTGCTTTTCACACGTTCCCAAGCACGATGCTCCAATTCTCGATCTGCCGTATGCCTGTCGTCCAAAGAAGAACTTTTCGAATAACTAATGTCGTGCGCTTTGCATGCAGAGTCGAGGGCATTGACACCAAGGTCACCTCTAGCCAATCGTTTGTCTAATTTTGTACCGGGTCCACAAAAGTTATAACCCGGTATGTGTAATTCGAAGGGTAACTTATTGATGAGAGTATTCAAAACACCATCACCTTTGTATACTAGCATCACAAGTGATAATAACTGCGATCGTGTCACCCTATTTATAGGTGGTGGTCATGTACCGCGCTGTCAGTTGCAAGAATGAGGGCAGTTCAACAAGCACACGCGCTACCAATAGACAACTTAGACTTTGTAGGAGAAGAAGATGAGCCACCGATAAAACATAGTGAACTACTTCCGAATTGTTTTCGAGCTATTTTCTCGGGTCCATCTGGTTGTGGCAAGACGAACGCCATTCTAACATTACTTTTCAATAAGAATGGTTTAAAGTTTCGTAACGTATACGTATATTCGAGATCATTGTATCAACCAAAATATCGGTTGTTACAGGAAGTGTTAAAGAAAGTTAAAGGTATGGGCTATTTCGCGTACAATGACAATGAAATTATCATGGATCCCGAGAAAGCACATCGAAATTCAATCTTTTTATTTGACGATGTGGCATGCGAAAAACAAGACAAGATACGTGCGTATTTCTCTATGGGTAGGCATCAGAATATTGATGTGGCATACCTCTGTCAAACATATTCAAAAGTTCCAAAACAACTTATACGGGACAATTGTAATGTTATAGTATTATTCAAACAGGATGATGTTAATTTGAGGCATGCTTTCGATGAGCACGTATCTCCAGATATGAGCTATGAGCACTTTAAACGATTGTGTTCTGAATGTTGGAGTAGTAAATTCACTCCTCTCGTTATCGTAAAAGATTTCGATTTGAATGCTGGACGGTATCGCAGAGGGTTCGATCAATATATAAAGGTGGATGCTCATCATTAATCGATAGCAATCATGAGGCCACCGTTTAGCGATGCTGAGGCGGCGCGAGCGAAAAAAGTTCGGGAACTGTCTCGGTCCGTACGAAAAAAATTTTTGGCTATCAAACTAGGACGATCCGAAGATGATGCAACGTTGCGAAAATTGTTTGCCCCGATAACGAAACCTTTGACTGAACTAGTGGAAGCTACAAAAAAACCACCTGTTGAGTCTGTTAAGACAAAACTGGAGAAGTCGTCACCTCCACCACCACCACTATTACAACCTAAAAATGAATGGATAAGTCCCATGAAAACTTCAACTCCACACGTGATCCCAAGGAAACGCTTAAACTTTCGA
Source organism: Cryptocephalus moraei (assembly GCA_946251905.1). NCBI lineage: Eukaryota > Metazoa > Arthropoda > Insecta > Coleoptera > Chrysomelidae > Cryptocephalus > Cryptocephalus moraei. The sequence goes on along the minus strand of OX276457.1, from coordinate 35,773,030 downwards.
GAGCTTCCTGTTGCGAACGTCGGTACACAGATGTCTGACAAAGAAGATGCTGATGCTGATGATGAAACAGATGATTTTACTGAAGCTGAAGCAGAAGACACTACCATAGCGTCCAAGAAAGTTGCCAACAAGAAAGACTTAATCGACTCCACGAAAGGAGACTCTAAAAAAGTAAATAAACCGAGAGTTGCAGAAACCCCATATAATTTTCGTAAGAAACGTGGAGGTCTTTTACCTAAAATGCATTATAATACAAAGTCTACCGAATACGTCTACTTTGATAATTTTAATGAGTTAGTGGACAGGTTAAGACTTTTGTATGCATCCAAAGAAGCTGGTAATACCATATCACATGATAATGAAATTCTTTCGATCATCGAAGAACTCCGAGAGGCGAATGTTATATATTAAGCGTTCGTACGTGATCTGCGTCCCAGTTTTACGATGAGTTTGGATAAATTCGGTCGTCGCTCGGGAGGTGTGCACAATGTCACCCAGAGTAAAGCGACATCGTTCTCCAGTCATTCGATTTTATCTCGTACGTCCGAGGGTGATATTAATATCGAACACGTTAAGATCAGTAATCTGAAAAGTCCTACGGAAGATACCGACGCTTGTACTAAAGGTTATGTGGATCGAATCATTGCCGAAAAAACTCATGATATCGATATACGAATCAATTTAGCTAAAGCTGCCATCGCACATGGCGTCACCTCACATTCGAGGCTGAAAAAGTACGTGGATGACTCTATCAAAAATACCATCGCCCTACTTCGAAGCGAGATTCAACTCGTTGCGGATTCATTTTCTAAGAAATTAGAATCGGCTCAAAATAAATTTCTCGCAACATTCGATACAACTCCTTATGCTGTCGAGATACACACTCTTAGCAAAAGAATCGATTTATTACAAGACAAGCTCAACATAGTACCGCTACCTACGACGTCACCTACTACTACTACTACTACTTCTACTACTAGTAACGCTCCGAAGCGACCTGCGACTCCTCTACCATCTTCTCCTAGCAGTATCGATCCTAGTATTCAAGAATCAAGTTCGCAAGGTAAATCGGCAAAAAGAAAAAAAGGAGATCCGTTAACAACCTGATAATGTCAGCTGAAAAAATTCAATTAGTTAACGAGTTACACAAACCGGCCAGGAAACTGTATCCTCGACGTCGCACGATAATTAAAGGTTTACACGACTTGTGGCAAGCAGATCTCGGACAACTAGACATGCATGCGAAAGTAAATAAAAATTTCAAATATTTTTTACTAGTCATAGATTGCTTCTCTAAGTACGTGTGGGTTAGAGCACTAAAATCGAAATCTGGTGTGGAAGTGACTAAAGCTTTTCGAGATATTCTACAACGAACGAAAATATCACCACGTAATCTACAATCTGATCAAGGAACTGATTTCTACAATGCCCATTTTCGAAGCTTGATGGAACGTTATGGAATCAATCATTACAATTCCTATACTCATATGAAGGCTGCGATGGCTGAACGAGCCATACGAACGATTAAAGAAAAACTGTTTAAATACTTCAGTTTGAATGGCACCTTCAAATGGATCGATATCATACCGACGATCGTGGAGACTTATAATAATCAAACACATTCCGTTACTAAAATGCGACCTTCCGACGCTCTGAACGCAAAAAATGAGAAACATTTAATAAAAACAGTGTATACACACCTCAAGGTTGCGACAGGCTCACGCAAGTTTAAGGTGGGTGACCTCGTACGTATTAGCAAGGTCAAGCATGTCTTTGAGAAGAGCTACACGCCGAACTGGACGAGTGAACTATTTAAAGTTAAAAAGGTTCAAATAACCAACCCTGTAACGTATTTGTTGGAGGATCTCCATGGACGACCCATCAAAGGTGGTTTCTATACGGAAGAATTGCAAAAAACTAAAACTCCAGACGTATATTTAGTTGAAAAAGTTTTAAGGCGAAAAGGTAACAAAGTACTCGTGCGTTGGCTCGGTTTCGATAATACACACGATTCTTGGATCGATGCTTCGAATCGCTTGTAGAATGTGTTCGTATTTTACATTCTCAACTTATGATGGGGGGGACCCTAGTAGGTTACACCACCCCCCCACTCCTTCGAATTTCAACAACGTTCAGCTATGTTGACTTCAGTCTATGAGTGGTAATTGTCAAAGCATCAAGTGTACGACGACGACGACGACATGGAGAAATCAGCTGATTTAAGTGAATTAGTTGCTCTATATGAAAGTATTTCAAAAAGTGAACAAGAAGATGAATCGGTTGCGGTAGCAGCAGCAGCAGCATCTGAACAAGTCGAAACCAGCCTCTTACTGAACACTTGTTTTTCATGTGTGAACAGTGGATTCAACGTGAACGTCGGTCTAAGTATTTCACAAGATTTCAATCCCACCATCAACATACAAATTAACGATGGGACCACTCTACAATTTAACGTTAATGAGTGGAAAATGTTTATTAATCAACTAGCTTGGCTTCTCGATGGATATTTCAGAAGTTCAGATGAAATTTCACATCTGAGATACATATGCGGTGAGAATATTGTAATTATGAATCAACAATATAACGAAGTGCGTATGATTGTTGTTTCTAAACATTCAATATCGTTGTATTTAACGGAAAACAATGTGCGGGAATTGTGTGCTTTAGATCAAAAATTTATTAATAATCAAGTGGATAGTTTAAGAAAAATTAATTTTTTACAATATTATAAAAATGTTTTAAATTTAATTAGTAAGTTGAGGAAGATTTCGAATAGTGAAGATGCAATTATTGCATATTGTGATATAACTAGTAGTATAGAAAGTTTATGTATTAAGGAAACATTGTATTATAATAAGGTTAAAGTATTGAATGATTTAAATAAATTGTAAAATATTTATTTGTGTATTATTTTACTTTCTAAACTCTTGAAAGAGAGAGATTTCATAATGAGAGTCAGGTTTTGCAAATATGAATCGAAGTAAATTAAAAAAAAAAACAGATATTCCAATATTTTATTTTTCATAATTGTTACAGTTTATTTTCAATTCATCCTCCTTCTCCTCGTCCTCCTCCTCCTCCTCCTCGTCCTCCTGCTCCTTATCCTCCTCCTGCAGCTGCTGCTCCGGGTTCATGATGACGTCTCCTACTCCTCCTTCTCCTCCTCTTCCAGCACTTCTCGGCAACTGTGTTGTGTCCAGGCTAATTGGGACAATTCTTCTACTACTACTACAAGTTACATTACACAAATTTTGAAATCTTTTACAATTCGTGAACACATGCTCAAATCTACTGCGAACCATTTTGATTTATAAAATACAGCAAAATGAATTCGCTATAGAACGTGTATGTGTGGAACTCGAGATGAAACTTGTTGGAACTTGCATACGTCACTGTGGATAATATTCATGCTGAAACTTGATTATTACTCATCTCAAACTTGTACAAACATGTTTTTTCCTTAGATTTGCATAAAATTACATATTTATGTAGTTGAAACTTTCTTGAAATACACATAGAGTTACCCTGTAGGAAAACCACATTCAGTCACTCATACCGACTGTCAATTGAATTCTAGAGAGATTAATTTCATTTTTGGTATTGCTCGATCGCACACACACACACACACACTTTAATCTATCTCCATAATGGAGTAGTGTCCCCACGGGATTGTGTCGTGAGAGTCAGGTAGAATGTACCGTTTATCATCGAACGCACTCAGTACAATTTTAGTTTGTTGTATTGAAAATATGTCATGAGCATACGATCGAATACACTGTTGTGTTTCGATTTTTCTACTAAAATTCTCCAAACAATCAATGTAATCTTGGAAAGTAATTTTTTGTTTAACTACATTCGGTCGGACCCCTTTTGATTTTTTTATACAAGTCTCACCTCCATCAGTCTGATATGAATACATTTTTGAGCGAAGTCCTATAAAGTGTGTTAAAATTTTACCATTACACTCATCCTTCCACAAACCCGCAACTTTCTTATTAACGAGTGGTATGCCATACCTATTGTCGGGACTATAGTCGCTAGTATCAAATTTACTTAGATCGACCTTAATCATCTCCTCATAGATGTCATTACAACATATTTCATATATTAGGCTATCAGTGTCAGTATAGAGTAATTTGCAACGGTTTTCATTAAATTTTTGCAACATGTATCCGTAGTGGAAATCATAAACACAAGTTTTTGATATATCTAAGATCACCATGCCAATGTACAAAGGTTTATCGAATATGAGATTTGTTTTATTTAATTCGATTGCAACTAGATTATCAGCAAAAATAGTTCTATTTTTGAAATTTGGTGAAGATAGTAAATTTTTAGCACCGTACCTCCCTCCCCATTTATTTACAAGTTTTACTATACGATATTTTCGAATGTTTTCCATGGTTTTACCGTAGACTGCGTTAATCATAAATTTGTAAATTTGTTTGCCAAAATCTGTTTTACTTTCCTTTCGCAATTTAGTGTTTAAATCAATGTATGATTTAAGCCATGAAGATTGTTGGAATGCTAATATTCGATGAATCTTTTTAAGTTTAATTCCATGCTTTAGGCACTGTTTTAAATTTTTATAATACAGGACATATTTTTCTTTGTTTTCCAATGTCGTTAATAACTTTGGTAATTTAGAATTTGGTGGGGTTTGATGTACCGGACACATTGGGAGATCACGATGGGCATCATGAATGTTTGTAGGGTATTCTAAATCTACCTCTAGACAATATCCGAGGGGTGAGTCATCGGGCACATTAGTAACATCAAAAGAATCTACGTCATTAATCCATTGAAAATCTTTGTATGGCAACTGCTGTGACATGGCCCAGCCATATAAGTTACAGACATCTAGATACATTATAAATTTTGATTGTTTTGAAGGATCGAAATTTGGCATATATTTATTGTTAGCGATCGATTGTCTATTACAACATTGACTTATGCCACCTCGTATACCTTTCTCGACAAACATTAGAATATCGACATCTTGTATAGTTTCCAATTGACATCCTGTATATTTCAACATCGCATCCCAAGTGTATCCAGGTAGTGTTATGTAATGACTCGGATCTAAACCATAGGTTTTGTGGGAAAGCTCACGAAAGTTTTCCATCACATCACATAGAAGCATGACATCAACTTTCATGTACAGATCTGAATATGAAAGCAAATTTTGGCAATCAAATTCTTTCCAAACTTTTTCGGCATGTTCATAATCGACATCATTCATAATTTCACAATTCAATTTACTGTAAAAACACTCGATAGGAGGTAATTTAGTTTCCAACAATTTCTCATAACTATCGATGTAGTCGTAGGGGAAAATGCCTTTTCTAGTCAATAATTTGAACTGTGTCTCGTTTACATTTTTAAATTCATCCTTTAAATGAATCAAATCGGAGACATTTAGAAAGGAAACTAACTTATCTAGAGAAAAACTTAAAAATCTTAGCGAATCTGTAAATCGAAATTTAATTTTGGTTTTTTCATCGTATTTAGTAAAACTAATGTACTTTTCATGATTGATTGGTAAAAGTGATACCCGACTATTTTTAGCTATGTCTTTTATTATGTGATGTGCGTCATATCCACTTAAATTATGAAAATAAATTGGTATGAGGAATGAGTTTTTGTATAGAAGGTTGCAGTTATTGTGAGAAAAGCCCCGGAAGTTACCAGTAAGGTGACAATGTTCCCTTATAATTTTATCAGTTTTAAGAAATTTTTTCTCACATATATGACAATGATCCGTAGCATCTTTTAAATTTACTATAGTGTTTAAAGGTTCCACATTTTTTAATTTCGAGTGCACAAATGCTGCAATTTCATCTAACTGATTAGTAAACCAAGTAATGCAGTCGAGACCTTGGTAACTTTTGTAAAAGGATAATGAATTATTAAAAGCACATTTAAAATAGTATCCGACACTAAACGCTTCATGTTTTTGATATTTTTTTGTTGCAGTTTTAGATTGTGAATCTACATATGGCTTTAATATCGATTCAAAATCTGCATATAGTACAAACGGAACCTTTTCTTTATATGCATGATGTTTAAATTCTATAAATTTTTCATGTGAAAATGAAATTTTGCAATGATTTTTGTTTTGACAATTAGTAGTGTGAAGGGTTAATTTTTCTTGTGTGCTGAAATAATTTAGACACCTGTCACATACAAACACTTTCCCCTTATGCTTCCCTATTTGAGATGATATTAAACGTGATAGATCTTTAATCCAACAATAATGATATATAAGAGTATCACTTTCATCATCACCATCATCATCATCCTCACAATAATTTTGAGTTTTAGGGAAATATTTATTTTGAATAATTAACAAATTTACATGTCTATCTCGTTTTTCTTTCGTTAATCGTACGGGTACTACTTGAAAACTGTTCTTCACATCCAATTCCAAACCGAATATATTTACTGACAAACCATTTAATTTTTCGAATTTTGAAACATCAGTAATTTTTATTGGAAACGAGATATCTCGCAAATTTAATACTTGACTAAAATGAGGATAAGATGTAGTTCGATCGGAGTGCTTCTCGACTGGGTATAGGGCTGAAATTAACGCCCAACAAAAACAAAAATTATCAAAATTTTTCACATTTACACAAGCTCGCTTTTTCTCAATTTTTTCAGGTAATTTGATGTATGACGAACCATTTCCTTGCTCAAACTTATTAATATTTATTTCTAGAGAGATTAGCCTCAAAAGCGACCAACCTGAATGCATTTCTGCAAATTCTTCTAATTTACGTAATAATTTTTCCACCACATTATCTTGAAACCATTCGCTGATATCAGTACCCACATCGACAACGACATTAGGTGTATTGAAATATTTTAAATCAATGAGTTGATCATCATCAACGGAATTTTTAATGAATTCACCACAAAAACAGACATTAATTTTAATGGTTTGATGTATTCTTAAAATTTTCTTCAATCTAGTCCTTAACAAAAACAATGAATCTCCTAAAAACTGCAATATATCTTTATGTTTTAAATTTATAATCAGACCTGAACGAATCCTACTTGAAAAAGCCGATTGTAAATCAACCCATCGAATTCTATCACTACGTTTATTTTTAATAATACCTCCACCTACATACCGTTTTCGTATGATTTCATTATTTAAAATAATTAAAAATCTTCTAAGGTGACCGATACTTGTAAACATTTTCCGTTTGAGGCCAACTGAATCAGCATTTTTCATATATTTAGCGAACAGACGTAAATTTAATTTCACATTTTTAACCCACTTTTCAATGTCTTGCAAATTTAAAAGGTTAACTTGACCACACACTTTTTCAAAAATTTTTATAATATTTTCACTTGTACTATCGAGTTCATTCATTTTGAATACTTTCTACCGTGGAGATTTTACTATGAAATCGAGCTACCTAGTAGTGTACATTAGACATAACTTAAAATAAAATGAACACTTAATATTAATAATAAAATATTGGAAATCTGCAAAAGAAACATTTGCTATGAAATCAACACGCACAACACACCTTTGAAATGCACTAACCTTTATTTATTGAGTTCCAGTAGTAGGCACGATGTTGAAATTCATCGTTTCATTCTTGCCAAAGATTTCCCGAGATTTGCATAAAATAGCATATTTATGCGGTTGAAACTTGTCGAGGTTTTCCTTGAAACATGCAGTTACACGTGATGGCAGGAAGACGACATTTTCATCAAGTTCAGCTAATATGGTTTCCCCGAATTTTCCTTGCACCACTCGCACCGATAGGATTGGATACGGTCTGTCCAGTTCTAGAGAGATTAATTTCAATTTTGGTTTTTGGTCCACATTGGCAACTTTGTTCAAACTCTGCAGATCCATTTCTATAAAATACATTAACGATTTTAGAACATGTTCAGATTCTTTAAATAGATGCTTATAGAAATGTAGCAAAATTTAAAAACAATTAGTCTTCCTTAATTAAAAGTAAAAATTTATTGTGTGAAGTGTGATAATACTTTTGAAATATGTGGGATAATAATATTTCAACTATACACCTCCCCTTTCCTTCAAAATTATTAAACAAATTAAAATATACTCACATGAATATATAGGATGCTCGGGTTGGTCGAGATATACGATTGCAACTGAAATTGTAGAAATGACGTCAATAGAACATGTTCAGATTCTTTAAATAGAAATGCATCAAAAAACAATCAATATTCTTTAATTAAAATTAAAAATTTATTAGGTAAAGTGCGATAATACTTTTGAAATATGTGAGATAATAATGTTTCAACTATACACCTCCCCTTTCCTTTAAAATTATTAAACAAATTAAAATATACTCACATGTATATATAGGATGCTCGGGTTGGTCGAGATATACGATTGCAACTGAAATTGTAGAAATGACGTCAATAGAACATGTTCAGATTCTTTAAATAGAAATGCATCAAAAAACAATCAATATTCTTTAATTAAAATTAAAAATTTATTAGGTAAAGTGCGATAATACTTTTGAAATATGTGGGATAATAATGTTTCAACTATACACCTCCCCTTTCCTTCAAAATGTTTAAAATTATTAAACAAATTAAAATTTATTTGCATGTACGTACGTACGTATGTATGTATGTCGATATGCGTATATGTACGTATGTATGTATGTCGGTATGTATGTATGTATGTACAAAAATAAAACCTTGTATAAAATTATTTAACCAAAGTACTCACATGTCAAAGAGGAAGATCACTGTAGATGGCAAAAACGCTTGGAACTAAAATATATTCACCTGGAGTTACTTTTATAAGTCATACCCCAACCCCACCACATTCACTCATACGCATGCTCCCCTTCCACTTACCTAACAGAGCTGTCTTATCCTTCGACAAAAACACACATCGAGAGTACACGCATATATTATGAATTTACGTTTGAGGTACTTTTATGTGACATGAAAAAATACAAAAGATAAAATTTTGAAATATTTGCCAATCACTTTTTCTCTGTACATTCCTCAAAGATATGTTTTATACAAGAGTTGTTCGTCTCTATAAGGGTAACAAAACATTTAACATTTTTCTCTCAGACGCGAAATATTTTTTTTTTATTTTTGGACAAAATTAACTTTGTACATTTCTAGAAAGAGTGTTTTATACAAAAGTTGTTCGCCTCTATAAGGTTAATAAAAAAACTTAAGTAACATTTATCTCTCAGACGTGAAATAAAAATGTTTTAATTTTTTTAGAAAAAAACTTTTTTCTGTACATTTCTCGAAAAATGTTTCATTCAAATGTAATTCGCTTTTATAAGAGCAACAAAAAACCTAAGTAACATTTTTCTCTCAGACACGAAATAAAAGTTTTTTGATTTTTGAAAATAACGATCAACCATTTTGAAACCGCTAGACCGATTTGATACATTAATGAGCTAGACTGAGAGTTTAGGTCACCTGATCAAATTTCATTATGATTCTTTAAAAAATTTGAGCTAAATATCCTAAAACTCTTTTTACAACATAACTTACTTTAGAGTATTGGAGGATCAGAATGTACCGGTACACCGTTCAGGAACTTTTTTAAGTAACCGGAACGTGTTCCATAACTATTTCTCTACTCACATCTGTAAAATTATTTTCTGTATTGTATTCGACACTTGTTACCTTTTCCAGTAACGATCAGTTATTTCACAATTTTATTTATTCTGAAATTTTAACAAGAAATGTTGCTTAGAATTTATCTACCTGAAAGTCTTAAAACTGAAAAAGAGGGAGAGAGCAAAGATTGTGACTTTTTAAAATATTTATTAATCTTTGTATATTCCATGGTTTCCCTACGAAATTAAATGAATTAGTTTAAATTTATTTTTAAATAAACACACAAACTTACTAATTTATCCATAGAGCTATAAACGGGTCAAAAATTTCATAAAGTAGCTGCCTCCCCGCCAGCGGGGGCAGTTCATGCATATTTGGTGGTATGGTATTTAATACCACACCGCCAAAAAATAATATGATTGTTCTAGTCTAAAACCGTGGATTATTACAAATTTTGGTTGGGAATATTAAAATATATAATTACTCACCCTTAGATGTACCGGTAAATATTGCCGGGCGTGTGAAAAATATTCTAATTCTAAAAAACAAAAAACACACATACACACACACAATGAAAAAACACAATTAACACACGTACCAGTAGGAGAACTTTCGAAGGTGTTCGACGACATTTTGGCGCTAGAATGACTTTGTGAAATTAGAAACTAAACTTATATCTGTAGGATCCTTTGTTTTCAAAATATATGCAAATTAAATAAATATACCTGCGATTTTTGGAACACAGAAAAATTCCATGGAAATTAATGGGATGGCAAGAGATTACATGTATTTGTTTTAAAATGCAACAGGTTAAATATATTACCTGCGATTTTGGGACATGCAAAAATTCCTTTATATGCAATCGAAATTAATGGCCTAGAGATTACAACTCACAAAATGCAAATCACACCATTAGTATAAAGGATTGGGAACTGACATACACAAATGCATCGGCCTGCATTTTAATATACCTGCGATTTTGGGACATGCAATATGCCATCGAAATTAATGGCCTAGAGATTACAACTCACAAAAAATGCAAATCACACCATTAGTTTAAAGGATTGGGAAAAATGCATTAAAACCCATATCACATCCCAACATATGTCAATGAAATTAATGTCTCAGAGATTGGGACTCGCAAAAAATGCCATCGAAATTAATTCAAAGGAATGCATCTACCTACCTGCATAAAATATCCCATTACCTTAATTACCTGCATAAAATTTAGTATCCCATTACCTTAATTAACTTACATCAGGCACCAAAAATTCCACGTTTAACTCACGACCGCACCTCAATTTACATCTGATTAAATATTCAGAAATGGTACCAGGTACAAAGCGAGGCGCGGTACCCCCACCGACCTCCGCTCGAACGCGGAGTGAGTACGCGTACGCCGTTCCCCCACCTACGAGTCACACCAAGACCTCTTCTACGTTGCGCGATCGGACTCTCTCTCTCTCTCTCTCTCTCTCTCTCTCTCTCTCTCTCTCTCACACACACACATACACACACGCGGAGAACCTCTTCGATACCTAGAGATCTTCATCGTAAAGTAGTCTGATAGGGAGGGGGGCAAGATGGTACAAATCGCGCAGCTTTCTTTACCTCGAACATGTGACGTTCACGAGCGCGAACGTAGATGGCGCGATCGGTACCTCGAGGACCTATAGGCGTCCGACCTCCGCTCGAACCACCTGGGGGATCATCTACAACGAGGTGTGATACCCGCACGCAATCCCCGTACGTCATCAACAACCCCCCACCTCCACTTTAGAGTCGCTCGGAACACCTGGGGGCCGAGGAGGAGTTGTCCGAAACACGCATAGGCCCCCCGGGGGGGGGGGTACGCGGGGGACGCCTACAAGACCGGTACGTCATCAACAACCCACACCTCCACGTAGGAGTCACTCGGACCACCTGGGGGCCTTCTACGACGAGGTTTGCTCCGAAACCCGCGGTGGGGTACGCGGACACCTACTGACACCTGGGGGACGTCTACAAGACCGGTACGTCTTCAACAACCCACACCTCCACTTTGGGGTCGCTCGGACCACCTGGGGGCCTTCTACGACGAGGAGTGGTCCGAAACCCGCATAGGCCCCCCGGTGGGGTACGCGGACACCTACTGAGACCTGGGGGACGTCTACAAGACCGGTACGTCATCAACAACCCACACCTCCACTTTGGGGTCGCTCGGACCACCTGGGGGCCTTCTACGACGACAAGTGGTCTGAGACCCGCTTTGCTTCTCTACTCACGTACGTTTTCAGCCTTGGTTTATAGCGCAAAACTTCGTATATATACTTATTAATATTGCAGACTAACTCTTAGAATTATTTAAGTGGTGATTGCCTTTGACTCATATCTTTCCTGAAAAATCGAATGTTATTGCAAGCATAGCTTTCTTATGGCGGGCTTCGCTCGAAGCGCTGAATCGGCGAGAGATATTAACGCCGAAAAACAGTACGACCCGGACGGCCAATTATCGCGCCGCGCTAGCTGTTTATTGACAACGTGTTACAATTGTTTTTGTATTGTCGGTTGCCTTCTCCGTGGTGACGCTAGCTATCAATTATTTTGGACACAAACTGCTTTAACTGTACAATAACAAAAATTGTATCAACAGAATCAGCGTCTAAAAGAAGAACCTACCTGAGTGTGGCGATTACTTTATTTCGTCTATCAACCGAGATATTTCATTATAAAATTTGCTCTTGCTTAAACGTAAACAGACAGTAGACATCTTGGATTGAGATCTACACGGAACGAGAAAATCCTTCACGGAAACGTGTCGGGGCCTACGGCTACGGTCCGGAAGGTTAGGTTTGTTTGGTTTGCCTTGGATAAAAGTATGTAAAGAAGAATAAATAGTACATTATATTGTACTAGTTTAATAAGACGGAGTATTTTCTTATTATTTACCGTTTCTTAACGGGATTAGACGGGTAAGTCGTGAATTTTCTCTTGTACATTTTTCCGTCGTTAATTTCACTGCTATATATAAAGCTATGCTTCACCTCCCGGTCATTCCCAGAGTGCCTTATTGCGTTTCTCCTTTTTTCTTTGTCTTACTATGTTCTGTGCTAAATGTAAAATCCTTTAAATTGCCTTTAGTTATAGTATTTCTTTCCTCGTAAATTTCGTTGAAATTATTTTTTGCAATTATGGTTTTTATTCGTCTCAACGATGTTAGAGAAGTCATATTTTCTGTTTGAATTCACTCAAGGTTGAATGTTTAAAAGCGAAATTTAAAATCCCTGATATTCGCAGAGAGAGATTACAAAAGGCGAAAATGTGGGCTCAGTAATTTCTATCGTAACGATTCGATTGTTGGAACATTTTGTGGGCGCGCCACTGACTGAGGACGAGGACCGCCGAACAAAAAGAAACAATACCCGATTCGACTTTCTACATTGTTTAACAATTGATAGACCGTCCTAACCGTAAACCATTTCTACTTAATGAATTTTTTTCGTGCGGTCAGGCCAGAAATGGAGCGTGAACTTTAACGAAATTAAACGAGCCACTTCCTAGAATGGCCGGCCGCCCCGGCAACGTCGCTCACGCTTAATTTATCAATTTACCGAAAAAAAAAGAAACCGCCCTTTACGCGCACGCCGGGGAGAGAAAACCAATATGACCCCATTATAAGTAGATTTTTTCGGGCAAAAAATTGTCTCGACAGCGCTCCTGTCTTGTAAACCGACGACGACGGTGGAATGCAGGGGACGGGAGGGCGGCCGACGGGGTGGGGTGGGGGAAGGCTCGAGGGAGAAATCCTTCACCCCGTCGCCGACCCGACTCCCTCCTTCTTTCGTCCCGTCTCCCTTCCTCCCCGGAGTTTTGGGGCCGCCCGGAATGTACACGCACCGGGTCCAGACGGAATGGGTGGCGTATGGGGGAGAGGGGGGGGGGGTCGATACGGGAGGGTGAAGGTCCGGAGACACTAGGGATATCTGGTCGGGGTGGAATTTTGGGAGAAAACATCCTATACGGGTCAAGGGATGAAATGCACCTAGAAAGGATCAGAGTACCTACCTGGAATGCACTTAACAACGAGCAACGGATTCGATATTGCCTTACCCTTGGAGACCTTTCGGTTATATAAGGATTTCTTCATAACCTAATGCGATTCCGTAACAAGTGATGTAATATTGGAAATTACTGCTCAAACTTTTACATTTTGCTCCTATAGTTCATATTCTATCCCTGTACCCTGTATCGAAATATACTTGAAACCATCAGTTAGAAGTTAGAGTATCAATTGAATTCAATGCCTGTATAGATGATTTGTATAGATCTCGTCCAAAATCTTAAGGATACAAAATGTATCAGAGCAATGTTAGTTATTTTGGCAGAGCATCTTTTCTGAATTAATTTCATATACTACATATCCATATCTCATTCCACATCCATAATAGAAGATATGATCCAACTTGTATATGGAAATTTGCCTACTGTCTCTCGTTTTTCTCACCTTTCCAGTGGAGTCAATCTCCAAATTTAAATTTCCTTTGGCAACCTGCTCTCGTCTATTCGCTGCCCATACAATACCAGTCTGGTATTGTCCTATTTATAGTCATTTATTCCATAATAATATCAATGGGCATATATCGGATTATTGATAACATACAATTATTTTCAATCTAATTTAGGGTTGAGTTTTTTTCGGATTTTGGTATTTCTGAACTGCATTCCATCTACTCTAATCGGATATATTCTGTAACGCAGCAGGTACATTAGTTCTAATAACCTTAGATCATCATTTAAATCATTCAAATTGTATATACCCAAACCAATTTTATTTCAATATTGAAACATTCAGAACAATATTAAATTACCAAGTTGAGGACAATTGAGTCTTAAAATATTCCGACATGAAGGATCCCATACTTTCCCGTGTCCCTGTATAACATTTGGTGCTATTCACATCCCGTAACTTGTCCCGAGTCCTCCACCGGCGGCAGGGTTCAGTAGCATAGTCGCACGACCTCACCCCAAAACGTCTGCAGAGGGGAGAACGACAGGAGAAGAGAGGGAGCGAGAGAATAATTCGCCCACGAACTTCCAACCTCCTCCCTCCACAACGCAATAGGTACGCGTATACACATCCATACAACTTTCGAAATTATCAAAAGCTCGAAAAACAATAATTCTAACGGTATACGGTATAAACGGGAACAGGGGAACGACGAGGAGATTACGATGAGTTAGTATGAGCGAGGACTCGACGGGGACGAGGGCGTATCCAGGAGTTTAGTTCGAGTGCAAAGGGATAAAATAAACGTGAACAGCTCCCGTTTGCAGGAAACTTTTACGCGGTTGAAGGGAAAGTTAAAGTGGTGTGTTTGGTTGAAGAAAATTTCCAAAAATTAAAACTTGCATTTGCAAGGGTGTATATAAATTTAAACTTTAGCACCGATTAAAAAATTAGTATAGCGCACTAAAATCACCTCAATGACTCTTTTTAATGGTTGAAACCATTTTGTCCAGTGGAAGAGATACGATAACACAAGACAAAATAAAAATTGGAGATGTTTCCATCGCGAAACTCTTTCAAAATTGAAATCTTTTTGTTCCTTGTCTTGTCTCTAAAATAAATATCCAGTTATCACATTTTTTTAGTTTATTAAATTCAAATTTAAATAAATATGTTACAGAGCCTTTCCCTCTCTTTCTCAAAACTATAAGTAGAAAACTCTGCTGAAGTCCACAAATGCAATACAGCCTATGTCTATGTTCTACATGTGATCTATTACCATTTTCCATTTTGGACTGATATGATGTAATCTGAAGTAACGTAATTTTTCAAGTCTTGCGTTCTTTGATGTGCCTAGTTCAATTACTCGATTTGTAACCATGTTTGATGGTAATTTGTACGTTTCGTTCAGAAAACTCGTTGGTTCTTAGTTTTACAGATTCAGTTTGTTTCTTTTTTTTTGTATAGTAGAATTACATTATTTCAGTGTTTAGGTATTTGGAGTTCGGATCGCAATTAGTCAAGTCGCAATGAAAATAGTATTTTGGGAAATGTTTCGCCTCGCTTTGAGAAAAAAATATTTAAATATTTACATTTAAAATAAATATTTAATATTTCAGAGTAACACGGAAAAATATCAAAAAGTAGGATTTAAAGCCGGAGATGTTTAAGCTACATGCTGAATTTGTTTGTGTTACGTACTTGTAGTGTGTATATGTGCTATTTATATCAGTGTCGCGTACCTGACATATTTAATCATGCTTGAGTCATATATTCACGTCGACATATTTTAAAAAGTCCTTATGTTTTAGGTTCACGTCAAAGTAAGATACCGACCGTATAGGAATAATTCCTTATAAACGTTAAACTCGCAATTAACTGTACCTACCGATTTCAGAAAGGAATTGCTCCGTATCGATCCGTCCTTTGACAGACGATACACGCTATGACAAATATCCGTCGTAAAATTATCCAGTTACACGTATTACTTGTTGACGTAATACGAGCAGCGACTAGAATCTCCGGTAATAATAATTAAATACCAATTAGCGTTTCTCCTGTCGCTCCGATTCTCCGCAACGCGGCTGGTCCCGCGGATGATGTATTATTTGGTACATCATTCTATCTGTCCTGTCCATTTACGGCATACGTACATACGTATAATAGGGAGAGTCATGGACACAAACGCGTTGTAATTTATAGCCTGAGAATGATTCATCATTAGAAACGTTCAATGATGTATTAAAAATAATATCAGTGGATTCGTCACGGAGGCAATATGAGGCACTTTTTAAGCAACATCATCTTCTTTTCAATATATTAATTAACAGAGCCAGGTTGAATAACGAAATTTGAAAATGTGTGGATATAAAATGAAATAAGGGTATTTTATATTTATCCAAAATGGTGTAATGGCCAATGGGTTTCGCTCCCATTCTAGCTCTCCTACTGACGTGGTCGGGTTTTTGGGTTTTGTTTGTCTAGGCTAGGGAGTCTGTCGTCATCCATTCTCTTAACATGCTGATACCTACAACCTACGTCTAAGTGGTTGTAAATGTCTTTGCTCACTTGCTGTCTCTTAATGTTCTTCCAAAATTTTTATTTCCATTGTTTGGTCTTCTTATTGGTTTTGTAATGCCAGGTCCGGTTTGTACTGTACATAGGATGTTATAGTATACCTTATGTCATGAGTAACCTGAGTCCATCAGAGACTTTTAAGCTTAATACTGCACCTCTTAGTGCAGGGAAAAATGTTGATTTAAATCACGTATGATATCGCAATTACTATACACAAAAATTGATATACACACC
This sequence comes from Cryptocephalus moraei, assembly GCA_946251905.1. Lineage (NCBI taxonomy): Eukaryota > Metazoa > Arthropoda > Insecta > Coleoptera > Chrysomelidae > Cryptocephalus > Cryptocephalus moraei. The sequence continues at coordinate 35,756,139 of OX276457.1, read as the reverse complement.
CCATTGGCGGTTTTAATAAAACTGAGCAATTAGTACTTTTCCTCTTCTTACCGATCGTTCTATGAGGGAAATAAATGCCGCTCATGCCCAAATTCTTCACGTGGTATTTTTTTTGGGAGTGGGAATCCCTCGGCAAGCGATTCTCCCCCAATTTCCTCTTTATTTCAATTCCATAATTCCCGATGCACACTCGACGTGGTCGCGTGTAAGCCCAGCTGGACTGGAGGTCAAAGGACCCGAAAGCTTTTAAAGCGACAACTTTCCATTCGAAACATCCGCTTCATGAATATGAAGGTGGCGGTTTTTCACGATACACGCCATCGCGGAACGCGAGTGACGCCTCCAGTGACGGAGCCGTTAATAGAGCTTCCACGGCCTAATTTGGCGGCGACGTAAATTCGTTTTTATTCGAAAGTTAGCGGAAAATTGGAAGAAGAAGACGAAAAGGGAAAGGAATGGCTAAGATGGTTTCTGGGGGGAGAATTAATGGAAATGTTTTTACCGGTGCGGCGCGGTAGTTCAGACGCCGTACCTCATAAAAACCGTCCTTGTTTGGAAATTTGCATTCACACACTTAATAACCTCCAGACATTACCAATGATCCTCGAATCCCCTCTGACGCGCTCCCGATGCCATCAAACGGAAGCCTAATTCTAATCCCTCCCGCCAGGAACCCATTCGATCAGAATAATTCCCTCCCAACCTCCCACACTTCTCGCTCCTTAATCTTGATCGTCGATTCCTTTTCACAACTCAATATTTACCATTTTTCCGAGGCGGGATAAAGAGTACCTACCCACCTCAAAAGCGTGAAAGCTCTTTGTTATTAAAAAGAGCTGAGCCGTTATATTTCCGGCGAAGGAGACGAATCATCATCATCATCATCATCATCCACCTTCTTTTCGCAGAGCGCGCATATTTTGCTACCATTTTAATTTCAAATTTCCACGGCCGAGATTTAAAAACGAGTTTGCCCACCTGTGCGTTTTTCATCCAGCTAACAGGTGCAACGGGGGATGGAGGAGGAATAGGGGATGGGGTTGAGAAGTGCATTTTTACCAGAAAGAGTCGAAGCAGAAAATTGAGTAAAAATCTTCGTTATGCAGTGAATTGAAAACTACACTATTTTCTTACGTGGTCAGTATTTTTCACTCCAGAATTTAGTTGTTGCTTACATGGAAAATTAATAATACTGATTAAGTAAAATAATAAAAAAATAATAAGTGTAATAATACTAATAATAATCTCTTGGATTTCATTTTTTTTTTAAATTTGATTTCATTCAGCATTGTGGGGAATGACATACGTCTCCTGAATTTTTATTTCATAAGTCGTTCATAAGTTTATGTCATAAGTTTTAAGGTATGCATTATGTCCTGGAAAGGATGAAATTAAGTTCGTTCTATATGAAGCGATGGCAAAGATTAAAATTTTCTTTGAATTTCATAACGTTTGAGCCAGTTTGAAATAAACAGTACTTTTTGGAAAAGGTTGAAATTTCGTTTCAGGAGAAACGTTAAGTCATCTTGTTTTCTGGAGAAGTTGGAGAAGTTTGTAACGTACTTTGTTCGGTATGGCAGAGTCGTTGGCGGCACAACGTCTCTGGCGGAAAGTTACGTCACTTGTTTGAATTGGGCTTGTTGCGGAGTTCGGGAATTCGGGAAACGGTTTAAAGTCGGTTTACCTCGGGCGCCAGATTTTTAAGGGTTAACTCCCTAAAGTCACGGGTGAGTTTAAACTCAGGAGAATACCAGGGGGTCCGTGAAAATAAAACACACAGTACAAGGAAATTACGGATGATCTATATTACATCTATGAGTTCACAAATGAAAATGAATTTAAATTAAAAGTGACATAAGACATAAGAATATCAGCGTGAGCCGGCAACATTACATCTCGCTCTCGACGGAACGTTGGTGCACAGGTGTTTGGGCAAAAACGGTCTATTTATTATTTACAACAACAACGGAAAATATACAATTGAATAAATGAAATAAAATATGAATAATTAATTTACAAACGGAAAGGAGAGAGTGTCTACGATAGTAGAGTATCTATTCACACGGAGAAGAACTGCAAGCTAGCTAATAGGTGAAATAAATGTGCAGAGTCGGTTATAAGCAGGCAGAGGGAAAAAAGATATTAGCAAGAGAGCGAAGCGAGCGGTGAAAATTTTGAGCGGGTCTTTTAAATGGATGCTAAAGCAGTGAAGCCGGAAATCTAACGTGCGGAAATTCCCCGAATGGAAAATCTAGACAAGGAAGTGGCCTACCAGCGAATCAAACGGGAATTGCGTACTTACGATTGGTGGAGAGCGGTCGGACACTCTCGGGCACTCGCGGAAAGTCACGCTCGGGCTCGGAGAAAACGAAAACGGCGCGAGAGACGGCGGAGAGTATACACGGTACGCTGTAGACTGTAGACTCTTTCGAAATTACTCGCGAAAGGCGGCGGAACTGACAATCGGGTATTATGGAGACGCTTTCGGAAATTACTCGCAAGAAGCTAAGACTGCTGCACCTTAGATCCACTCGATATTTTTCGTTAATATTTAGAGCTCCTAGGGAAACAAAGAGGGGTAATTTGCAGCTCGTAATTAAAGAGACAACTGGTGGTCTTTTGTTTAAACTCGGTCTTCAAAAGTTGCATGTGTCACGGCGGAGAGACAATGGTTATTTATTTGAATTTACGGGTTTTCCGCAAACGGTAACAGAAGGAGACAAGGGTTCTAGCCACGGGAAAAATATGCTTCGTTACAAGTTTCAATTAGAAACTTTGCTTTCTGGCATACAGCAATTAAGCATCTGATACATCCCGTACTTCTATTCTCATTTGTAGCACCCGAAGGATCCGATTTTGGAACTTTACTTTCTCATAAGAAATAGGCAGATGAGACTTGGCAGGTAGCGATTGGCACCGAGATTGGTCACGAGAATAAATAGTACAGATTTAGGGCTTTTAAAAGCTATATGTGCCACACCGGTTGTTCACGTATACGAACATTTATCGTTTTAATCTAATTGTAAAATAGTATCATGGATATATGGAAATGAGATGACTGGCTCAACTGATTTACATTGCAATACTCTTGCTCTCGCGTTGATATATATTTAAACCGAAGTTATATACTCTCCATCTCTCAAGGTAGTTCAGGTACGTCGTTCGGAATAAGTGTGGTGTCGTTGTCGTATATCGTAAGTTAATTTTCTTTCCCCTACCCGACTATTCGAAACACCTTGGCGAAGGTGGAGACGTGGATGTTGGTTGGCGGTAGGAAGCTGGCAGCTCTCTCCGCCGTGCATTAAACAGTTTAGAGTTCCTGCCATCAATTTTAATCGTTGCTGTATAAGTGCTTCGGTAATAGGAGGGGTTCTCCGGTGTTGTTGCCAGTTGACAAAGTCGAGTGGATAATAAACATGTAGTTGTTTAAACTCGACTAGATATAGTTTTTAAAATGTAATGAGATTCTGAATATCACGTATCACAACGAATTATTTATAGAATTTTGAATTACACGACATCATATTCATTGTGAGATACTCTTAATGGAATTAATCATTTTTTTAATTCATCGATCGATCTCTTTGCGCCAGATTATCTTCCGATTATAAATGTGACATATTTTCGCCACTAAATCGCCCATAAACCGCCCCGATTAGTATCCAATTACTCCCCCGTCCTCTCGAATCCTGCGCCCTTCTCCTCGCGATCCATTTTCGTATTCCGTAATGAGGCTATGTCAACATCTCGACTTCGGTGATAATGGAAATTCAAGAGGTTTTAATATACCCCTCTATCTTTCCCATACTTCCATCTTTCCTTTTAAATTAAAATCGACTCCCAATCTCTGGCAAATCCATCATAATTTCAATTATTCCGTCGTAATTAAGATATAATCTTTTCCATTACAGAAGTTGAGGACGGAGGTCCAGGATGGCAGATGAGGGGGAAGGAGGTCTCAGGGAATGGACGCCCACGAGACACTCCGGTTATTTGATTTACTGGGTAAGTTTTGTATTTTAATATCTTCTGACGGGAATTTTAACCGGCTTGATTATTTCGGTAGGAGGATAATTTTTGGACTATTGTGAGGTGGTCGAAATAATCAGAATGTATTTTAATTAACCGGTATGCTTGGTTTACTGGTAAATAACATGTGGAAATTCCGGAGCCTGGCTGTAGTTTATTTAAATTTACCATCAGAAACTCATTATTTTATCTCCAGAGTAAATCCTGTTAATTGACGAGTACGTAAACTTTTAAAATCTGTTAGTCGGCACGGAGGCGGTAATTAAAGTGATATATTTCATAATATAAAACGTTGGAATCTACTTGACATATCAACAATGGGGGCGTGTAAATAAGCGGACATTTCAATTAAAACTTGTTCTCAAGTACACATACACATACACAAACACATGGAGGGGATCCACTGCAGCTGGCGACAAGACAATAGTGGGATAATAAACCCAAATCGGTTTTCGTGTTTGTCGAGTGGTGTTTAGAGTTTTGGGCACGTTCGCCATAATTAAACGTCACTTTTATTGCATCGCACGACGACGCTACGAGGACATCTCGGGGGAAGAGTTGAAAAAGGCGACCTCGGCCGGCGAATAAACAGATTAAAAGCTCGATTTGATAAATCGGTAACTAAACAATCGGTTCCTTTGCTCGGGGATAAATCAATTTGGATTAATTGTGGCTCGTGGGGCTGTAATAACTAATTTTGTAATTACACTTAGGTTCGTGTCAGCTTGATGTACCTACTGGTAGTTCGCCATTACTTACATTCTAAATTTTGGCGATTACATATTCAAATCCGAACCTTATTTCGAAATGGGTTGGGATCCTGTATACTCATAATTAGTCCAAGACCCATCTGTCAGAAATTAGCTTTATATAGACGTAAGAGGTGACCGCAATGTTTTTACATGAATACCTCGGGAATAATGCCTAGAATAAGGATTGACCTATCCTCCAGAGCGCAGAGGTCGGGAACATTGTTTAAAACACAACAATTTAAAAAAAAATTGAAAAAAACATGTGTTTTTCCGACTTGTTTTGCTTCTAACGTTTTACGTATTGAATTTAGAAGAAAGTTGAAGAAAGAAAAAAGTTGCAGAATTGCCTTTTATATAATATAGCATAGGTTAGAAATTGAAAAATTTATTAGCGGTTTTGCAAAATAGCAATAAAAAAAAGAATCGGCCCAAAAAAGTGCTTCTTTTAAATTTAATATTTTAGGCACTTTAAAATGTAGTTAGGACTTCCATATCACAGGTGGAAAATCTGGAAGTCATAATAAAAGAATCCCGTAAATTTCGTTTCGATCGGTTTATTAGATTTAGCACAATAATTTTGCAATGTAGAAAAATCGAAAAATATTGAAAATTTTCAAACTTGCTTAAAATTTTTTTTGCACCATTCGATTTTAACAAAACTGGGTGAGCACATATAAGTGGGAACAAGCTTTCATGTGCTTTTTTCAGAATTAAAAAATATTTATTAGAACCGGTCACAGTCATTGTTTAAATTTGGTGTCGTTTGTTTTGCTTAAAAACAAATAGATTATCTGGGCGAATTTTTTGTTAAATGAAATTCTGAAAACACAGCCGGAAAGTACTCGGAAAGACGCTTCTTTTTACATACAAGGTGTTAGGGGTTTGACTGCCTTTTTTGTAATAGGTGATAGTATTCATCAAAACAAACAAAAAAACCGTATATAACGGAGGTCCTAAAATCAACAGTTTTCGAGAAAAGTCGAGTTATTTCGTCAAGGTATTTTACCACAACTTGGCAACACCGACAAGAAAGGAAACGTAAACATGACGTTTTTGGTGTTGGCTCTCGGTAAACATGACGTGTACACAGCTGATCGTGCGAGGTTAACGTTTTTTCGAACTCTTCCTAAATGCCGTCTTTACGCTGTACGTAATAGTAAACGAAATAATTGTAAGTGATTCCAATTGATTCAATTATGTAATTATTACATTTGCATGTATAAATGGTAAATCAATAGCGATCAATAATTCAGCATTAGAATTATTAGCATTAGAACAGCATTAGAAAAGGATCATGCTGTTATTGATATGTTGTAATTTTCAATATTTACCTGGTTATTATAGCATGTGTTCAAAATGTCCACCGTTGTTCTCTCACTTCAACAAATGTTCTACGGTTAGGCAGTCGCCGTTGAGGAAATCGTTCGTGATAGATACGACGTGCACTGTAGAACTACAACCTACAACGCGCCTCCCCGTAAATTAATAGCATATCGTGATATTCACGTATACTGAACATTTTAAGAACCGAAAAATTTACACGCACCGAAAAGAAACCGTAACGATCACACGTATCTTTCGAATTCAAAGATGCACACTGTCACTATCACTAGTGTCACTGTCTGGCTCTCATTGCCACACCACATCGTTAGCCATTTTATCGAGTTCCATTGATTGGAAAAAAAGTTTTGTTCTTTAAAGAAAAGATTGTTTTGTTATAAATTAAACATAAATACATTAAAAGAATACATCTTATTGTCATTTCATGTACAAAATTATGTGACATTCTTTAATAAAACTGAATTTTCACACCTTAATATTAGAAGTTTGCTAATTTTTTTCTCGAAAACGGTTGGTTTTAGAACATCTGTTATATAAGGTTTTTTTTGTTTGTTTTGATGAATACTATCACCCATTAAAAAAAAAGCAGTTAAACCCCTAACACCCTGTATAATAAATTGCTATTTTGTTCATTAGCTTCTGAGATATAACTCCTCAAAATTGATTAGTGTTTAATGAAATGGTTAATAATGGTTAATAAAATTACTATTTTTTCTCGTATCTTAAGAAATAACTGTTTTTCACAGTAACGAGTATAATATTTTTGTTGAAATTTACATTCAAAAGGTTAAAATTTATATTAAAAAAAATTTCTCACTTCCAATTTTAACAAATTTATAAATTTGACACCAACTTTGAACAATGACTGTGACTGTTCTAATAAATATTTTTAATTCTGAAAAAAAGCACATGAAAGCTTGTTTCCTCTTATATATATGCTCAGCCAGTTTTGTTACAATCGAATAGTGGAAAAAAAATTTAAACAATTTTGAAAATTTTCAATATGTTTCGATTTTTCTGGATTGCAAAATTATTGTGCAAAATCTAATAAACCGATCGAAACGAAATTTACAGGATTCTTTTATTATAAATTCAAGATTTTCTACCGGTGATATGGAAGTCCTAACTACATTTTAAAGTGCCTAAAATAATAAATTAAAAAAACACTTTTTTGGGCCGATTTTTTTTGTTTATTACTATTTTGCAAAACCGCTAATAAATTTTTGAATTTCTAACCTATGCCATTTTATGTAAAAAGCGATTCTGCAACTTTTTTTTTCCCTTCAACTTTCTTCTGAATTCAATACTTAAATAGTTAGAAGCAAAACAAGTCGGAAAAACACACGTCTTTTTCCATGTTTTTTTAAATTGTTGCATTTTAAACAATGTTAAATACTAAGTAATAATAATAAAATATTGATATGTGCACAAATGTAAGTCAAAATACTACATTTTCAAATTGCAATATATTTCTTTTTGAAAAATTTGTCAATAGTAGTTTGTTTACCAGAAACCATGGAATCAACATAAGACTACCTCTTTATTTTGAAATATATCTGGAATTCCTGAACAGGATGATTGCAAATTTAAACACCTATTTAAGAGGCTTAAGGGATTTATCGATGCAATTATAAAAGGTGTCCGTTATTTGAACTGCTTAGTAAAACGGATCCCAGGAGATGATGATTAAAATTTGAATTTCTATTTAAGAGGTATATTTCTTACACATCTGATTTCAAAAGTTATTGTCCGTTGTTAAGAGGTAATTTCATTGCCAATTATATAGGAAATGGTGGTTTTTAACTGTCTGTGTCCGTTATTTGGGAGGTACCAATATGTATAAATCTCTATTAAGAAATTCAGGAAATATAAAACTGTCCGTTATGTAGAGGAGTCCGCTATTGGGAGGTGTCCGTTATTAGAGGTTATATTGTAATTACTTTATTCTATGAGACTACCTACCTGAATATTTTGTCGATATTAATCGTTAATACCATTTATATTTATTTTCAGAGGTAACAACTGTTTCTTCGTAAACTGTAAATATATATACTTAACTGTGTATTTTGAAGTTTACCGACTCTTCGTATTTCCACAAGCGAGTGTTCAATGAAATGGTGAAAGCCATTGTATGTCAGTTGCGTGCTTATAGACGGACAAATTTGTTATCAAGCACATTTTTAAATTAGACCGCATATACCTCGCTACCATCTTAACGCCACTACTTTTCATCATGAATAATCACGCCTCGAATAACTTTCCATTTCCTATTAACCCGTAGGATGTTCTCCAACAGGCGTCCCCCTTAATAACCCAAGTCCCTATAAAAACAGCTCCCGGTGAAAAAAAAAACGAGGAGGAAACTCCTAATTGCGTATGTACGCCGCAGAGACCGAGAGGAAGAACCCCTCACCCTTATTCTTATCGACCCTGCGAATTGTTTGCAATTTCGGCGAGCCATTTATGTCGACGGGGCCGGATTACATTTAAAAACTTCCCGTCTTCCAGAGAAGAAAATTCACCCGGCGGAGCATATCCCGCAATTACCAGAAATGGATTTCGGCGCTGCATCCGATAGTTCGGAGTTGTGCCCTTATCGTCATTCGATAAACCCTCTCGAATGTAAACTTCGGAAAGTGATTTACATCGTCTGCGAATCTATTATTATCAGTTTAAAGTTATGAAAAAGTTACAACGTCGTCGACGCTCTTGTTGTTGTTGTTGTTTGGCTAACTGAAAGGCGGAAGGGTTCTTCAAACTTCGGCTTGTTTTCCGAGTGAAAAAGTTCGAGATGAGCAGGTGGGAAAAGCGCGACAAAATATTTGCATAAGTTTTCTCTCCTGGCGATAGCTTTGATATGGTTGCCGTCCTCGGAGTTGTTTCCTTGGAGATAAACTCCAGAAAAGGGGACGTAAAAAAAGTAAACCATAAGGTATAAGTGGAATTCAAAACAAGAACGATTCAATTATTTTCACACTTACATAAACCATATTCAATTAGATGAAATAATCAGATTTTTCCAAAGGCCTCCCTGTGATTTTCAATGTGTGTGTACTGCAATTTATTAGAAGGTAGAAATGAAATATTGTCAATATGTTTGATTTAGAACCTTATTCTCGGCATGTATGCATGAAAATATTCCTTAGCGCTTCGCATTGAATGAAGACAATTTCCCCGGTTTTCGTTGAAGAATAGAATTGATTTGTTACAGCAAATTGCAGAGTGCATCTCTGCTATTTGAGCTGTAAATTGCTTTTACGCGAAAGCCAATAAAACGAACTGTCGGGGTAAAAATACAGCAAATTTCAAAAGGAACTTTTTCGAAAACTTTTTAAAAAAAATGGAGATGTGTAACATCGTGAGTCTTTCTCACATTGAATTATATTAATATTAACATTAACAATCAATATCAACATACTTACATCAAACGCACTAAACTGTTTGATATAATTACATCAATTTTAATCTACCCTTTCTTCAAGTTCAAATTACCTATTGATCGGTAATTGCTTATTACAACATTACATTTTCCTTCAAATTCATTTAACTGCCTTTAATTTGTAATCAATCTATCTGATTTAATTACATGAGTGTTAATCTACTCTCTTGTAGTGTTAATTACTATTTTATTCTTCCACAATTCCATTTTAATTCATGTAATTTTACTGTGAACGAAACTGTACGTTTTATTTTACTTCAAATTTTCGCCTAGTCTCACCTTTCTTATCAGCTCCAGTCAACGAAGCAGTTTTTTGCCAGAGTTTTTTACCTTACACGCTTACCGGAACGTCCGAATGTTCCGTCTTTTATGAACATCACTTGTGCGTGTGAATCGTAAGTGATCGGGTCGTTTTTAATTATCGGACGTGCCTTTTTGGCTATTCCCTTAAAATTTCCCTAATTTTTCGGAAAAGTGGTATCAAAGTGCACGGGACTATTCGGTTATTGATTAATTGAGCCGTTTTTGTATTTTCGTAATTATTAAGATAGTTTTCGCGTTAAAAACTGTTTTTTTCCGTGGTGGCGTTCGAGTTTTGTGAAATTAACATTAGTGGTAAGGTGATTTTTTTTTAAATTCAATGCTAAAGTTTTGTGATTGTCGATTTACTCGATTTGATTGATTAGGTCATTAGGTGATCTGATTACATGATTGATTATTGATTACTTATATTTTAATGTATGTTTTCTTCTAGCATTAAGGAATTATTTATTCATAATGAATCCTATTGTGAACGAAACGTCGAAATTGTATTCTACTTTAAATTCAAACACGATTTGTTCTATACGTCTCACGTCGATTCTTATCTCTTCTTGCCTCTCTTATCAGTAGTTGTGTAACGACGAGGTGGTTTTTGTCAGATTTTTTTTCGTTGCGCACGGAGAAAACATTTCGCTCGTTCGTCAGAGTTATTCGGTCGTTGTAAACTTAATTTTGCGTTTTAATCTTTGAGTATCGGACTCGCCCTTTTGGCAATTTCTTTAAAACTTGCCGAATTTTTGGGATATATTGTGTCTTCGATGCACGGGAAGAGTTAATTGTTAAATTTTTTCGTACGTTCGGGCCGGAAAAATTTTTTTGGTGACTTCATCTCCACGAATTTATAGATTTTTTTCGACTGCAGTTTCCGTTGTTAACTTTTCGGTAATTTCGATGGAAATATTCAATCTGTTCAAATTAATTAGTAATATTTATAATTACGTGATTAATTTAGTCGTCTCCGTATTTTTGTAATTAATCTAATGTGACTGTTCTCTTAATATGGCAACTAGGATTTTATAACAGCATTACATTCCTCTATATTGTTTTATGTAATATAAAACTATGATAAACTATTAGTTTCATTAGGTGTTGTGTAAGAGAACAATCACATTAGTTTTATCTGGTCCTGAGAACATCTTTGATATTAAGGTGATTTATGAATAATGTTCTTATTATTGTTTCAGATAGTGATTAGTGTTCTGGTGACAGGGGCGTAGCAGGGCAAGGATGGAAGCAGTTGCCATCATGCCGACGTGTCATTGTCAAATGGTACGTTTCGTTTAAAACTGTTTTGCAACAAACATTTTATTTTATAAACGTGGAAAACTTATACTAAATATCTGCATTTCCTTTTGGTTTTTGAGGAAAAGTGTCTGCTCTAACACTACTCTTCTGTTAGTTTCTCCAAGACACTCTTATTACAAAAATCGAGACTAGTTTCAATTTTACAATACTTTTGAAATTTTTGTATACATCTTTTACTTGACTTTGTATAACAATTTACGATAAATTATCTACAACGTATTATTTCCATCTGTTCAACACATTCCTACCAGAGGCGGATCATAAGATTGATTGTTATATACTATGTTTAATAATGTAATTGTTATATAATAGTAAAGTATTGAAAATTATAATTTATAAACCGTTTGACGGTGCTTAATTTCTTTTATTGTATTTTCAGGTGAGTATTATCGTCGACAATGGCATAAAACTTCAGATAAGGGCGGAGATTTAAGAGAATGTCAGCTATTTACAAGGTTAGTTATTTTATAAAACTCTTTTATGTTTCTTGTAATATTTTCAACATTAATTTTTCAGGTAAGACTTTCAGGATCTTCATAGAAGGGCAGAAAAGCAGTAATCAACGTTTTACAATGTTACGTTCTAAGCCTCAAATGGTTAGTACTTTCGAATTATATTTGAAATTTAATTTTTTGTCTGTTTAAACTGAGTTTCTATATTTATAAATATATTTTCAGGTAATTAAGTGATGGCGGCAGCAGTGACGAACAACTTCAAAGGAGACCATGAGTTTTCTTCTAATTCTTCATGTTGGCGGCAATCGCGAACAACATGGAGGATGTCAAACGCAGTCATCTTTTAAGGTTAGTGTTTTTAAATCGATTTTGAGAACTTTTATTTTTTGTCTAACTGAACGTGACTGGTCAACAGAATATGTCAAACTGCTGAATCATATCACTATTTGAAAATAGGTTGTCACCACATATTTCGGTCCAAAAATTTCTTCAATTCTTAGTGCAAATTCTAAGTAAAATATTATTTAGTTTACTGCATAACATAAATGCATCTATGAAGGTTACTATTAAGGGTATGATTTTCAGTAATATTGGTTGCACAGATTTCAACACCTAATAGCAAGTGGGAGTGTTGCTGTCTTATTTTATCAAAAACAACTCCAAAATGTTGCTTGGGTACTTCGCTTTACACTTACAATCTTTTGACTTTCAACGTTAACTTTAAGATACAAGATCATAGAAAATCTTATGGCGTTTTCTATTACACTGCCTGACTATGTTTCTGTTCTGCAATTTATTTTTTTTGCGAGCACTTATCACTTTGAGTTATTAAAGCGATACATTTATTGATGTTCTATTCTATCTGTCATTATATATAGGCTATTGACTATGTCAATAAAAACAAGGGTAAATGGAACTAACGCATTCGAGGTATTTTATTATTTCATACGGTCAGTTGACCTCTAAAGAGATAAAATCCAAAAGTGCTACTACTAAATTTAGCCATGCGTTTTTAAGAATGGGGCGAGTTTGGCCACTTTTCGATTTTTTGGCTTTTGCTCAAAAACTATATATTTGTCGAAGATATATGCAGTAAGGTTTTTTGTAAAGAATTGAATTTCCTATCAAAATGATATTTTTTGAAGTAAAAAAAATAATAGTTTTTAACAAAATAAATTCAAAAAACGAAATTGAAAAAATTGAAAAGTTTCAAAAACATTTTTTTGACTATAACTTTTTTCTGAGTGAATTTAGGTATAGGCATTGCTTCATAAAAAAGAAAGCTTATGAAAGTCTGTTAAAAATGGTGGCTTACAAGACTTTATATGTTTAAAATTGACTGAAATATAAACGTTTGAATTCAGCCATTTTTTCTTTATTTTTTTACTTTTTCTTTAAAAAGTGTATTATTTCATATTTTTACCTGAAAGAATTTTTTTACCTGATTTTTATGCAATAAATAACTTATGTAAAAATAATTTAATCCAAAAATGATCCTATTTATTTATATTTAAAGTCAGTTTACGTACAAGTACAAATAAATACTTATTTTATTTTTATTTTTGTTATTTATTTTATTAAAAAAAATTTTTTTTACTTAAAAAATATCATTTTGTTAGGAAATTTTATTCTTTACAAAGAACTTTACAAAATATCTTCTAAAACTGCATAGTTTTTGCGCTATAACCGAAAAACCGAAGGGTGGCCAAAATTACCCCATTCTCGAAAATGCATTTGGATTTTATTTTTTTAGAGGACAACTGACCGTATATGAAACTATAAAATACCTTGAACACATTAGTTCCTTATTAAATGACATAGAATCAATATTAGCCTATATGTTTCTATATTCTATACTGTTATTCTACTGCTATATGCTGTTTATTTTCTTTCTGTATCAAAATATTTTAAAGTAGATATACGAGTACTGCTGCAATATCTTCACATTGCATTTAGGCTAAGATCTATAAAAAAAACTACAACTAAACATCACAAAAATATCTACATTATTCAGAATTCTCAGAAGAATCCCCTTTCTTAAGATCCTCTAAGATCTCATTTTTGATGTTTGTTACTGAATAGAGTAAATGAATGAGTAAATGAGTAAATGAATAGCTTGGTGTTTGCAAAGACGAAAGAAAAAAATTTAAATGTTGGAAATTATGATTTCCATTGTGTTTTCTAAGTATCTAAGTATATACCCATAATTGCCACAAACAGAAACCTTTGATTTTCTGTAATTTCCCCGAAACTTGTAGCAGTTGACAGAATTTTTCGTCGCGGTGAAAGTTTCCAATCTCTGGCCTACCTGAACTGATTTTTACGTGCGTTTTTTCGAAGTCGGCCTCTCCTTCCACACGGAAAGACAATAACCTCGGCCCCTCCCCGAGCCGCCCGTATCGAATTTACTACCCGTAATTTCCATAAATCAAACATCTTTTGTGAGAAGCGATCCGTGGAAACCTCCATCCCCGAAATTGGAACATTCAGTGGATGTTTTCGTATGCCGAGTAAATATTCGATGGCGAGAAATGGAACGTGTATGTGTATGCGAAAAGGAGAGAAGAGATATTTCCCTTACTGTCAATAAAGGGCCCTGTCGTGATATTTACCTACACACTATATTGGGTGTTTTATTATTTATGTTTGTGTGTCTGTGTATACACATCAGAGCGAGAGATTGGGGTTGCATGTAGTTTATGATACGGAAAGGTTGATCGCCGCTAAAGACGCAGGATTGGCGAAAATCAACTGTTTCGATTTCCATTAGCGAGGAAAAACATCCCCTCTCGGCCCTATCTGCCCATGTGGAAATTCGGCCTCGTACGCTAGATTTAACAGGTTGATACCTTGGAAATTGCGTATTACGCCGGGAACCGATAGCAATAAACGCTGCTCGTGCGGGGAGGGAGGGAATGTAGAGCAGGGTGACTCCCGCGGCTACGAAATCCCGCAAATCGTCATGCCCGAGATAACGATAATGATCCCTTTTCTCTTTGAAAAGTGCAATCGCAAACGTAGTTATCACCCCAGTTGCCAGACGAACCCCTCAAGAAAACCAAACATTAAAACTATTCTCCGCTGCACTATCGCTCAGATTCGGTATGCCCGTTGGGAGGAAAGGGATTAGCAAGTAAAATTTAAACAACACGTCGGGGTCGTTTCGAACAAGAGCGCTCGTTTTTCCCTTATTTTCCTTCTCAAGGCGCTTTATATAGTAAATTAAAGCAAGCCATCGCTACTCGGTTTGTTTTCACGCCTTGTTGCTCCCTTTTTCGGATTTATGCGGAACGCGCGAGGAAATGAGAAAAGTCCCGGTCCATGTGGAACGGATTTTATTATAATTACACGTCGCAAATCAAAAAATATTAAAAGGAAATCCCCGCAGGTTCGCCGATTCAACCGGCGTTATATGAATGGGACTCGGAACAAAGATGGTTGCATGAAGTTGAATATTCACAAGATACTTCGTTAGTGAGCGAAATGAAACACACGGTGATGTACGGCGCACTTTCCCAAATGGAAAGTATTACATATTCCGGTGGTAATGAGAAACCGAGGCTAAACAATTACCTTGTTTTGAATTCAAGACGTAAATTTCGGATTTTATGAAAAGTTAACTGTCCAACTTATTTTCCTTCCTAGTCGTCATCAGCCATTTTCGCGTGGAATTTTGGGAAACAAAGTCGATTTCTTTGAAAATTGGGATGTGGGTAGTATTTCTAAACTTCTTCAAAGTTGGACGTGTGCCGAAGTGTGCTTTTTCCCTAGGGGTGGAAACTTCCCCCTTCTAAGGGGTAAAAACTTTTTTTTTAATTAAAATAAACCCGGAAACGGATAGGTTGACTAGTTATAAGCAACTTTTGTTCTATAAAGTTTTTTTGTAAATTTATTATTTTTCGAGTTATTCGATTGAAACTACTCATTTTTCATTGAAAAAACGAATGTTTTTTAAACGTTTTCAACAATAACTTGAAAATCTTTCATTTTATCGGAAAAAATAATCAGAACAAAAATGTTGCTAATAAGAAAACAAAGAGATAAGTTTTTGAATGACCTCTATAGATCCAATAAGGGCTGAGTTATTGCTCGTTGAAGGGTGGTTATTTTTCGAGAACCCCGAAATTGAAAATGTGCAACCTTCAATAACTTCAAAATGGTGAAATTTTTGGGGAAAACTCAAAAGACCTTTTTTAAAGTCGATAAAAAAAAACCTTTAAAAGGAGCACTGATAAAAATCTTTTGCATAAGAATTGACTGATTTATAACAAAAATAAAGTAACACCTTTCTATTTTTTTTTAATTTAAAAATTACACCCTCGTCATTACCACCCTGATAAAAAATAAGCGTAACCCACTTGTAATTAACGTTACATAGATATTATTGATATTGTAACGTTTATTTCTAATTTATTAACACTGTCCTAATTATACACTCTACATTGCTTAATTTACCTTAACCATGTCCTAACTAATTAATTTATATCACTCTTAATGTTAATTTATTTCACTGGTTCGTCTTTCGCCTTATTTATTCACTCGCGGCTTCACGTCTAATCTCCTCTCCGACCGCAAGCCCGCTTATATACACCTCAATTGTATTCGCGATAGTTCCAGGTCATTCCTTTCTCAAATAATGTTTACTTAGAAACGTCCAGAAGGGTCATAAATCATTCTTTAATAAGATGTTGCCGGGGACTCAATTAAGCGTAGCGGCGTTCCTTTGAGGTAAGCCGCCGAGGTCCAATAAGAGTAAACACATTTCGCGCTGCTGTTTACATTTCGCGTTACAATACGATCCATGTAGTTTAAAAAAATAATTGTTTAAAAGGAAAATTGCATTTTCGTAATTATGGAAAAAAAACATTATCAAAAATTATTCTAGATATGAGAAAATATTTCAAATGTTAATTGCAGGGTTTGTCTCGCTGGAAATTCCGATTTTTTATTTATCGTTGTATCATAAAAATTGAAGGAGATATGACGGTTCGAAGTTTACAGTCGCGTACTAATTGTGGCCCATCTAAGCCCTTTGAACGCATCCCTTTTCAAAACTACGGGTTGTAAAAACTTTTGACTAACTTGATCTTAAAGCGCTTGGAATTCCCTACAAAATGCATTTTTTGAAAAGTTGGAAAATAAGGGAATCATCCTCGAAAAAACAATTGAACTTTGTTTTTATTTCGGTGCCCGAATTTTGGAGCAAAGGCAGAAGCAAGCAACATCTGGCATACAGTGAAAGTATTATAATGGTTTTTGAAGTTTTTTTATGTACTTTAAAAAAGTCTATTAAGTTTTCCCCTTAAATTTCACCATTTTCAAATTATTGAAAGATGAAAATTATCAATTTCGGGGTTCTCAAAAAAAAAACAACCATCTCTCAAGGAGCAATAACTCAGCCCTTATTGGGTTTATAGAGGTCTATCAAAAACAGATCTCTGTGTTTGTTTAATAGCTACATTTTTGTACTTATCGTTTTTTCCGATAAAATGAAAGATTTTCAAATTATTGGTGAAAAACTGTATAAAAACATTCGATTTTTCATTGAAAACTGTGTAGATTCAATCGTGAATAACTCGAAAAATAATAAATTTACAAAAAAACTTTATAGAACAAAAGTTGCTTATATCTAGTCAACCTATCAGTTTCCGGGTTTATTTTGATTATAAAAAGTGTTTACCCCCCGGGAAAAAGCTCACTTCAGCACAAGTCCAACTTTGAAGAATATGAATTTTGAAGGGTTATGAATATTACCCAAATCCCAATTTTCAAAGAAATCGACCTTGTTTCCTAAAATTCCACACTTAGGTTGTGGTTAAGGTTTTTTACCGCTGATGACTGGACTATTCCGAGCTTGTTCTTCAAAAATGTATAATTCATAAAGTAATCTTAACTAACGCAATTAACAAATTATGTCTTCGGTTTGGTTTAACTTAAATTAACGAATCGACAAAACCTCAACAGTACTAATTATCAATACCTACTATTATGTACATTAAATGCTAAAATTTGGAACGTGAAGCAAAAGCATAAACAAGAAATTGTAATGCATAAGAAGATCCTTGAACACCTTTTCCATCTGTAAAACAATAATCTTAGAGGGCCGAGATGAAAAACGTAAGAAGGGTGGATTAGGGATCAGAACTCTGTCGTCTCGTAGGAGGACAAATTCCTACAGACTTTTTCTGGTTGTAAAAAGAACCCTCCCTAATTCCTATTTGTAACGTGGCCTTACCCCCGAAATCCCACCCTGTTAATTAAACCGGTAAAGGAAACATTTTCGACGTTATCGATTCGAGCCACGATTTCTTCCAAACAATACACCCTTTGTTAATTTAATGAAAAGGAATATTTCAGTCTTAAAGACGGGCAGACAATTAACCGGGTAGAGCCACCTAACCCCCCCCCCCTTTCTCCCTACCTCTCCTTCTCAATTATCTTGTCCCGGGAGAGGGACCGATAAATCGGCTTCACCTTTCGAATTTGTCAACAAAATTAAATAATTTCGACGTCTCCGGGTTAATCAATTACGGAATTAGACGCCGCCGTCGTCCCTCTCCGTCTAATTCGCCACCGAGTCGTCTTTGGTTAAACATAAGAGAACTTTACATATGCATAATATATCGAACCTGTTGGGCCCGTCTGGGACCTGTACGGGTGTATTCGTGCCAATTAATTAATTATTTCCAATTTCCGATATTATGGATCTGCACTGGTTGGATTTCGTTCCTCTTGCTTGTGTGGTAGATCTACATGTTTCGAATAAAAGACATTGTATTAAGTAGCAAAAGTTCGCAAAGGAGTACAGAAATACAGTAGAACAAGCTTAATGTGATCACTTCCGTAACATATGTAAGTGATAACAATAAACTAAGAAAGTAAAAAATATTTCACAAAATGAAATATCATTAAGGTAATATAATAAGACAACTAAAATGCACATTTTATTAAATTTTATTATGTAATATGTAATTGTTATGTTAATTGAAGGTTTTCTATCGTAATAATCTCTTCCTCTTCTTCCTGGTTTCCTGTCTGTTCTATATCTTCCGAGGTAAACCTGGAGAATTTTTCTTGTTCGGTAATTTCTCCAGAAGTTTGTATATTTTCATCAATTGCCATCCACTCGTCTTATACTTCGTTTGGAACATCTTCTGGGATGTCAGATTTATCATTTGGCGGAAGATCGACAGTATTCGACATATTGCTACCAAAACCCATTTCCAAAAAACAATTTTTTACCTTTTCTCCATGTGGTTTACAATAGATCACATTTTCTCGATTTTTCGAGAGCCCGAAAATAGTTTTTCCCATACGTTTCACCAGGCCAGATCTTCTGCTTTCTGTTTCATTTACGGTCCGTCTAAACGTACATCCTATGTTCTAACACTTGTAAACCAGTCATTGAGTAGTTTGAGAAAACCTTTTCGAACTTCGGTTTATTAAATGGTTAAATAGCAAATATGGAAAACAATAGTTACCTACGCATCAATTCTATGAAACTTTACAGTAACTACCTTAGAAATTAGGATGTTTCCGTCTCTGAATGTCATTAAAGTAGGTACTCAGGTATACATGTGGTTATGTCATTTCTGGAATTTCGGGAATTTCTAATAAGAAACAAGTCGCTTTTGATAATAACAAGCAGCATAATTATTATTGTAATAAACGAAAAATTTACTGTGTATAACATTAAGCGGATTCTACTGTATGTTCTTTTTTTTCGTTTGACCAAAATTGGGTACAGTAAAAACAAGACTGCTCTACTCGTCCTCTCATAAATAAGTGATACACTACGATATGCAACAGTTCCCTAAATTTAACGTAATCATTGCATGATACAGTGATATAGTGATAAAATACTATTGTCAACAGATCTGTGATAGTAACGTCTCTGCTGGTATGCTAATTCATTAAACGTGCTACCCAGTATATGCACCTTAGGGAGAAGAACTTCCAGTAAAAGTGTTGCATTAAAGTTTGAATTTTATTACAGTAACACCGAAATTAATAAACTCTACCTTCATATTTCTCGGCGAAGAGTAAAGTTGTAGCGCAAGCGTTGTGCTGATGTCGCGATATACATTTCCCGGCGATTTGTGTGCGGAAGGGAAAATATTTACGAAACCCTCTCTCGCCCTTTTCACCTCTCTACGAATAAAAAAAAACCGCACCGGGAAACCCGGGACCATCCCTTTCGACGGGACTAACAAAAGGGTTGGGGCGGAATTGGCTTGTTTAATTTTATTTCTTCCGGTGAGAGCGCGATTTCGATTCCGGGACCGTATTGTATCCGAGGCCCGGTCCTTTTTAGATAATGCGGTAAATGCAGATGGGCTGGAATTTAACGGCATTGAAAGTTATCAGAGTGATGGTCCTGGTGGAGCGGTGCCAGGATGAAAGGAGCGTCTGGATCATGTAGGAAGAGAGAATGAGGGAGACATGGTCGATATTTTAAATTTCATCCGGTAATATCTAGCATCGCGTAATATTATATATCGATATGGATGGTAATGCATGGGGGATGAAAAATTGTTATTTCGAATATCTCATCTGGAAGTATTGGACTTTTAAACTCGACAGTTCTTAAAGTGAATGGTAATTGACTTTAAAGCGAAATGCATGATATTTTATTCATCATTTTATAGTATCTACTCTTAATCGTTTCCTTTATAACATCGTTAAAAAACTGTCAGTTTTCCCACAAATTTAAATTTAAATGCAACATTGCTTTTATACGGTAAATACCAGAAGTCGACACACGTCCACTGAAGCAAAATATGTTAGAGTAATTTTAATTTAATTTCCTCGGTAAAAATTGTGGGCGAGATTGGTCAACTCGTAAGGGTTATAACTACCTGACAAATCCCAAAAGGGAGATTATCGCGCATATTCTATGCGAGAGGGCAAGGAAAACTCTGCGGAACCCGAACCTAGGGTCATAAAACGCATATGACCATTAACAACAAGCAAGTCTTTGCCACGTTGACCTTTAATAAAATCCACAACTATCTCGGTGCGATTCATTGCACTGTTTAGTTGGAACGTAACAAACCACCCCCTTATATTCATATTGTTAGTTTCAACAAATATCCGAACTACTTCGTACTTCGTTACAATCATCATCCCCTTGATTATTTCTGAGAATCTTCTTACGAACTGACTCATCCAAAACTACCCTTTAAAATTGACCTGCCGTTTCGCTTACCAATTCGACCGATCTTAGAGTTGGGGATTAAAATTTCTTACGAGTTGACCGACGCCGAAAATTGTCTGAGATCACTTACAAAAGTTTATTTTGACCGCTAGATATAAGCTATCTGCGGATGAACGTTTACTACATGTTAAACCGGCGGTTGTGAAATCGTCCGTTTTTCCAACCGCCCGGAATTAATTTATCCGTCGTCGTGTTGATGAAAAGTTAATTCCCGTCTACCGTATTCTCTCTCTCTCACGCTCTCGCTCTCTCGATACGTAAAAGCCGCACTACCGAATATTAGCCACTGCACGTTTTCCTATCGTCTCCGTATTTAGCTATTCCTCTTTCATTGTGAAATTGTTAGGATAATTTTCCGTTTTCGCATTTTCAGCATTAAGAGGGTTTTTCATTTTTCAGATCTCAACCGTTTACAAAGTGTTTTACTTTCCGCATTTTCGCTTAGTTAAATAGTTTTGAATCTCTCCGATTTCATTTAGAATAAATTTTATTTCTCTCCTACTGTGATAATATTAATATTTTCGTATTTGTGTGTTTCCTTTTCGAGATACATAGATAATTGTAAATAAGTGTTTGTAGTTCTCCGGTCTCCGTTCGACGACCTAAGCAGGTGTTAGTCGTACGAATTGTTTTCACTACCGATTGGGAATAAAATAATTTTGGATTTTCTATTTTTGAACGTGTGTTTCATTTCTACAGACAACCCTGGTAATCTCCTGAGTTCGTAAACTACCCAGGCATATTCCCGAGGGAGAAAACCCTTAAAAATCTGGCGCCCGAGCAAAACCGTAAAACCGACTCTTAAAACTCTTTTCCGAACTCCTGAAATCCGTCCCAGCGCCAAATCTCACAAGTAACCGCAATAAGCGCGTTACACGTTAATATTTTTAAATATGTGACAGGATGTTGGTGAAGTTATTGTTCTTTCAA
The DNA here is from genome assembly GCA_946251905.1 of Cryptocephalus moraei. Taxonomy (NCBI): domain Eukaryota; kingdom Metazoa; phylum Arthropoda; class Insecta; order Coleoptera; family Chrysomelidae; genus Cryptocephalus; species Cryptocephalus moraei. The sequence continues at coordinate 35,734,350 of OX276457.1, read as the reverse complement.
AACTGAGAAAACAAAATTACTACAGAATGTTTCCATAATTATCACTTGTAGGTTACCGATTATTAACATTTTTCTCTCGTATACTGTTCACAGCTTCACATCGTTTATTTTGCTTGCACGACCATTCGATTTAACCCCCAAGTGTTGTATGTTTTAAATGAACAAATGCCACTGCTTGACGTAGTAAACTGTGAATTGCTTCAAAAAACTCAATTATCCCATTTTTCAATTATCTCAATTTTTTTCCGTTCTGCTTGAAACAAAGAGAATCCCCCATCGGAAAAAATCCTGCTACCCTCTGTATATACGGAGCCCCGCATCAAGCAGGCTCCCGAACAGACAGCCAGTTAATTAGAATACTCGAGATGCAGTGTCGCGCGAAGATCCAACATCATCCCTAAAATCAATGTTTCCGCTCCCGTCGCCCCCTTTTCACCCTTCTCACTAAGCCACCCCCCTACTACGGAACTCATCCCACCCACTTAATTATTCACGTTTGATGAGAAGGAATGCAAATCTTCGAATCTCCTTCCGATTCCCATAATGAGTCGTTTCTTTTCCTCGCGTTTTTCCTAGCTCGAATGTCTCTTCTTTTATTAACTTCTGCGGTTCATGAGTACCAATTAGTTCGCCGCCGAATTAAGGGATTCGTGCTTACACATTCTACCTCTTCAAACATTTCTATCAAATAAATCCAAAGCGCCGACGAGTGTTTTTCCTTTTTCAAGGTACGGCCTCGAGGGATGGGGTAATTAATTCGAAGCGCAAATCGGATTGTGAATTGTAACAATTTCTTGTATCAAATGTAGACGCGAACTGTGAACCGTTCACATCGATGGAATCGAAATAATTGGATTGCTGGACCGTTTCCAGTTCGTTAAAATTGTCGTAAAAATACGTTTCAATGGAGTTTACTTTAATTTATAACGTATCTATTTCTGGTTATTGGCTGCATTATTGAAAGAATTTAACTCAATTTATTCCTGTGGAATGTGAAGATCACATGCGAAACGATAACTCTGTCGTCGAGTTCCTATGTATTCCCTATTTCGCCGTTGGCACATTAGGGTCGAGATCTGGCAGTTGCTTCAGTTGCACTCCATAGGAAGTTTGATAAGGGTAGGCAAAGGGTTATTATTTCCTTCCAATACTCCAATAAGTCAGCGCTCCTGGTTTCATACAAACAAAACTCTGAATATCGCTTTTAATGTGTAATGTTCGTTTATTAGAAATGTGCCAACCAACCTATCGAATGTTTCAAGAATGGAACGATTATTGTAGAAGATTTATGTCAAACTATTATAACGTTTATTTCTAATTTATTTACACTACCCTAATTATACACACTCTACACACTAATTTATTTATTTAGAATTTAGACTATTACTGAACTAATTAATTTATATAACACACTGAACTTTAATTTAACCACTCGCGGCTTCACGTTTAATAATCTCTAACCACAAGTCCGTCATTATTATACATATCTCAATTTTAATCAGGAACTTTCTGGTGTATTCTTTCCAAATAATGTTTGTTCTAGATACGTCCAGAAGGTAATAAATCATTCTTTAAATGAATATTCGGGAGTATTCATGGAACTGTCTTTTTTTGTAGGATTTAATTAGCGGAGGCCTTCCTTTGAGGCAGGCCGCCGTGCGATAAGGAGAAGGCTTACGCTGGTTGTTTACATTTCGCGTTACACTATTATCGATAATTATCGCTGAAAATTTTTCGACAAAAACTGAAAGTAGTTTTTAGCCTGTTGACGTTTCTTCCGGAGGTTAGTGATCTGGTCTATAGGTCTATGACCCTTTTTCCCTTTTAAATGCGAAAACCCAATTGGACATTTCCCCTGGCGCTAATACTTATTGCCTAATGATGAGATAGACGGAAATGTAAATTTGGAATATAATGTATATTCAGGATATTTTTCAAGAATCTTCCAAGAAAAATAATACGATTTGTATGGTCTTTAAAAATTCCAAATATTAAAAACCAATAAGTATTGTGGGTTCTTAGAATCCTTTATGAAATTCATTACCTATGCGTTTATTATATTGGAATCTTTAACAAAGCCTATTATCAAATTTGGTTCGTGATTGGTCATCGCACTAACCCCTTCGGGCCACTTAAACGACAACGCCTGCTAATTCCTAGCGCACCGAAACAAAACATCCCCCAACGGCTCGAAAGGAATTTATTAAACGAGCGTTTACCCCACGCAAATATTAATCCGAACCAAACTCCCCCCGTGGAGTTATCGGAAACATCTAACATCTAACTAGACATCTGCGGAGAGTTAAGGATTTTGTTTGGACGGTCGGAAGTCGACGCAAAAACAAACAACTGCTGTTTGCAAATAATATTCGGATAGATTCTTATCCGGTGCTCAGGTTGTGTGGGGGCGATACGTGATATCCTCCCCTCGGCATACTAATGGGACGTAATCGAGTCCCGCTACGTGAACGTGTTAAGTAAAGGAAGGGATGATTTAGTTAGTTTTTTTCTAAGACGTCTACGACTAACGGATAGACAAGTTGTGTCGCGTTGTTACCGTACACGTAGTCGAGGTTGTTGAATTCGATGTCGTCGAGTAAGTATTGCTCCGCGAAATTCCCGACTTTGCCGACCAGTTCCTCGACGTCCTGCCAGGCTGACAGCCAGTCGCCCAGGCTGAAGACGAAGTAACCCGGAGCCGTCACTTTTGACAGGTCGTAATCCGGCGGCACCGAGGCGCCGTACCTTCTCAGGTTCTCCTCCTCTCCGTGGTCGTACTGCCTGAAGGCACCTGAAGAGAACAAGTCGATGAAATTGCGGCAAATTATAGTAATTTCGAAATGCTATCGCAACAAATGAAGACTAATCGAATTAGTGATGCGATATCACTGTTTGGGAAATCCAAAAGACAGATTTACCTACCAATTTTTTAAGAAAAAGTCAGATAGATTTTCAGGAAATTTACTCGAGTTCGTCAGATGTTCCTGAAAGCTACTTTAAAAGTGAGATTCATGAACCGGTCGCTGTTTTCAACCATGAAAGTCTCAAATTTCAAACGAATTATAACCTAGCCTCTTACTCGTATTGGCCAGTTGGGCATAATGGAGCGCTTCTCTAGAAGAAGCTCCAGCAGGTGTATTATCGTAGATTGTAGGTAGTAGCGTTGCGTTAATATCGTCGGGATCGAAACCACAAAACGCGAAAATCGGGTGTAAGCAGAGTTCTTCGCCTAGACTCGTCGAGCATACGTCCGAATCCAATTTCGTTATGAAGCCGTAGTTGGGGAAGAACATGTCGACTCCGATTTGAAAGAAGATGTTCTGAAAACGTGGAAAATTTCACAATTTTTATGAAGCGAATAACTTGTAACAGTTAGTACTTACCGACATATCCGTCTCGGCTATGACGTGCAATAACGTACCAGTGGTGCGTCCCATGAACGCCATCGGCGACAGGCCGACGTGGACATGCACCTTGTCCATATATTCCGGCATTTCCGATCCCATAACGTAGAAAGCGGTGGTACCGATGGAATGGCCCACGTAATATAACTTTTCCGCACCGGTGAAGTCCAAAATGTGATCGATCGCGGCTGGAACGTCGTAAGCTCCGAATTCGTGCCACGAGAAGTACCAAAATTCAGAGTCCCAGTCCGGATCGAGCGTGACGTGATCTCTGGAGTATCTGTTGCCGCGGAAATTACCCAGCCAGACGTCGTAGCCGAGATCGGAGAGGATGTAAGCTGGGAAATGTAAGGGGAGGCAATGCGAAGTTAGTAATAGAATACTCAATAGATTGAGTTCTGGCCTTTACCTAATGCTTTTCCAGGTCCTAATATCACCCAGTCGGCTGAAGATCCCAAGAAACCATGATATAGTAAAGCGACTTTACCATTTCTCGTACCGTTTTTATTGACTGGGATTCTATGTAAATTTAGAATGTAACCGTCTGAGGTGGTAAAATAGTGGCTCGATACTGTGTAACCTTCACTTCGAATCAATTCAACCTAGGGGGAAAACTAGCTTAGCTACACATATCCGTAACGTACAGGTATCGGTATCAAATACAGTGTGAACAGTATTTCAATTCGAACAAACACGTATACGTTACCCTTTCCATTTCCCTGTGTTCCAGATAGTTGCAATATATTTGTACGTTGTTTATCAGTTGGTTTGATATTTAAGTATAAACAAAGGGAGACTTATTTTTACACTTTATTAAATAACAAAGATAACATTCACTTCAAATTTAATATCCAAAGAATTTTCCAACATTCTCGGATTTTAATTTTAAGTGTACTTAAATTAATTTACTTACGGTATCCGCAGCGACGGCAGCTATGAAAGCAAATATCCAGTAGATCCTCATAGCGGCTAACGAAGTTTAATTCGAGACTGTATCAATTCTCATCACTTTTTGTCAAACGAAAAGTAATATCTCACGACTTTCGAGTGGTTTCTGATCGGAACACACGTAATGAATTAATGAAATCTGCACTCGTTACTTATATTTAAAAAAGTATGATAAAGAACGGTACTAGATACGCATGTGTCGAAAGGATTTCAAAGCAATTTGGGTAATATATCTTTGAAATCTTTAATCAGATTTGTCAACGACATATTTTCGTAACGCGAATCACGACTTATCAGATTGCTACCATTTTAAATAATGTTTTTTTAATAAGTATTTTTGGGTTTTAGCAACTAAACCACTACTCTTACTTTGTTGGTTGCTACATTACATGTATTTAGATTTCATTATCATTTTCTTAGTTTATATTGTATACTTCTTATTTTGATCAGTTTCTTAGTAGTGTGTTTGTCATATTATTTCTGCGTTTACTTTGTCTTACTTCCAATTACTTAGTTTTGACTCTACAGGACGAAAGAAACTAAGTCATTTAAGAGTTGCATTAATTCATTGATGTTACAGCGCAACTAAATACGATAACACGTTAAAGAAGGAAAATAGTCAGTTAACCTGTTTTAAATCTTTACAAAACGGCACTCATTGTTGCACATACTCATTTTGTAATTGATTCTACCCCGATGACATTCCGAATTCTGAGCATGGTTCCGCTCGAAGATACTCTTTGTAAGATTTTACCGTCAACATTCCCACTTCCCGCTGGAATCCTCTTTCCTGCTCCCGCATACTAATCCACCTTAATCGACATCACTTCAACGTCTCGAAGAGTCCTCTCGCGTACGTGAAAACGTCCGTAAATTAGACACTCGTGCTGGTCGAAGGGAAAGGGAGGAAAAAAGACTCGCTGACATTTGTTAAAAATTAATTTTGCTCGAACATCTGCACGATGACTGGATAGACCAGATAGGTGGCGTTAGAGCCGAAGGTGAAGTCGAGATGGTTGAAGTTCTTGTCGTCGATCAGGGTCTTCCCCTTGGAGTTCCCGAGTTTTCCGGCCAGTTCCTCCACGTCCACTACCGCCGCCAACCAGTCGTTGGCGCTGTAGAGCAGATAACCTGGGGCCGTGACTTTCTCCAGGTCGTAGTCTGGAGGATTGGCGCTACCGTATTTCAGCAGGTTCTCGACCGTACCGAAGTCGTACTGACGGAAGTAACCTGAATCGACAAAAAGGAGAGAAATTTAAGGCAAAGTTTCCTTAAAAACTATAGAAAATGAAGCAGTAATACGCAAACGTCCGTGTGAGATTTTAAACTCATCCTCTTACCTTTCTTGATTGACTGCCCGTAGTGCAAAAGCTCCTTGGTTGAGGCTCCGGCGGGAGTATGCTCCATGATCGTCGGTAATAACGTCGTATTCATGTCATCCGGACTAAAACCGCACAAGGCGAATAACGTGTTTTCACACAAAACTTCACCGACGTTGTTCGAGCAGATATCGGAGGTGAGCTGGCTTAAGAATCCCGAGCTCGGTAGGAACTCGTTGATGCCGATGAGGTTCAATAGAAGCTGAAATGGAAACGAGACGAAAATAGTTGAAGTTGGACCTATTTGACGAAATCAAGATATTTCATGGAAGAATTAGGTACTTTGGAAACCGTAAAGGAACTGCCAGCGTTCTTCGCTTAAACATGTTCAACCAGTACCATTTCTCACCTGTAGCTCAGTCTCCCAGTTCGCTATCAACCTCAACAGGGGACTGGTCATGTGCGACATGAACGCGATCGGTGCTAGGCTCACGTAGAACTCGATCTTGTCCATGTACTCCTGCTTTTCCGATCCCATGACGTAGAACGTAGTGGTGCCCATGGAGTGTCCGACGTAGTACAACTTCTCGACGCCGGTCATCATCAGCACGTGATCGATGACGGCCGGGATGTCGTAGATCCCCATCTCGTGCCAGGAGAACTGCCAGAAGTCCGAATCGGAGTCGGGATCCAAGGTGGTGTGGTTCCTGGAGTAGGTGTTGCCTCGGAAGTTACCTAGCCAGACGTCGTAACCGGCGTCGGCAAGGATATAAGCTGTGAACGAATATTTGGTTCAGAACTAGGAGACGTGGAGGTGATCCGATATTTACCCAAAGCTTTGTCCGGTCCCAACATTATCCAGTCGGAGGAGGAGGCGAGAAGACCGTGCTGGAGATAGACGACTTTCCCGTTGCTGGTGCCGCTTTTCCCGGAGGGGATTCGGTGCAAGTTGAGGATGTAACCGTCGGATGTAGTTACGTAGTGATTTTCCGCCGTGTAGCCTTCAGCTTCGATCATCTGAACCTGGAAATGAAGGAGAGACATTTTGGTAAAGATTTGGTCTTTAAACTATTTAAAAAATTGAAATTATTAACAACGGTTGGTGGTGTAAACTGCCGAATTAGAAACATCGATGTCTATTGAAATATTCGCGAAATGAGGGTAGCACGTTCTAATAAGTGAATATGTATGCAAGTCATATACAAACGTTATTTCAAAGCCAAATTACTCTTTGTCAACCATATGCTTGTAGTGTGAGCAATGAAGACACTAACATAGTGTACCCTGTCGGGTCTGTTCTAACACACTCATAAGATTAATTCAATTTAAATCCACCTCTCCCTTATATTCTTTTCGTCGATGTGTCGTACTTACTGTAGTTGCGACATCTTTCTTCACACTCGGTACCACTTTGGCACCGACTGCGGCTACCAAGAACAACACCCAGTAAACCTTCATGGCGACCACTAGGTAATAAGTACTCATTTGCGAATTTTCTGCGTTCTTATAATAAATCTTATCAGCGTCGGCCACGTCTTAAATATTTAATATATTAAATAGCTTTATCGAGGGATCTCGCTGTTAATCGGCACATCTGTAAAAGATATACATTTGACATGGGGATTAGGGGACGGTTATGGAGTAGGGATTCGAAAATTTGGAAGGTTTATGTCGAGTGCCTGTTTTTTTTATAAGTGGGTTGATTGCATCTGATTAATTACATTTTGGTTAAAATGCGTAACATTCTGGTGCGGAAATTTTGTTCGATGGGATTTAGATAAGTGTTTTAACAAATTTCAATTTATTTTAGGAAAGTGGCATAAATTATGCCATCAGTTACATTTAGTACTTAAAAATTTTAAAGTGATGTGATATTCGCAATGAAAAAAAGCAAAAGATTCAAAAAGGAAGTGTGAAAAATGAGATGTAAAAGACAAGTTTTTTCGGGAGTTTAAGTGTCACTTCTTAATTACAAAATGAATTCTGAATTCCATTTTGACCTCAGATTTTTGTTTTTTCATTTGTCCTTAAATCCAAAGAAATATAAAGAGGTACAATTCTCACGAGTGGCATATATTTAGATTCTAGCCTGGTTTTGGAGTTTTTTAATTACATCATGGTCTAACTTAAGCTGTGAGAAACGCTAATGAAGCGTACTAATTTCAACCGGATTTGTATAAATAGTACAATGATAAATTAAATAAAATTGTCAAAAATAAAATTTTAACGATTGATAAAGATGGACTGAATACACAGTTTAAGATATTCCAATGTGGGATGTTGTGGGGCTACCTCTGTAGGTACATGGGATTATAGAAATAACGTCAAATATTGAAGATGTGAAAGGGTGAATTTATTTCCAATACAAGTCTTGTCTTGTCTTGTCTTATTAAGTTAACGTCTCTTTTTCGCTGCTGTGGCCAATTTGGACGGGACCTACAGTTTAACGTGGGCTCCGAACCACGGTCCTCGAGCACGGTTGTACCCCTTAAGGCTCTCACCCCAGTTGATCCACTCCGTGCTCTACCGACTCAGGGTGTGTGTATCCTAGTCCCGCCCTCCTACAGGATTCCAGTACAAGTAGATATATGAGTCGGTTTTTGGTAGATTTATATCTAGTATTGCATTCGTTAACGAAGTCGGAAAAAAAGAGGAATTAAAATGCGGTTTTCAGTTTTGTGGTATCTAGAGATCATACTTAATCATCAATAACGAAATTTGTCGGCAAGCACTGAACGAAAAAGGTACGTGATATTAATAAAAAAGTACATCAAATCAATGAACGTCGACATAAATTTCGGGCCGATGGCATGTGTTGTTGATTTAATGAACGGTCGTACATAAATTTCTCTATTCATTATGTTACGATTGCTGTACATTGAATTAATGTACAGTAGACATGGATCTATGTTGGCGGTTATTAATGTGATGTTTGCTATGTGTTAAATCAATGAATTGTGAGCATAGATCTAAGGTTGCCGGACGTTAATATTATGTACGACATACATTAGGCCTATGATTGCTGTACGTTAAATTAATAAACAGTGAGCTTGGATCTATGATCGCCGGTTATTGATATTACGAACGATCAACATTGGCTTATGATTGCTGTACATTAAATCAATAATTGGTGTTGATAGACCTATGACCTCCAATTATTAATTGCAGTGACTTTTGAAAAAATATTGCATGCAGCGTTTCAGAAGCATTGGAACACGGAAGGAGGAAATAATACATACCACTTTCTAATTCTTTGCAAAGGGATTTGCAGAATAATAGCCTTTTTTGTTACATCAATTTTTTATTACATCAGAAACTCACAAATCATATGAATCTTTGGGCTCTCAAGCGACACGTTATGTTTATAAAATGGCTTCTCCATTTGGAACAAAACTTGGCCGATGGCACCAAATATCCATGCATGGATCGCCCATAAAATTGATGCGTATTTTCAATCTGAAAAAAAGAAGGGGAAATGGTAAACCAAACCTAGATTTACGCTTTAAAAAAATGTTTGTTTCATGGCGTTAGAAAGTAAAATTCAAATTTTATAAACACCATAAGTCTTAGAACATTAACAGTTGTGTTTATAACTATTTCTACACAAAACAAAGTCCGAGCACGATGTCAAGCACAAAAAGATATATTACAGTTATTTAGCAACGAATATCCATTATCTGAAACAAGGATTTAAAGAAAATGTTTTTTAATGTGGAAGGTTTTAGAAAAGCAATATTTCCTATTTTTTAAGTATGTAAAATAGAACTTACTTTCTTTACAAGCATCCTCAAACGCTTTCTTTAGAAGGCCTTTAGTAGTTTAATTTTTTATGTGTCCGTCTTTCTGTAGAAATGTCACTGTGTGGGGAAACCATTTTTCCCAATTATTTAAAAGTAATTCCCAATTTCCGAAAGCAATCTCATAGTCTATACCAACCTAAAAAATAAAAGTGTTATAAGTAATACAAAATTAGACATTTTCCTAAATGATTCGAAAGAAAAATAAAATTTTAAGACTACCTACTAGTAAGAGATTTGGTTATTGCATAGAACTGTGTCATTTCAACTTTCCGATAATGCTAATACTTACCAATTTTCCATTCTTAGAGGGAAATACTATTTCTTTCTCGAGCCTGTTCATCTATCTTCATCTATCACACAATAATTTGGCACAATTGGTATAATAGTTAGAACGCTGTACTGCCTCTTCTACTTTATCAGACCGACTGGAGGAAATTCAAAAGAATTCGCATAAAAAGTGGTACAAGCAGAGAAGTCTACGACGGTGATTCGTAATATTAATGTTCGCCGACATCGTTTCAAGTTCCGACAACATTAAATCTGCTGCGTTTTTAAAAGTTAATGGCTGGCTTCGTAAAATCAATGTTTGATGTTCATTGAAACAACGAAAACCGTTCATAAATTTTTTATGTTTGCTGTTCATAGATCTATGACGAAAATTTATCGTTATAATGACGAAGAACGTTGTTTAATAATCCTCAAACATTAACTCAATGAATTGTTACATTAGATTAATGGATGAAATATTTAATTTTAATGTTTGGCCTTCACTGTTTAATGTTGGCTCGTTTATTGGTTCAATGTATGAAGTCATTAGTTTATGACCAGAAATCGTTGTAACAATCACCGATTCATAATATTAATGTTCACAAAATTGACGACGGCCGTTCATTGATTTTACGTACGAAATTTTTTTCTGTGAGCTACAGGTCGCATTTTTTAAAAAATCACAACGAAATTTGGTACAAAAATCAGTTGGCCGAAAATCTCGGTCGAGTTCGTTAATGGGCCAAATCTGTATAGCGGTTTCAAAATGGCGGCTTGTTATTTTCAAAAAAAAAAAAACGAAAAACTTTTATTTCGCGTCTGAGAGAAAAATGTTACTTGGGTTTTTTGTTGCTCTTATAGAGGCGAACGACTTTTGTGTAAAATATGTTTTCGAGAAAAGTACAGAAAAAAAGGTATTTCGCGTCTGGGAGAAAAATGTTACTTTGGTTCTTTGTTGCCCTTGAAGATGCGAACGACTTTTGTATCAAACATATTTTTGAGAAATGTACATAAAAAAGTTAGATGCAAAAAGTTTGAAATTTTGACGTTTGTATTTTTTAACACCTAGTTTAACGTATCAATACAAAAGTTGGAACAAAAATCTGTTGGCCGAATATCTCGGTCGAGTTCGTTAATGGGCCAAATCGATCTAGCGGTTTCAAAATGGCGGCTTGTTATTTTCAAAAAAAATCAAAAAACTTTTATTTTGCGTCTGAGAGAAAAATGTTACTTAGGTATTTTGTTGCTCTTATAGAGGCGAACAACTTATGTATAAAACATTCTTTCGAGAAACGTACAGAAAAAAAGTTATTTTTTTCAAAAAATAAATAAAAATAAGAAAAACTATTATTTCGCGTCTGAGAGAAAAATCTTACTAAGGTTTTTTATTGCTCTTATAGAGGCGAACAACTTTTGTATAAAACAATCTGTCGAGAAACGTACAAAAATATAGTTATTTTTGTCGAAAAATAAAAAAATGAAAAAAATTTTATTTCGCGTCTGAGAGAAAAATGTTACTTAGGTTTTTTGTTGTCCTTATAAAGGCGAACAACTTTTGTATAAAACATATCTTTGAAAAATGTACAGAGAAAAAGTTATTTGCAAATATTTTAAAATTTTGACGTTTGTATTTTTTCACACCTCGTATGCATTTTTTTTGACACATCGTGTGTTATATTACTATATATCCTACCCATAAATCTACCTTCCAGCCTGGCATGCCATGGGGTTTTTTAACATTTTTCCAGGTTTGTGTCGTCGTGAATTTCGATTGAAACCACTTCCAGAAATCTCGAAAATTTTCCATACTAACCCGCCCTTTTCTCTCTCTGTCTCTCTCTCTCTCTCTCCGTTTCTCTCTTTCAACCCCCTTATCAAACGTAGCCGTCTCGCGTTGGAGATTTATAGCCTATCGACTTGATTATCTCAGACGACGTCTTTATCTCTTCGCCGAACACGGAATTTCACGTGTATCGAAGCGAATGTCGCGTCCCCGTATCGATTCGGTACCGGAAAATTAGAGATCTCCAGATTTCTTCCCCTATCGAATCCCCCTCCCTTTCCGTCGGAATTTTCATCGTGCCTAATGCGATCAGACGTCGTCGGGGTAAAATAATAAGAAAATTTTCCGATATGTGAACACGCCTAAAAAACGGAAGGAATCTGGAGACGGCTGGAAATGGAAAATAAAGAGGATGATTTTATAAGTTTAAGGGAATGAAAATCGGGACTTTAGGTTAATAAACCGTCGGCTCGAAAATTCTATTTGTCTCTTCGTTCGCCTTAGGACCGACCGATACTGCGTCTCATCGGCGCAATCTCGTCCCGAAGACAAAACAGGGAAAATATCGTTGATATTTACTGACGCGTCCTCTCTTTTACGACGTCGCTCTCGGAATAGGATCGCCGGGAGAAAACGAGAAAAACTCCAAAAAGATGTCCTCAAATCCGCAGGATTACGTTTTCATTTTGAATTTACAAACTATTCATATTTCATCGTTCATTACCTCTTCCTAAATTGTTCTTTGCCGCATTTCGCACTAAACGACTCTCCACTCTCTCCGCTTTTTTCTTCTTTATTGTTGGATTCAATTTAAAAGTTAAAACAGAGTTAATACTTCCCAGGAGTTTTTCGGAACGTTTTATCGGCCCGCAGGTTTCGCTATTATTGCGATCCGTATTATTCATGTATTCAAACAGGGACGAAAATTAAATCTAGTAACGTTAAAAGTTCGATGGAACGTTTACCTGCAACGTCGCAATCCCCGAATTGCAATCCTGGAACACAAGGAGAAGAAGTTAATTGACCGATTTCTCAGTTTGTCGGGAGGGATTCCCTAATACTGTAAAAGCCAGAAAAGAAATTCTAAAATCTTCTTTTTATCTAGAAAATAAGGTAACTTTAATCTTCTCCTTTTCTCCAAAATGCACAGCTTCTATCAATCTGCCCTACATTTTCTAGTGTTCTACACGAATTAAATTTGTGTAATTTTTCTCCAGAAAACGAATCTGATTTCGATTAGTTCCGGAAATAATATCAATTTCAACCTTTTCAATCTATGCAAAACCATAATACGTACTTAAATATTTTACATATTACATGTAAACTGTTAGTTTATAAATCTTGATTGAATTTATATATTCATTTATTAAATGTGAATGTATTGCCGTGCAAGGTGATAAATAAAATCGACATGCTCTTCTTTTTCGAATAGAAACAACGAAAAAGACAAAATATTATTATTATGCGCTTGACACATTGCTTGATGTTTCTTAAACTATAACGATGTTAAATTTTCCGTTAACTTTTTTGGTTAAATTGCCGTATAAGTACCCAATCAGTTGTAAATAGTATAACGGTAAAATTATCTAATTCCTCTATTAATTATTAACAGATAAGAAAACAGCCCTTCTTCTCTAGATCTTAGACATTTCTCGAATGCCACTTTATCGTCGGCGATGTCATTCCTCATTTCCCTTCTTAGAATTTCAAGCGAATCGTAGATCCACTCCGCTAACAACCCTTAAGTCTAATTACATTCAAACGGCGCTCAAAGACGTCCGAAGTTATTGTCTGCGCTGCAAACTTAACTAAAAATGACAGCCTCCTAAAAGGAGTTCGTGACAAGAACTCCTCTTTTTGTCTATCCTTAGGAAGGGTTGACGTCGAGATGAGCGCCTTGGAATGGACGCGGGAGGTGATGGAGGGTGAGGATAAATGGAAATTAATTATTTTTCAAAGTGTGGTTGAAGAAAGTGGAAGTGAGCGTATCGAGGTACCATTCAGATGGATATAAAATAATTTCATTTATTAGATAAGCTAATTCGTTTAAATCTGCTTGGATGATAAATGCATAGAAAATGTTTTATATTCCATAATATCGTGTAATGGAACTTTACTCAAGTGTTACCACTAAAATTTTAAATTAGTTAACACATAATTAAGTAAATTTAAATTACTCTTCTAATAGCTTTTGTAAATAGATAGTTTCAATTACGTTACATACACGTTACTGCTTAAAAGCGTGTAAGTGGAAAAAGTTTCTTAAAAGACAAATAAACTATTAAAGGCGCGTAACTGTCTTCTTTCCGATCAAAGCGAACATATACTCTATTCAAAACAAATCCCGATGTACGTCATTTTAGTAGCGTCAGAATCATCCAATACTACCAACTTAATATCCCAGCACAACAGTAACAAATGTGCTTGGAACAAATAGACCAAAGCACAGACCAAAGTGGCTTCTGCATATGGCCGACTTCCTGTAAGAAATCTTTCTCTCCAACGGCGTAGCATTACATTAACTAAAATTATGAAATAATAATTTGTATGAAGCAGTTTTATTTTCCATAAAATGTCACAAAATGCTAACGTATGAAACAATACGAAGGTTGCTCAATACGAATTAAGTAAAGAATGTTTTATTTTTAAATTTCTTGATTAATTTAACGCATATTTATACTAATAGTTCATAACAAAATTACCTACATCAGTTTTTAAAACCTTACGCTGTTGTTCATTCTTTGAAAAACGGAAACAAACAAAAAATTTCCGATTTTTGAGATTAATCAGTTAATAGAAGAAAAATTACCAAAATAGAAACGTGCCCTAGGTATACCAGGAAGACAAAGACCGAGCAGGAAACCAGGAAGGAGCGAAAGAGCTGATTCAGTTATATAGTGGGTATATTATATTAAAAATATGTATGTATTTATTATTCATTGATAAACTTTGGTTTCCAATGGTAGACTGCAGCTACCCCCATAGATCCACTACTGCACAATTCAGCAATAACAATCGCAAGCACGCGTTCGAAAAGTGGCTTCTCAATATGGCCGGTTCCGTCTACAAAATTTATTACCCCCTCTCCCTAATTGTTACCTCCTCTCTCTTTTATCTCTATGATATTGTCAACCTAGAATAGATACGGAACATATTAAATGCGATGTGCTGAGACTATATTAAGTTGGTAGTATTGGAAGTATTCTGACGTCATTAAAATGACGTACATCGGGATTTGTTTTGAAAAGAGTATAGCAGCCATAATACCTACTACGTTATAGTAACTTTCGTTATTCATTAATTGGAAGGTTTTAACCGGCCGATAAAGTCTTTGTGGTTTTCAAAGTTGCTCCTAAGTAACTTTATAAGAGGAACTGTTTTTTAAAGTTGTAAAATGTCAGTGACGGTACCATATCATCGAGATCTATATAATACGAGAAGCATTGCAATTCGTAAGTTTCTTCTCTGTTCAGTTGTATTTATAAGACGGAAATCCCCATTTTTGTAACATAAGTCGTTTGCTCTTCATGTTAATTCGTTTGAAAATAAACAAATGAGACATTAATTAATGGTTCCAAAATTAAGTAATTTATTGAAGCGAATTGAAGTAAAAGTTTCTTAATTATGACGAAGTTAGGTACAAGGCAACTATAGCACATAACTGGAAAATTTTGATACATATATCTATGGTCTGTGCATAGCTAGTCAGGAATTTATAACTTGTAAAAACTTGTCATTTTCGTGTCTTGTTTCTTCATTTGTGGTGAATCTTCGATCAGATTCAAATTTTCACTTATATTTTCTCAGATTGATTATTATCAATGAACAATACAAAGCTCAGATTAACTTTTCGGAAAACTAACATTTCTATTTCACAAGTTACCTACAAGATATCCTTTTAGATGAACGTTTCTTTTGAAATATTAACAAACCAATAATTCCATTGTCCAAATTGTCCATTGTAACGAATTGTAAAGATCAACATCTCATTGATCGTTAATCAACGTTAATGGAATATGATTTTACATCATACATATATTTTTTAAGGGTGCACATTGATTTATAATAGAACAAAAGTTATGAGTGTACAAATAATAAATTTCATGATTTTACTTTTTCCTGGCACAACTGCGTTACTGGCGATACTTCAGATTCATCTTGACAAAACAAAATTCGAACTAAAACTTCTGGTTTCTCTTAAATCATTGTATTTGTATGAATTTCATACAGTTCTATTTCCTTTTTCCTTTTCATTCTCTTTATATTACATGTAACTCGAACGAACTATCTCCATAATCTCCTTGGTACATTTCTGTGCAAAAATTTTTCTTCCTTCATTAAAATTCTCGTAACTCCAGTGACATTGTTAGGATAACGCCGCACTTCTCGAGCAATACTCTTTTCACGGTATTCGTTACGCTTAAGTTTTTCCCTCGTAACTTTCAGGCTTTTTTGTCCCGTTTTCAGTTCTGCGCCCATCAGGTAATTAAAAATTCGCCCGAATAACGAGAGAAAAACTGCGAACCCTGCGAAAAAGTAAGCGGTGAAAAACACCCTGACGCAGGAATGGAAAATGTATGAAAAAGAGATCCCGCATCCTCCTCGTTAAGTCTCCAATCCGTCATGACGCAGTGGCGAGAACCCGCCTACTTTTAAACAAACTATAAAATTATCCGTTTCAAGGTGTATTCGCCATTTTTTCTAATTAAAATCTCGGGCCCCTAATCTTCCGGCAGCGAATTCAATTAGTACATCGCGTGGAAAACATCACCGGCAATTTCCCGCCACGTCTAGTTTCTAGTTCCGGGAGGGTTTCCCGGCGAGGTACCGGATCGCCGAGAAATCCCAGAGCGGGCACCGTCCGTCGGGGATTCAGCAATTTTCCGCGAGTTTAACTAAAGCGTCAGAAGGTTTTTCCTGGGAATAGTAGCTCGGAAAATGCTCGCCGCCGTTCCATTACATAGTTTCCCAGGAGTTCTGCATATGGTAAAGTCGCAAGCTCATTATCGGGTTTTATATCCGGTTTATCCACTCCAAATCCACTCAAATATTCCACCACCTGCCGATTTCAATTAGCTCCCTTCTTGTGATAAATTAGGCGACGTTAAGTACTTACGGTATTAGGTAGGTAAGTGTGCGAACTTCCCTAAAGCCGTAAAATTACAGGTGTAATTTGATATTTCCAAAAATAGGAAAAATAACGGTTTTTCCAAAATTTAAATGTAAATTTGAAGGATGCACAGTTATAACCAACAAAAATATATCGAGCTAAACCACATTTTCAATACGAACATAGTTTATTACATTTCAAAGACACCTTGCATCCAAAATCGCTATAGGCGTGTGCTTTTACAATACAAACTGATGCAAGAAACTCATGTGCACAACGCAAAGCCTTATAATGAACGCTTTCAACATTAGCGACCATATTTTATTGGGAAAAATCTCTCCGGGAGACGGTGGCTAGAAGAAAAATGACGGCCATTAGCCTCCTAACTGCCTCGAAGGTGAAATGCACGTATAACGCGAAAAATCTTAAGGTACGGGTAATCCTCATTTTATTAGGAGAAAAGGAGGAATTTTTTCTCGGGAAAAAGAAGAGGCACTCCCGCACGAAGAGGGACCCTCGAGTGGGGTCGGGAAACCGAGAAGGATATTTTTCCGGTACGCTTTTTGTCACGTTAGAAGACTTTCATTTTTCGATTATTACGATCCTCTTGTGCTTGTATCTGAAGATTTCCAGCAGGAATATCAGGAACGAGATGAAATGCGAAGTCATCAGAAAGACGAGCGGCCACAGGAGGTTCTTGTAGGTGAACGTGAAGTGCGACAGGAACTTTTTTGTCTCCTGGTAACTTTGGGTTGGATTCCTAAACTTGTAGTGCTTTTGATACCTAAAGAAATGCCGTCGGTAAATAATAACTTAGCCTTCAAGCAGGTATAATACGGGTGATATTTGTAGAATTTTGGTGTATGATAGAAAATATCGATCCAGAAATTTAAAACTGTATATTGAAAATGGCCGTACTCCTTATAAAATGGATTCAAATCCATTAATTGTTACCTAGCAATTGTAGTAAAAGCTAAATTTCCTGAGACCTGAGAGATTTTTCTTTCCTTCTACATAAACAATATAGATTACTTTTATCTATTACACACAACTTGTCGAGCAAAACGGATACTATGTTCCATCATACAGCTTTATTCAATATTCCGATCATTGCACAAGCAAATAAAATTAGTTACATTTATCGAGACAAAGCTTACCAGTATTGTAAAATTCCCGAGGCCGTAAATATCCCGACGTACTTCGAGAACACCTTGTTGAAAGGAAAATGTTTCTTCATGATCCACGACTGATATCCGTTACCCAGTTCAAGGTTGAGCATCTTCATCTGGGCACCGCTCACAAACTCGATACGGCAGGTGTTTTGATCCAGCAACCACCGCAAACTTAAACCGTCCATTACGATACCGACTTTCCTATAGAAAATCTGGCGCATACTGTTGCAAACGTCTTTGGTAATGTTCACCTTGTAGAAATGCTTACAGATTTCTAAGTGGGAATACGAGCAACACTTCTTTATGTAGTCATAGTTGTCGGCGTCGATCTGAAAACAACACAAATACCTAATAGTGATTAGTTTATTAAAAAAAATTGATAAACGTATGAATTAATCTCGATTGCAGTACTAACCACTAATTCGTATCGTTGCATCAGCAGATCGTCCACTGTTTGTACATCGGACGTGTCTTGCACCATCAAATTTTTCATCAGCGTTGTCTTAAAGTAAGTGGTAAGGATGCAGGACATGAGTAACCAGAACAAAAAGATGAACTGGATGCTGACGGGCCAGTGGGAGATTTGATCGCTCCTCGTGCCAGGTTGGTCCACCAGGACTTTAACCAACATCTTAAAATAAAGCGAATGTTGAATAAGGACAGAGTACATATCTCGAAGGTATCATATTGATTACACACATTTTGTGTCACACTGGCTTCTTTAAAGAATTCCATAGCATCATCTAATTTCAATAAAAGTACGAAGCACCTGTAAATTTGATATGATCTTAAAAAACGTATTTACGTATTATTTACTTAAGAGTGTACTAAAATGTCATAAATCAACCACGAATCTCAAAATTGTCTTGATCGATAGTAAAATGATATACAGTAACTTACCACTGTAAATACTCAGATAAAATTTAACCTGACATGTTTATTTAATATTTTCCAATACTTTACATTCCATAAAAAATTTTAGGTGCTTGATCATGTACCTATATTTACCTCCACGCAGGAAAAGAAATTCAACTTCCTCTGTCCCCCGCTAAGCAGCCTCATCGAGATCTTGATCAAACCAGCAATTCCCAATACGATAACGGACACTTCCAGGAGAACTCGATCTATTCCTTCTAGAATCGCGCTGATCCAGTTGGTAGCGAACAGCACGTAGTACTCGTCGCTGACTATCTGCTCCATAAAATCTACCACCTTGGACCTTTCGAATGTAATTGAGATCGCTCCCGTTCCCACGTCCAAGAAGTCCTTCTGGATCTAAAATAAGGAATTAAACGAACGGAAAGCGTTGTATAACGCTACAATAAAGTCGAAGTTTTGTCGTGAGCAGATAGGTAGATTTTGCCGGGCTCGTCTGTAATGAAGTGTTATTGTGATGTGCAAAACGAACTAAATGAGGGTTCGAGTTGATAACTTTAGCACTTATGTCATTATTCTGTGACGATAATCTCTGTTGCTTGACCAGTTACCTACAACACGTTTCCAAAATTGCTCATCTCAGTCAGACTATTATTTGCCATGATGGGCATCAACGGAGGGATAAAACGTGACCTTAATGCTGTCCCTGTAAGAAGGGTTTTGTTGTAAGGGAATATAGACGAACTCAAACATGTCAGATGTATTCGTATTATGTTATATATATAATTTATATGTGGTATAAAGTAATGCAGCAGCCACACGACCTTGTTAAAAATTAAATTTATTAAAGGGTAGAGCTTTCATCGTATTGTCTCTCTTTTAATTTCTCTTACCAATCGTCGCAAGTTAATCTGGAAACCTTCCAGGGCTAAATAAAAACTTGGTGGGCAGGATAGCTTTGTCTTCGACGCAATTTCCGCTCTTATTATAAACCGTAATTAATCAAACCGGCCGAGGGTAGTGCAGGGCGTGTGATCGGTGAATAATTGATAGAAAATGAGGCGTGTTCATAAAAATGTAAAAAAAATCGTGCGTCTTTGTACGTTTCAAAAAATGACAAATCGTGCTAGAAATTTTAAGAAAAATGTCACGTGCTTTAAGTGGAGGTAGGTGTAGCCCGAAATTTCTGAACTATCGTACGGAACATGTGTTCTAAAATGGATGATTTTGGAAATAGTGACAATTAGTCTTCTCAAGACTTAAATTTCTTCTCTTTTACCATTCCCTCGCAAAGTTTTAACGTCAAGAATTATTACTTCTAAATCGTAAAAAATGTCACTTTCACGTTAGACAAGTTTTAGGCAATATAAAAAATGTAGGCAACCTGTCCTGCTTTCTCCTTCAAGGGCAGAAGCATACTCTGAAGCTGATATCTACTACATCAAACTTTAATACTCAAAGTTGATTATGTCAACCGTACCACGAAAATGCATTCCGACATGAATTAACGACCGAAGGTTGTCCAGCTTCTCTAAGTTGGCCATGGCAATTTAAACCAAAGGAAAACACCAAGTCTTAACCAACTGCTTTATTTAAAGATGAGCGACCGGTTTCGGCTTCATGGAAGCCATCCTCAGGCTCGCAAACGAGTTGTTTTGAGGGCTCCTGTTGCTCGAAATGTGCGGCGTCACACATACAAAACAAATACGTCGACATACACAGTTAAAAATAAATGAAAATTAACAGACATCGAACGAGAATGTTAACTACACAAAGTTCTTTCAGGACCTGGATACAGCCCTGAAGGAGTGAGCTTCCTCATTCTAGAGAGGTTAGAGAGAATTCTTCCAAATATCTCGAAACGCACCTACTCACCTCTGCTAACATCTGATCCACCGTGCCGACACCTGTTTGATTATACAATTCGAAATGAACAGTAAAATTCATTATTCGAGCCATTTCAGCGATTTGCTCGAATTCCGCACCGGCGATAACACCGGTACTTATACTAAAAAACAAACTCGCTATGTAATTTGGAAAAATTTTGGAAAATTTTTGGAAAAATTGTGCCGTTCCGAGGAGGGGAGATGGGACGGATAATCCTCGAGATGGTCTTACCTCACCGATTATCTGATCCTTCGTGCTCAGATGTGTCGGAGAGAAGCGTATGAGGGCAATGGAATAGTTTATCTTCTTGCTGAGGGCGTTCAGTATGTTCCACTCGGAACCGTGGAGTTCGTTGAGGGAACTGTAAAAATTCCGAAACAATGGAGAAAAATTGAGAGCGGTGTGCGGAGGAATAAAAGTGAAAAAGGCGCTCTGGATAATGCATTTCTCTTTTTCATACTTACTTGACGTATATCAGCGGAGTCATGTTGTTATATCCTACACGTAAAGTGCAACCGCCGTAATCATCAAACTTATTCACGTACCTTACCAGCTGACGATGTTTATTGACAGGTACGCGTTTCAATCTGTACTTTCGTTTGTCGCTAAACATCTTGCAGTGAGACAATGTCGCACTTTTCGCGTCATAAAAGAAGACAGCACCCACTCGAAAAAAGATAGGGAAACTACAATGCTGCTGGTTGAACACTCCGACCATGAATAGAACGTCATTCCGAAGCAAAGGTTCTTTCCATAACGTTTTCCATAACTTCGTACGATCATCAGTCTCAAATATGATGTAAAAATAATCGAAATGATCGGCTCTACGTTTGGGAGTATGGGAGGAATCCTCGGGAGTTACGTCGATGTTCACCAGCACGAACGTCGTCGTATCGTTTCCCGAGATCTTGGCGACTTCCGTGACGTAGTCGAGACTGGAGTTATAGAAGAGGATCACCCTCGTGTGTCGTTCGAATTGCGAGAGAAAGTAAGAAGGAATAGAGGCCGCTGAAACTTGTGCCAAAAGGGCACACAGGAGCAGGGTTAACATCGCCCCTAACGAATCGTTGCGCGGCGGTCTGGAAATATTCCAGTTAAATGAAAACGTTCCAGGGGGATGATTGATATTGCTTTTGTCTTCGACTCCGGAACGGTACGACGACGGGAAGCATAAATAAAAATGTAATTTCCCTTTCGAAAAAATCACGATTAATCAAACGGCGGAGGGCGTGGCCACGGACGAATAATTGATTCGAATTATGACACGTACGTATGTATGTAGGTGTCGGATTAATCGTACGACTAAGTGAATACTTAAGGGAACTACATCGATTTGAAGGGTGCTACTGCTGTTAAAGGGGTTCTTTGGCATCATGTGTGTGTAATGACTAATGACTGTTCAAATAACTTTAACTTCGAGTATGCACTGAAAACATTGGTCAATCAATCACGTCAGGTTAATCACTCTTGACAGTTACAACTGATGGCATTTAGACAAGACATTTAATATTGACCACTTTTTCAAATTTGTATCGTTGTAACGATTGTGGTGTCATTTTGATAAAACAGTTAACATATAAGTGTCTTCGAGCTCACAGAAGATATCATGGAGACATATTTCAAATTTATTATTCGTTTTTACTAACTAATTTTTTATATACTCTCCATATAACTGCTGAACTACTTTTGGTATCTTTATATTCCCCATTTTTGTCCGATTCATCTTCCTACTTTTTCACATGAGGCACTCATATCTATATGAGAAGTATTGTAATTGGGTCGATTTTTCGAATTTAAGCTATTTTGAACATTTCTAGACGTTTTAGGGTCCACCGAGTCCACAGAACACGTTTTAAAAAAAATTCTATACATGTACCTATACAGACCGTTTCTAGAGAGTCGCAGTATGGTATAAACATAAGAGCGAAAGAAAGGTCATATATTTTTCGTTGGCTAAACAGAGAAAGAACTTTTGCGACGATGCTAGCTCGCGAAACATCACAGTCATCGCCACACTCTGCCTGATCATTCGCTGTATAGCCTCCGACGGGAATATTTGGAATGCGTTACGAACCGGCCGACTGGCAGCGTTGCAAAACTTCCTTCTCTGTCATACTAACGAACTACTATTAGTTTCTCTTTCGCTCTTGTTGATTTCGGACCCTGCATTTCAATAGAATAGGTCCGTATATTATGGTACGCTCCACGCCGAATTAGTTTTTTTTTTTTAGATGTAGCCCAAAATGAAGAGAAATGGTCCTTTTGGGCCTTCGAAACTTCTCCTACCTTTTTAGGCCCCAAAGTGGAATAGAACTCAAGTTATGGACAATTAAAAATTGAAATTTTCAGGTTCGGCTCCAAAACCAAAAATTTTCAACCATCCATAACTTGCAAAAATATCCATTTTTAGGAAAAAAGTTTCAATCAAAAGTTGTTTGTAATGCTTTGAACCATTGGAAACTGCTAAAAAAAGTTCATCCGACATGATTCACTGTTGACGGGTATGGACCTCATTAGTCGTCAGGCTGTCAAAAAAAACATATTCAGCGTTCCTGACTAAAAAAATCAGGAGCGTAACTGGATCCGATACAAAACTTTTAAGCCCAAACAGAAGTTTGCCAGACCTAAGGCCTGGTCCTAAATTTGAAGAATTGTGGAAGGTTACTTCAGCGTTGTCTTCAACCGTTGTGTACCTTCAAAAACATCAACAAAAGCAACAATTTGGGTGAGAGTCGCTTCTTGGATAAAAAATGTGCGTTAAGCAAAGTCGTCTGGGCTAAAAATTCAAGTATTTTGAGGAATTTTGAGTTTTTGAGCCGCTGGGGACTTGGGGAATGCTATACGTATATGAAAATAGCATGCCAACTTTAATGATATTGATCCCCAGTAAACTTCAAGAAAACATGTCGCTCATGGTTTCATATTGACTAGCAAACAATGGATTTTTGAGGGCTCAATGAAATTTTTTTGGTATCGAGGGTTTTTACAGGAATTTACCATTTTCTTTTCTTGGAGCCCTTAGGTCTGGCGAATTGCTGTTTGGGCTCAAAAATATTGAATCGAATCCAGTTACGCTCCTGACTTTTTTGGTTAGGAAAGCTGATGGTGTTTTTTTTTTTTGGCGGCCTGACGACTAATGACGCCCAGACCCGTCAACAGTGAACCACGTCGGATGAACTTTCTTTTAGCAATTTCCAAAAGTTTAAAGCATTGCAAACAACTTTTGTTTGAAATTTTTTTCATAAAAGTGGGTATTTGTACAAGTTATGGATGGTTGAAAATTTTTGGTTTTGGAGCCTAACCTGAAAATTTCAATTTTCAATTGTCCATAACTTGAGTTCTATTCCACTTGTGGCCCTAAAAATTTATCTAACTTTGATTTTGAACTTTGTTTTCCCTTTTTTCCATATTTCAACGATACACTAAAGACGAAACCTCCAGAAATGAATTGAACGTAACAGCCCAAAAATTCCGCATCACTTTCCGACTCTTCCGAAATCATCTACGATTTAGTCTTTCACCCTCTCCCCGTCTTCGGTTGTATTTTCCTGTGGTAATAAACGCGTCGGGCGTTCGCCTCGACGTTTCGCCGTTCAAATCCCATCCTCAGCTCGCACTTAATTGGTTTTTACGCCGCCGTACCGTCGGCAAGATTACAAGGGACGTTTATAGCGTTAGGCGTATATTTTACGCGGATTAATTCCATTTCGGGAAATATTATCGACGTCGCATCGGCCCTCCCGATATAATTCCGCGTATCTATCGATATAGAATTATGTGGGTTGAGCGCTAAGAACGCGGTTCCCTCTTCCAATTTTGCGGGATATTCATCCGTTTGTTTCGATATCGAGATTATTGTGCCGCCGAATGAGGAAATTTTTTATCTCAAAACCGGGATTTATCCGGCGATAGAATGTTGCGATATGATGTTTCGGAATTGACTGGATCGAGACAAATTATGTCTTGATTTCTGTACATTAATTCAGCTAGTGATTAATGCAACACAAAATCAAATAAAAAAATTTTTATCTTAAAGAACTGTCCTACGAACTGACAGAAATTATTTATTGAATAGAATGTTGTTATTTGTACAATTATTTACACGGAGATTATTTGAATAAGCTAACTCCATTGTAAAATATCTGGAAGTAGTATCTTTCGGATTGCTTTAGTAAATGTTCTGATATGTATGTTTTTCAGATTAGCCTATGGCGTTTTTACAGTATGAAAATTAATTTTATTGTAGGGCTTACTATATTCCTTAAATCGTGTTGGCTAAAGTTACATTTCTGCTACTATTCTGTGTGAATTTTGAGAATAATCAAATTCTGATCATATTTTTGACATCATAACGTACAGCACCTCAGAAATGGTCATTTGTAGATAAAAAAAAAGATGTTGCGCAATTATAAAATGTCTAACTAATGTAGAAAATGTGACTAGCTGAATAAGCACTGGTTATTGCTTATCTTAATTATATATCCTACAACTAATAAATTCAATATCGAATTATGCAATGTCGAACACTTCTTGATGGTTAATCAAATAGATGTCTACCATTCACCCTACCCTTAACCCTACAGGTAAATGTGCAATTATGCAGTTGTCGTATTATTTCTATAACTATTTACCCATTTCCTGTATTTCGAGCCTACTGATGAATTGAAGAGCTTCTATTAACGTTACATAGTTGGAAGCACTTTCTTGTTCAACCCGGTTTAACGACAAACCCAGAAAGAGATTTCATAACAAAATCATGGAATTAATTCCGGATTCGTTTCCTTTTTCCCATGAAGACTAGGCTTACCATAGTAGTATTCGTACATGCAATTTACTGCGAGTCTCACGTAGTTGGGGCCATCATCGATTCACACGATTTTAATTTTCCCATGCAAATAAACGCGTTTCTATTATCAGCCGCCGATAGGTCCCGTTTCATTTTCCGATTTTTTTTTTCAATTTTCCCCATTTCCCAGTTCGATGCCCCTATCGGGGTTTTCGGGATTTTAAGTCGAGGAGGGGTCGCGGAGCATACATTATTAAAATATGATCGGGCTCGTCATTAACTTTTACCGAAAGGGGACCCTTCGCCGTATTTATATGTATTATGCATACCTGTCCGATGTTTCCCCATTTTATCTTGTCCCTCCGCATCTCTCTGTCTCTGTCTCCTCGTTTAATTTCGGACAAGTTTGTGAATAATTTATTTTTTCACGGAACGGATTTCGTTATGGCACCGAAAAACGGGTCGAATTTGTGTTTCGACTTCGAATTAGGTCACGCCGGCCGGCATGAATTAGGAATGGAGGGAAATTTTGAAACTTTGAAGGTTAACCTGTTACTTAGGGGATGGAGGGTGGGAGATCGGGGAGCTGACTTACTGGCAGAAATGGAGATGATTTTTATAATTTTTAATAATAAGAGACTCAAATTTACTGCATACCAGTTATTTAAAGTAGACAAGTCAGATTTTATTCTCCTCCCTATTGACAACTTTACAGGTGGTTTTTACTTTTGGTACCAGAGAATCACCTTCCATAGTCTGTCTTTAAGATTTGTGTATTATTATTTTTTAAGAGCAATTTTATTCTTGTTTCATCGTATTACTGTTGTTGTGTACGTTATAATAACTCCTCTTTTCGTTTTGTTTCAGATTGCAAATAACTGACATATTGGCGGAATAGCAATGATACTGTTTTTAAAGGTAAGTTTGCATGAAGTTGTACAACTTTTTCTAGTAAATCGTTAGTGTATCCTGTATTTAACGAGTATTAGATTACTTGATTCAATTATCTTCAATTTAATGTATGGATATAATTCATTTAATTGTGAATGAAATGAAAAAATGTTTCATATTTTTAACGATCAATTTGACATTATTTGTCAATTTTCGTTCTCTTTTTGCTTATTTTTGCTATCTCCGAGGCAAAAAGCACTTAGAAAATTAAAGAATGTCCGGTGGCAGTTTCTGTAAAAACTCTTGGAATTTATTCCAGTGCGAGATTGATAATTATTTAATTAATTTAGTTGCATTGGTACTTCTTGAAATAGTGGCTTTTTTCGTTAATAATCATTTTCGTTCTTTGGCAGTAGTAATTGCGATTTTTGAAAGCAATGTCGCTTTAAGATGATTCTTAAAAAAATATTATTGAATGACATTTGTTTGTTCTTCGTGCAGTTCGATGTAGCTAATTTTATTTTTGTTATAATTGTTTGGGATGTGTAGTGATAGTGCGGTGAATATAGTGAACTCAGTAGCAACGGCAAAAGAATGGAGGCATTGCCGTCATACCGACGTGTCATTGCCAAATGGTTTGTTAAAATGATAAGGTAAGAAAAGACAGTTTTTCATAATTTTCATATCTTCTGAATATTGTCTCATTATTATGGATTTATTAATTTACTCCCTTGCTCCCTTTACTGCAATCATTCAAGAATTAGTCTTTTCACGCGTTATACCAGACTGTTAATCCTCTGTTCGGGACTAAGTCGTTTATTCCATTCGTATTCCACCGTAACTAATCGATCCCAATTTTTGTT
The DNA here is from genome assembly GCA_946251905.1 of Cryptocephalus moraei. NCBI lineage: Eukaryota > Metazoa > Arthropoda > Insecta > Coleoptera > Chrysomelidae > Cryptocephalus > Cryptocephalus moraei. The sequence goes on along the minus strand of OX276457.1, from coordinate 35,707,244 downwards.
TAATAATTCTACCGATTTTATCTCCGGAATCGGAATAAAAATCCCGACAGCTTACCGGATTTAATCCCACTTACCCCCGATTTGTATTCAACGGCTGCGAACGAAACAAACGATGAAAAACCTACGGGACGTGCGGCGAAGACAACGTCGGGGGGAGAAAGGTGTATCGGAATACACGTACGAATTACAGGTGGAGGAATCGCAGGTAGTGCCATTACTAAAATGTTAAATTTCCAGAGAGGGGCGAATTATATTTAATTCCGGAAGTTGAGGTAGTCCATATTGGGTCAGTAAAATGTCTGAGCCATGATTGTAACATTGCCGATACCAACGGTTCGATATGGTACTATACAAATATTTTTCCAATAATTATTTTGCCAATATTTTAACATACAACATCGGTCGAACATTTTCACATTAATCTAGAAACTCTTAGCAATTTCGATTTTTTTGTTCCAATAAATTTCATTAGAAATATGAAAAAAATAATTAAAACATAGAAATATGTATACTAGTTTATCCCTGATTTTATCTCTCCCAATACAGTGCAAGTCGAATATTCCCTGACATTTAAGAGACACTCAACTTCCACCCAAAATCCGAACGCGACACCTCCCAAGACCCATAATCTCGTCTTCCGTGCAATTTTATATCAACGTTAGAAGAGAAACCGATCGATAAATTTTCAAATTTCTACCACTGTTCGATTGTGACTTTATATTGTAACGGAACCTCGAAGAACGTTTTTTCAAAAAATGTTTAGTTTTCTATAAATCTATAGTCAATAATGAAAAAATGTTATCTTATTACAAGTTTCAAATGAACATCGAATCTCAATTTTTGACTTCAAAGGGCAATGAGGAATTTGTTTGCCTATCGTACTGTATAAATGATAACTATATTTAGTTTTAATTAATAATTTTGGAATTGACAGAACTTTCGAAATCACGCCCCTCCGAAACCCCTCCTTTGGGTAAATACAGTCGGTTCGCTTGGAAGTCGTAAAACTGATTCTCAGTATTTCTAAGCCAAGACTGGGATCGCTCTGTTTGTATCTTTCTACAGTCTGTCAAAATAACCCATGGAGTAATAATATCTCATTATAAATGCAAGACCCATCCAAAGTGGCATCCTCTAAATTTTGGGAGTTTTATGCCTTACGGAATCGCTTTGTATTTTAAGTGACTCACCCGAAACACGTGTGAATATTGTAACTCTGACTATTGTAACCATACACGGAATAATCACTCTCTGGGGTACGGTCGGGGAAAATGAGTAAATACGCAATAGTCGGTAACTGGAAAAATTATGTGTGTCCACACTCGCATCGGAATTTTGATTCTTGATAGGATAGAAACAATTCAAAATTAAAACTTTCTCATCAACCGAGAACGACGCTAATTTTGGGCGTTTCGATGGTCCCGGTAAATTCTCCATACTCCAAAACGTATCTCCATAGTTTAAAAATACCACTATGAACACACAGGACTAATGGTTTCCTGGTAAACTTAGGTCTTTATTTTGAAATTCAAACTGTCCCTGCCTAATTACACACACTTGCACGTCTAGGCATTGATGACTGATTACTGATTTTAAATGAAATAAAGGGGCCGATGTTATTTACATAAACACCCGAGATGTTAACGCTGCAGTTCCCTTAAATTACCTAGAATTGCCGAGATGACAATATCCGCTGTGGTCTCTTCTTGGAATAGTTTGGAAAGGAAACTTTGAAAACATAACAAGTAAAGATCTTTATTGCGTAAAAAATATTTATTATGCCTGTTCACAGTCACTTCCTGCTCTGACAAAAATAACATTAGTGACGTTAGTGACGGAACATTAGTAGAATCAATGAGTGTGTATTAATCAATGTAGCTACAAAAAAGTTGATAGTATTTGGTTGTGAAAGTGATTGAAATTTTTATGTAATGCAAGTTTTCACATTTCACAAAATAGTAAGTACATGCAAATCTCTCCATACATAATAATATAAAAAAAATGAATGAATTAATGAAAATTCAAGATTTGATCATCAATAACTGAATCGACAAATTTGCAAGGTAGACGTCAAAAATCCAACACATCGTTATAAATAGGAGATATAAAAAATATTACCATAAAATATTATAAACAAATACCGAGTTCCGATATTATAATATATTATATTAATGACAAGTTAACAAGAAATCAGGTAAAAATGTAAGAGTTGATAACATTGGCGGTCGTAATGCCTACCTTTTATTAAAACAATTATAACAGTTTTAAGCAAACTTATCATTACATATGGGGCCGTCCATAAATCACGTGACGCTAAATTTGCCTTTTTTGAACCCCCTCCCCCCCCACCGTGATAAACCGTGATATGCCGTAATACCCCCCTAAGAATCACGTGATAATTTTTGACACCCCCCCCCCCCAATTTAAAATAAATTATACCAATTTTATTATGTTTGATAAAAGAAATTTATATAATTTATTCTATATTACAGAGGAGAAAAATTAATTATAGTATTAAATTTAAAATTGGTTGGGATAATAAACGAAATAAAGAAGATATAAACTTTTCAATGTTTGGAACTTATAGGTAGATATTTAGATTTTACAACGTAAATAGTCTTTAGTTTAAAGGCAATAATATTTAAACGACGTCCATTTGAGAATTCAGTAGGGACTATAAACAAAATTTCTCCTTTAAGGTTGGTAGGTAGTATTGGGAAAATTACCGGCAATTTTTGAATATCACGTGATACGATTACACACCCCCACCCCCCCTCCGTGATAAACCGTGATAAAGAGGTAACCCCCTCCCCCCCCTCGGAGCATCACGTGATTTATGGACGGCCCCTATACGATTATAACTAATTTTATAATTTCCGTTCATTTCTTTAAGAACGCCTCTGGTAACCACCGAAATAATCGCTTTATTACTCCACGGGTTATTTTGACAGACTAGTCACATTCCCATTTGTGCCGCTAGCTACATCTACCGGAATTCAGTTGTCCCTACAAGGTATCGGACCAGATTTCACGGTCGGTATGAAGTTCGCGGGGCGCGAATATTCGAATGGCGAACTTGCAACGCGACGAAGTTTATCAGGGACGTTTTCGATTTCGTTCCCGGCACTTCAACTCCCTTTCCTCGGCTTTATTACGCTGCGCTTTTTACGGCTGCGAAGTTACGCGGTCGTAAAAGCGGAACAGGGGGAGATTTTGTCCGGCCATCGTAGGAACCGGGAAGTGGAGAAAGTCGCTCGCGACATCACCGATTTTAATCGAGTCGGTGCTACGTTACGTGGACGTGGGAGTTGTCGCGTTTTACGACGGACACGTAAAGTTTTTCGTTATCTTAATGCCGTAAATAATTCCATGGTATCAGCGAGAATTTTAACTTTAGTTTGTAGTAACTTGTTATACTCTTTTTCTCAACAAGATAGACGCATATTAGTGAGCTGACCGTCAAAGTCATAAGCGTGTAGGTAACAATATCATTTAGGATAACGGAGTACCAATAATTTTTCGTGAAATATATAAGATTATTTAGGAGTAGGGTTCATAGTGACGAGAATTTATTTAACTGCTTACTAAAGATGATCTTGAGTTTCCTGATATTTTAACGAAAAACTGTCCAAACTTTCTGTCGAAAGCGCGAAACGCCACTGACATCTCAATATCCGCTCGCCAGATTTCTGCTTATCTCTTACCTTCTTCTTCTTCTTCTTCGCCTTCGGATCTTTTATTCTGACACCACTAAACAGGGTGGCCCCTTCAAAATTATAAAAAAACAGGTAAAAATGCGGGTATACTGCTATTGCATTTTTTTCCGGTACATGAAAAATCCCTCTGTTGACGACCAGCTCATTAATATGCGTGTATCTTGTTAGGAAAAAGAGTATATCTGTGCATATACTTACTGTGTGTATTAGGTATTTAATACCGTTACTCCTGTAACGTGTTAGTTTGGGAAAATTGGGAAAAGAAGCACCTCAGGTGTCATATTAGTAATTAAGGAATTAGTAGGTACCTACCAACAGATATTGTATATAGATACAATCTTTGAACATATTTAGCGTATAACATACTCAAGTCAATAGTAGTTGCACGAATTACAGGAAATGTACGTTTTGTTATTATGATTCGCCAAAAATTACAAATCTCAAATAAGTTATACAACTTCCCATTTTTCTAATGTGAAAGTATGTTAAGTTAAACATCGTTTGAAAGTCCATATTCAAAGGAACACATTACTCAATCTCACAAACAATTTCCAGAGTTTAATTTCATCAGTGAGCGAATTATTTTTCTTGAGACTGGAAGAAAGTGAAAATATTATAAACAGTTTTCGAAAATACTCCCTAAACCTAATGCGAATTCGTTCAAATTTCCTTAGTCTCTATCTCGACTCGTTCTACATATTTCTTCCCGCGCTTTTCCCGTAGGAACAGAATACAAATCGGTAATAAGCGGAAAGTGCTTACTCTCCCCCGTTTTCTTTCCCGAAATTTTTAATAATCCCCTTATCGGCCCAAATCGGAAAAATTCTATTAAGCGAGAAGCGAAATCTCAGATCCGACGTATTTAGGCCGAATACGTACGAGACATGGTAGGTAGGTAGTGAGTGGAAAGTAGGATTTATGGTGTATGAGATATCAGTGAGTTTATTGGAGTTGAGAAAAAATTTTTTGAGCAACGTTTTGTGGGTATGTAGTGCACCTAGTGGTTTTACTTGAATTTCAGCCGAGTGCCTTAGCTTGCTTGTATTATTTGAGATATCTCTCATTTGTTGTGGGGAAATGAAACAGTGACGCTAGGCCCTTCGATTTTTAAATTCTCTGCCTATTTCTGCTTAATAAGCTCAGAGCTTTCATTGTTCGAATCTCCAATTTTCTTCTGAGAGAAAGATCTGTTTATCAATAGGTGAAGCAATTCTAATACTGTACTTCCAAATGTTTAAAAATGTACACCCCACGTGCCTTAATATGTTCTCGGATTATCCCTCGTACTTTTAGCCCTTATACGTTTTTCCCAGAGAGATGATTTGTTTTTCCGTACCGGTCGGAAAACTTCACCTCCCCCGACCTAAATCCACTTCATATATCCGCGACCCGAATCGATACGTTCCGACCGAACGGACACACTTACCCAATAAGCCAATTCCCAATCAACCAGACCGAAATTAATTACGTTGGGATCGTGGCACGTCGGGAAAAAATCGCGGTGATACCGTCATCAAAAATATTTATCGGGCAGCTCAGATTGTTCCCGAGTTTTACTCAAGAAAGGCAAAAACTCTTTTCAGCGGAGTTTAAGTGATATTTCGTATCTTGAAAAAAATTGGAAGGTCTATATCCACTCTAAATTTTTAAAATTGCTTTGTGATTGTTTTGAATATGATTATTACTTTCTCATATGAGGTACTCATATATGAGAGAGTATTGTAATCGGGTCGATTTTTCAAAATTGAGTTAATTAGCACTTCTGAACGTTTTGAGGTCCTCTGAGTCCAAAAAACAGGTTTTTGGAAAACCGTCTGTATGTATGCGTGTATGTGTGTATGTATGTCTGTGGTAGGATTTTCTCAAAAACCAAAAACCACAAACGGTCAAAACTTTGTATTTAGACTTTGGACCATACCAGGACGTGAAAATAAGCTTTTCATTACAATCGGCTGGGATAAAAAATAGTTTATTCTTGTCATTTTTCGGTTTTTTTAATTTTTCTCGAAATTCGCCACAAAGAATTTTTTTGAAACTTTGAATATTTATTGTACGATTAAATAGGTATAAAACAGTTTTCTAACGATTTTGGCTAAATATTCTGTGAAGGGCACTTTATACTTGTCAATTTTCGGTTTTTTCAATTTTTTTCGAAATCCACTCCACGATTTTTTTTTTAAACTTTGAATATTTATTCTACTATTGATTATGTATCAAAAAGTTTTCTAACGTTTTTGGCTAAATCTTCTGTGAAGGATACTTTATACTTGTCGATTTTTGGTTTTTTGTATTATTTTCGGAATTCGTTCCAAGAATTCTTTTTAAACTTTGAAAATTTATTGTGCAATGAAATATGTATAAATAGGTTTGTAACGTTTTCGGCTAAATCTTCTGTGAAGAGCACCTTTTACTTGTGGTTTTTCGGTTTTTGAATTTTTCTCAAAATTTGCTACAAGAATTTATTTTAAATTTAGAATATATATTCTACCATTGAATTAGTATAAAATAAACTTTTCTATCGTTTTTTGCAAAATCTTCTGTGAATGGCACTTTGTATCATTCTTCAATTTTTTGAATTTTTCCCGAAATTTGCTCCAAGAATTTTTATACAATTTTGAATACCTATTCTACATTAGATATAATATATAAAAAAGTTTTGTAACGTTTTTGGCTAAATATACTGTGAGGAGTACTTTATATAGGTACTTGTCGTTTTTCGGTTTGTTGCTTAAATTAACCCCTATATATGAGAAAGTACCCTGATGAACACATCACGATTTTTTTTATAACGTAACTCCTCCTGGAAATTCAGATTCAGATTTCACAATATCTCTTAATGCTTTCCCCTTCTGTTTAAATCTTCCCTCACTTCGTGTTAGTATCGCGACAAGCGCAAAAACGCTCACAAGAAACTCGTTACAATGGACGATGTCAGCTATCAAGTTTCCCGTAATCTTCTCGTAAAGAAAGAGTCCCCTATTTTCCAAATCCCCCGAGTCATTTAAATCCGGCACTGATCTGGAAATTCAACTAAAGCACCTAAACACCCCATCTGTGAAAACGCTAATGGAGATTTTTCCACGATCGATACGAGACGCTAATTAAAAACGTCGTATCTGTTGTTGTTGTTCGGAATGAATTTGGAAATTATACGAGGACCGTCTCTTCCTCGAGCAGCATTCGCCGCGTATGTTGAAATTCAAATTTCAACTATTCCAGCTGTACAATGGCGCCGAGAAATGCATCTGAAATGCCTTATCCCCTCGAGAAACTTTAACTATAAACAATGGGAGAGGAGGACGTATCGCTGGGACCGTGGAAGATCTGCACTGCAGGGAAGGATTTGCCGTGTAATTCCGGTCTTAGGGGATCTAGTAAGGTTGTTTATAGTAAATCCGGGAACGATTGGATTTTGCTTACAATTCTGTCGACGTCGAAGTTATATCCAAGAAATCAGTTACCTTTTGACGGACGTACTATTAAATCCTGCAAACCTACAAATACTTGGGAATAATTATCTTAGACGACAAAAAATTAGATTATGGCATTAAAAGCGGGTAGACGCAAACTAGGAAGACTATTATTTCGTTAAATATTATCTCATATTAGACCAAAAAATTAAACACAATCTCTAACACAATCGTTAAAAGCATAGTCACATACTTTGCCGAAGTTTGGCAACTAACAGTAAGAACATTGGAGACAAAGGAAAACAATTATGAAAGTGAGCCACACAATAACAAAATAAATAAGAACAAATCAGGCAAAGTGGTAAGGACACCAATAAATGGAGAACGACCACTTTCTAATAGAAAAACCCCATGGCATGCCAGGCTGAAAGGTAGATTTATGGGTAGGATATAGAGTAATATAACAGACACGTTGTGTCAAAGAAATGTATACGAGGTGTTAAAAAATACAAACGTCAAAAAAGCATATAACTTTTTTGATTTTTTTTTTTTAATAACTTTTTTCTGTACATTTCTCGAAAAAATAGTTTATACAAAAGTCGTTCGCCTTTATAAGGTCAACAAAAAACCTAAGTAACATTTTTCTCTCAGACGCGAAATTAAAGTTTTTTTGATTTTTTTTGAAAATAACAAGTTGCCATTTTGAAACCGCTGGACCTATTTGGTCCATTAGCGAACTCGACCGAGATCTTCGGCCAACTGTTTTTTTTTTACGATGATGTTATCGATGTATTTTTAGTTTAGAAGAAAACACAAAGTCTTCTGGACTGAATATGCCATGACCAACTTTGAGAATCTGGACATCCTTCTGTTGTTATCGATGTACCTTCATAATTATGACCATTAATACCTCATGGATAATGTTATGCATATTTTCCAATAATTCGGTGTTGTGTCCTGATGTATGTGGTTTTTGAGATTGTTTGGATCATAATGAAATAGTTCAGATTGAGTACATTACTACATAAAACGCAAAAAGGTTAGTTTTGGTGTCTCGTACCTTAAGAGCGTGACAGTTATTCAAGGAGTTTCGGAAAACTCTTGTGATCGCTCGACATGTTAAAATTCGCGATAGTTATGAAAAATCGTCGCATTACTCCCCCCTTCGCTCGATAAGTAAACCTCTCCCAGATTATCTCGTCGAAGGAAATTTGTCTCCATCCCTCTCCACGTATCTGCTCTCCACCTCCACGAAGGAAAATAGTCTCCATCAATAACAATCACCCCGAACATCCGGCGAACGCAAAAAGCACTTAGAATACAAAAATTGAGCGCTCACTAAAATTTCCATCAGCCACCTTCTTCTTACTGGCGGGACCGTATCTAATCTCCTGCGGCATTAATAAAGAGCGGGCTGGAGGAGGAGGACCACGGAATCGTGAAAAAGTTCGTGTGTAATGCGGTGGATTTCCTGTCGGGAGTCGGGGGAAAGATGGAGGTAATGGACCGAGAGGGGACGGACTCCAGGTGAAAAGTGGGACGGATCGTTCGTGGAGAATTGGGAAAGTTTCGGGAAACGCAGACGTCAGTGCCTCTTAATGACCCTTCTGGACTTACTTTATTGTTATTGTGCAGCATGGATACATTTTTTTCAACCGTAAACATATTAACTTGTAATGATGCGAAATAATAAGCTAAAGTGAGTTATTTGTAGATTTGGGACGTTTTTTTTTTCAACATGTGCACATTAGCGATACTAAATTCTGATTTAAAAAAAAATGTAACAACTCTGTTTTCTCCCCGCGAAACATATTAGGCCTACGGTTTTGACTTTACTCTTGTGAGCGAATAAGCAAATAATAATCCAGAAAGAAAAAGATACAAGCGGCCACAGAATAAATACCTATAAGAACATTCATTGACCACAAACCAAACCGAAAAACTTGGTGATTTTTCAGCTGGCCCTAACTAGGCGGTTTCCCATATTCTCCCATATTTACCTACGACCTCTAATTTTCCTCCGAGCAGGCAATTACTGTACGTGACAGATTGAAACCTTTCCGTTTCTGAATACACAAACGTAATTGAATTATTACTCCCACATCTATATCTATATTTCATATAAAAATAGCCTGAAAAGGGCGCCTTAATGTAATTACTTCAGGTTCTGCTTCGGCAGGAATCGTGTCATGTTCGTTAGACCGTATTCTAAATGACATACTTCTTTTGTTACGTGCCACAAATGTGAAATACCTAAGTAAATGGAGCAGGTAATTGTGTGTTGAAAGGCGCGAGTTGTTTAACGATGACTGCGGCATTAATGCCGGCGGAAAGATGGAGGGGAGTAAACGAGAAAAAAATATGTCTCGCTCACGGAAGAAGTTATTAGAAACGTTAATGTTAGCGCCACATATTACAAATTAATTATCCTTCGATAAAAACAATCGTCCCCCTCGCGTAATTTCTCGATACCGAACCGACCTCGCCGCAATTAAATTTTTAACAGCAATTACCCCTTCCGACGCCCTCGAAACAATCGCCCGAGGGGTGGCAAAACATCGGAATTACCGCCCGTGAAGTAAGAGAACGCGGGGGGATAGCGTCGCCCTTTTCACCCCCCAATAGCCACTTTATCCGAACTGGCGACAGATTTATAGCCGGGCTTCTCTCTGCGTAAGCACATCGCCGCTATTGTCTTTTGTCTCTTCACTTTCATCCCTCCTTCACCCCGTCCCACCTTTCCTCCACCGTCGAGAATTAATACAGTGACGTGTATCGATGAGCGTTGGGATAGATTTTGATTTGGATCGTCTGAAATCCGAGTACAAATCTAAAAATTATTGAGGTTCGTCATATTCGGCTGGAAACGTTGTTTGTCTCTCAAGCCAACTATTAAATAGAGAAATAACCCTTTCAATAGAATATCTTAAGCTATTGTTTATATGTATTAAATAAATTTGGGTGATCAGTAAGTAAAGGCAGTAGGACAACTGAAGAATTTGAAACATTGGACTCTACTCGAGAATAAAAAGTGGAAAGTCAATTAATCACTTTTGTGTTTATTTAGAAAACTATAAAATACTCACCCCAGCGTTGAAGCGTAATATCGCTAAAATTTTCTTACAAACGAGAGGTCTTCCGGTCATTTTTAATAAATTGCGACTTAAAATCAATTTCCTCCTTAATACACCCCAAATTATCTCGATTTCATCCCCTAATTTACCACAATTAAATATTCCATCTGCGGCGCCTCTGGCCGAAATCAATTAAACATCCCCTTCCCCCTCCCCGCGTCCCGACCCCCAGATATAAAACTCAGCATTATTCCGCCATTCAAATGAAACGTCTTTGAAACTAAAACGCGTAATATCTCGCCTCGCCGAAATCTGAAGGACTTTAACAGAAAAGACGGAGGGCGGAGCAGCCGAGAAGGAGAGGAAAGATGAAGGGTCTGGATTGATACTCTTTTTCTTTGTTAATTAGACAAAAGTCGAAATCGAGACTTTCATTAGTCCTCCGGAGTTTACCGAGTCGGCTTCGTTCTCCTGTCATACTTAAAAGTAATCGACGAGGTTCATCGATATCGAAGAAAATTTAGGAAACGGGGAAGTTTCAGTTAGTTCGTCGAGATTAATGGAAGTTTAATTTTGTACCTCCTTAACGCTTCCTCGCCCGATCTGTTTGAGAAACGGGCGGGAGGAATATGGATAACGTTTATTCTAATTTATTTACACTGTTCTTAATTATATACTACACACTACTTAATTTATTTAGACTAATATTACTGAACTAATTAATTTCTATAACACACTTAACTTTTTAATTCGTTTGTACAATTCGCTTGTCCGTTTTTCGCACTGTTTATTCACTCGCGGCTTCACGTCTAATCTCCTCTCCTTCGTCCGCAGCGTTCACTTTTATAGCCCTCCATAATGTATTCGAGAACCTACTAGTATTTGCTCGATAATTATTTTCCCTAATTATGCTTTTCGAGAAACACCCAGAAGGTAATAAATTATTCTTCCTTTACTAAGATGTTTCCGGGACGTTCGTGACGATTTTTATTGCTCAGTTAAGCGTAGCGGCGTTCCTTTGAGGTAAGCCGCCGCTCGATAGGAGTAAACACGTTTCGCGCTGCTGTTTACATTTCGCGTTACAATATGAATGTGGCCCAGGTTATGCCGTAAGAGTTTAAACTCCCGATGAGTAATTACTTTATACTACAAGTTGAATCAAGAATTATGAATAGTCGAGAGGGTATTGCATCCCCTTATTGTTATGGAAACAGTTGCATTTCTTACTCTTCAAGAAATGCAGCCACACAGTTACTTGCCTTAAACCCAACCAAATGACGGATGCCATGAGCGTAATTCTGGATTCCAATTAATTGTAAATAGGGCTGAATCGCCCTAATTCTAAACTTAATTTATAAATATGAAACTACTTTTGAAATAGAAAATTAAAATTCTTCAGTACACATTAATGGTCGCAAGAATTTTTAGTATCTATTTTTGTGATCAATTCAATTCATATTGTCGCGAACGACATTGCCGAAATCCGGGACAAGGACACGCACCCTCAGCAAAACGTGAACTGCCCCCTCCAGGCCTCTTAGACACTCATGTAAGCCATTTTTCAGCATTCATTAATACCAGCCCATTGTTGCCAATAAATGTTGTTAATTTGAGCCACCACACTCCAACCAGAGCACCTCTTTGAGCCCTAAGCACTTAGGATCGTGACAATATGTGAGGTAAACGCAAGAGCAGTGCGATGTCAATGTTAGTGCCTTAGTACTGTAGAACTCGAAAAGTGCGAAATAGAAATGACTGCAAAATTTGCTAAGGCGCCTTGAAAAGACGCATTGTAAACAAGATCATATTTTCCTGCTAAACTCTTGTTGTTCGTTATATTGTGTGCTTAGTTCTGTCAAATTTCCCCTCACTTAAGGAAATTGGTTAAGTCGTGGAAAATACTCTGGTTGAAGTTTTGTTAATGTCACTTTTGAAAGTGCTCCTTAACGCAATATTAGGCTTCAATTCTCCAGTTAACATTTTATTCTATGAAAACTAGAGACGAATGTATTTACGAGAATATTACCAACGCATTTCATAGCAGCCGCAACAGTAAATTCTCCCCTGGAAGAAAAGAGTTATCTGGCTATAGCTCAGCGAGGAGTGGATCACATTTTGAGTTTATCCAATTTGCACAACAAAGCTCCTATTTCTCTCGCCCGGTTTTATTATTCCGCACATAAATTAAACCCCACGTGCCGGATGAGGGTGGAAAAAGTCCCTTTTAGAAAAAGAACCTTTTCTCTATACACGCGTATAGTAGTATAATAGTAGGTACGTACACACATGTGTGCACGCGTCTATTTCGAAGCCAATCAACTTTCGAGATGGCTCACCCTCCGGCGTTAAATAGGGTTGTGCGTGCATTTTCCACTATTGCATCTTCCCTCCTCCACTCGCCACTTTGCCCTCTCATTATTCAGACGAAAATGTGCGAACGGGACGAAAATGAAAAATTCATTCGTTCTTCCATTGTTTTTCCGTTGTTGCGATCCGCGCTCTTTTTCTAAAGGGGGTGAAAGTTGGAGAGCAGTCGCTTCCTTAGAAACGGGACGGCGACACAAAAAAGTTCGCATTCGAATGGCTACACTTGGGCCTTTTGTGGAGGTGTGTCGGGGAACTCTTTCGAGGGACGAGGGTGGAGCCGGTTTTTTGTTCTCCGATGCGTGTTCAGTTAAGGACCTAATACGTGATGAAATTATAAAGTGAGAGGATTTTCTGGTGCTCGAGGAAATATGAAAGGGAAATTATACCCACCCTGTAGTCCAGTAAACGAAGGGGCAAACCTATCAAAAATTAGTTACCATTTTTATTTTCTATTTGATGGGTGGCATTTGGCACCCCCTTTAAATTGACACAAAGTTTGCGTAAAAACATTGTGTGACAGGGGGAGAAAATGGCCCCAAAAGACTCGAAATTCGGTTTTCCGCCAATATCTCCAAAAATATAGCAGTTAGAGATTTTTTGCTCAAATAAATATTAAAGATCAGTTAATTCTCTACAAAAATGGTCCTTGTGATTTTTTTCGAAAATTTGACCGTGTTCGAGATAAACGGGCCCAAGCGCATCCATAATATTGAGTTTTTTGTTGTATGCCGGAGAGCACAGTCCGTGCATTTACACACGAGTGGGAGGACCAATTATTCAATAACTTTGTTGGAAATGCGAATTTTGTCATTATTCAAAGTTCCTCTTGAAGGGAAAATCTACCGCTACCATATCCGGTGACTCGAGTCACGTTTTTAATCGTTGGCCGTATCGAAAAATGGGGCCAAAAATATTGTTTTTCCATGCATTTTTAGCCTGCAAGGAATTTGTTTCTATTTCTTTTTTGTATTATACTAATTTGCTCCAAATTTTCTTGATTATGGGTCCTCAGAAGGTTCTTTGTCATCCGTGAAATTTGGATAAGCTAATTTTCTTGCATTGTGATTAAAACTTTGTTGAATCCCAATTTTTTGCTGTTTTGGAGTGTGGTGAAATTTTGTAAACAACCACCAATAAAAATTTCATACATGATCGGATTGGTCTCTAAGGCATATCATTTGAAAGCTGAGGAGGTCTAATTTTCGGCTGTGAAATTAGTTTTTTTCACAAAGTCGTCGATTTTCCACAAAATTCGGAAAACGCGTGTGTAAATGAACGGCCTGTGCTCTCCAGTATACGACAAAAAAAACTCAATATTCTGGGTGCGCTTGGGCCCGTTTATCTCTAAAACGGTCAAATTATAGGAAAAAATCATAAGAACCACTTTTATAGAGAATTAACTGGTCGTCAATTTTTAACTGAACAAAAAATCTCTAAGTGCCATATTTTGGGAAATATTCGCGGAAAACCGATTTTCTGGGTATTTTGGGGTCTTTTTCTCCCCCTGTCACACAATATTTTTACGCAAACTTTGTGTCATTTTAAAGGGGGTACCAAATCCCACCCATTAAATAGCAAATAAAAATGATAAGTAATTTTTGGTAGGTTCGCCTTTTTATCTCCTTAAGGGTCAAATCAGAGTTTATACGCGACATCACAATTGTTACATAAATGTTATCACTCGTCTCGAATTGGTCGCTTATACAGCTTGACTTTAATTTGATTATTTTCTTTAATAATTCCAAGTGTTGGCGAAACGCCTTCCAAGTTCTAGAAGCCAGTGTGTGGTTTACATAGGTCCAATAATGTATGAATATGATTCTAGTCATAGTCAGGCTCAGGTTAGTTTATCTTTGACAGATGTACGTTGGTTTAACCACTTGAACAACAACGTCAAACTAATATTTTATTCATAAAATATTATAATAAACTCTCTGTCTTAAACTGTTTTTATAAATTAAGAAAATCTATATCCGGAATGTCAATTTGTAGATCCTCCGGAACCGGCGTGGTATCGTTTCTGGTCTGCTCCTCTTCAAAGTAGTAGTCTTTCTGATGGTATTGCTTCTGCAGGTAATCAATGATGTCCAACATCGAATCCAGCGAATCCTTAATCGGAATAGCGACGGGAGCTGGAGGCAGTAGTTCTTCCTTATACAGCAACACCTCCCTCGCTCTCCATATCGGCACTATCCCTTTCGGCGTCTCCCTCTCCTCCCCCAGTCCTTCTTCTCCACCCTGCTCCAGCTCGAGATCCTCCCCTCCGACGTAATCGAACTTAGGATCGCGCACGTTCACGTAGAAACCCTTCTGTATGTACAGACCGTCGAAGGAGAAGCAGCCCGGACCCTTCGGGAGGTTCCTCTCGAAGGGTCCGTGGTACTTGTAATAGGGGTAATTTATTACACCGGAACCTTCCATCCTGCCCTCTTTCCAGAGGCCGTAATGCGATACGTTGCACTCTTTCCAGGTGTAGGTACCGAGGCCGTGCCGGAACCCTTTGTACCAGCTGCCCTCGTAGGTGTCGCCGTTCGGGTAATGGTAGACGCCGAGGCCGTGTTTCAGGTCTTTCCTCCAAGCGCCCTTGTACCTAAAGGAGGAAACATTTATGTATGTCGATGATAATACCGCGGTACTGGAGTTACGTCATGGGCTTTATTCTGTGATTTTGATATTGTCTACTTAAATTAGATATGCTTGATTTAGAACATTGCTTTGACATTATGGGAAACCTTCTAAGTTTAATCTACCCGCAAGTTACACCTTGAAAGACCCTTCTGACAAATAACTTGACTTCTTCCCAATTTAGAGAGCACTGTGTTAGTAAAAATAGAAAATGAATTGCACACCCAACACTTTTCGTTGAGCTCCTCAACATTTTTTCAAAATTGGATATTCTTACCTACTGCCGTCAGGATAGATAAACTCCCCTTTCCCATGCTTCAAACCCTTCCTCCACATTCCTATATATCTCGAACCGTTTTTGAAGCAGTAGATCCCTTTCCCGTGACGCTTCCCGTGGTAATACTCTCCCTCGTAGATATCGTTGTTCGGTAGAAGGGCGCTGCCGAACCCATGCCTCTCCAAGTGTTCGTCTCTGCCGCCCTCGTACTCACCATAAGGGTACGTCTCCTTACTCTCCCCTTCCTCAGGTTGCATGACGGGCTCATCCTCGTCTTCGTCGTCCATCACTATTTAGCGTGTTGATTTTAGCTGGAAGAGTTGTGAACGAACAGAATCTTCCTGTGTGACGTATGACGTCAGAAGTGACGTTTCAATCGTGAATAGGAATTCAAGCTAGCCAAACAAAACGGGGTTCATTTAAGACAAGCTTAAACACTTTACAAGTTTTATTACAAAAATATTATTTTATCTACTTTACATACGGCTTCATTGTGTCTCGATTTCGACCTCTGGATATTGGTTTGTCGAAATTTCGATCGGCATCCTCAAGATCTCGTCGAAGACGACTTCCAAAGTTCTCACAGTCATGTTTTTGTTTCCGAACTCCGAGGCGGAAACTGATCGGTAGAGCTTCGACTAAAATTTATTAAGCAGATAGCTCGAGGACAAAAACGGCGACTAGGTAGGTGTTCCCAACTTCTGGAAACTACTTTAGTGCAGCTGAAGTTGTCCCGCGGGGAGTTGATGAATAGACGCTGGCGAGTCTTCCGATATGCGACCGTCTCATGTGTTTAATTGCGTTTTTAATAAACTCCTGGACAAAATTAACGCACCACACAATTAAACTTGTATAATTACAATTCCGAAATTATTATTGCAATAACATTTTTATAAAAGCTTATAGTTAGGTACTGTCTAGTAGCTAGTAAATGAAATTAGCAAATCAGGGCGTTATCTCTAATATTATTTTATTAAAGAAATTTTTTTTCTTGGAAACAATGCAAACTTGCAAACAGAAAACGATAGAATTTTCAGACTTAGAGCTGTTCTAATATCGTGTATGTCCTCCTCTACTCCTAATTACTGCTTCCATGCGTCTTAGCATACTGGAGATCAAATTTTGAACGACTTCTTGAGGACTATTTTCCTATTTCTGCATTGCTGCATCTACCAGTTGATTGCGGTTGGCAGATGGAAGTGTACGACGTCGAATCCTTTTTTCAATATCGTCCCATAGATGCTCTATTGGGTTCATATCGGGACTCTTCGCTGGCCATTCTATGAACGAAATAGCTATAGCATTTAAGTAGCGAATAACCTGCCCAGCCACATGAGGACGAGCATTGTCTTGCATAAACAAGAAATTCGGTCCCACAATAGGAGCAAATGGCATTACATGGTCAACAACAATATGTTCCAGATAATAATCAGCATTCATTGACCTACCACGTGTGGGGCCCCATTCTGTGCGGCCATCGAAACAGATGCCTCCCCAAAACATTACAGAGCCACCACCAAACGGAACTCTTGGAGAGATATTGCAACTTGCAAATCTCTCTCCTGGCCTTCTCCAGACACGCTCACGTCCATCAGAAGCAACAATTTCTGATCAGATTTTAAATCAATTTTCATCGAAAATTATTTTCTTTGCTATTACACTTTTAAATCAAAATCCATGTTGACAACATTTATTTGAACTGTCGAAGTATATCCAGAGCCTACTTGTAAGATTGCTAAACAACTGAAAATCATCATTATTTTGGAATAACACAAAATATATGCGTGTTATTGGTGGTGCGTTAATTTTGTCCAGGAGTTTATGTATGAAAACTGGAACATTAGTTGTACGGTCGCTAAAAGTGTTAATCGGAAAAATTATAAAGATTTCCGCAACATTAAATAGTGCATTTCGTGGAAAAAGTGAAGAACAAACTCCGGGGTGAATTCTAAATATGAGGGGATGGTTTACATCTCGGCTCCAGAAATTTAAAAGAGGAGATTGTCAGGACGGCCTAATAAGTTTTAGAAACTTCAGAATTATACTAGGAACTTTAGGGAGGTAACATTTATAATGCATGCCGGGGAAAGTTACTGGGGTTTTTTTTTCGGTGCGTAGTTAATTATCTCCCCGCCTCTTATCGACGTTTCTTGAAATTCCGGCGTGTAAAAAATCGGCCAAGGGTTCGACGGGCCGATAAGAGCCTTTCGCCATTTTCTATATCAATATTCATGACGGACGGGGGTTGGAGCCTTCCCCTTCCCTCACCCCCGCCCCGGCCTTTTCCTTCTCGATTTATCAACCCTCAGCGAAAGATCAGTCCGTGGCCTTATAAATTCGGGCGAGCTGCAGAAACCGAACCGACCATTTTATTTGTTTTATTTCCGCAAAATTCCCAATAAATCTGCCCCGACGGCTTTTTATGTGTTTTCGTCTCCCTCTCTCGGCCCGCAACCCCCTTCGCATCATACCCTTCATTAGGCGGAGTGGAGCGGACGGAATTTGTCAAATGCAATTCAACGGAAACGGAAAATTTATCGGATGTACCTAGTAGAAAATGCGGAGAGCGCCAAGAACGTATTGTACGATTCCGAAACAAAATCCGTTTTGTTATGAAATTCTTTCTTATTTTGAAAATATCACTGGCGACTTAAAAATGGCAAAATTATTTAAATTAGAGCAATTCATTTCATAACAAAATTTGAACAAAGTTATAGAATCACTAATCCATACATATAAAAAAATGAATTGCTGTTCGTTTGTCTCGCTAATACTCGAGAATGGTCGGACCGATTTTGCTAATTTTGATCTTGAAATATTTGTGGAAGTTCAGGGAAGGTTTAAGCGGCGAGAAACATAAATAATAAGTAACGGAAATACTAAAAAAGGTACGTTTTGTAATTTGACATTTGTAATCAAACAAATGAAAGTATGGTGTCAGTGATTGTCAAATAAATAAATATCAAGACGATTATTAAAAGCTATCATCAGTTTGTCAGTGCGCGAGAACTTTATTGATTTTAAAATGCCAAGGAGAAGACGACCTGACTTACGTCGTCGAAGTCAATCAAATGTGCGACGAGCTACCTCACGTGCAAATCGCACTGACGACCAGCGAGATATAGATAATGATAACACTCGTATTAGTATGACAGAATTGCGTCAAACAGAGAATAATTATGGAGTAGATAGGCTTGGAATGGAACGACTTCGGGCACATCAAATACAACAGCAGCGAGCACGACACAATGAAATAGAGCGATTCCGCAGACGCAGTGTTCCTGTAAACCTGGAACGAGTAGCATTCCACTACGACCCGGAAATAGATTATTGTGCCGACCAATCCGTAACGATTGGAGAAATGACAATCATTTGTCAATATTGTGAAGCGTTAAAATACAGCGGTGAATCTACTAGACTAGATTATGTTGTGCTGGTGATAAAGTAAAATTGCCACAATTGTTCCCACCACCATTACGCTCATTAGTTTCTGGGGTGGGAAATAACTCTAAACATTTCTTGGCCAACATCCAGAAATATAATAATTGCTTTCAAATGACGTCGTTTGGTGCAACGCATATTGTACAGGAAAATTTCATGCTCACTTTCAAGGTAGTTTTTGATAAATTATTTATTAAAAATTTAAAGAGATGATCTACAATTGCAGATACAAGGACAGCTTACGGAATCAACTTGGAGTTTCTCTGTTTCGCGCATGGGCAATTATACGTCGCGTGTTCGCGAGTCGGAAAACCATGATCTTTATATATTTACGAACCGCAAAAGAAGAGAAAAAATATAGTACATCAGAAAGCCTTAAATTGATTATGTGTATAACTGTGTTACATTTAATTTAATGTAGATAAAAATTTTGTATTAAGTTTTGACCATATTTTTCAAAAATATCTGTAGGTGATATGAAGTTCACCGGGTCATCTATAATTTTTATTTAATTTTCTTTTTTTTAACTTTATGTGGCATTGCAACGCATGCAAGGGTACGGCTTGTTAAATATATAGGTAGCTTACATTGATAAGACTTTTTAATACTCATTAATTGCAATAAATAAAACAAATGATATATATATATATATATATATGATGTAACGCGAAATGTAAACAGCAGCGCGAAATGTGTTTACTTTTATCGGACCTCGGCGGCTTACCTCAAAGGAACGCCTCTACCCTTAATTGAGTCCCGACAACATCTTATTAAGTAAGAATGATTTATTACCTTCTGTACGTTTTCTGCATAAACATTATTAAGGAAGACAACTATCGAGTTATTTCAGGAACCATCGCGAATACAATTGAGATGTATATAAGCGGGCTTGCGGTCGGAGAGATTAGATTAGACGTGAAGTCGCGAGTGAATAAACAAGCCGAAAAACGGACAAGCGAGAGGGTACAAATAAATTAATAATTAAGAGTGCGATAGTTATAATAAATTAAGTAGTGTGTAGGGTAAAATTAGGACAGTGTAAATAAATTAGAAATAAACGTTACAATTATTTCAATGCAGACAAGTCTACCATAATTCAAATTCTCCCTCAAACGTTATTCAAAACTAGATACCTGAATCATTAAGGGTAGAAAACCTGAAAGAATTTCTAGTTAAAAATCCATCCAGAAAACTCCGGATAAATGTGAGCTTCGACCCAATTAAGGCTCTCCTCGGTACGTAAAATGAAATATTTCGCGTTTTCGCGTTTTCCTCTTTGCGGCAAGTGACGTACTTTTATTTACCGCGGCGTACGAGTAAATAAATCTCTTGTGTTTTCGTCAAACTAACCGAAAACGATCACTACCTTTCCTTCTCGAGATTAAAAACGCTCCAACTAACCTCGTTGAAAAATTCAATTAGACCCTCGCCGTTCCCGCGAGACGACACAAAAGCCACGAAAACCAAAGTAAAACTTCGCAAAGCCAACCTAGTTCGGCCGTTGTTTCCACGGCACTCGAGAAGCTCTTCATACTCTAATTATTGTAATTTGATGGTGGGCACGCTAAACGGCCGGAAAAGTGAATTTTGCGAGGCTCGCTTTTACCTCGGCCCTCCCGTGGGGAAAGAGATGGAAGGCTTTGAGAAGGCTTTTCTTTGTGTTCCAAGGACGGATTGTTTTCAAAATTTTCACAGGGATTTTTACGTGGCCGCTCTTTCAAAGAATGCCAACTGTTTGAGGCTCGTCTTTGTATGGTTCATCTCGAAAATTTTGTTCCAGCTGCAATGTAACTCCACTCATATGTCAAACTCAAATTGAAACAAGTTCGAAATCAGGCAGTAAATTAAAATACAAACAAAAATTATAAAACGGAAATAATGCAAACTTTTCCGTTGTTAGATGCATTAGAAGAAGTTAGAAGAAACCTATCTTGAAAGTGTCATACTTAATTTATCACACAAGTGCCTAGTTCAATTTTTGGCTGATGCTGACATACTATTCTCCGAAAAAAAAAATCTAAATTATTTTACTAAAGTTAAGAATGATTAAAGTAAATGCTAATTTTTGTGGGGAATTTATTATAAAGCGATCGGATGGTGAAGATATTTTAGAATATAAATCTTTTAATACTAAAATTGGGATAATTGAAGAAAGGAACGGATTTGCAAAGTTGGTTTATGGAACACATACATGATAATGTCGCGGTGCGGCCCCAATTAACGAAACTAGGTCACCACCTAAGCTAATTCAGCACTGAGGTGACCTAGACCGAAGGACGATACGTGACTCGCGGATAGGCGGCGGGCACGTTTGTCAACAAACGAGAAGTATTTATACGGAACAGTTAAATCGATCAGGGATCAATCAGTCTCCAGCGCCCCGTCACGCTGCCCGTCCGAGAGTCCGCCCTGTTCGACATGTCGTATCTTGAAATGTAAAAACATTAAAAACCTATCTTGAAAATTCAGAACACGTTGCGTTCCGAATTCTGCGCAACATTTCCAAATAAGTTGTCATGATCACAAATAAATATTTCGTCAGTTTAAATACAACGTTATTTTAATTATAATCCAAAACCACTTGTAATTAAATTTTCCCTTCGAGTTTTTTGAAGAATTCCTCACCGACACTTCAAGCAATTTATGCCGGATTTTCCTGCATTTAGAGCCGCAATTAAAATTCCCTACTAATAAATCCGGTCTCTCATTTAAAATTCCGCCAAAATTTCCATTGTTAATCTCTCTCTCTCTCCTGACGGGTCCTTTCACGGGTCAACGGTCGCCCGACTTTTTGATGCATCTCCCCCTCCCCCCGATCGGAGAAAGCCCTTTTCCGTCCGATGGAAAACATCCATTGTAGGGCATCAGGACGGTAAAGGTCGAATAGGGCCGCGGGGAATAGATGTAATTCGAAAGAAGAAAAGCTTGCCAAAGTGAAACATCCATTTTCTCAACGTGTCTATTTTCGGAAAGCGTCCGAGAGGAGGAAATGTTATCATTTTCGAGTGTATCGATTCTAGCCTGCGATTGGTTAAAGAAAAACGGGATAATTTCGAGAATTACGAACTTCTTGAAGCCTCTCGTCAATCGATCCATCGCGAAAGCTCTTCAAATGGAAAAGTTTTCAGGAACGTCCGAGATGGAGGACGATAAACGATTTGTCGATATAAATAATAGCGTCACATATCCTAATTTTAATTCTGTAATTACAGCAGTGTTTTCATTAAAGCCATTAAAGTCATTAAAGTAAACCATTTTGTTGATAGTTCCATTCAAGTAATTCTTGAAGATCTGTTCACAAACCTACGTCTTCAACTTCTTTAGTCGTAACGTTTAGTAACTACTAATCTAAGTCATTTTCACTCTTATACTCTTTTGGAAAGAGATTGATGGTGCCTACACTTCAACTTCTGAATCGTTCGTATAGCGCGTTGTAAAATTCGTTCTTTTTCCCAAATTTCTTTTCGGCCGCTCCGAAGGTCTTCCTGATTTTTTCCCTCATCGACGTGTCCTTTTTAACATTTTAAATCGCGCAGGCAGGAGCGAGTCAAAATAAGGAAGGATTTATTGCTCCCCCGAGACGAAGTGTCGAGGCGAAACTTTTATGTAGATGCAAATGCTGTAGAAAATGTCAGAGACGTAGAGGATACAAATTTAGGAAAATTGCGTTGTCTTTATTGTAAGGAGGCCTGATGGAAATTTTCGGAAATATTATCATATTGTTATTAACAGCCAGTAGAAACAATGTTATACGGACCTATTCTATTGAAATGCAGGGTCCGAAATCAACAAGAGCGAAAGAGAAACTAATAGTAGTTCGTTAGTATGACAGAGAAGGAAGTTTTGCAACGTTGCCGGCCGGCCGGTCCGTAACCCATTCCAAATATTCCCGTCGGAGGCTATACAGCGAATGATCCGGGAAACTGTGATGTTTCGCGAGCCAGCAACGTCGCAAAAGTTCTTTCTCTGTTTAGCCAACGAGAGATATATGGCCTTTCTTTCGCTCTTATGTTTATACCATACAGCGACTCTCTAGAAACGGTCTGTATATTCTCAAGAAGCTGAATGAACTTTAATGCTTTTCGGCAGTTCTAAAGAAATAATTTAAATAGCGTCGACATAAAATTCTTCAAGTTATTACGCTTCATGTCCTGATAAAAAAATTAAATATTTCATATTTTGTTCTACATTAACTTTTGAGATGTCAATCTGGAAAGATCCTTTGTTTTGACGCTTCCCTCTCCTCCCAAAATAAAATTAGAACGCCTAAAGTGGCCCTATAACACTTAACTACAGACGAATATAACTTTTTGTTCTTTTGTAATGTTAGGATAGGGAGAGAAAAGTGCCTAAACAATGGGCAATGCAATACTTACTGTAAAAAGCTAAATTATTCACCAGACGGTTATTAGTGCTGATTTTTTTTCTTTTAATTTTTCTCCCACTCCCTCCACCGTCACTGCCTGAACTTCTCACTCTCCGTATTCGTCCTCGCTCCTCACTTTCAAACTTAACAAACTCGGTAGCGTCTTGTTTTTCGCGTAAACACTCCCCTTTCAGGAAGTTGTATAATAAAAAAAGTAATTATTTTTTTAAAAAACCGTCGTCCTTACGCGCTTTTTTACATGCTGCCTCCTTCCTTCCATGAATAATACAAGAACTTTTGTGCCCCACGAACATGAAAAGAAGTTTTTCTTTTTAATACAAGTTTCATTTTCTGATAAGGCATCAAGGATGCTCATTTCACAAAGCGCTTCCATGCTAGTTTATGTATTTCTCTTTTTTTTTATTGTTGCGGTTATTATGAGGGGTGGAATTGGGAGTTCCGGCCGACATAAAGCGTTTACTGCCCTGTCTAATAATATACATGGAATAAAAATGGTTGGTCTTGTAGTAATGTCATTAAATTTGTTCATTTCCTTTAATTGAGTTAATGTCGGTTCAAATTGTTTCCCAAATTTCCACGAAAATGATTCGTAATTGATGATTATTTATTTAATTTATACCTACCTAAATAGTTTATATAAAATATTAATTTGTGGAATTAAAGAAGCAGAACATGTTTTAGGTAATTAATATCCGTTCATATCATTCCCTTACATTTTTTTCCTTTTTTTTTATAAATTCTTTATGACTTTTAATTGTTGATTATGTTTTTATTATTAAGTTTAATTTACCCATATATAAAGTCCAGGCTTTTTTTAGAAATTGCAACATGATCAACCCTCCTTCTTCAAGATAGTGCTTCCCCATTAATAGACCAACTTTCCTTCTTTCTCAAAAAAAAAATAGAACAAAAATATATTTATAGAAAAAAAAGTAATTAATAAACTTGTAAAAATACTAATACCAACAAGTGAAGCACAATTTCATATTTGTCTCAGAGATATTTTTTGAATCGATGCCTTATTCACAAGTGTGATGTCGTGCTCTTAAAACTTGAAACAAATTTCAACACGGTACAACAACTTCGCCTTGAACGTTCCAAAATGAATCTTCCGTTATTAATCCGAAAAGGTCCAACGAAGTGGTTAATCCGCTGCGGAGACGTTCCGAAGTAAAATCTTCACGTACTGCCGCACGATGTTGCTCTCGCAATGCCGCACATTTCCCGTCGCATTTCCTCAATTTTCCGAACCATTAATCATCATTATTATCGATCTCAATTCGTAACGGCAAAAATGACTGCGGTCGCGTAATAAATTAAAATTAATGCCCGGCAACGCCAATACCGTCTGGCCTCTAACAATCTGATATATTATTATATATTTACTATTTCACAGTACAGTCGCGGCAGATAATAATAAATGTTTCATGTTCGGGGGAGATTTGGAAATTCGTAAGGCTTTATCGGGGCAGGGATGAGTTGCGCGCGGCGGTCAATTTCTACCTGAGAAACAGAACACCAAAATTAAGAGCCGAATTGCGCGCAACGAGATAAACAAGGTGAAATTCAAGTATTTGTAAAGGGCAAGGTAAAATTCAATGGTAACGGTATTTGTAAAGGGCAAGTTATATATATTCTGTTCAAAACAAGTCCCGATGTACGTCATTTTGATCATCAAACATCCAATACTACCAACTTAATATAGTCTCAGGACATCGCAATTTATGTGTTCCGTGTATATTTTAGGTTGAGAATAGCTACACATAACCATATATATTGCCAACCTAAAATATACACGGAACACATAAATTGCGATGTCCTGGGACATCGCAGTTAAGTTGGTAGTATTGAATAAATTTGACGTCATCAAAATGAGGTGCATCGGGATTCGTTTTGAACAGAGTATATGTTGTTAGCATAACCACCCGTTTGCAATAATTACGTATTCCGGGAACGTCGATAATCCCTTGACCTGAAGCATCCCTTATAAATAAGGTAAAATTTTGACTACTGCGCGCAACTCACCTACGCCGCTTTATCGATCGCGGATGTTTAATTGAGAATTAAATTATACCTATCTGCCATCCAAAGGATAATATACCTAAATAAGAAAACTGAGCGTATCGAATATAATGAAGTAGCAGATGCAAAGAGGGTACACCAGTTTCAAAACGCACGAAAAGATAAAGCAAATATTTGAAAATGTAAGATTCTATATGTATTTCGGATGATAACTATTATTTCTGATACATTAGAAAGGTGATGTTATCGAAATACGTAGAAGGTAAACTGGACATACACACAGAACTTGTTGGTCTTTGTTACGAATCGAAATATTCCATAGTTTGCATTGATTTGTTTTGTTTAACGTATATAGAACGCTCAGCTTTGAAGTGGATTATTCCAAGATTGCTGGTGATCAGCCACCGATTCAACAAGCAGAAGTTACCGAACTTCTCGTCGAAAGCACTCCAAACTCCCCTCCCGTCCGAAAAAAAGGATATCCCCCCAATTTCAGACATAAAAAACCAACATATACTTCGATCCCCAAAACATCCCCAATGCGGACTTCGCAACTCCAATCAACTCCAAAACTGTACCGACTCCCACTCGTCCTCTTATAAATTCCCCAACTAATAATTAACTCGACTGATTGAAAGCAATCGAACGGCGAACCCTCCCGCGCCCTTTGTGTCCCGTGTTTGCCTTTTTCGATGAGTTCGTTCGACTTTTCACGTCCCGTCGGATAACACGGCCAACTAGACCTGTAAATATTTTAACAGCGCGCAAGTTCGTTAACGCACACACCGTCCAATCAACGAAGAGCGGAATTACCTGTGGAGTTCCAAATATCTATCCTACCGAGAATGCCCTACCAATACATTTCTTCGATATCGTTATATCTATATATTCTGATCACGAGCACGAGACCCTGGTCGCGTAGTAATTCTCACATTAAACGGTAAAAAAAATATTGAGGAGGAATATGCTGTCATCCATGACACCTAACTTTACCAATACTCGAGTTAGTGAGTTGTGACATATACTCTATTCAAAACAAGTCCCGATGCACGTCATTTTGATGACGTCACCAAACATCCAATACTACCAACTTAATATAGTCCCAGGACGTCGCAATTTATGTGTTCCGTGTATATTTTAGGTTGAGAATACACATATCCATATATATTGTCAACCTAAAATATACACGGAACACATAAATTGCGATGTCCTGTGACTATATTAAGTTGGTAGTATTGGATGATTCTGACGTCATCAAAATGGCGTGCATCGGGATTTGTTTTGAATAGAGTATACCGATGATAAGTGTTATTCCAAAAATTTTTGTGATTGTTATTGATTCAAATATTAGTTTCTTGAACATTTACTGCTTGGATTTTTCCAGATTTTAGTATGTGATTTTTTTTTAAATTAATGAAATTAGAAAGTAGAGATTTATAGATCAGTTGTTTCGTTCAAGTTTCTGGAAAAAAAAAGTGGATTGGTTATTGTTTTGAAAGAAATGACTTTTGGCGATCAGATACTGAATCAGTTGGGATTAAGTACAAAAGACAGATGGGTCTACTTAACCGATTTTTGATTAAAAGTCGAGTGAATTTTTTGGAAATTGACTAATGTAGATTTTTCGAAAAACTATGAAATTTCGTTTAAAAATTCGATTCATGAATCAATTGCTTGACTAAAATCTCAGTTGTTCTGTTACTTTACTGCCTCTATATTTTTGTCCTCAGCTTAAACTAAGTTATAGGTTAAATGTGTAAATTAGATATCCAAAAATGGTGAAAATCTTTATCTGGTTTATAAAAATATAATCAAACGCTAGATGGTTAATGAATGACATTCCCTACTATGCAAAATTATTTATTGTAGTGTCCACACTGTCATTCTAAGCAGAAAAATAACTACCAAATGGCAAAAATTTATTTTGTGTTCAATTGCTGTGTTGATTCTTTGGAATCTATTCTTATCTTAAACGTAAGGTTATCTTCCTATGCAGAATATCTTCAATGCAAGATTATAAATAATATAAAGTGTTTTAACCAATGAGGTATCCCACTCAAAAACTTTATATTAAAAATACAAATTGTTTTAACGATAAATTAAATAATATCACTATTTTGAAGCCGATATTTGTTTGCATCACATTCTAAATTGCTTTTTTTTGTATAAAAAAACATCTTTCTGTTTCTATCAAATTATTCGACTGAATAGGGAACTGTTATTTCACTTTGAAATATCACTGAAGTCAGCAGTAAAGGACCTGTTAACCTTTTACTAAAAAGTGAAAAGCGAAAGATATTTTTTCGTCTTTCGTTTACACTTCAGCTCCATACTTTGTCATACCCGGAGAAAAACCTGTGAAAATGTACTGAATTTTCCATTAGATGCTCCATGAGGGTTCATTTAAGTTAGTCACGTTTACTGCCGTAATTGGCAACAACCTCTGAATTGAGTTGTGTATTCAAACTTTCCGAATAGAAGTACTTACCTACTAACAAGAAATTTTTCAAGTGTAATTATTCATCTTACAAACACTGTAAGTTCTTTTAATGACGTTATGGAATTCTAAAGATTGTTTAAGAATGAAACGTATATGACAATTACAAACATTGTGAACCAAGTCGTATTAATTAATGGTTCACCATTGATACTGATATATGAGATGGTGAAATCCACTTCAAATTATTGATATGCCGAAACAATTTATTAGGAAATTTTAATTTTACGTTTAACAGATTGAGTTTTCCGAGTAAATATAGAGACTCGAATCGAGAAACTCCAGCTCGAGTATCATTTCTCCCGAGGTGAACCGGGAGGACGGTATTACTCATCCCGGGACATAAAACAAACTTCTGAGGATTTTTCCCAGTCAGATCACCGTAATACTAAGGACTTTCTCCTCCTTCGGGAAAGTTCTCGTCGGCAATTACGGCTCAGGAAACAAAATAGGTGCACACACAAAGCGGAAGCGGGGAGGGCTTCTGTGTATCAGATCAAAAGAATGGACGGGACGGGAAGGGCGGCGTAAAAAATACTTGAGCAAGGTTTTTTCACTTCAAAGGGCGATGCTCAAAGTGTGTATAAGGTATATATCTGAAATGCAATCGCCGTTGACCGTGGCGTAGAGGAGAATAGGAGACGCGTAACTTCTACGGAGGAAACAGTAGGGTAGATAAGGAAGGGACTCTGAGATAATTTCGTGTAACTACATATTTTTTAAAGGGCGACGTAGCGAATCAGAGAGATCGGATTTTTTTAAATTTATTGGTGTCCCTGTGTTGCCTTCATTTATTTCTTGAGTAAGTACGTAAAAGCGACGTTCAGTTTGACATGTTGCAGTAGTAAATACATAAAAAAAATATACCATATGGGTACTTTGTGACTGCTGGTGTTAACTTTATTTGGTTAACTAATGTTTATGGGCCTATTTGGATTACGTTTGTTTTCAGTTTGTTCGATTTTAATCAAATTCTTATTTAAATCTATTAATTGTTATTTATATACTCTAATTCTATTACAATTATATAACTGGATTGAGATATTCAATTAATTTACCGTACAAAATTCGTACACAGTATTACATTTGCTATTTTCTACAATTTAATAACAATTAATAAACGGAAAACTTCTATTACCCTCTTTGTAATTTCATAGTGTAGAACTGCTATGTAGAAAAACACGTTATTATTGTTGACCATTCTACCAACGTACTACCATTCAGACCTGTACTTTCGTACATTTAGACCTGTCCAACACTCTTTCAAAAAATCCTCTAGAGGTGAAATTTTACATCACGTCTATACCCATTGTAGACTGTTATAATAATTTCGAATATATCCTCATTTCCATCCGCTCGCCGAATTTAGCGCATTTAATACCCCGCTTAAATAAATAAAAATATGCTCGTATTTCCCCCTTGGGGGTGGGACGGGCGACCGAATCATTTTTCACTTAAATCGCGTAAAAATAAGGCGAGAATGTCGCCCGCTTTTCATTTGATTTCCCCAAGTTCGCATAAATATTTTATTTAATTTTCTTTTCACTTCTTGTTTTTTGACTAAACGATGAAACACGCGTTCTCTCCAGACATTGTTGTTGTTATATAGGCGACGAATCAAATGTTCCCCTAATTCAATTCTCGAGTCTATAAGGGAGAAACGGGTTTTACGGGTGTATTTGGAAAAAATAAAACAAGAGACAGCTGTCACTTCCAAATGTTGGTGTTTACACTCGAGGGATTTTATTCCTGGGTCTTTAATGGAAACGCTGGAAAATGGAAAAAATTCAACCCTGAAGATATATTTTCTGGCAATATTTCATAATGTGAAACTGAGTCCCTTTTTCAGTTTGACGAATAGCGATGCATTCATAAGATTAGATGTTGAAGTACAGATGTTAGTGTTGGTGGAACCCTGGAACCAGTAAAGTAATTTGGTGAAAGTATATATTATATCTTTCACCAGAGTCATCACATTCTAAATTTTTAATAACGATAAAACCGATATTCCAATTATTGTGCCCTATTAGTCTACAAAATTTGCCGAAATAATTAAGACAGTCTTGAAATTGTTTCGTTACCTTTTTCGAAGGACTATACGAAATATACTCTTTCTTTTTGTTGCGATTACAATCATATTATATCAAAGAAGGCACTACAATTGTAAATAAAGTATACGTCATATCATGAAATCCAGACATTCCGATAAAGAAAGAGAGAGAATTTTAAGGATCTAACTGCCACCATTGATAGGAAATTTAATCGTAAATTGTAAAAAACGAGGCACTCTGGCAATGACCGGGAGGGGAAGCATAGCTTTATATATACGTCATGTACAGAAACGATAGCTCGCGCCGCTCTAGCCACTCGCAGATTCAGCCCACAATCGCCACCCTTAGAGCAAGCAACCGACAATACAGACAATTGTAACACGAGTTGCCACCAAACAGTTAGCGCGACTCCGGAATAAATCACTTTTATCTACTTTGCGTTACTAATGATCTCATTATTACATCGAAAGGAGTGTAATAACATTCATATTATTACACTACTTTTGGTAACTTTTAGTTTTGTTAAATTGGTACATCACCCTGTCACGTAGACGTGCGTAGACGTCAAGGTTAAATTATTACTATTTCAATAAACATAACACATAACTTTTAAAATTTCATGAATCTACATTCTTGCCTTCCATTTCGCTCACCTAAGGTTATTGAATTAGTCCTAAGACTACTAGATTTTCAAATTGAAATACGAATCGTCAATGTCAGTGACGTCAGTGTAACCAACCCACGCAAAATTCGTTCTATTAAAGAACTCCTCGCTTCGCTTGTCGTGCTTTAAAACTCTCGTGTGACAATACTCCGTCTTATTAAACTAGTATAATATAATGTACTATTTATTCTTCTTTATACTTTTATCCAAGCCAAACCAAACAAACCTAACCTTCTCGACCGTGGTCGTAGGCCCAGAAACGTTTCCGTGAAGGATTTTCTCGTTCCGTGTTGATCTCAATCCAAGATGTCTCCTGTCTGTTTACGTTTAAGCAAGAGCAAATTTTATAATGAAATATCTCGGTTGATAGACGAAATAAAGTAATCGCTACACACAGATAGGTTCTTTTTTAGACGCTGATTCTGTTGATATAATTTTTGTTATTGTACAATTAAAGCATTTTGTGTCCAAAACGATTGATAGCTAACGTCACCACGGAGAGGGCAACCGACAATACAAAAACAATTGTAACACGTTGTCAATAAACAGCTAGCGCGGCGCGATAATAGGCCGTCCGGGTCGTACGGTTTTTCGGCGTTAACACCTCTCGACCATTAAGCGCTTCGAGCGAAGCCCGCCATAAGAAAACTATGCTTCAAATAAAAAATATTAGCTATGTGTACACTAGCACCAAAACTTCTAAAATGATGTAGGTATTCTTAAAAAAACCTCAATGCATATATTTCTGCAATCGCATTTCATTAAAAAAAAAAGAAAAATAATACTTGCATATGTCGTCTCGTCCATCGTCTGATTTCCGGAATCTTTTATTGCAGCACCTGGTTTGCGTTTAATAATCCCCCAACATTTACCACTAATTTTATTCATTGCTTTTCACTTTTAGACTTGTAGTAAGTACGTGGCGGTTCTAAACTAAGCGACTTGTAGAAATTCTTCTTATCCTCCCCGTAGCGGGCCTTGAACAGGTAGCCCCTGGCCGACTCGTCTACGTTAAAATTGTACTCCATCGCGCCTAATTGACATTTCTGGAGGAACTTCTGCGCCTCCACGAGGTCCGCGAACCTATCGCAGTGGTTATAGTCGAGATCCGCGTAGTACTCGCACAAGGTTTTGCACTTGGCCGGCCTACGGTCGGGGGCCGTCCTCGATCCTTTTTTGGTGGTTTTCCGGCTCTCGCGGCGACCGGGGAGCGCGTCCCCGCCGCCCCCCTTGAACACCTTGATGATCCTCGCGATTATGCTGACCGGTTTGCTCGGGTCGTCCATGCTCACTATCGTGCTGACGGACTTGGTCGTCTCCACGCTGGGCAACCTGGAGACCGAGAACGGCTGCACGACGTACTCGGGTACCTTCCCCAGCAGCCTGGAGAGCAAGTCGGAGATGTGCGGTAGGAACGGGGGATTTTGTGATAGCAAATGGAACGTCTTTTGGTAGGTCGGCAACCTGCAGTCCCTGTACAGCCTGCAGAGTATCTCGAAACATTGGTACTTCGACGCGTGCTTTTTGCGTAAGTAAGCCCAGGTGTTCCTCAGCCTGTACACTCCCGGACTCTGCAAGCTACAGATTATGGTCTTGCAGGACTGAAAGTTAGACACCCTGTGGCACTTATTGGCTGCGTTGATAAACCTCGCGATCAGCCTGGCTCGAATTTTCTCGGTGTCGTTCTTCAACACTTCCGTGGCTAAGAGACAGCTGATTCTGTGGGAGAACGCTAGGAGGGTGCATACGTTCGGGGCGTTCTCTGAACTTCTCTGTTGGATTATCACCTCCAGTTCTGAAGTAGGAATCTTCAAAAACAAATCTCGTTCGATCATGGTGAGTTGTTCTGCTAGCTTGGTGGAGTCCAGGTCCCAGGCCGTGACTTTCAATTCCGCATGCAAGGCCATCTTTAAGCATTCCAACGTAGATCCTGCGTTCACCTCGGAAATGGCCCCCAACTTATTGCTGAACATGTTGTAAATGAAACCGTGTTTTTTCTTCCTGATTTTCTTGCGTAAGAACTCGTCGGCGGATTCGTCTTCGCTGTCCTTCGCTTTGGTCTGATTAGCGGCATTTTTCTTGAAGATGTTCTTCGCGCGTTTCTTCCTTTTCCTCTTCACCTTGCCCGAATGCAGTTGCTTCAACTTTTTCATGTGCTTCCGGAGTTCGGCGTAGGATTCCTTCGACGTCTTGGGCTGATACCTGTAGCCCGTGGTCCAGAAGAACTCCGCGGGTCTTTTGGGGGCGCGGAAAATGTCGCTCGGTTGCGAGTCCCTGTACGAGCTCAAGCACTGGAGCGACAGCGAAGACCGTAATAGACGTTTGTCGACGGGCAGCGTCAGCTCAGACTCTTTGTGACATTTCCGTATGCTCACCTCGGAGACGGCCCGTTTCATTTGCAACAGACACCCGTTCACGGGGAAGAGGGGGTTGAGGCCGTACACCAGCAGGGGACAGGTCGCCAGTCCGTACCTTCTCCTGTGCTTGATCTTGTACTTGTTCGGGTCGTCCGCGTTGTAGAGTTCCCATTCCAGTACGGCGGTTTCTACCAGTTGGTAGATATTGGATGAGGGATCCTCATCGTCGGGGTGTATCGCTTTCATTTCCGATATGAGGGTGCTGTAGCGTTTCGGAATCAGGTAGTCGTCGACTGAGAGGTACAGGGGGTTACCGCACCCCTCGCTGATGCCCAGCCCAAATCTATTTACCTAGGAGAATTGTGGTAGTGTTATGGATCGAGAGGAGAATTGTAAGGAAGTGTAATTATTTTTCGATTACGTGATTCGATTGCTTTTAACGTTTCCCGATTCGATCGATTAAACTCTGATCTGGCTCCTAAACGTACCAATTTGACCGAATTGTACCTTGACGATGTCGCCGAAGTTGAGCTTTTCCTCCTCCATGCTCGTACTCAACTGCTGCTTCGACTCGCGTACCCTCTCACTCTTCTTCGGAGCCACGAAAGTCTCTTCGGTGATCTTCTCGAGCTTCGGCTGGATATCGAACACCCCCTCGAAGGTCTTCCCCAAGTACAAGTGTTTATCCGTCCATTTCCCGACTAATTTCTCGTGGGCCGTGCCATTTTCGCCGCCGATCAATGCAGTCGCGCCGAAACGGCACCAGATCTGACTCTTACTGTTTATCCTAACGTATCTCTTATCTGTAAGGACATTGAGCAGATTAGAAGGAAGCTAATGTTGGGACATTTAGGTGCACAATTTTCACGAATGTCGAATGTGCTAAGGAGTTACTGGAATGCCTGAGAACTTCGGGAAACTCCCATCCATCCTCGACGAAGCTTAACCATATTCTGATCTAACAATATTTTGACAAAGAAGCGTTTATCGAATAATTCTTGTTCAATTTCGATAGTTGCAAAACTTGTAATATCTTCAAGATAGGGTTTTATCGATGGAACGTCTCCTTTATCTGTACATCTGCACTTTCTCACTTTTACCTTGAATAAGTAATGACTAAATAATCTCCTTACCTACGAGATACATGGTGGAACCGGTGCTTGAAGTCGCCACAGACGTCTCCGACTTGGAGGAACTCGAATGGCCGGGGCAGAGAAATTTGACTCTTTCGCACCAGAGGTTCCAGAACATAGCACGACGCTCGAAGCCGCCAAGTTCGAAATACAGGACCTAGAGTGTGCAAATGAAAGAGAACTCGTAGAATCGATATGGACAAGTAGAATTGCAAAAATTATTCAATTCAACTAGCTACATGTTTTGGGACTGTTCGTTTTCTGCATGGTCTTATGGATTTTATGGGTTAGTGCAAATGGAAACGTGGAGTATATTAAGAAGAAGCCGCTAGACAAATAGAATACGAGAATAAAGACTATCATCTTTGTGTGGATGGAGGGCAGTCAAAACAGAACATTAATGGGTAGCAAGTAGTCGGTTGTAATAGAATAGTTATCGTATTAGATGCGTTACTTGCAGAAAGTGGAATCGCCGTTTGAAGAGGAAGTACGTTAGTGTAATAAGCACAAACCTAGTAAACACTATCTTAGACTGAGCCTAAGTGTTCGTGAAGTTTCATGTTTCCTCTCGAAGACTGTTGGAGCTACTGGTAAATGACGTGAAAGCATATTTCCCCTTAAGATACTTTTCCTAAGACATCCGTCCGTCCCCTTCACTTTGACGTTGTCATAGTGTAAGTTAATCGAATTGCCGCCGGCGGTCTGCTAAAGATTCGTACTCACTTTGTTATTACAAAACCGGGCCTTGAGCGCCTGCTTCCTCCTCTTCCTGTAGACGCTGAGATTGACGCACTCGACCGGATAGATGGCGATCAGCTCGAAAGTCTCGATTTCGGGATCGACGTCGGGATCGTACCTGACGTCGACGTGCTCGGCGGGCGGCAGGACGTCGGTCGCGAGGACGAGCTTCGAGGGCGTCAGCCCCAGGTGGACCTGCCTGATGCCCCTGCCGTCCCGCGTCGTCTGCGCGAACGGGCTCTCGATCAGCACCATGTCCTCGAAGTCGCAGTACTCGGAGAAGAGGAGCTTCTGGACGCGGTTGAAGGACATCACGCGGGTTTCGGGCTCGGAGGACGCGACCCTCCGATCATGTTACTATTAAGGGCCGCCGGGGGTTGGGGTGGGTACGATCCTCGTAGGTACTTCGGGCGAGAGGTCGAGAAAAAAAAAGGATGCTTTTTTGAAAGTGGCTGTCACTGTCACTTTTGAGGACTTATTCTCGCGTCCCCTTGCGCTTCGAGCATCTCCTCACCGAAACACCTACTCTTCAAAATTTTTGTACTTCTTCTTCTGTCGTACTTTCCTTGTCCTTGAGAAGGTCTTTGGGCCATAGCTCTAAGTATCGATGCGATAATTAGAGCCCTGTTTCTTTGTAAGTACCACCCACACTAAAACAATAGTTGTATCCACTTAGAATCTTTCAACGAAATTTATCGTTTTCCATCCAGGTTTAGAATAGAAATATCGTTATACAGCAACTTTCTTGTTTCGTGGCGTCATTCTGTAAATCATTTTTAGGTCCTGATCTTTTAGTCTAACCCTAACCTAAGTCGTAAAATTCATTAATTAATAAAACAGATTAAAATTGAGTTTAGTTATTTTTTACTGAATGTTAAACTTTAAAATCAATGAAGCCTGTTTACCGTTACGTATTCGATTATCGATTTTCTGCTTCCTTCAAATTAAACAATCCTAGGAAAATTGAACAAGAAAAAAAATTAATTGCGATGTTAATCATCCCCCGATAACGTTAACGTTCAAAATGGCATCCATTAACATCATTTCATGCTATCTGGCCAATATTTATCGGCACATCTCCCCTGATAATTTATCAACGTAATTGCACTGCGTACGGCCGACCAGCTCACTTTCGTCTAACACAAAATCCATGCTGATTGCGCGAATTTTAATTAGGCAAACAACTTTATTCCCTGATGATCTACTTGGAGAGCCATCGCATGAGTTACTAGATTAATAAAAGTATTAATGTATTGACAACGAAGAATTTATTTTGCGATTGATTTGTCATAAACAATGATAACCTACTTACTTACTTGTTTAAAAGTGCATTTACATCTCTTTAGTTGTACATAAAGCATCATGAAAAAAATGGTATCGTTGGTAATTAGTATCCTTTGTTGTATTCTTATCACCGTATCAGCTGGTAAGTTGAAACGAAAATTTTAATTTCTCACGTTTTTTAATCTCACAACGCGATGTTAACGTCAAAATACCATTTTACAGCTTTCATTTTGTTTTACGGCTTACTGTTATAACCTATTAACCCGTAAAAGAGTCATTTCACGGTGATTATAATTAAAACTCGTAAGGTACACTTTTATACCAACGCATATTTCATCTCTAAAATTAATTAATTAAAATATGCCATCTTCTTGAAACAGGTGACAATTAAACAAAATAAAATGTACCTAATACGAATAATGGAATTTCTTTTAAAGTACATAATTCTATCACTGATTAAATTATGCCTATCCCGCGTCTCGTCTTTATAATTGATTATTTTAATTAATTTCAACAGGTGAGCCTACTTGTTTCGATCTCCCTTGTCCTTTTGGAACTTCGTATTGTGCGAAATTCATCTCTACTTCGCAAGATCATCGCTATCTTAACGTTAAAATAACATGTTTGGACGAAAAAAGTACGTTACAAGAATTAAGGATCATTTTACTATGATAAGATTTTTGATTTTATTATTACTCGATTATTTTTTCTACAAAAATAGCTGGTATTCTACGATACAAACATTTAAAGAGTGATTTTTTTCCAGATATCTCGTTAAAGGATCACATTTTACGAGAACCAAATAATGTCGGGCCTTATACGACTGTGAACAAGTTTTATTTCAAAGGGGTTTCCAATCAGAATAAAAACGTCGTTCTAAGGGATTACGATGGGCTGGAAGATATGCTTTAACATCCCACAACTATATTATCATGTTTTCTGAGTAGGTAACTCTTTTTCAATAAAACAAGTTCAACTATTTTTGGTGTTTTTGTAAGACAATGTCACGTATTTCCAAAAGCCGATTAGATTGTATAAATTTTCGAAGAATCGATTTCAGTTGGTGTTACGATAAATAAAATCAATTTTACACAAGCGGTTAAATGCAACACTAGTGTTTAATATCTGCTAACTTTGGTTGCTTCTGGTTATAAAATAAATCATATTGAGAACGGTCAACGACTTTCTCTTGCGTAAGTAGATAATAGAAAAATATGTTTAAGCAATTTGGGAATAACAACCCTTCGAAATTTGTATCGATGAACGTCTTAGCGAAGTGATTAAAACAAACAAATAAGAGTTCCATTAGAGGGTTGCCTCTGTACACAATTCATTATCGATTTATTCATAATTAAAACTACGTTGCCTTTTTAAGCTCTTTATAAAATTATTGCTCCCTGGCTCTACTTTGTGTTGTATGTTACACATTAATTTAAAGTCAATACCAACAAAATATGGTACGGGTTTAAATACCTATTAGGTAAGTATCTCCGTATTCTTCCTAACTGATTACAACTGAAGTGTGGAATAAAGCTACTACTTAACCACGAAACAATCCAGCACAACAAAGTTGTCACTTTTAACTATAATTCAGGTTCAGAAGTTTCCATTAAACTTCCGTAGTTCTAATCATATCTAGTCCGTTCTACCCTATTGTTTCG
Source organism: Cryptocephalus moraei (assembly GCA_946251905.1). Classification (NCBI taxonomy): domain Eukaryota; kingdom Metazoa; phylum Arthropoda; class Insecta; order Coleoptera; family Chrysomelidae; genus Cryptocephalus; species Cryptocephalus moraei. Next base: position 35,669,540 of record OX276457.1, on the reverse strand, counting down.
AATCGAATCAAAACTCGAAACGAACTCCCTTTCGCCCCTATCGATGTATTTTACGCTTGCGGCGTCAATGTCCTGTGATGTTAACGTTCTATTTTATTGTTTTGTGATTTGTGATGTTCTGTGGCCAGGCCGTAAGCCGTAAGGTAAAAAGTAAATGTCCGTCCGTCATCGACGGTCACGTTACGGATTATAAAACGGAATTAATTCTCTTGGGATTTGCGCGTTTAGTTTGTCTCAACTAAGGCGCCAAACTTGATATTTCTTCGTGCGATGCGGAATGGGTAAGGAATCGAAAGTTTTATTGATGTGCACTGCTGCAGTGCCTGGCGCGTTATTTAAAAAGAGATTTGAAAGATTCTTTGTATAATGCGGATATTAAAAAATAAGCCGCGAATTATTAAAAGATTCAATTACCGTTCATTTATCAGTCACATTTCGACTTTAACACTATTGCGTTATTTCAATTAGAATTTATTTGTTTAGAAATCGATAAGACGCTAATTATCCACTTAGTCCGAGGACATGCTCACCTATATGACAGGACCCACAAGGATTTCAAGGATTTTAGGAAGAAAGAGAAGAGCTGGGATGAGATTTCTTGCACACTAAATATCTCCGGTCAGTATTTATAGTAGGGTAGACCACCCACAATCATTTTGAATTTAGGTTTTGGTATATGCACATATTAATTATTGTTCATTTATACATCATTTTAATTCAGTGGAGGATTGTCAGCGTGAATGGAAGAACCTCAGAGACCGTTATGTGAAAATGAGAAGGTGTCCCGCTAACAGCGCAGACCAGAATTGGGTGTACAACGATATGTTATCTTTTCTGGACTCCCACATCAGAAGGAGACGGTAAATTGAAACTCGAAAATGTGGATCAAATATAAATTCTTAATCATTCTATCTATTTAGAGTATTTAAACTAAGAAGGACTAACAAAGACATTAGTACCGAATACGAGTCTTCTCCAAGAAAATTCAAAAACGACAATCGTGATCAAATTTTTAATCAAACAGAGATTGTTTTCGGTAAGATAACGTTTCATAGAAGGATACTTTTGGCAGTTTAGGGGAAGTAAACCTTTTTTTTACTTTTTTAGAGGACTCTCCTAAAACTGGAATGGAGTCGCCATATGGTATGTTAGATGATAGCACTATATTGAAATATAAAAGCAATGAGTCGACAGACGATGCTTTCGCCAATTATGTCGCTCGAAGGTTAAAAGAAATGCCTTCCGAACTACGACGATGGAAACGGAGGGCCATTTGTGAGTTGTTAGAAGAGGAATCAGATTGACCTTTATTTAATGACTTCGTTTTACACCTTATACACATAAATTACCTGGTGATCCTAACATTAACGCAAATAAAACCACATTTGTATTTATAGTTAGTTCTACATAAATGTCACTTCTATTGCAAACGCAATGCTTGATATGATAAATCCCAATACTAGAACCAGAAACGCCCCCATAAGATGATTTAAATCTAACTTAACCAGAGACAGTTCCGTAGGGTCTTCAATCACATACTTTTTCAGTGGTATCGAAGCATCATATAGATATCTATCTACAATTCCCGTTTGTTTCACAATCGTTATCCAACGATTTATTGAATCCAACAAGGGGAAACCGTCGCGGACTGCTGCTGTATATTCCACATCGATAAGCTGCAAGAAATATATACATGTACTTTGATGTTATCGAAGTAACTATCCAAATATTTGAAAGATATCCAAATGGGTTTAAGTTAGCCTACATAATAGATGGAGTTTTTTAAGGTTTTTTCTCGTGTCTGGTACTGTTTGGGTAAGTACCTCTAACTTTTTCAAATTCAAATTGTCACCAATCTCCTGTAAATTTCCATTAAATTGAACAATAGAAACCTAATTTACTCTTACGGGCGCGTCTTTCATGTACTCCAGTTTTTCTGGATTCCTGAAGAACGTGAAGTGGAAATCCGTCGTGTGGATGGCAAACGAATTGTACTTCATGAAATCCTCAATGATCTCCGTAATCCTGTAATGCTTTGGAAAATATTTACATTTGCTTTTGACCACCTCGGCCATCCCCGGGTTAATCGTAATGAATTTGACAAAAGGTGCAAAAGTCTTCAAAACGAGATTATCCGTTGCAAGGAATTCTTCTATGTTCGTTATTTTAGGGCTTAAGTGTGGTTTGGTAAGAACGCTGCTTAGGTGTGAATTATAGCTAATGTTTAAGTAAATGCTGAAAGTTAGTAGAAACATGAAAAATGTCTTAGCTGAAAATGGTTTTGGGACACTTCTAAGACTGAGGACAATCAGTATTTGGAACAAGCTGTAAAGCGACTGTGAGTATGAGTTTCCAGTGAGTATTTTCCAGACGATTAAGGAAACTACGAGAGCTACGACGATGCCGAGAAGTAAGGTGTCGCTAAATAGGTTTACTATAAAGTTTCGTCTGATTATTTTCCTTCTGGTCGGTAGGTAAATGTAGGTAATCGCTCTATACATGGCCTGAGTGTGTTCCAGGCGAATGTAGTTTCCACGATTTGCTGCATATAAAACGAGGTCGATTTTCTTGAATTTCACTTCCTCCTCTATCTCTTCGTAATTACCAGTAACGAGATACCTAACAAGTAAGTACAATTAGTTGGCGCAAATATGTTCATTAAACCTCTAGGTTGTGCTTACCTCGTCACAAATTCCGAAGTGTCATTTAAATAAACCACCTCCAACCCTAGTTGTTCAGCGACGGTTTCAAAGAACTGGAACAAAGCGCCAGGATGTTTATTGTACGGATTCCATGCGAACAAAGTAAATATATTCCATCCTACTCGAACCGGGCATCCTCTGAATTTACTGGGGATTTTTCCCAGAAAAGGATCAGTTTGCCTCGAAGATTCCAAGATTATCTCCCTGCCACATTTACTCCTTTCTGCGTAAGGATACCAAGTTTGGAAATGTAAACTTTCAGAGAAACTCGCCACGTTAAAAATATTGTAATTTTTCCATAATTTAGAGAAACACGTCTTAAGCTCCTCTTTAGTTATTTGGTTATTAAACAATACCAAAAATTTCTGTCGACTGTTCCAGTTTTTTAGCACTTTCAACTTGTCTAAAATTGCAGTTAATTTTACACAGTCGTCCTCTACAAGAATGAAACTTGATGTTTCCAACAACGTCGTTGCATGCCTTAAATTTTGTGGGTTTAACAGAGTTTTTGTTACATTCAAGTCATAAAGAAAACTAAATAAATGGTCAGGGTCGTTATTCACTATTGTCACTGGTTGTAGCAAATACGATTTAACGAACAACTTTATGTCGTTAATGCTAGTAACATTTAAGCAAGTTACGTTATTATTAATTATAATCAGGTAGATCAACAAAAGTTTACCAGCAAGATGTTTTATATCGTTCGACATCATTTTGCGTTATAACTTACGAAATGTGTTTCGTTGCGTTTTACCTAACCATAAGTTTTATTTGGAGCTCGTTCAGATCCTTATTGCGATAAAAAGGTAATATATATAATATCATTTGTGTATATATGTGAGTACGGTGAAATAAAAGTATTTTGTAGCGACAAACGGTGATTTATTACAAAAATACGAATTATTCATTCAAATCGTTGGTTGGTTCCATAAATTTAACTTTTATAACGGCACAAAGTGTTTCCAAAGTTCCAAAGTTGATGGTTGTGGATTGTGACAGGTAGGTATTTGAAAAATCGATGCAACAATTTAATAGAACTGTACAGAACAGTAGAAGAAGACAAGGCGTTGTGTTCTGTGTCAGTCGTTGTTTATGTGGTGTTGTGTATCCGCTTTGTTTACGGAAAACCTTAAAAAATTTCAGTAACAATGAATGGATAACCGTTTAAAATTCCGCAATCAAGCAAGGTAAATACCCCATGCATCTACTTGAGTAGGTTAAGGCCTAGAGTATTATTTCTTTGGTTTGATGAGCTTTTGGCTTTCGGGAATTTCGAATCACATTTACGAACACTCAGAAATAAATTTTATTTGCCTTTCTCATTAACACTTATTTCTCCTTAAGATGCAGTCTCAACTAGAAGCCGCATTGTTAGGGCATAGTACTTTAAGTCATGACGAAGACGAAAATAACTTTCAAGAAGACGATAACGAAGATACCGAAGAGTTTGACGAGGTCTCTCTATTTTTTTTTTTATAATTACGTTGTTATTCGATACGCTTTGAGTGCATGCACAGTTTTGTTCCGCTTCAGTTTCTTAGCTTTTTGCTTATGATATGTAGTCTTGAGGGTAGAAGTTTAGACCTTATCCCAAAACTATACTAAAAACCTTGATCTATCGACTCATTCTTTTAGGACAATGAGGAACAGACTGCCAAGAACAACCTTAAGTTCATTAACTTGGGCAGGGAGGCCACCCACAGGACAGTAACGTTGCAGAACCTTCTATCTGCTGGAATCCTCGAACCCGGCCCTGGGGCTATGACTATTGAATATCTGGTAAGGGTTAAACTAAAAAGTATCACACTTAAAACATGATGACCCTCAGATAAACTTAACTGTACTTGTAAACAATAGAAATAAACATTATATAATTGTAATAAATGATTTTAACACTTTTCTGCACATTCGTGTGTAGATGTTTTTTAAGTGTCTGGTGAAGACATCTTCAAGATGTCTTATACATTAGTTCGACATAAGTCTGTAGACGTGATCACCATAAATTCCTGTTATCTACTTATTCATTCCTACAGAAACATAAAGCATTCACTGTATATGTATGCAATACTATGTGCTAGAAGTTTAATTCAATTAACAACAGAGTTACTTATGTGAAAACTTTGTAAAAAGATAAATTGCTTTTAGTTTAGATGGAGACAACAGTAATCACCATTACTTTTGAAACCGGTCTTCCTCATCTCTTGTAGGGTCAAAAATTCGTGGGAGACCTATTGGAAGATGGTAAAATAAAGAGTCAAGAGACCGACGTCATATTTGCTTCACCTAGCGCCTGGGCGATCGCCTGCAAAAGATTCATAAATCCTGACAAAAAATCCGGTTGTGGTTGGGCTTCTGTTAAATATAAAGGGAAGAAACTGGATGCTTACAAGAATATTTGGTACAAAAAGAAGAAAGAAGAGGATGAGAAGATAGAAAAGGAAAGTGAGTACGAACTGGACGAATATATTTTTCGTACATTCTGTTATGAAATGAATTTTTTTGTTTAGATATTCACCAGTTGGAGAATATATTGCAAAAAAATATGGCGAACGCTCTGATGTACCAAAGAGTTGTGGTCAAGCATAATACAATCGCTAATCGAAATTTGACACAGTAAGTCACTTAAAACTCAACATGTAAAATAGTAAGAATCTTTACCTAAAACTTATGTTTTAGTGATGCCAATACAATGATCGATTGTGTACCATTTTCAAATTTAGGAAAAATTCAGCCATTCCTTGTCTCAATTCTAACTAATGCTGCTCTTCTCATGGACTTCCATTGTCACCTGACTAAATCAGAAGTTTCCGGCTACCTGGCAGGTTATTGGGATGTTAACTCTCACAGTAAGTGGAAAAATTCGACTTAAAAACCTGATTTTTTATGTAAAAGGCTGTAACTGTATTGGAAATAGGCAGTTGTGTTACTTTTGTTTCCAGATCTACAAATCACTCATGCTTTCCCTTGCCGTTGCACAAAATCTGACCGAGAGAACGCTCTCCAAGTGGAAAGTGAGATAGCGAAAAAAATAGAAAAGGAAAAGTTGACACTTGTCGGTTGGTATCATTCACATCCCTTTACTGCAGCGGCTCCTACTTTGAGAGACGTCGACGCTCAGCTAGACTACCAGATAAAGATGAAAGGGACCAATGATAATAGTTACACGCCATGCATAGGAATTATTATTTGTAAGGAGACGTTTTAAAAGTACTGTCATACTTCTTCAAGCAGATAGAGCTTTCGTTTCGCATTCTCTAGCTCTAATATTTTTTATGAAGCATTGAATGTTTTACTCTTTTACATCCAAATCAGATAACTAAAAGCAGGATGGGCCAATTTCTTCATTTAATCACAAAGCTATGGATTATTGAAATTTACTCAGTATAGCTATATAACAAGTCAATTGGTCCAAATTATGAATTTAAAATCCAATGAATGTTATGAAAGTTAATCATGAACACAAGTTAAAAAGAATATTCCAAAACTGGCACTTCCCTTGATATTATATGCCAGCCAAGGTATCTCATTTCTATTTCATTATACCTCTTCTTTTCAGCCCCTTACAACTATGAAAGCGCATCCCTCGAGTCTTCCATTATCGCCTACTGGGTGATCCCACCCCCCGAAACAAGACCCAATGAATACGGCAAGCCGATGCTGATGTCATACAGTGTCATCCAGGATTCCGTCCTCGCGCCTCACATCAAGGAAGAAATGCTAAGCTGTGTGGAATATTACAAGAAAGAATGTGACTTTGTTAATTTCACAGACTCTTACCTGAACAATACTTGTTACTTAGACAAGTTGAAGACGACACTGATCTCAAAGTTTCCACGTGACGAGAGTGAAACAGACTTATGGAAGTTTATAAGGGAAAGCCTGGGAATAGCTGCGGAGGAAAAGGAGCAGTTGCTTTCAATTCCTAATGTCAATAAAACAAATCAGTTGTTACCAAACATTCCATCAGTTAGTTTAAATTCGAATCTCATGCTTCCGACTGACTTATCAAGTATTTTATTCAATTCAGGAAAGTTTCCCAGCGCTAGTAGTCTCTTGGGGCTTCCTGACCCAATGGCTCACAGTACGTTAGCTGCGAACAACATGTTCCTACAAACGAACTTTTTCAAAATGCAAGAGTTATTGAAACCTTTATCTGCCAGCAGCCCAATCCCGAGCAAATCGAAAACGTCCTCGGCATCATCTTCGCCATTGAAAATCCCAACGACTGACACGAAACCGTTCAAACCGTCAGACTTCTCCTTTGATCTCCTGGGCTTGAAGAGCAAAATGGATTTCACAATGCCGAAGGAATTCTCAGTGAGCGACTACATCACCTCGTTGAGCAAGTCGAGCATCCCTGACTTAAGTTCGAGTAAGAATTCGACAGACTTCATGTTTAACTTAAGTAAATCGAGTGACAACGGCGAGAAACCGACAAAAGTCCCAAAAATGGACTTCTCGACCGAGGCATTGTGCAAAAGTTCCATTTTTGAAGGCGGCAGTGAGGAACCGACTGATCTGAGAGTAGCTGCTTCTGAATATAGTCAGAATACTAGCTCCAACGTGTCGAATATTGAAACGGAAGAAAAACCACTGAATCTCACAAGTGAATAATGAAAGAACGTGGAGGAACAGTAAGAGACAGCGTGAATTTGTAAAGGCTGGGGACGTACATGGTAAGCTACTGGTGATCTGACTTGTTCATTTGATTTATGGTAATATTTAAGTGTTCGGAATTACTGTGGATTACCACTTATTGATAACACAATAGAAAAGACAGGAAAATAAGTGTTGACATGACTTGTTTACTCCATGATCAATTTTAATTGTGAGTACAATAAAACAAACACCCTACATAGTTATTTAGAATATTTGTGATTTATTTTCGAAAATTACCAAGTAATTTTTTAGAAAGTATGATCTTTAAATGGCGTATGGACTTGAAAATGTCATGCTTTAAATGCCTCATTAACTCTTGTGAAGGCTAAAGGTGAAATAATAACATCCATATTACCATTTTTTGTATATTTTAATCACTAGTCGCTTGACAAAACTATAGATGTTTCACTTAAAAGTACAGGTATTCAAACAATAAGCCAGTACTTGTTTTTGAGTTTTGCTATACCTAACTATTAATGCTTACAAAATATCTATCAGTGTAGAGTAATAAATTATTCAGGATCATCGAATGTGCAAATATTTAATATACTAGCGAACTAACAAAGTTTTGTAGGTAAGGTACAAGACATCCTCTCGTTTTAACAGGAAATTTAAGTTTAAAATTAGTTTACATAATAAAAGAAACTAGCCAGGGGCCAGACTTCATTATTATGTTAAAACAAATTACTTCTGATTAGGGGCCGGTTCTTTGGGTCCTGATTAAACATCGGATTAAGTTAATTTCCGATTAAAACAGCCAACCAACTAAAGTACGACTACTTTCGTCTGTTATTTATAACTGCGATTCAGTTGACTGGCTGTTTTAATCGGGGATTAACTTAATCTGATGTTTAATCAGGACCCAAAGTACCGGCCCTAGGTCTCTTAGATTTGCATTAAATATTAGTACTATATAATCTAGTGATTTCTGCACCTCCATAGTCCTGACATTTCAATTATTCTACATTGATAGAAAATAGATTATACTTCTTATTAAATACATGTTAGCAGATTCTTACAAAATTTATAAAAACGCGTTTAAATTACAAAATGAAATAACCAGTGAAATTCAGTCTTTGATTCATTGTAATTATGGTTTCCTTCAACAAGCCTAAATTATTAAAATATATAGTTTATCAAGACTCACATACCGACCATGTAAATGTTAACCTATTAGACACCATAAGAACTTTTTTTTTATGTAATTACACATCGAAATTTACTTTTTAATTTTTTCCTAGCTTAAGACCTTGTGTTGATGACCAGTATTTGCGAAAATTGTACATTTCGTATCCATTTTCAAAACATTTCAAATAGTCAACTTCAATTATTAGTGAAAAATACTCTTCTCCCAATTATTGACTCCACTATGTTCTTGTCCTTTTTATCCAGGTTTCCAATTTCCTATATACTTTATACTTTTAGTCCTTATTATAGGAATATGACATCATGATCTTTACTACCAATTTAAATCTTGACAGGCTGTATTAATAGATTTTTTATTAGGAAATATAATGAAGTAATAAATAACATACATATGACATGAAAAATAATTACTTTGTTACAATAAGAAATATGAGTTTATTAATTTATTAAACTATTTTTAAGTCGGGCTTGTTTCTGTGAACATTCCACTTTGTCAATCCTGCCACAAGTGCTCAAACTTCTTTGGTATAATCAATTTATAACATTCATTCTCCAATCCGATCCTCAACAACTCTTTCACCAAATCCCATTTCTGCAACTTCTTACTGATCGTAATCCTACGATTCTCCTCCTTCCCCTCACTTTTAGATTTTAAATTATATTTTGCGGCTACAGTATGAATCTGCGCCCTCTCTTCCTTTGTGAAACTCGAATCGAAGGCGAGCGTCGACATTTTAGTCGAGTACGCAAAATCTTTCAATATGTCCTGGACTTTTGCCAGAACATTTGTACTTCCAAGGCCCTCTTTCGTAATGTTTTCAGATAGAATTTCTGCGACGGACTTTTGTACTCCCTGTTCTTTCGCGCCGAGGCCTTTGCCGCCCCATCCCATTTTCAGCATCATTTGGTGTGCTTTACTACCCTCCATGGAATTTGAGGGTCCCGGTTGGGTTTCTGGTTGTGCACTCTTCTCTGTTGAAACCTGAAATAAATACAAACATACCGACAACATACTTTGAAAGAATAAGGTTGTACTTACTTCCTCGTAACACTTTTTCTTGATTATATGAAAACAGTTATCTTTGAGGTTATTAATAACAATTTCACATAAAGCTCGTTTGGATTGCTGTTTTCCTTGTACATCAGTCTCTGCAAATTTCTTCCCGTTTATACACAACTCGCTAGTGTTATTTGTGTTGTTTTGAACAATATTCATAGCCAAATTATTAACCGAGTTGATCGTGTTCTGCAATAACGCAGTCGGGTGTTCATCATTATTGATGAAAACTAATTCCCCAATAAACTCTTGACTCCTCACTGCATTCACGATGGTCTCGATCTTCTGTTCGAGGGGTGAAAGCGGTATCACTATATCACTTTCGATCGGATTAGTTCTGTATGGTGGTGGTGGTCGGTAATCTGGGGCTTTGCGAGGTCTGTAGGGGTTGTGGCGGTAGTCTTGTCTGAAGTTACTTCCATTTTGTTGACGATTGAAATTGTGATCATTTAAGTAATTCGTTTGGTGGGGATTCCTACAGGATCCCCTATTGTAATTAGGTCTCGAGTAACCGAATCCTCTGGATCGCTTTGAGTACTCCATTAGAAAGAAATACACTGTTTTTCACTGTATACAACAAATACGTTTTAAATTTAAACCCAAATAAGTAGGCTAAATTACGCTTTTACGATTTGAGGTTAAAATTTCTTTCGCACAGAACACAGAACATCAGTTTAAGTTTAGAAAATGTATGTTTAATGATATACATGTTCTGTGTGTGAAGTCGTATTCCATTTGTCACTACATATTAATTGAAACAATAAGCATAGTAATTTTCGACTATCATTCATTACCCAGTAAATTCAGAGGTCAATACATTTTTTTGATATTTCAGGTTGGTGTGATAATTTCGTGACATTTCGTATTACAATTAATAAATTTTCATTCGTCACGACATACGAATAACTTGCTTCACCTGCTTACTAACTAGCTTGGACGAATTAAGTTAATGAAGCAATGTTTAAATTGTTCGCTTAAATAAACGTCTTGTTTTATTAATCTCATCCAGTGCCGGCCAACATGCAAGCATGCACTTTACCGTAATTTTTTCAACTATGGTTGAATCTTACTTCTATTGCGGCGAATGATTACAAAAATTGCGACGAATGGAATTACGCTTCGAAAGAAAAAGAGCGAAAGAAGACTAATTAAAATACCTGCTTTAAGGACAATTATGTCGTTGTACGAAACTGGACTAATTAAATAGTGATTAAATTCAGTGACTAAGATACGCACCAGCCAGCGGGTGATGGATATTATGAAGCAAACAGTTATTCGAGATTCAATTAAAGCATGAAATTTATTGATTTGATCATTTTAAGGGTACGAATAAATATTAAATGGAAATGCAACGTACTGTGAAAGGAGAACATTTGAAGACCACTCACGTTGTGTGATTAATTTTTGATCTACAAGGGAAAGGTTGGTAAGCCACAAAATATATTTATATCAAATAGTTTTCTTGTTATTAGTCGTGAGTATTTGAGATATATATTTTTAAGTGATATTTTCTCTTTTACGAAAGGCTTACATATTGCACGGCGTGACACTATTAATGGAGCATATGGTATGCGACATTGATAGTCGTTGTAGGTATCAACGAAAAATATTTTTATTTATAAAGAGTAAACGTAGTTTTCAAAAAGCGAATACAGAGTTAACATACTAAAGAACACCAATAAACAAGTAACGCATTTAGGTGATCAGTTGATGTGGTTAATCAGTGTTATGCATAAGCAGCAGTTATTTTGCGAAAACTTATATCAGCTGCATATACCTAATGTCAAACTATGTACTAACGAAGACGTTAATATTGTACTTTAATAAGTAAGCAAATGAGTGTCCAAATAAAGTATGCTGTCATGTCTGCGATTGAATCTGTAAAAACGGTATCAAATTCAAATCAAAAATTGCAAGGAATTCATTAATTCCCTCGAAACCTATTTTTTGACGGTTGGGTTTACGATATCGAAAATTGTATTATTTTGTATTCGTGCATGTCATCTCTCCATCGCCTCATCGAACTGATTGTACCGTAATTTACATAAAATATGAGTCGAACGCTCAGGTTGTATAAGTCATATCGTCTCAGGTTTCAACTTTATCGATCAGAGTTTCGCGGACGGTCTCAAGTTCCATCCCAACCAGTTTCGACCGCGATAAGGGTAAATCATGCGACAAAACTTTTAGCGTTCGTGTAGACTACACGCGAATACCATGACATGGACGGATAAGCGGAGTCAGAATAAAAAAAGGATAAGAACCAACGGGGATAGAAAAGGTTCGAGAGATGTACGCGTACGCGAGAAATTTTTTCCGTAAATCATAGTTGTCGATCTTTCGTCCCGATCGATGACTGCGAGATAAATCGACTCCGGGGCTCCGGGCACGTCTCTCTCTTTCTCTCTCTCTCGTCCGTTGGCGATGTGGTATAAAATGCAGAAACCAAACCGAGCATAAATTTAAATTTTATGTCTATTTCGCGAGGCTTTGAAGCCATTAACGTCAGCGAATCGCCTTGAGGATGCACATCAATTTATGTACGGACAATGGCGACATCGATTCAGCAGAACGAGGGAAGGAAGGGTACCTAACCTACCTCTTCGTAGGTTCTCCTCGGGAAAAAGAATTAAAGGGATTTCAGCGGTCTGCCGAAGATGTTAATAACCTCACTAGTGAACTGTGATCAAATTTAACCGGTACCGTAATAGGCCCGATGCTAATCGATGACATCTCTGACCTACGACTGACCCGACAAACGACAAAGATTATTCAGAGCGGAAACCACGAGAAATACCTACCTCTGTTCTCTTGAGTAAGAGAAGATTGTTATATCCACCACCACCACCTTTGAAACAGTTTGTTTTGCAGTTACTCGATAAGAAAGGACGCGATATATACACATTCAGAGCCTTGGAAAAGTTTAGATATCCAGATTCATTTATGATTAAAAGTGAGGAAACCAAGGCGCCATTAGCTTATGCGTGTTTAACTCTTTAGTTAATATATGACAAACGTGTTATTTCGATATGCCTATAGCTATCTCTTTGACTTAAGACGGCCTTGTTCATTTAGCACCTAAAAGTAGAAAAATAAACATGTAGAACTGAAAAACATAATTTAAAGAATAGAAGACTGTTAAATTCCTGACAGTAACCTCAACATTCCATTTTCGGTTTTCCAAAAAATCGATGAAATTCGATTAAAAATAAAGAAGGTGTAACTCGCGAAACTTAATGAAATTGTTGTACTGCCCTTTTTAACACGAGTAGGTACATTAATAAATATTATACGATGGTCCCATTGAATTCGTAAGGACTTAAAGGTGAGTTTATAAATTCAACTAAATTAAAATTAAGAATTAACAATTAACAACTATAGACTTAAAGGGGGCGTTTATAAACATGATTAACTTTAAATTAATAATTTCATTGTATAGTGTTTCGTACTAGACGTTCCAGGTAAAGGAAGTGTTAGATTGGAGATTTCCAGGCATGGCTCTCCAAGCACCTTCTTTTATCTTGCCATTGGCATCTAGAGTATCGACAAATCAAGTTGGGCAATATCTCCTCTCTTCAATATGCAAATCTTCCTCTCCTTTTTGTAATAAATTATGGAGAACAATTGTGGCCAATATAATTTTTTCATAAGTTTCTGCTTTTGCAATTATAGGATTCCGTAAGTTTCTTCAACGCTGCGCCAATATGCCAAACGTATTTTCAATGGTTCTACGAGCTCTGGACAATCTATAATTGAAAATATTCTTGAACTCTCGTAAGTACTTTCCAGGATAGGGTCTCATGATATTTTCGTGGAGTGGAAATATCTGGTTTGCTACAAGGAAGTTAGGCAAACACCGATGTGTTCCCGGCAGCTTTTTTTGAGGAGGAATTGGTAATTCTTTCTGTAGCAGCAACTGGCCAAGTATTGATTCCCTTAATACTGAGGCATCATTGTTTGAACCTGGTACACCGACATCCACCCATTGAAATTTATAATAGCTATCACAAATAGCCATTAAGGTGATGCTGCGATATTTAGAAAATATGTAAAATCGATTATACTAGTAACCAAATCATACCTGAAAGACTTCTTGTATGAAAAGTAGTCACTCCCAGAGTACTTCGGCGACTGAATGTTCACCAACTTGCCATCAATAGCCCCAATACAGTTTGGCATATTCCATCTGAAGAACCTATCACTAGCTTCGCGAAAAGTATTTTCAGTTGGCGAAGGCAACACTATGGGAGAAAGTACTTGCCAAGTTTCAGCGATTATTAACGAAGCCGTGGTTTTTCCTATGAAATTATTAAAAGCTATCTCTTGAAAAGAGCATCCTTCGGCTAGGTAGCTGTAATATAAATAGTGGTTATACTCCTACTTTTCATTTTATTTATTGCCATACTGTAAAGTCATCGCTAATCCTTGACCAGGGGAAATGGAATCTATTCTTGTACTTCTCTGGATAAATGGTTCAATGAGAGACAACACACAATTGAACATTTCAGGGCTCACCCTGGTGTACTTAAAAAACTGTTCCCTATCATTCAGTTCAGCATACTTAACGATATTTTTATACACACTGGTTTTTCTTCGATTTTTGTTCATCGGGCGTATCTTAAATCTCCGATTTCTTCGCTTCTTGATGATTCCACTTGCAAACAAAGTTGTAGTCACCAATAAAAGAACACCCATCATTTCTACAACTTTTTCACTATCCATATTGATAGCAATTGATAGTTTAGAGGTTAATGCTTAAAACTGCAGATGAGATTTTCCTGTATTTATCTTTCTTAATTCTTAGTTGTTAATTTAATTCTTACTTTAGTTGCGTTTATAAACTCACCTTAAGGACTTGGAATTCCAATATTGAAGAACTCAAATGAGATAAAATTTGCTCAAATCAAATAAATGTTTTACAACGAAACGACGTTCAACAGTAATCTGAAGAACTTAGAAGAAGTGAACAGACTTTAGGCGTTGTCACTCATTTACTTAGCATAAGGTGCAGAGAGAAACTGATTTTGGATTATACTATTTCACGTTCCATAACACTTAATAACTCTTGGTAAAATAGCACTTTTGAGAAATAAATATTTCTCCTCCCATAGGCTTTATTTTAAAAAAAAAAACAGATCCATATATATATCATCGTTGCCAAAAATCCGCTCTTCTCCGCATAAACCGCATCTGCATGTAGATATGCGTCGAGATGTGGGAGTGGCGGCGAATATTATATTACAGGTTTAAGGAGTCGACGACCTCATTGGTGGCTGAGCACGACATGTGTACCGGACGATCAAAAGAATGGAACTTGAGGAAATTCAATAAAATACAATAATTTTTCCGGTCAGAGGGAAAACCGAAACAAAAACAAAAGAATATTGGCGCTTCACCTTACTGGGTGTATTCCAATAGGTGAAATATGTTCCTGTAGTCAATTGAATCACGTGACAGAAAATAAAACATTCCGGATGGATGGAAAAAATTGAAAACACTAAACATTGTGAGCTAACTGAACATAATGATCAAAATCGTAATTTTAACCGTTTGGGAGACATCGTGGGCCTTTTGTATCATTATGGTCACATATTTTTTCCATTAATTGATTCAACCACGAACAACCTTTCTTTTCATAACGTGGTTTAAATCAAGTTTTCCATTAAAGTTTATGAGGTAGAGTAGCATTGAAACCATTTCATTTTTCGCCTAAAGCAGGGTAAAGGTTATAACGAGAACTTTACTTTGTAGCTATTTTATTATTTTAACGATATCCTATAGATGCTCACATATAGCTTGTTAATAATGAAAATATCAGCATATCACATAGGCCTAAGCAATCTTTAAGTACATTTGAATATACCTATTCTTCAAAGGAAACATTGGAGATGTGCGTAAGAACATTTTTTAAAGGCACATTCCAGGTTTAATGCCAGTTTTCGCAAAATCTTACTATTGTAAGGAAATAGACATCTCTGCTTACTAAACATAATTAATGGGAAAATGATATCAAAGAATGTTTCTGAATTCATAAATAGAACAAGGATATAAATTTTAAACAGCTATTTTAAGGTGGAATTTTTGTTGCACTGTAATCAAACTTCTTAAGAGATTATGCAAACGGAATTAAATCTAACGAATTAGGTAATGGACAAGGAATCCACCTACTTATCCTCTACCTACACCAAGTGAAAACGCAAACTGTTAAAATACCGAACGCTTTTGCATTGTTTTTTCAAAGATGTTAAAAAGTATCACGAGTTACATGTCACATCAATCACAGAATTCGAACGGCAGTCCATCAACATCATCCAATAAACCACCTGTCGCGGATAAATCAAAATAGAAATTGATACAGTGGAAGAACAATTGCCACTTTAATCAGAGCAACAGCAGCAGCAGCGGCTATCCCGTCTGCAGATAGAGTCTCTGTCTCTTTCTTATAACAACTAGTCGTCCATAGTGACGAACGGCCATCGTTTAAAAAGTAAAAGATGATGTCGATTGTGACGTCCCGTCACGATTTATCGTCGCTCTCCATGCCGGGCAACCTAATCTAGCATTCTAGCCTAGCTCAGCCTGATTCCGGAGCAGATGTCCCGTACCGGAATTGTCGTATCCATACGATGCGATCGATAGTACGTAATTAGTTGTTAGGAAACGGTGCTGTGACAGGTGAGAAATCGCTCCACTATACTTACCGTTACCGGCGATAAGCGGCGCTTCGTACGTTCCTCAGTCGGAAAATACGATACATAAACATAAATGAAATCTAATGGATTATTGTGAAGCGAGCACGACGTTACGACGATCGAGGGTACTTTTTTTCTGTACGTGCAGTTGATTGATCGATGCATGAAGACGTTTCGCTAACGGACTCCTCGCCAACTGGTAATGGCTCCATTAGCGTTTTGCATTTCAACTAATAAAAGGTTTTTGGTACCTATAGGTAATTTTTGTTTTGGCGGAGGAACTGAAATTGAATTTTCAGCGTCTTCGTTTGGGTCGCGTTGGTCACAATTTTATGCTAATTTTTTTTATTACAAAAGCGCATATTTCTATGTACCTACAATAATTTAATCAAGGGCGACATACGTTTAGAAAAGTTTATAATAATAATATATAATAAACACTTTGGGACAAACTTCTAATAATGAGCTTTGTTCATTCTAATTATTTGGTTCGTCATTGTTCAAAGTAATGCCCAATGCCGAAAATATTCTTTATAAAGTTACACAATTTACCTATACTCTGTTTAAAACAAATCCCGATGCACATCATTTTAATGACGTCAGAATCATGCAATATACTACCAACTTAATATAGTCACAGGACATCACAATTTATGCGTTCCGTGTATACCTATTTTATGACCGTTTGCACCAGTTACACTTAACCCTAAGTAACACTTTAATTCGAAAAATGATGTGCACATGGTGACATTTCACCACTAAGCCCACCTTAGTATGAGGTTTAACTAAGCCAAAATATTCTCGGTTTAACTGGGGCTTAACCTTGTTGTGTATAGAGGTTTTGACGGTTTTGTGCTGTTTATTTTAAAAAGCAAAGAAATGTTGCAAATATTTGAGGATGATGAAGATATTTTTGAATAAAATGCAGTTAATTTAATAGAATTTGAAATACCACGTTGAATCTACATCAGAGAAGAATATTTTTATTCATTTGATGATGTTACCTGTTATTAAAGGTTTCGAATCTCGAAAGCAACGACACTTTTGTCGTTGGAAGAAATTGAGGAACATTTAGAATATCCTTGTGATTTGTAAGTATCTTATACAATATGTAAAATAAATATTTCTGGATTGTTTAGTTGGCATTTCATCATATTTGCATTAATTTTTTAGGAACAACAGTCTAGCTCTAACAGTCTATAACAACAACAACAAAAAAATATAACCACAATGCCACGAGCTGACTAGTTGTCACGTGACAATTCAATCACGGAACATGATAATTCCAAGTGCCACCAACCTTCCACCGTACCCTAGCTAAATATTTTTTAAGTGCAACTGGTGCAAGTCACACAATTTTAAGCTGGGTTTAAACATTAAGTATCACTTTGCTATGTACTGATTTAAGTAGAATTGGTGCAAACGGGCATTAGGTTGAAAATACACATATAACTATAGTCCACATAACCATATATATTGTCAACCTAAAATATACACGGAACACATAAATTGCGATGTCCTGTGACTATATTAAGTTGGTAGTATTGTATAACTCTGACGTCATCGAAATGACGTGCAACGGGATTTGTTTTGAAAAGAGTATACTTATACAATTTTTAATCAACGATACAATATATCCTTTATCAAAAAGTATCTCAATTTCGTCACAGTACTTGTTTAATAAAATGTTCAGCACATATTTTACGTTGAAAGGCAAAAAATAGGTCAGCATTCTGAATCCATATAATATTTGACACTTATTAAAAGGAAAAAAGAACAGCTTCTTACAAGCAATGTCAATTTTTACAGATTTTCGGGCAATCTCGCTCATGAAATTTATTGAATTCCCATTAATGTTTTGAATGTCCATTTGATCGCATATGAAAAACAGTTCGTAATTACATTTTTTTTTATCTTCGTCATAAATTGGAAATTATCTAGAAGTAATGACCACCTTTGTAACGGCACTTTTAAATTATCCTCGCCGTACGTAATGATTTGTCATGACTAGTGATAAAAACGTGACCTTTTCGACGGTTTAACATGTTTCGTTTAAATGATCGTTCAGCGATACACTTCTGGAAATTTCTAAATATCAGCGAATTCTCTTATCAACGGTTTACTTGTGTATGTATTTGCAAGTGCACGTAAACATTTAAATATTCGACAAGTGAAAAATATACCATTCATACGTAAACAATACACATTGAAGAGATATTGCGTAGCAAACGGTGACCATGTTGAGAAGAGTCGTAATTTGTATGGTTGTGATTTCCGTGATCTACAGCAAACCCGTACAAGAAGGTAAGTTGATGGGTAAGCGGTTGATTTGTATGTGTCAAATTTATTTATTACTTATTGTCGAGACGACCCAATTAACGTTATCGATTAATTAAGAAATGACATTTTTGTAGCGCAAGGTTACAATAATGCATTCTTCGGGTTAATTTAGTGAGACAATAAACAATATTTTGATGTAATGTTTCGTATTGCGTCAGATACAAATTTGTTTGTTCGATTACATTTAATGTTTTTCTCAATTATCTTATATTAATTAGTAAATCACTGGGACACGGTTAATTTTTTTTAGGCTTGAAGCAATGTTACGGTAAGGATTGTCCGGAGGAGACGCGCGCCTGCGAGAAACTCAGCAGGATCTCCGAAGACAAAAAACATATTTTATCCGACATAAGATGTCTGGGACTTCAAAGTAAGTTCTTGTTTTTCGAGAGATAAAGAACCTATCGATTGTCCTTTCAGATAATTTCCTCGAGAATTTCACCGAAACCAAACCGAACCCGTTCGGGCCGAACGCCTTCTTCCAAGGCTACAGCTATACGGGGGTGTTCAGTTATAGCAACTCCAACGACGGCAACTCATTCGAGCCGAATTATCACAGGGACAAGGAACCAGTCGAAGGCGACGTCAACAGCAAAAAGAGCGAAGTCGAAGTGTTCACCGAGTAGAGGGGAATACAGAGATTGAAACATAATTTGTAATCATAAATATTTATTAATAAATAGTAGTTAGCGACGTGTGAGGAGTGTACTTTTCAATTTCCCCACAGGTTGTCACTCGGTCTGTTGGTTTTCGCTTGGTCTACTACGGAATACGAAGTCCTCTCGTAGAAAGTGTACGGATCCCTCGGGTTCGCCTCTTGGAAATAATAGTCTTTCATGGAACCGTCTGTGGAGGAAAACGTACAAAGGAAAGGGTTACTTATGTTTATTCGACTTGTAGTTTAGACTAACCCAACAAAAAGAAGAAAATAATCATCATGTTTAGAACAGATACGACGACTTTAAACCCTATGGACATCATAGACAGTGATGAATGTTATATTACAGTGTAAACTCTCTATAACAAAACTGTCTATAACGAAAAACCTCTATACAGTGAAAAATGGTTAGCTGTGTTTGGTTTATATATATTGTTTAATTTGTTTCTTATTCTTTGTAACGTAAACTCCCTGTAACATAAGAAATTACTATAGGTCCCTTGAGTTTCGTTATAGAGAGGTTACACTGTATCACACCACTATCATTAATTTTATATTATTGAAATATATTATATTTGAAATATTATTATATTGAAATATTATATTATTGAAAATACGCCTATTTTAAATACGTTATTTGTTCAAGCTACTTACTGTAATCGTTCAAACAGGTAACTGTGACGTCGAGGTATTTCTTATCGTATGAAGTTTTGACGTGTTTCTTACAGTTCGTTGTTCCAGCTGGGCAAATTTGGCTATAACATGTCGTTTCACCTAAAATAAAAATTTCCATTTCAATAATTGAATCATTAAATTTAATAATTCATCTTCATTTCTGAAATATAATATGAAACCTACAACAGTAATACTTAAACCAGTTGTGCCATTGATACTAGGTATGATTTTTTAAAAAAGTACTCTACTGACTGTTAAATACTTACCGATGTAACTGGGATAATCCGGCCGTTGCATGGACGACCCAATGCACGAAACCAATACTACCAAAACCAAAACTAGCGTCGTTACCTTTCCCATTTTCGCAATTTTTCCTAAAAAAGACGTTCTCTACTCTTCGAGCACCGATCGATCTCGTATTTGTACCGTCCCCAACGGAAGATATTTCACAATTTCAACGTTCCTTTATCGTTTTGTTTTGCATTAATTTATCGACTCTGAGAAGTAAATAAGAGATGATGACGTTTAATTAAAGCGAAACTGACCCTGCAGTTATCGATAACGGTTTCCAGGACGAGAACAGCGTGAAATTTACAAATAAACAGGTCTGGGAATTAATTGGTGTAATTGATTTATTTTTAAATTTTCTGTACTTGAGACTCTTGACGAAATTACTTGATAAGGATTCGATATTGATTTACATATGTGAAGTGGCACTTTTTTGTTTTTATTTTTGACACGTTCAAGACAAGTAAATGAACCAAAGTATATGTATTTATGAATTGAATTGTTCATCACAGAGTGTTGTTATCACTGTAAACCTTCGAAGCAGAAAGAATACTGTGGTAAAGCATGAAATTAATCTTCATCTTATAACTGGTACAATTTTCGGTTGATAAAGAAATCCCCAAGAAATACCAATTTTTATTACCAATAAAACTATTAGTAATTACTGGGAGTCACGAAGTATCGTAAACGTACTGTTATGGCCTTGTATTTGCGAAAGTTCTTATGTGTGTTCCATTTCGGTTACATATTGAAATTTATGAGAATACACAAAACTCTTATTTCTTTTTTGAAAAAATTACATTTCATTTAAATTTAATTTAAAATATCTCTCTTAGTACGATCCTGTCCTGTTCCAAGAAAGACGTGCCGCTATGCAAAATTGAAACCTACCTGAGCGTTGATTATACCGCACAGCGAATTCCCATGTGTGATTGTTTTTTGTTTGAGGATTCTTCGTACAAGGGTGCCGCGGATTTTTCCTTTTTTCCTGGAAAAAAGTACGAAAAGTACCCAAAGAGACTCTATTCTCGTCTGAAACATAGCGAATTACACAAAAAAAAATTGTTACATTACACAATACCTACCTACAATATATCAAACGAGGAAACTAGTTTACGAATGTGTTAAAACAGTTAGGGGAATGCGTTTGAATGGACACCACAGCTAGTTAAAAACACGTTCTAAATTAATACTAGTTAGAATAACCGGAGCGTCAGAACTTAACGAGCTTGAGTCTTGAAAATCTTGAAGATTACAATGAGAACAAATCGACGATTTGCCAAATTGGGAGAAGCACTTCAATCAAAACAGTTTGTAATTTGTGGAAATTCGAAAAGTTTTCCTTCCCAATTTAAAAAGAAGCTAAAGTTCAATTAAGTAACCAATTGAAAGTTGGGAGTACCGCGCTGCATTATCACTGTAAAAGATTTCTCAATTTAAATAGTGTAAATCGTTTAAACCATATTGTAACGTTTATTTACACTGTTCTAATTACTATACTTACTACACACTACTTAATTTATCTTAACTATTCCCTAACTAATTAATTTATATAGCACTCCAATTATTAATTTATTTATACGCTCTCGCTTTTCGCCTGTTTGCTATGTCGCGGCTTCACGTCTAATTCTCCTCTCCGACCGCAAGCCCGCTTATATTCATTTCTCAATTGTATTCTCGATAATTCCACAAAGAACTCGATTCATCTCTATATAATAATGTTTACCTAGGAAACGTCCAGAAGGTCATAAATCACTTTTCCTTAATGAGATATGTTGCGGGAACGCTCGGCACGGTTTTTATTGCTCGCCGCTGCGCTTAATAAGCGTAGCCGCGTTCCTTTGAGGAAAGCCGCCGAGGTCCGACAGGAATAAACACATTTCGCTCTGCTGTTTACATTTCGCGTTACAATATCAACAAATTTTGAAATTGGGAAGGCACTAAGTAGTACCATCGCACGCGACGTCAAAATAATGGCATTGTAGGTCAAATAATTCTTAATATTTGGATAAATCCTCTAAGTTCTTAAAGTGGCGACTCATTGTTGATGTAAGGGAAAAGAAAGTCTTCACCACCATCAAAAAAGTTTTAATTAAAATAGGTGACCGGTTTCGGCCGTAGCCATCATCAGACCTAAAATTTTTATGTACATAGAAACGGAAACGAAAAATGTAAAAACATATTACCAATCATGAAGATGTGACAAACTACATAAAAATAAGGTTATGTCGTACACCAACCGAACAATAACCGCATGGTACCATCAAATTTCCCAACCTCGATCTTCACGGAGGGATGAAATCAAACAAAAACCTTCAAATATCTTCAGTCCTTCGTCAAATCTTGATGCGAGAATGAACAGTTAGAAAGTTGTGAAATAACCTTTACACATTAACGAATAACGACCACGAGGCTCGGATAGAACAACAACAACGAAAGGCGTATGTCAAAGTCAAACAGTCAACCATCGTATTCACAAACATCAACATAAAACATGAAATAATCTCAAAACTACTTAGTCATGTACGAATAAAATTATATTGTAAAGTGTAAGATATAGAAATGTTGTGTTAAAAACAAACTAGAAAACGGAAAAAACTAAACAATTCTTAAGCAAGGGGAATACTCTTCATACAACCAAATCTTAAACTCAAAACACAAGTCCAAAATTCGATGGGAAAAGGAACGTCCCCCACAAAGATCAATTACTTATGTTTTAAAATGTTGGAAACAAACGAAACAATCGGTGACGCGTCCAAATTTTTTTGGTCATTTAAGAAATCTTGATCGTCGGAATGAATTAAAATCTCCAAAGTTTCTAATGCATTTAAATGTTTGTTTCGATCCTCAAAATGTAAAGGGGTAAACGCACTCTCTAGAATAAGCATATGTTTTTCGGCTAAGACATGATTGGCAAACGTTGAAGGCGTGTGGTTTATATCGGAAGATTGAAATTTAATCACCCATTTTTCATGTTCTTTTAGTCGAGTTACAAATTGGCGCCTCGTTTGGCCAATATAATAAGCATTGCAAGAATTACATGTTAGTTTATATACCCCGGATTTCAAAATTGAAGGGATTGAATCTTTATTAAGGCATAAAAACGACCTGAGGTTCAACGATGTTCTAAACGAAATATAAATGTCATGTTTTCTAAAAATCTTAGCCAAAGTCAAAGAAATAGGTCCGAAATATGTTAAACTCCTGAAAATATGTGAAGTTACTGTCGAAGAAATGTTAAAAGTTAGGTTAAATTTGGAAAAATATGAATAGTAGAATTTATCAATTACTTTTAATGGGTAACCATTAACCAATGCCAAATGTCTTATAGTTTCGAGTTCTTTATCAAAGGACAATCTGTCTAGAGGTAAAGAAAACAACCTGGTGAAAAGAGCATGAAAGGCGGACATCTTGTGTTGCCAAGGATGATTCGAATCGGAAGGTATTAAAACATCTGTGGCCGTATCTTTCCTATAAACTTCAAACGACAATGAATTGTTATTTCTCTTAACGAGAATATCTAAAAAGGGGATTTGACCATTATTTTCAAACTCAATTGTGAACGAAATTTTACTGTGTATAGTGTTCAAATAATCTAAGAAAACTAAAGCATCCTCTTTCTCACCCAAGAACAGAAACAAACAATCATCCACATATCTAACGTATTTAATAATTCGAGATTTAAAAGAAACATGACTTGTGAATCTTACCTCTAAACTGTGCATAAAGATCTCAGCCAAAAATGGGGATAAACAACTCCCCATAGCTAGACCATCCATCTGGGAATAAAATTTGTCATTAAATAAGAAAAAATTCTGGGCCAAGACCAAATCTAATACTTCCAATAAGTTTAAAATGACGTAAGTAGGGATGTTGTTTTCTAAAAGTAAGATTCTCAAGTTGAATAAACATTCTTCAACCGGAATACTAGGAAACAAATTGACTACATCTATAGAAAATAATATACAATTACTTGGTATTTGTATTTGTGACAAGACCTTGGCTAATTCTATTGAATTTTTAACTGAGAAGGGGTTTTTGAAATCAGTTAACTCCCCTAACATATTGTTCAGTATGGACGACAATTTATAGGTTGGAGAATTCATAAATGACACCACTGGTCTAATAGGCACCCCTGTCTTGTGAATTTTCGGTAGACCGTATAATCTAGGAATCATAGGATTCATCCCTAAATCTGAGAATCTGTTGAAGCCCAACAATTTAAATAAATCTGTATGTTTTTTAAAACAATTGTTTAATTTCAATAAATAGCTCTTTAATGGATTGTTCTGTAATAAAACGAATGAACCGTTCTCCAGGAAATCCGTCACTTTTTGGATGTACTGGGACCTATCTAAAATAACGGTGGCATTCCCTTTATCCGCTTTCGAAAACACTAAATTTTCTTTAACTCTTTTTCTAGTTAATGACTGTAGATGAGACCTGTAAGTATTACTCGATAGAACATTGAAACCCTCTGAGAAAATTTTTAGAGACCTGTTAATGTCATTTGTTAATAACGTGGTGTTAACATGTTTCGAGGATTGCACAATGACTTCCGATTCAACAGTTAAGGTTTTTAAAGCATGTTGTTTTTGAGGCTGAGCTAACGGGAGATTAAATTTCAAACCTTTGTTTAAAAGAGTTAATTCAGAAGATGAAAAAGTGGAACTGCTCAAGTTTTTAACTCGTTCATGAAATTTAAACATCGACCTTTGTTCTTTGTTGTTGTTCATAGTGTAATTATATGCTCTAGAATTACTATGACTGTGGGAAACTTGGTGATACCTAACAAGTGAACTCAACTTAACAGACAATTTTTTAAAATAACTATTACCCATGTCAAACACGTATTGTCTAATGTTTTGATCAATTTCATTGAATTCTCGATAGTCAAACTTCGAATTTAATAGAAAAAATAGAAATTTTAGCTTTATGTTAATAAAATTTAAGTTTTTATATAAATCTCTGACTTCTAACCTTAACCAAACCTTCTTAGCTACTAATAACGCTTTCCTGGACGTTGAAGAATTCAGGTTTGACTTTAGAGAAACCGATCTTGGAGTAACGTCTCTTCTTAGGCATTCTTGTAGGAACCAAATCTTCACTAAGGTATGTTTCCTCTTGTACATTGCATCTTGGTAGGCGAGGACCATTGAAGCACGACTAGCTGAACGCAATTTGGATAAATCCTCTAAGTTCTTAAAGTGGCGACTCATTGTTGATGTAAGGGAAAAGAAAGTCTTCACCACCTGAAGACTTTTGAAGACTGAAGATATTTGAAGGTTTTTGTTTGATTTCATCCCTCCGTGAAGATCGAGGTTGGGAAATTTGATGGTACCATGCGGTTATTGTTCGGTTGGTGTACGACATAACCTTATTTTTATGTAGTTTGTCACATCTTCATGATTGGTAATATGTTTTTACATTTTTCGTTTCCGTTTCTATGTACATAAAAATTTTAGGTCTGATGATGGCTACGGCCGAAACCGGTCACCTATTTTAATTAAAACTTTTTTGATGGTGGTGAAGACTTTCTTTTCCCTTACATCAATTCTTAATATGTTTTCGAGTAGATTTAAATTTTTGAAAAGACATGAAAAATGCTGATTTTATGGTCATAATATATGTTATAAATGTTAATCGATCTAGAATTGGGAATGATACGATATCTGAAAAATTTCTTAAAGTCTCAAACCTGCCCAGTTTGTATGATACGTTTTGATATGTTACATTCAATGAATCATAAGAAACAAGACCTTAACCTATTCCAGTTCAATTAAACCAAAATGTCTCCTAATAACTTATCGGACTGTTGTTGTTAAGATACGTTAACGTTTTATTTTTTTTTAATTAATTAGCAATCTCGAACTGGGAATGACACGTCTTGACTCATCGATAAACTCGTTCACCTTCTGATCATATTTGAGTTCCAGTAGGTTAAACTTTAATCAGTTACTCGGTTCCGCAATTTCGAGCAAAGTTATACTTCATAAAACTATTGCAACTTTGTGCCATACTTTGATGGAGTAAGAAAAAATCATTTCGTCGCCACGCATTTAAGTTTTATACACAATATTTACTATGAAGTATGAGGTCAAAGGTAGCTCGACGAATGATTTCACAATACCATCAGAAATTGGACACATAGCGAATAGATAAGCGATCTTCATTTGAGTCGCATCATTCTTCGGAAGGCGAAGAACCTCCCGTCCACCCTCTCAGTGCCTTTTAAACCTCTTGTCAATTTGGTCGATGAAAAACTGGTTTCGGTCATTACACGAGCGACGTCTCTCGTGGTGTGTCTTTGTGGTCGTTTTGGTTGTTGTTTTTTTCCTTCCTTTCTTCCTTTTTCTGCTTCTCTCGAGAGCGAATCTTCGCCGAAAGTGACGTTGAATGGGGGGCACAATCGTATCTTTTGCTATTTAATGAGGGAGATACACAGAAACTCGGTTAAACGGTCAGATAGTCGTTGATCAAAGCACTCGCACCGGTGATACGTTAGTCCGGGAACTCGAGGGGACTCCTCGGATCGGACAACCGGCAGGTAAAGGTTAAAGGGCCAAGAAACGAGAGCATAGCTCGAAACTCGGAATTGAAACTATATGTATTTCGTTGCAATCAAAAAATTTACGAGAAGCAGTAAATCTCGTTTTTACCTATCAAGGAAATCAAAACTTAACAATTATTCTCAATTAAATTCAGTTAATTTATAAATTCTCCATCTTAGAATGCAATGTGTTTTTCTGAGATCATATGTCTAACAGAATACTTCCATGTGTCTTATTTGTCTATTAACCGCATCTTTGTAGATTTGGTAATGTTGATAGGCAGTTTTCGTTCACCGCTCTCCAAAATTATTTAAGATAAACTATGAATTCTTGAGGGGAGAGAGTATACCGAACGAATGCTGTTGATCGGCATCTAGGCAACTCCAATACTTGCAATTACGGCTAGTTTGTAGTTAGAAAAATCTTTTTGATGTAAATGTTGGAGAGAGACAGTTGTGGACAGTGTACGTCCCTGCAGCTTAACTGATTTCAAAGTTGTCGTAATTGAGTCTATTTCATTAGTAGTATAGTATTTCTAGAGTTGATGCCGCATACAAAAGGCACCGTCATTTTTGGCATATATTAAACGGGATAACTATAGTAACATATCCGCAAGAAGCATATCATTAGCATTTCCTATTTGATTCGAACTCTTCTTCTTCGTTTTAACCCTGCTCTGAACTCAAACTCTAGTACTAAGAAGTTTTATTGTCAGTGGGTGATCACATTTAACATTGTCTGAGAACATAGCCCCACAAATAAAAAGTCCGGATCTGTAAATCAGACATGTGAATTCCTATGTATTTTTCACCGCTGAATCCGAATCCGAGCTCAGAATAGGGCCTACACCCCTGGAATTGGCTCCATAGGCAAAAAATGGCCCCTATAAGGTGTGAAACGTGGATTCCCGGATGACGGATGCTCAGGCGAGACTGCATTCCCAATCCAAAGCCGAATTCGTGGTCAAAAAAGTTTAGAGCCGACCGGGATTCACTCTCTGAGATCGGAAAATGGGCCCTCGGGGGCCGGAAAATCGAGATTCGCACCATCACAGAAATCGCGAGATCCCGACCTGCGAATCTCGATTTTCCGGCCCCCGAGGGCGCATTTTCCGACCTCAGGGGGCGAATCCCGGTCGGATCTAAACTTTTTTGACCACGAATTCGGCTTTGGCTTGGGAATGCAGTCTCGCCTAAGCATCCGTCATCCCGGAATCCACGTTTCACACCTTATAGCGGTCATTTTCGGCCTCTTGGGCCAATTCCAGGGGTGTAGGCCGTTTTCTGACCTCAGATTCGGATTCATAGGTGTAAAATACATAAGTATACACATGTGTGATCTACAGATCTGGTGTAATCTAACATTTGAACTATCATGTAAGTCTCATATTTTTAAATGTAGCCTCCTCCTCTCTAGCTCCCGTTTCTGACACTAGCAGTGAGCATTTGTTGTAAATTCTCGCATTCAGAGGTACTGACGGCTGATTTCCAAATAACAAAGTGGCACTACTTTCACTTAAATGTTAAATCACTCCGCGACTATATCATCAACCGCCCAAAGTTCCGAGAAGCTTGACCAACGCCGTTGTGTGGTGTGTATGTGTGTCTCCTTTGTCTTTTTTCTTTCTTTGGTACCGGGTGATGTCGATAGTTTATCTGGACAAACCGCGGAGTTTTTCCGCGAACCCACCATAACCCAAAACCCCACTCAGGTATGGGTTTAAGACCGATACGCTGTCGGTTCTTCTTTTTTGGGCGAGGCACAACGTCAAAAAGTTGGCCGTCCTCGTGGATATCGATAAGAAGGCAGACAGGCAGCCAGGTAGGGTGTACGTATATAGTAACCCCATAGATTAATTAGTAACCCGACTTCGATCAGCCACCACCTGTGTTGAAAAAGCGATCGCGGATGGAGAAATAGCAGCGACGTACCATATTTTATGCGGTTTATCGTATTCCGAGTAATACAATTTCTAAATCCTTCTAGTTATATCTAGTTTTATGCGTCTACGTTATTACTCACCGGCCCACAATTGCGTCGCGTTATGGTGCAAGAGCTGGATACTTTGTAATCCAGAGGCCGAACTGTCTGTCGTTAAATACATAATGTACTTAGAAAAGTATTCGGCAGAAGGTACGAAAAGTTACAGCTGAACTCAGATTAGCCCCGTTTCAATCAAAAGTCCACAATGTGATGGAAAACAAACAGAACGAAAAAATTTGTTCTAAAATACACCATAACTGGGTTATGTCTAAGTCTATATTATCTAAGTTATCAACTTATATCTTTAGGATTATAGCCTTTGATCCGTGTGTGTTGCAAAGTCTTTCGTGATTCACATATTGCCCCCTTGAACCAACAGCATTTCCCATAATGTAATCTTCAATTTCTTTCCAAAACGTCTAGTTTCTATGGATTCTAAAATTAGACTAGTCTGGTTGGTCACACTCGTATGCATTTTCACTGAGTTCCACAAGGCTATTTGTCGGAATAAGATTGATAAAATGTTCATAATTCCTCTTCGCATTTAACACATACCATGAAACTTCGCAACCAATTCCGACACATTCTGACGTCGAACGTGTCGGAATTTGCATAGATTACGTATGTGCTTCATTAACGAATCTTGTCGCTTAATTAGAATATACTTGGCCATGAAATATGGCTTTTGATTGGCTAAACGCAATGAGTTACAAAGTAGTGATCGGAATCTTAAGCTTATTAACGGTTGTAAGGAGAAATATGAGCTTTATGAAACGTTTGCACAGAAAAGCCTTCACAGAAGGGCTTTTCCATAGATTGATTTAACTTAGGTATATATATGACTCAGCCCTGGGTATTTAAAAGAATTAGAATTGCGTCAATTGTCGAAAACGGAATCAGTGAGATAGTTATCAAGAAGAGTAATCCCTTTTTTTAAATTTTCGTTTGCTGTGTTGATCCCAGCTTCATTGAACTTATCCGACAACTTTCCAATGTTTTTTAAGCGAGAATTATGTATTACACTTAAATTTAAACACTCTTCTCGGTTTCCAAGTGTGATGCTTGTTGTATGAAAACCTTATTTAAAAATATATTAAAGAACCGTAGAACCATTAATTTAATTGCCGTTATTACACGTTTCTACATACACGTCAGCCTTGTTATGCCGGAAAAAATCATCAACTGAAAAAACTATGATCCATTTAAAAATTTTCCTCTCTTTCTCGCTTTCTCTCACTTTCAAAGCTCTGGCTAATAACAGCCCATTTTTTTTCGACCTAAACGCCGTTTTCCTCGTGTATCTTTTCTCTCACAAATAATTTTTTCCTCTCGAACCGAGCTGGCTCCCCGTCTATCCGCCTCGAATTTATTCACGCAAACAATACGATAACCTTGTTACTTGTATATCTATCTGTAGGTAACTTGTTATGCAACGACTTTTAGTAACATGCCGAGCGACCGAGAAATATCTATCGCTTCTGCACACAACTAATGGAGATAAAATGGACTCCGTTTAGTTCGGCTAATAGCATGTAATTTATCCGTTGCTTTTTGTTCCGTTCTCGATTCTTCACGGACGAGCGTGAAAAATCTTTATGCGACGCGACGCGACGGCTCAAAGATGGATTGATATTACGAGCACCGAAATGGGGAATTCATTAATCATTACGCGTTCGTAGCTAACGACCAGAGTGCAGAAATGATAGGGAACTAAGGGAAATCGCTGGTACTTTCTTCCTATGAAAATCGAAAGTATTCCATTTGTGATTTCAATAATGACGATTATTATTGAAGACGTATGTGTCTTATTTACTTATTTCTGAATTTTCGAGGAAAAAAGTACACTATTGCCTCAAATTTTTTTTCAAATACCCCATGATCTTTTAAATTGCTCAAACGATCCTGTAACTAGGTCTTAGATCTTATTTGACCTCTTGAAACAATGGTTCTAATGATTTCTTCATGAGCCTTCATCTGGATAATGTTACCAGATCAGTTGTTGACAGTTAACCGTGCCTTTAATGTGATTAAATATCCTCAATATTAATAGATCATTAACTCTATCACTGACTGGTACTGAACCTGCAAAAAGCATATTCGTGCTTAGACCAATTTTCGGTCTAATCTTTTATCTTCGGAGTTAATTTACCATGTGTATATTAATGATTATTAATAAAAAGTTTGTATTAATATACAACAGCTTATTTCTAGACGATTATCCATCTAATATAACCCACATAATAGAACTTAGCAAGGCCAACTAATTACTCTTGACATTTCACCCAAGTAGCACACCAGTATTGTACCAATATTATGACAATGTTGTGTTATAATGGGCCATTTAAGGTATTAAATATTGGACCAATAATAAATGTGAACATTTGACAATATTGCCCCAAGGTTGTGAAACAATATTGGTTAAATATTGTTACAAAATTGTTTATCAATATTGGTCCAATTTCGATGTATCATATTCTGCCAATATTGCAAAATGGTCAAATTTTTATTGGCCCAATATGTGCAATATTCTGCCAATATTAAAATGCAACATCGAATGAATATTAATACTATATAATATTTGTCCAATATTGATGCACAACCTTGAGAGAATATTGCAAAATGTTCTCAATTCTTATTGGCCCATTATTTAAAAACAATAATCAGTCTATATTGAAATGTAACATTAGAATAATATATTTATGACATGTTGACATGAATATCAGGAAGCTTTCAATATTTACTGGAACTTGCGTAACAATATTGGTTAAATATTAGTAATTTATCTTAAGTTCAATATTAACTGGAACTTGGATAACAATATTGGATAGATATTGGTAATTAGTTAATCTTAAGTTCAATATTAACTAATTTTATTAAACCGAAATTGGTCCAATAATCTGGATTTCAATATTGGCTACATCTAATAAATATTGGCAAGATATTTTTGGTTCGATATTGGCTATATCCAGTTTGCCAATATTGGGTCAATACTGGTACAATATTGGAATAACATTGTATATTGGACCAATATGTTCCCAATGCTCTGCCAATGTTGTGTGCTACTTGGGCAACTCTATAATAGAGAGATTATGAATCAGACAATCTTAGGTATTGTAACAAATTCTGATATAAATTAGCACACACCATTTTTTCCCCAGGATTAACTCCTTAAGTAACCGATTCAAGCGTTTACGGCACATTTCCATCTACTTTCGTTAAATAATCAAAGTACCTATATGGCGTTGGCAGTTATAAATATTTTCTTTTTCTCTGTCCGTCGGGATTCCTCGTAAACACCTTTTATGAAACTTAACGGTTAAGAAGCTTTTTAATGTTCGCATTGAACGTTATAACGTTCTTTTACATATACGCATTGTGTTATGCATTTACTGTTATATTTGTAACTCAACAAAATACCATTAGCACACGTTATGATTTAATTAATCAACGTTTGACTGATCAGCCAAAGATTTGTGCCACTTCGAAATAATATTATTTAATTGTACATGACACGTGGTAGGTTATTTGAATAGTTTTTTTAACATTTGGAAAAAGAGAAATGACATTAGAGAAATGCGGCTCCTTCGCCATAAATTAGACTACCTACTTGTTGCACGTTTCATTTCTTTGATAATGGGCGATTTACGTGTATACCAGTTCAATCGAATGACGAGGTCGAAAGTCTCGTTGAATACTCATAGAAATGTAGGGTACAATGCTCTATTATTAACTGTCATGATACTCATTGAATAATTCATGCGTTCCGATTTGAATAACATTTTTCTGGACTTTGCATAATTTTATGAGTTCTGATGACGACCGTTATATTTTAACGCAAAATATTATTCATCGAGTATGAAATTGAATTAATAGGTTTTAATCGATTCTAATGTATACTTTATGTAGTAATACCTTGATATCCGGTTTTTCACTACATCTTAAAATCCACCTAAATTCGGGAACTTTCCAAAGCTGCAATAGTTTGTGAATTTAAGTGGTGGTTTAAAACAACCTACCAGTTTAATTGAACTAAAACTTAAGCTTTCGTATCAGGACATCCTGTTGCCAGACGTCGTCTGTAGAGAGGAAGAGAGGCACACAGAGAGACAGAGAGAAAGAGAGGCTTCGTTGAGCCACATTGTAAGTTCATAATTTTATTTAAGTGAAGCGCAGCACGTTACCAATTATTTTTGGTTTCTATAAGTACTGATTAACGAAAGCTATAACTTTTACATTGTTAGTATCTTTGTTGGGAGCGGGCAGGAAGAATCGCGGTTGGTGCGTGGTTGTAAATTATGATTTTGAGAGCACAGAGCTTAGATTTAAGGAAAGTCACGTTTTGAAGTATAACTCGAAAATTTGAAACTAATCTATACATCGTCATTTTTCTCGAAAACTCTTTGGACTGGGAATGAACATGTTTGTGGTGATAAAATTACGAGACTTCCCTAAAAGGAAAATAAACGTAACGAATTTGGAAGAGATGAGCTTTATAACTCTCGTCGAGATTTAGATTATGTCTGAGGAGCATTCTGTACGGTGCTCACGTAACAAACTCATATGTAGTATGTGTGTATAAGAATAATTGATATAATGGCCCTTTGTCACAGTAGAATAAGGCGGGTTCAACGTCTTTCTCGCCGTAGACACGCTAAATGTTCCTTATACAGAGAGTTATGGCATTCCGTTTGGATTGGTAAAAGTGAGTGAGGTGTATACACACATACACTACACACACATATATTTATAAACACACCATACAAAACCGACAATACGAAATCCATGTGTAAATAAAAGCCCGGGTAATTTAGTAGTCATATTCATGGAGAGCGATAGAGCAACGTTTTTATGACGCTGGGACTGAGATAAGCGGCGTTAGTTCGGATATGTTTTATGAATAAATAGGAGATACCCGCGAAAGGAGCCTCGTTAACCGTTTATTGTACGTACCTACTAGAGAGGAGAACAAAGGAGAAGAAAAGGCGGTATTCAATACATACGTACATATATATATTTTGACACACACACATACACACACGTTTGTTTTATTATTATTACCGAACGACTTTTTTATTATCATTTTCACTTCCTTTCCATTTTTTTCTTTCTCGTTCCTACGTGTCAAATTCGAAATGGTCACGTATAACGGAAGTGTCAACGAACGACGGACAACAAGGAAAACACGGAAAGCTAGATATCCATGAATTACATCCTCGTAAACATTTATGAAGAAAACCGATATTAATGAAATTGCTTTTCAATTTGTTAGGAAAATCTTTTTCTTGCTGTAAAAGATCCGATGTTTAACCCGTTGCTTAACCTTTCCCAATAAAGTTTAAATTAGATACCTATGCAACTTTTAAAAAAATAGTATTAAAGCGTAAAAACTAAAAAGAAGTTTTTAACTCGCTTCGCTCGTCATGTTTGATCCCCATACTTTTATCCAAGCCAATTCAAACAAACCTAACCTTCCGGACCGTAGTCGTAGGCCCAGAAACGTTTCCGTGAAGCATTCTCTCGTTCCGTGTTCTGTGTAGATCTCAATCCAAGATGTCTACTGTCTGTTTACGTTTAAGAGCAAATATTATAATGAAATATCTCGGTTAATAAAACTCGGCCCTAACTCAAAATAGACTTGATAGAACGTCCCGAATTTAAATGTCTAACATCGCATTTTTAAAATTACTAAAAAAAAAATCATCGGCTACCGATCGTCTGTTAAATTGTATCGGTTTTTAGAATTTAGCAATTTAGAATATTTAGCTCACTCTTTTTGTGATATGTGCATGTATAATTTAAAACTTTCCTGGAATGTCCCTATTCCTCCACTGAACTATAAGTCTCGGTTCGGAGCGCGAATGCGAGATTGAGAAAGCAAATACAGGGCGATTTTTTTTCAGTCGGCAACGAGGTTTACACAGGGAATTATCAACGTGCTTTATCGCAAAGTCAACAAAATGTGTAATGCAAGGTTAAGAACAACGGCCGTTTTGTCATCTCTCTCCTCGACTTGCATACACGCGCAAGAGAGAAAAAATCCTTCGTTCCCATCGCCGCCACTGCCCCTCGCAGCAACTTACACTTACACAACTATAAAATAAATGAGAATTTGTCTATTTGCAATCCTTAAATATTGAATTTCTTCCGATAAACCCTGGAATTGATGGCACAAGAAAGCCGAGGGAAAAACTACTTGGATACTTAATATCATCAATTTATAGGCAGATTAAAAGCGTGAAATCGCGCCAGGTACGTACAAAGTTGCAAAGAATTTAACACAAAAAACGGTCAACACAAACGCAAATTAATTAAGTATACATTGGAAGAATCATGAAATTAAATGGGAATTCGATTTTCACGCGACATCCTCTTGTAAACTTTCACAGAATCAATATATGCGTTAATTAGGGCAATTAAAACCATCCAATATTCGATATTAAATCCATTAACCTACTAAATGTAAACGAAAGGTATTTAATCGTTACGATTCAATTGTAATAAAAAAATCGCACTTCATTTTTAGGTAACTTAATAATTCGAATCTCAATAGAAGTTTGCATGTGTCTACGTAGGTACATATAATAAATATAATTTTGTTATGTTATGGGAAAAGGTTTTTGTTGTCAGAATTTTACCAAAATGCTAACGGTCGTAAGTAAGGCGCGGTTCTGTTTAGGTAAAACTGTCAGAAATAAATTTCACCCCTATTTTCCGTCACCTTGAAAAGGGACAACATCATCTTGGAACCTAAGCTCTAAGTTTTCTAATTTAGAGTTTATAGCTGTTCATACAGTCTGTGTGTCAATCAAAGATTTTTTAAATACCATTTATTGAAACAACGGTGCCCTTAGGAATTTGTTAAAAAATCTAATTTCTCTAGAAAAAAATGTGAAAAATTGAGAATCTCACTAGCCTCTGCTGATCAGGTAAAATGAATTTCTCAAAATGATTCAGAAAATTTTGAGTGCTTTACCTATCTACGCAAAATATCCAGTTTCTTAAAAGTCCAAACTTCTCGACCCAGTCTACGTTACAAAATTAATAACGAGAAATCGTCAAACCGAAAGATTACAAATTTGCTGTTTTGTTATTTCTTCTATTCTTACATCTGTTCCGCGATCCATGGTACAATTTGTTCGAAG
Source organism: Cryptocephalus moraei (assembly GCA_946251905.1). Taxonomy (NCBI): domain Eukaryota; kingdom Metazoa; phylum Arthropoda; class Insecta; order Coleoptera; family Chrysomelidae; genus Cryptocephalus; species Cryptocephalus moraei. The sequence continues at coordinate 35,633,647 of OX276457.1, read as the reverse complement.
AAAGTTGTCTCACTGCAACGTTTCATTGAAAAGCAACGTATGGATGTATAATTGATAAATCAAATTCAAGTGGAAAGTTTTCTGATTCACACTTATATCGTTGAAAGTACCTACTTGTAATTCAATTATTATTTTCTAAATGTACGAGTGGTTCCGTTTAAAAATCAATACAATGTGAAAGGTATGGCGAGAATTTTTGTCATAGTGTTAAAACAATTTAATATTCTTTATTGAAAAATTATCGGTGATTAGTTTGAAGTCTGTATGGATTTTTCGAATAATTACAGATTTCACGTCACGGATCATTTTCCTCCAGCTTTCCGTGACTTACCGTGAGAGAGCAGCGATAAGGGGCGGCTCTGATGCAAAAACGAGAAAGACTGTCTCAGAAAACACGAAACACGTAGTTCCGTGACCGGTCTCATCGAAATTATATGCACTCGCTACTGCTACATACTTACTGCCTTTGGATCATCTATCTGACTCTACGGATGTTTATGTTCTACATCGACAAAACAGTTCGGACTGAAGTAAATAATATTCAACGTATGTACTAAACGCCAGGTCATCGAGTGATTATTTACAATAATAAAATTGGGTTGTTTGTTTGTCGGTGCGTTACTTAATTGCTGAAATTTTTGAAAAACACAAGTATCAAAAAACAGAATTTAATAAAAAATTTCTAGGCGTCCATAATTAAAAAGCATTTTTGAATTGAGTGTCCAAATGGTACTGTGGTAAATACTCACCTTCCCAGTTTACGAGTGTCTCAAAAATACACTGAATTAGATGAATGGTCAAAATTAGAAATGGTAGATGTCCCAACTTATACCTCTCTTCGACATCATAGGATCAGGAATCTTAGTTAGATAGAAATATTCTACATATTTGTAATATTATAGATAGAACTGTAATATTCTATAATAGATGTAATTACTTAACGTCATAATAAATTTTATTGTCAAACCTGGTAGGTACTTCAAATTTCAGAATTTCATGCCCTTCCTATTTGGTAGTTATGTTCTTGTGTCATCCGATACTGCTTAACATTACTATTGACTTATTAAGATTATTTTCCACCAAATTTTCACGTCACTTATTTAGTTACCCCAACTAATTCATTGAAATATAACTAAATTTCTGCATAAACCAGGTAAAATTAGTTTTGACTTTAGTGAACAACACCAAAATTGTTAGCTGGATGTGTTCTAAGCTCATTTGAGGTATGGGAAATGACAGCTTGCATTCACTACATCGGTAACAAGTTTTAAATGAAATTGTAGTTTTAACATTTACGTTTCATTTAAAAAAAATTACCTCGACTCTCAACCGAATCCTGGGTAACGTTTACAGTTTTCTTGTTTCACAGAATAAGTATCGATTTTTAACTTAGGACGAGACCAATACTCTCTTTTCCTCGTCGATAGAATTTTTCTCGAGGTAGAACGTTACGCAACCGCCCCGACCACAATTGATTAGCATTTCTGCATTCTCATGATTTTAATTTCGGCCCGAAGATCTGGCGAACGTTGTATCTAGCAATTCGACATGTAAATTGAAAAGATCCGGCGAAGAGAACTCGATTCGAAACGGTTATTATTTGTTTTTGTGTACTCGTTGCCGTTTTTTCTTGCCCAGATCCCAGATCTCTCGTCCTCCTCCTCCTCCTCCTCCTGAACGATTCGTGAACGCTTGACATGTCAAGTAGTTAAGAGAGGAAGAGGAGAGAGAACGACGACGAGGAGGAGGAGGAGGAGGAGAAGCTACTTGAAACTTTTTACAATTATATCTCAGAGACGAGCACCGGTGATGTAATGTAATGGAACATGATTCGAACAATGCGGAATAGGTGTACCAGTGGATGGGTAAGAAATGGCTGGATGACGTTTACATTACGTAGGAATTGCCGCCAAAGTTTATGTACTTATAATACGACCGACCTTATGGGGGCCATTCACTTTTTATTTACTTTTATTTGAACGATAATTCATTTTTGCCCAACACTTTAATAACAAATGATTTCTTAAAGTTAGATCGGTACTACCTACACACGCTACTAAAAAAGAAAACGACATGATCGTTAATTTTATTGACTATCTCTGACTTACCAACAATTTAATTATCACACCTCGACTATAGCGTTAATTACACGTTGTTATTCGAAAAGACGAACAAAATACTCTGAAAATTAGCTATGTTCAGTTATAGGCCATGTTATAGTTAATTATGATCTGATTTGTGGTCAGTTAAACCATCTTAAATGTTACGCCTGGTCCCTACTCTTATACTGCTGCGAAACATGGACATTAAAACAAGACGATATAAAGAAGTTGGTCCGCCTTTGAAATGTGGATGTACCGTCGAGTGCTTAGGATAAGTTGGACCTCCAGAACGACTAACAACGAAGTGCTAAAGAGAATGAACACTTGTGCACACCTGACCCGCACACTGAAAATAAGGAAAACAACCTACCTCGGACACATAATGCGATATGAAGAATATGAACAATTACAGCTCATCATGGAAGGCAAGATCGACGGGAAACGCGGTATAGGAAGGAAAAAGAAGTCATGGCTGCGAAACATAAGAGATTGGACTCACACCGACGGAAACAACCTTCTACACCAAGCCCAGGACAGAGAGTCATATGCCATATTGACCGCCAACCTCACATGAGAAAGGCACCGAGGAGGAGGAGGAAACCATCTTGATTTCACCCGTGTTGTAAATGAAAATGTATCAGGCTGTTATTGTGTATTGCCCCATTTCCTAAAATAATTAATTCGATGAAGAGCTAGGTGGAAAAATTCAGTTTGACTACGAGAGCGACTTCATGTTTTAAACAATTTTAATATTAAATTAGTTTTAACTCGAAATCATACATCCATAAAATGTACGTACTAGGTATATTGAGTTATAATAGAGATTGAGTCAAGGTCAACAGTACTGTTCTATTGAAAAATCTATCCCTATTTATAGAAGTTTATATCCATGTCAACACTGTTTTAGAATATGCTTTTAAGGCTCTGAATTGGGGAAACAAAGGGGTCAGTATAGATGGGAAGATGCTAAATAATCTACGATTTGCAGACGATATAGTGCTGATAACAGACAACCTCAAAGAAGCCGGATTAATGATAAACGAACTGAAGCAGGCAACTGAAAATGTTGGCCTTTACATAAACCAGCAAAAAACAAAAATCATGACAAACCTAGTACTGGGAGGGACTATATTACTAGACAGCAAAGCCATCGAGGAAGTCGGCGAATACAAATACCTGGGACACCAAATTAGAATAAATAGAGACAACCAAACAAAGGAATTACAGAGGAGGATTGGTCTTGGATGGGCAGCATATGGAAGATTGAGAGATTTTTCGATAGTGACGTTCCAATGAGCTTGAAACGGAAAGTATACGATCAGTGCGTGCTGCCAGTAATGACTTATGGCGCCGAAACGCTTACCTTGACAAAAGACACTGTGGAGAAATTGGAAGTGGCCCAGAGAAGGATGGAGAGAGCTATGCTGGGTATTGGGATCCAAGATCGTATCAGAAACGCCGAAACTCGACGAAGGACTGGGGTACAGGACATAATCCGGCGAATAACAGCATTAAAGTGGAAATGGGCAGGACATGTTGCGAGATTTAAGGACGACAGGTGGACCATAAGAATAACAAATTGGAGACCCAGAGAGGATAAAAGAAGCAGGGGTAGACCACCAACAAGATGGAGTGACGATATAAAGAGGATTAGAGGACACTGGATGAGAACTGCTCAAGAGAGAACCCAGTGGAGCAGTTTAATGGAGGCCTATGTCCAGCAGTGGACTCAACACCAGGCTGGATAATGATGATGATGATGATATCCATGTCATTCTGTGTTCCGGTGTATGCGGTAAGGCGGTAACCCAGAATTTTTGCTGATTACCTTGCAATTAATTATTTATCGCTCATGTGCCGAATCATCGAATCTATTAATTATTATTGATCTGGTTATTGTTGCACCGTACTGGAAATATTAAACAAATTCTGCTTAACTGTAAACATATGGTTACAAATTGATTATCAATAGATATTTTCAATTTCCTGTGAAAATATGAGTTTCATCATCGGATATTGAACCTTCTTCCTATAATGACAGAAGATTGTCCAGGTTCTCGAAGTTGGTCATGGTCTTAAGTAGTAGTATTCGAAGAAATTTATTGGCGAAGACTTAGCGTTTCTCTTCTTCCTATAAGTTATCACCTCACTTGTGGTCAGAGCGGAGCGATTAACTCTGAACTGTACCGAATTTTCTAATTTCCTTCATTTTTTATTATTTTTCATGATTTTAATGGGTACCTATTTGAAAACATAAAGTTTTGTCATGATTTTTCAGCGTTAATATGGCTTCGATAGGGTCATTTTCTTCAGTAGACATGTCTGTGGCTCTCTATTTAAAAAGTTTTATCGTCGTCGTTTAAAATCGATCAAATATCGATTTTCCAGGCGTCTCGTTAACCCGTATCAGTGAGATATGTACTGAAACCATACTTTATAAACGATTTCGACGTCGGCACCTAATCTGCGATCGTTTTTCCCGTACTGGCCGCCATTAATTCAATTGTTTTCCCTCGGACGTTCACGCAACGCCAGTCGTCGCCTACTCTGATTAATGCAGATTTATTCTTTGGGAAAAAGGAACGTTCCGCGAGAAAATATATAACACATGTAGATAATAATTTAAAGCACCATGCGATCGCATGCGAACCCAAGGGAAAACCTTTCCCCTCTCTCTCTCTCTCACACTCTCTCTCTTCTTCTCTCGCCGAGGGGAAGCGAAAAAGGATAACGCATTTATTATTTGTTGCCAACTGCGATCTCCGATTAACTCAACAGCTCCCCTATCTGGGGACCTGATTAATGCCGGTGATTACCGCTTAGCATGGCTCGATTTTAATCCGATATCCGCCAGTGACAGCGCGAGACGAAGAAAATCACACACTCCAGGGTGATTGGATCTTCCTTCGAGGAGATATTATGATGTTGGGGACAGTTTTTACAATGCCCCCAACACGAAATCGAGGACAATAAGTACTATACTTTTTAGCTGTCAATAATAAAATATTGTAACTCGTTTAATCAATTTTCATATTTTCGTGAATATTAACCTTCGAAATTGTGGGCGCGTTCGAGCTGTCTCCCAAATGCGAATTATTACCTGTTCCCCAAAAAAGGTCATGGCCGAATTGTCTCCGAAGGCTACCCTTCGATTCGGGGGATTTCGGGTGGGTCAGACAAGTTTCGGGAAGATTGCTGATACGTTAACGTCATGTGAGGCGCTCGAAAGTACATTGGAAACGCAAGGGGGCAAGGATCAAACATGTAAGTACTCACTGAACCTAATAGGCTTCATAACAATTTTGCTGTATAATGTATAGAATATCTACCTGAGGATGATCAGGTGCGCGGGTGACAATTCGGACACCAAAAAAATTTACCTGCTCCCCTTTGGGAGACAACTCGACTTCACCAGAAATGATATTACCTGACTACTATTAGTCAAAAGCGAAATTAAAATTATCAGGTCTAGAAGAGAAATACGTATACCTACAGTTAGTCGTTTTCAAAGTTCGTTCAGAAGAGGAATTTTGCGAGCTAAACGAGATACATAAAGATTTGAGATGGTAAAACATTGCAGTTATATGATGAGTACAACTCAAGCAGTACCAGTTGTGGTTTTGCAAAATTTGACAACGTTCGAAAGATAGTACTTTAGAAAAATCAAATTTGAGCGATTTCTTAAAAACCTGCACGGTTAATATAACTACAAAAAACATTAGTTTAAAAAAAATTACATAGAATATGAGTCATGTTTTAGCGATTCAAGACGTGTGGTAGAAAGAGTCACTCACGTAATATACTGGATCGTACTCTCATCGTATTTCTAAAACAAAACAGACACACACACCCAACTCGCACCCAATCCTCGAGACGATCTCTCTCTCCACGTGCGATCACGCGACTGTACCTTAACGACTTAAAATATGCATAAAGGAAGTCTTGATTTATGCCTTAACGGTGCACGTTGTCCAAATTCGGAATTCGAATAGATATGTATATAGATGCGCTTGTGCACCTCTGGCCGTATGAAAATCGTACGGTGGAAAACATTAGAAAAACGATAAAACCGCGAAAACGGCATCGTTCGCGGTTATACCGTTACAGTGATAAAAGGTAGAGGTAAAAGGCACGCCTGTATCAGTAATCCCGGCCCAAAATCCGTGAACTGCGAAAGATTACCTTTTAAACGAATGTAAAATCGTTGATTTAGTACCTACGGAGATGCCGGAGAAGTCCGCCAATTATCGTAGATCGTAGATGGCGACGGGATATGGAAACCAGCTTTTAATAATCATTTTCGAGGATTTACATGGGAAAATGTCAGCGGACTCCAATGACAGCGGAAAAAATAAACTCATAATAATTACAGAATCTCTATCCTGCTCTTTCTCACACGTACACATTTACCAAAACTCTTAGTATTTATTAAATTTCAGATCAACAAGACAGATTAATTAATATAATCATTGAAAGCATCGACACTTTCAAGAAAGTGATCTGTATTAAAAACGCGTCAATTAGTATTGCTACTAATAAATAACATTAATTTATACCTCTTTTTATTTGTTTCAACAATTTCACAAAAGTTTCTTTATTACTACAGTTGATCCATTACGAAAATTAAGACGTAATCGATAAAATTTTATTGTAATGGAGAAAGTCGCCGTGGCCGACGTGAAATTTATAGACGACATTAGCGAGTGACATTTCGATCTGAATTAATCATTCATTCTAAAAAGAAACTGGAAAGGCCCCCTTTAAATGTGCACTATAGCGTTCGCTTTACTAATTGACAATATTTCATGTTGCGTAGTGATATTCAAAGGCTAAAATCGATTAACGTTAAACGAGTGATTGAATGATGTATAGGTAGGATGTATTAGGTAAGCGGTTGATGCGAGGATTGACGATCTGACATGTACCTAATTGTTGGACAAGGTATAGCGCAATTATACTTCCGCAAGTTTAGATAAGTTAATTTTCGTGTTTAGGAAGAACAGACAAGGCCACTATTTTGTTTAAGAAACAAAACTAGAGGAATTTAAGCAAACTGTACCGACATGAATTTTTAAAGCAACGAATTCAAGTTTAAATTGAAGTAATTAAAGTTTTCGCGAATTTTGGTGTATATATATGGTACGTTCCACACCAAATTTGGTTTTTCTCAAATCCAAATCTCAAATTTGGATTTTTTTGGACAGAAGTTCTCCAGACCTTAGGGTTCTGAGAATAAAAAATGGTAAATCCCGGCAAAAATCCCTTAGATACCAAAAAAATTTCATTGAGACCCAGAAATTGTTTGCTAGTCTATATCAAACCATGAGCGACATGTTTTCTTGAAGTTGACTGGGGATCAATGATCAATGTCACTAAGGTTGGCATGCTATTTTCATATAAATACAGCATTTCCCAAGTCCCTGGTGGCTCAACAACTCAAAATTCCTCAAAATACTTGAATTTTGAGCCCAGACGACTTGGCTTGACGCACATTTTTTATCCAAGAAGCGAGTCTCACCCAAATTGTTGCTTTTGTTGATGTTTTTAAAGGTCCACAACCATGGGCGCCCGCAGGGGGGTGCCAGGGGGGGGCCATGGCCCCCCCTGGGAAAATCAATATTTCAATTTTAAATCTAATCTAGTAATTAATAAAATATCTTTTAATGCGGGAGAAAGGTAAATATAATCTCAATATACACATTCCCTACAGGTATAAGTAGCAGGTAGTCCACGTAGACAGGCTCATTTATCATAACATATTCCCGTTTGTCCACCCAGACTAAATTTGCGGCATTTGCCAAGAAACAAAATCTTTATACGTAAAATTTCGGGTGCAGGTTGTTTTTTTCTAGGTGCAGGTACTGCTCAAATGAGAAATTATGACAATTCTTCGCCAGAAACTTACTATCGTATAAGTATTTTTATTTCTTATTTGGATTCGTTGATTCAATCTTTAGAAACCAGATTATCTGAAGAAAATAAAGATGCGTACATGTTATTCTGTTTACCATAAAAATATTTCCGGACTTTCCTGTAATTCGGAAGATGCATATATTAGAAGAATCGAAGAACTGTATAATATAGACAATTTTAAAGAGGAATCTAAGAGCTAGAAAGAGTATCTGGCAGAATTAAACTTAAACAGTAACATATCTTTAGAAAATGTAATTAAGCATACAAACTTTTATACCCATCTTTCAGAAGGGCGTTTTTTATTTTGCTAACTTTACCCTCTACTCAATTGAGAGATCTTTTCCACGCTTCGTCATATTAAAAGGGTTGAGATCTATATGTTCCAAGCGATGACTCAGGATCGCTTAGATGGACTAGCGATGAGATTAGAAAAGTGATAGAGAAAGAATTGCTAGCTATCATGATTTTGCTAAAAAAGTTTGAAAAAAATTCGCAAATGATAAAAGGAAGCTCCAACCTTTATTTAAAGATGGTTCTTCAACCGTCTAGTAAAATTTATCTACGATACATTTTTTTCATTTACATCTTAGTAGGTACCTACCCACCTATGCTTTATACCAAAAACCAAATAATTAAAAAATATATATATCGCTCGTTCCATGCCGAATTTTGGATTTTTTTTAGATGTGGCCAAAAATGAAGGAAAATTGTCATTTTGGCCCCCGAAACTCTCCCTAAATTTTTAGGGCTCTAAGTGGAATAAAATTCAAGTTATGGACAAATTAAAAATTGAAATTTTCAGGTTCGGCTCCAAAACCAAAAATTTTCAACCATCCATAACTTGTAAAAATACCCATTTTTATGAAAAAAGTTTCAAACAAAGGTTGTTTGTAATGGTTTAAACTTTTGGTAACTGCTAAAAAAAAATTCATGTGACAAACTTCACTGTTGACGGGTCTAGGCCTCATTAGTCGTGAGGCCGCAAAAAAACATCAGCGTTCCTGACCAAAAAAAAAATCAGGAGCGTAGCTCGATTTGATATAAAACTTTTGAGCCCTAACAGAAGTCAGCTAGACCTAAGGGTTCCGAGGGACAAAATGGTAAAATCCTGCAAAAATCGCTTAATATCAATAAAATTACATTGAGTCCCCAGAAATCCACTGTTTGCTAAGTCAAAATCAAACCATGAGCAACATTTTTTCTAGAAGTTAACTGGGGATCAATGTCACTAAGGTTGGCATGGTATTTTCATATAAGTAGAGCATTTCCCAAGTCCCCGGTGGCTCAAAAACTCAAAATTCCCCATAATACTTGAATTTGGAGCCCAGACGACTCGCTTGGCGCACATCCAAAAAGCGATTTTCACCCAAATTGTAGCTTTTGTTGATGTTTTTGAAGATACACAACGGTTGAAGACAACGCTGAAGCAACTTGCCACAACAATTGTGCTGGAAATTTGATTTTTCAACACAAATCTTGAAATTTGGGGCTAGACCTTAGGTCTGGCGAACTTCTGTTTATGCTCAAAACTTTTGTGTCGGATCCAGTTACGCTCCTGATTTGTTTGGTCAGGAAAGCTGATGATGTCTCCCAGTTTCCAAAAGTTTAAAGCATTACAAACAACTTGTGTTTGAAGCTTTTTTCATAAAAATGGGTATTTTTACAAGTTATGTATGGTTGAAAATTTTTGGTTTTGGAGCCGAACCTGAAAATTTCAATTTTCAATTGTCCATTACTTGAGTTTTATTCCACTTGGGGTCCTAAAAATTTAGAAGGGGTTTCGGGGACCCAAAATGAATATTTTCCTTCAGTTTGGGCTACATCTAAAAAAAATCCCATATTCGGCGTGGAACGAGCGATATCTTAAAAAAATTGAGTAGGAAAATATTAACAAAATAATGTTCGTTAAATTATTGCTACCGTGCATATTATACATATATGTATATATTTGCTGGCTATATAGGTATTTAAACGTAATGTGTGTTAAAGTTATATTAGGTTTAATTGTGGACTGACGTTTTTTCCAAATCTTTAAAAAGGTGTTCGGCATTGTTCGTATATTTTTTATATGACCGCTGAGGAGATCAAGGAAGATCTAGACATGCACTTTTTTTTGTAGGTAATTGTTCCATTTTCGCTATATTAGATACAGATTTCTGATTTTTTGTATGAATAAAAATTTGGCCCCCCCTGGAACAAAATCCTGTGGGCGCCCATGTCCACAACCAAGAAATTTGAATTTTTAACACAAATCTTCAAATTTTGGACCAGCCCTTAGGTCTGACGAACTTCTATTTAGGCTCAAAAGTTTTGTATCGAATCCAGCTACGCTCCTGATTTTTTTGGTCAGAAACGCTGATGATGTTTTTTTTTGCAGCCTGACGACTAATGACTCCCAGGCCCGTCAACACTGAACCGTGCTGGATAAACTTTCTTTTAGCAATTTCCAAATGTTTAAAGCATTACAAACAACTCTTGTTTGAAACTTTTTTCATAAAAATGGGTATTTTTGCAAGTTATGGATGGTTGAAAATTTTTGGTTTTGGAGCCGAACCTGAAAATTTCAATTTTCAATTGTCCATAATTTGAGTTCTATTCCACTTGGGGCCCTAAAAATTTATGGGGACTTTCGGGGGCCCAAAAGGCCATTTTCCTTTAATTTGGGGCCACATCTAAAAAAAAAATCCAAATTTGGCGTGGACCGTACCATATATATTATATTCTATATTCTCAATTTTGGATTCATATTAGAGTGGCCTAAATTATCTGGAAAAACGGTTCTAAAACGAATTTTCCGCTTTTCTTCCTTCAGACATTCTTCTCTCGAATTCGATTTAGGAAAAATCGTGAAATTCTCTTGTATCGTTTTGTCTTTGTCACATGCACAAAGAGAGGTGAACGTCCAGTCAGCTGTCTCATAAATACTTGATTTATGAACAGTTGCAACTATAAAACTGTGCATGGGTGTCGTGATGCGAGCCATTGTCTGATAAAAAACTCGAATAACCCCTCGTAAGCTTTCGCGCTCGCCAGAGAGAGAGAGAGAGAGAGAGAGAGAGAGAGAGAGAGGGAAGGAGAAGCAGACAGAAAAAAAATCGCGACCAATGGGAACGGGAAGGAAAAAACAAACAAAAGCGCCCTCCGGGCACTGTATGACACGTAATTTCTTAAGTAATCAATACATTATTGTATATTACCGATAATCATACCTTTTGAAACACCTCGTAATTCTGCTGGCGGATTTTTCTCGCTTCGTACGCACACATACCCACCATTTACGGATGGATATCAGAAGAAGAAGACGTACATTTTATGTTATTTTAAACCCCCGACACCTCCCCCTTTTCGAAAAACATCTTCGAGGTAATAACAGTCATAACTGGCGAAGGGGATAATCTGCGGGTTATCGCTCAATATCGCAGTCCTCTATGATATAGCTTTCCAGCTCTTTTGTCTTACATCTAGGCATTGTTTCGAGACATCTTCGAGATCGAAGGACAGGACGAAATTATTATCTTCTTGTGCGGCCTTATTTGGATGATTTGGAAAATCCACGACACGACGGATCGACCACAGAGAACATAAATATCGGAGAAAGGAATGTTTATGGGTTGGAAAGAAGAAAGAGTTGGACTCTTATTGCTTTTAACTATTTGTCACTGCAATAAGTTAATGTTACGCCTCCACCGGTTTTCTTTTTATCCTTATATCTTTTTATATTGTCCTCATATCCAAATATCACTCTCAACACTTCCGTTTTCAAATTACCGCTGAAATCGCTTTATTTTCATGACATATGACATATGATATCTATTCTATTTTCTTTCCAGTCATCTCTAAGTTACTATACTTTTCCTGCTGAATATATTAGGTTCCTTTTATTACTTGCCAGAAGCGCTAAATCCATATATAAAGTTAAATTCCATGACACGTCTTTCCTGTATTGTCATTCTTCCCAAGTAACCCCTGCAAGGTACCTACCCATTCCATATCGACGCTTCATAAATTTTGATCTTATTCATGTTATTAGCTTGTTTAAAATCTATGAAAAGCATGTGTAAAACAGTCTTTGGTCTGTACCGTTCCTTTGTAAAATCTGGTCCATAAACTGCTCTAATTTTCCTGAAACCATCTTCACACACCTCTCCTCACCATCTAGTTCTCCAACGATGTCATTAGATCTGTTCTTTAAGGAGATTGTCATGGGTTTTAAAAGCCAATAAGTATGAAAGAGAGTTAATAGATCCTGTATTTATCCCCTTATGGTTGAGTACAAATTTGGCAGATTATTTCACCTGTTTGACCTAACATCCCTTTACTTAACGGTTTTATCAGAAGCGAAAATGCTTTCGTATATGGCGCATATTATGAACGTTCCTCATTAGTTTCTCCATTGCATTAATTATTCAAGATAAATGTACACGTAAGAGAGATTCAATTAAGTGTTAGGGCGAGGTTCTGAACTTTTCTCCTTGAACATTTCCATAAAGGAAAATCGTCGGCAGAGCATTCATCGTAACTTAAGACATGCCCGAGCATATAATATGAGTTTTTTAAACGTTACTTACTATATCGAGTGTATGGAGGGTGCAGCAGGAGGTCGTAATAAAAACCCAGGCCCGATTTGCATAAAGTGACGTAATGCCTCACGTGCAACAGGAATTTCGTTTTTGATCCTTTTGTGTTGTGTGTCGCTCTGCCTACGTCGGCGTCGTCATCGACGTCAATGCAAAAACGTTTTAATTTCGCCATTAATCGCGATGCAGAAACGGCGTGCATAATGGAATGATTGAAAGTTATTGGAAATGGCAATAAAACCGCACGAAAAGCTGTTATTTGCAAGGGCGGTCCGCGATTAAACCAAGAACATAATGGCCTGCCCATAAAACGTAATTTATTCGGCATAAATTGCGTTGGAACAATTGCCAATACGCAGAAAAACCAACACGACCGTAAATCAAGCAACAGATTCGACATACGCAACGTTCAGCGATAGACACACGACGACCGAGAGAAAGAGAGATCGTTAAAACGCACGAAAAAAATTGCTCCTCTCCCTTTACCTTCCTCTCTTCGGCATGATCGAAGGGACAAAAGATTGGAACTTTGCATATCCTGAAGAAAATCACGCGACCAGCGACTAACTAACTGACTACATCACAAAATATCATTTGGCCATTAAAACTAACCGAATTCATCCTAAACGTTGATTGGTCCCAAATTTATCCCTTACCCATCTCTCTCCTAGAAGTGGTAGTAGTTTCTAGTCTAGCTCAAATCACAAACCTGAAAATGGTTCCCATTTCGACAAAGGGTACCTACTACTGACCAAAAGCTTATAGTCAAAACCAGCCCAGTGATAACGTCTCATGCTTGATTGTGCTTTACCTCGCCAAGCAAATGAGGAGTACACCCATTCCCACAAAGCTCTTAGGTACTCCAGAAACTTGTCATTTTCTAGTCTCCTGTAATTTTACACCAAGACACCAGGTTTGACTTAGGTCATCAATCTTAGCATCGTTTTCCACGCTGCTAATACTTTGATGTACTAAATTCACTTCATAAGTTCCTTCATAATAAATTGCAAGGATCTCAGATCCTGGTTGATTCGCTCTACTACTACTACTACTACTACTATTACTATTACTGACCAAAAGCTTATAGTCAAAACCTGCCTCAGTGATAACGTCTCATGCTTGATTGTGCTTCACCTCGCCAAGCAAATGAGGAGTACACCCATTCCGACAAAGCTCCTACTCCAGAAACTTGTCATTTTCAAGTCTCCTGTAATTTTACACCAAGACACCAGGTTTGACTTAGGTCATCAATCCTAGCATCGTTTTCCACGCTGCTAATACTTTGATGTGCTAAATTCACTTCTCCTATTCTTCATAACTTCCTCGTAATAAATCTCAGGATCTCTGATTCGTTATTAACTTTAACTAGTGAACATTCTCGGATCTGTCCTCAACGCGCGGCTCTCCTTTTTTGTCGAACGGTAAATATGATGTCCACAAAGCATGACAATTTAATAAAAACAGTTCCTACTTGTCACGGAAAGTCGTGATATTTACCTTTACGAGGAGAGAGAGAAAGAGAGAGATGGGAGGATGCGCAACGGACGAAGGAAAATATGCCGGCGTTAAATTGAGCGAGAATGGAATCGTTATTAAGCAAAAGTTTAGGAACACGAGTTTTCCTTTTATTACGACAGGAAGGAAAAGGATAGAAGAATGGTGAGGAGGTAAAAGTGTCGTGTCGACATGACGACTTTATGTAATAAATTGCTTTTTCTTATGTGAGCATAAGACAACTCAAATCCGATATCTGCTTTGGAATTAGTCTTGTAGACAAGTCATGCTTGTTTAAGTACTATTAGGTAATAAATCGTCATGGGCCAGGGATCTCAATAGGCACCCCAATCCTTCATTTGGTTTTGGAAGTTTGTTGGGTTCGATTCGATGTTTTCTTCCTGAAACATTACTTCTTCAATTCTAATTCAATTCGAATTCATGGCTTTTCCAAGCACGCAACAAACATCCAATTACTTTGTGGCAGTTTAATTAAAGTAATGAACTATCGTAAATATGACTTCTCATCTCATTATTTTACGTACAACGTAGGCAGTGTGTGGCACAATGCAACGAGCTAAACGACTTATATTTCGTAACCTCTTAAAATTTAAATGAATCCTTCATAAAACATCGCGCTGCATCTATTAAAGACAATAAAAAACCTCTCCTTGTCACATTTAAATCACCGTAAAAGTTATTCCGTACGCGAAGAACACATTGTGCGGAGAGCATTTTCGGACCGGCCCCGTAACCATCATAAATTTCCAGATACTGATCTTTGAAATTTATTTAAACGTTCACACAAAACGCACCGGAACAACAAATACACGGAATATAAATTGATACGTACATAAATAAATAGGAGAAGAGAAGTGCCCTGTTAAGGTGGAACCGATGGAATTCCGTCCAATTTCTGTTTGTAGACGAGATTTCTGTTGGTTCCGCATTAGTTGGTCGTTTGTCAAACACGTGTTAACATCGCTTTCGAAAATCCAACGATATGTCTTGGTATTAAACCAGTTTCTCGTTAAACATTCAAAATCTTACATAGACTGTGTAGATAAAATATCTGTCACATTTTGATATATCGCGTGGTTGGTTGGTTATACGCCCTCGGTCATGAGCACTCCACAAAAAATTAATATCCAAGTCGACAAACGGTAGGTGAAACGACGATTCTGAATAGGGGAAAAAAAGAACATTTATAACAATAATTTCCTCCTAGGCGGAATTTCATTATAAACTTTTTTTATTATTATTAATTTTTAGGATTTGCGGAAGCAAGAAGAGCAACCAGTCAACAGTACATTCCGGGTTTGATTTTTCATATTGAACCTCTAACAATTAAGTCACTGTTTGTTTCCGTTAGAGAATCCATGGAAGAATATCGAAGGAGGTTTCCAATAAAGATACAATAACACATTTTACAATGGTGAAACGGTAGTTCGAGAAACGGGAAGGAGTTTTGCTAAATATTCGATAACTTCCAAACATAGTCGATCAATTCTTTGGGATGTTTCAATGAATTTCTCAAAAATATGGGCACACTGTGCTAGTTGCAATTATAATTGTTTTTATTTCATCCTGTGTTAAATTTGACGACTTTACGACTCGATTTCAGTCCAGGAAAATGCAAAAAACGGACTTGTCCTGTGTTGCTATGGAAACAATAGTAATTAATCATCACAATGACAATAATTATTCCTTTGCGAAAAAATGGCTAAACTGGGTTTGATACCTTTCACTAGACTTCTTAGGTATTAACTTTGCATATGCTTCTGCAGATTTCCGAAGAATTTGCATTAGAATTCATTTTGACAAAGGCACGCCGCAAAATCAACAAATTAATTAATTGCGAAACTGCCCGCAAACGCAACTAGATTTAAAACATTTGGCCAAATAATTTTGAATTTAACGAGATTTGACACAGGATAAAATCAAATACATAACGATATTTATCGGGGAACTCTTTTTGCAGTACTCGTTTCGAGTTTCAAAAATCTTAAAAAGCTTAAACATCTCATTCGTACTGTAAAGTATGAGTTCCCGGACATATAACGTTAATTACTATTTTCCCACAATTTGGTGATCGAGTTTAAAAACGTTATAGTTATAATGGACGTGCAACTTGATGTACGTTGCATTGTAGAGCCAAGAATCATTAATTTCGATATAAAATTTGATATGAAAGTCTATGTCCTGATGGACCTAGGTCCTAAGTAATTTTGCTAATATCTGAGAATAGCTTTAGAGAGTAACGAATAACCTTTCCGGCACTAAAACGACAGCTATTCTGTAGCACTAAAATGGCCGAAAACAGTGGCTTTAATGAGGCTTATTAAAGCATTGTTTTTGGTAATTTTTTTGTTGGGTTCGTAACAAGATATCCCTAATGCTGTCTGATGTCTGTCAAAACAAAATTAAAAAGGAATATATAAATATCTAGACTTATCAGGTAGCAAATTCCTTACTGCATTTGAAGCCACTTCTTGTAGTTCCGATGTAATTAAAGAAACACCCTCTTGTACTTGATGCGATTCGAATTTTTGAGACAAGATTTCGATTTTATTTAAATCCATTAAATTAAATTTGAAGATGGTGTGAAAATCGACAAATGTCTAGGAAACAGCAGTAATACCAACTTAAACGTCACGATAAAAAAATCCCCAAATAAGAAATTTTAATTAATTATTTAAACATAAAAAAATCAAATGGAAGCCGGACAAAGAAAATGTTGTAAAGTAGGTACTCGTTGCAGAAGACATATTCCAAGCCCTCGTCCGTTCTAAAACTCGCCGCAAGCGGCTCGTTTTAGAATCTCGGACTCGGGCTTGGAATATGACGTCTTCTGCAACTTGTACTTTAAACTATTACTATTACAATGTTGAAACAATAGCTCGAGAAACGGGAAGGTTTTTTTGCTAATATTTGATAACCTCCAAACGTAGTCAATCAGTTCTGTTTCAATGAATTTCTCAAAAATATGGGCAAACTGTGCTAGTTGCAGTTATAATAGTTTTTTTTTCATAATTTGGTAATTGAGTTTAAAAACGGACATGCAACTTGATGTACATTGCATTGCAGAGCCAAAAATCATTACTTTTGATATAAAATTTGATATGAAACTCCGTGTCTTCTATGTAAATGATTTTGTTAATATCTGAGAATAGCTTTAGAGAGTCTTTGTCTTTGGCGGTGATTAGAATATTTTTCCCCAAAATGAATGTGCAGGCCCGGCGACGAGGTCCTCCCGCAGGAGTGCTTCGGCTCCCCCACGTCCGCGGCCGGCAGGCAGCGAGCGAGCGAGCGGGGCGGACTCCTTCCTTCCTACTTCTTCTCTTCAATCTCTTCTCTTCGCTCGTTCAGTACGGGCCGCGCGATCGCGACGTTGACATGTCCTGTTGCCGGGTCCGATGGCGATGATGGACGACGTCCTCAACGGGTCCTCCTCCTCCTCGTCGGTAGCGCTCAGACGCCGGCTCGAGATGAGCACCGAGTACTTCCTGGTGAGGAGCTCCCCGACGCCGCCGGCCGCCACCGCGTCGTCGACTCCCTCCTCCGTGCACGTGGTGACGAGGACCGAGGACCTCTTCGAGTCGGAGAGGCTCGCCGGGATGTTCAGGAACGAGACTTGGGTGATCCCCGCGCTCGCGCTCAGCGCCGTCACGATGCTGATGATCGCCGGGTTCGAGGTGTTCGTGTTGTGCAAGGCCTGGAGGACTACGCCGAGCAGACGGCACCTCTTCCTCGGCCAGATGCTGCTGCTGGGGTTGTTCTGTTGCGCGGGCCTCGCGACCGTCATCGCCGCGAGCCCGACGCAATTCACCTGCGGCATGGCGAGGCTCGGGATCGGCCTCGCCTACGCCATAGTGTTCGCCTCGCTGTTGGTGAAGTGCGTGTTCCTGATCAGCCTCAACGGGGGCGTTTACCTGCCGGCTCCCTACCAGGGACTGCTGCTGCTCTTCGCCGTCCTCATCCAGGTCGCGATCGGGGTGCAGTGGCTCGTCACCGATCCGCCACGCGTCGACCACGTGCCCGTCGCGACGACGATCTTCCCCCAGCACGGCAAGCACAAGCTCCTACTCACCGCCGACGACCTCAACGCCTCCAGCATCTCCATACCCCTTTGCCACACCGCCTACGCCGACGTCCTCCTTTCCCTCGTCTACGTCGTCTTCCTCATACTATTCGTGACGGTGCTCGCCGTCAAGTCCCGCGGGATAAGAGACAATTACCGCGAGGCGACCTACATCGGCCTGTCGGTAGGTTGCAGCATCCCCACCTGGTTGATATGGACGACCAGCGGTCTGGTCGTGGGGGAGCGCCACAGGGACGCCTGCGTCGCCTTCGGCTTGGTGGTGTGCTCCATCGTGGTCTTTCTGATCATGTTCATGCCGAAGGGGAGGCAGCTGGCGGCCATGGGGAAGGAGGGGGTCTACGTCGAGGACAGGGAGGAGAGGTTCAGCTCGCTCAGTAGAGCCGCCTCGGGCTATTCCCCGTCCTTCTTCCACTTCAAACCCATCAAATACGGATTCGGCCATGGGGGCAGCCATAAGCATCCCCATACGACGGTAACGACGTTAGGAGGAGGTAATAATGAATTATTTCTAATAGTTATACCGTTCAAATTAAGCATCTAAAATCTAAACTCTAATGGTACCTAATAATCTAACCCTAATGGTACATACATACTATTTATAGAAATATCCAAAACGAGCCAGGTAATCGGTTACATAATGTTTTCGGCACCATGTATCATAACATAACTTTTACATTTATCTTTCGATACATATATAAGAATTAAGGTTGGTGTAGATTGCGAGGAGACCACCTTACTTCCACAAAAATTTCAGTTGTGACTGTCATTCAAGTTTATCAGTTGCTTTTACTCGTATGCGTGTAAGGAGGTACGGCTTTAGTAGCTTAACTTTCATAGTAAAATTTAGTAATGATACAAGTTTAAACTACATTAACTGGAAACTCGTTTAGTAAACCCATTTACTAAAAATCTATTATGGGACACCTTAATACGATAGTATAAATCAGTGTATTAAATGTATCAGTGTTCGATTATTTTCTTCGGCGGCGGTTAACTCGTAAGAAATTTTAATCCCCAACCCTAAGATCTGTCAATTGGTAAGCGAACCGGCAGGTAAATTTTTAAAGGGTAGTTTTGGATGAGTCAACTCGTAAGAGGATTCTCAGATCAAGGGGATGATGATTGTAACGAAGTAGTTCGGATATTTGTTAAAACTAAAGAATATGATATAAGGGGGTGGTTTGTTACGTTCCAACTATACGGTGACGATGGATCGCACCGAGATAGTTGTGGATTTTATTAAAACTCAACGCGGCAAAGACTTGCTTGTTGTTAATGATCATATGCGTTTCATGACCTTAGGGTCGGGTTCCGCAGGGTTTTCCTTGCCCTCTCGCAAGGAATACGATAATCCCCCTTTTGTGATTTTTCAGGTAGTTCTAACCCTCACGGGTTGACCGATCTAGAGAACCATATTCTTACGAGTTGACCAATCTCGCGAAGGTCCAATGCGGACCTGGGATTAATTCTTACGAGTTGACCCGTGCCCATTTTCTCGACTTCTGCAATTAGTTTTGTCTTTTGTGTTTGATTTCGAGTTTATAAATGTGTCACTCGTTTATTTTAACAATTTGTATAATGGTAATTTAATAGATTTTTTTTCGACGTGTTTGTACACTTCATGTCCCACAATTTATGGAATGAGGATTTGGTAGGTTTATCTATTTAGAACTTATTGTCCTATACCAAACGTGGATGAAACGTAACAAATAGCCCCCTTCCTTCCTTCTTTGTTTTATTTAAACGTCACCTTTATAACCAAGTCTTTTTAATTTTCTTATAGATAAATGATAATCTATTTATCTGAACATTTAAAACAATGTGAAAATTGAAAGTTGACCGAACATTAAAGTATTTGGGGTAAATTAGTCACCAAAGGAAATTTGTCTAAAAATTACAGATTGGGTAAAAATTAAATTAAATTCGAGAATGTTGACTTATGTAGATAGCTGACATTTGATCGACTTGCGAAATATGGCGAATTCGGCATTTATAATTTCAGCAGTAGCTATTCAGTAGTAACATCCAAAGCGCAAAAGCTATTTCAATGAGGCAAATTGAAAGCGTGGCTAATATATGGTATATAAATTACTATGTTCGTACATAGGTATAATAATAATCGTACATACGTACGATTTTAAATCATAATGCAGTCATTCTTACCGGCATGAATTACGCTAATTAAAAATCATCATTTTAATAAGCAATAAATATGATATGAAATATGAAAGTTTCCGTTCGGCGCGTTTCGATCGATGAAAGCAAATCGAATATGAGAACGGGACCGTTGTGATTGTCACGGGCAATTACATCTCGTTTGCGACTTTCCTAACTCCCCGAGCCGCCCATATAGCAATCTTGTATAATGCAGTGATACGCATTAATCCAGAAATTGCAACTTTCCAGTACGGCCCCGAATGCAATTTTAAATACGTACCATCATCAGGGCAAAAGAAACTTAACCTTAAATGTGTAATTAGGCACGGTCGAGTTAACGCAAGGGGGAAGATAATGATATACTTCATTAACTTTATTATGTCCGCCACCGATCTAATTACTCATCATCTCGGTCCGTGCCTCTCGGATTGCCTTTTTCTTCGGAGGATCTCGCATAAATGAATAAACAATTGTCTTACGAGAAATCCGAGCTATGAGCAATTAGAAGTTTTACATATCTAGGTATATATATTTTTAGAGGTAATTATTTCGTACGCTTTTAATCAACGGTATGCAAAACACCTTCCTCTTCCTTTCATACGTTTATCGAACGAGTTAATCGTTCCATGAGTGGAACGGTCTCGTTAGGAGAAATTACTGAGAATTAAAAAAATTCAGCGCGAAGATATATCCCGGTCCCAGTAAATTGGATAAAAAATTTAATTATCCCAAATTGATTTCAGTCGCGAATGGAAACTTTATTATAAAGTATAGCTGTGACACGTCGTCCGCAAGGTTACGAAAAACCTGATTATTATTTAGTTCTTTCATTTCTTAAATTACTACCGATATAAATAATATGGAGATTAAAAATGTTAAAATTATTCAACGGCGTTATTAGGCGTTTATGCAATAATGCAATTATTAACTCCTGCATAGTTGCAGCTTATCTAATGAGCTTACTTACGAACTTAAATTTTAAACATTAAAAACTAGGAGTTCATTGTTAGGGCGCTTCCAAAAAGGATTTAATTTATATTTATTTATTATTTATATTATTAATTTAATTTAATTAAGAACTTGTCAAACTGATTTTTATAGTCTCCTTCGCATTAAACAAAAGTGAAATCGGTCTAATATTCGATTCGATTTTTTCGTCACCGTGTCAAAAGTACAAAGGAACAATGTTTATGCAGATTTCACACTACATTCAGGATAGTCACCGAACCCTGGTGTCTAAAAGACAGTTAATAAGTTAAGTTAATAAATAAGTTCTGTATGTATGCATTTTTAATGACCTCCAGTTAGAGGAAGAACTCCGGTGGATTAAAGCTTTGGAAGTTCGCGAAATGGTGGAAATTGGGCAAACAGTTGCATTCTGTGATAATCCTCTCAGTATGTTAATTAATAGAAGAGAAACACATTCCTAGAGTCCTTATAAAAATTGTACCTATTAAAACTAAAGTCATTAAATTCCTCACCATAGTTGTAAAATATAAGAGCAGTAAAACTATCAAATTAGCACTATTTTCTGAATTTTATTTCAGGCAATAAAAATCCTTATTTACTATCTTACGAATACAATTTGATTGCGAATAAAATCTGCTCCGCAAAAAAAAAGCCGTGACTCACATAACGCTAATGCAACGCCCTGTATAATCGACGAAACAGGTGTTCGATGAGGGCATCGCAAAAACTCGATTAATTTTTTTCTTGCTTCTATTGGTTTCGGTCATGTTCTTGAAAACTTTAATAGCATAGGTAAGGTCCTCGAACGGGTTACGTAACCGTCGAATGGCAATAAAAATTGATTTAAAAGAACACGTAAGTGCGCACCACTCGTTATTAAGTTGATTATTTATTTATTTAATAGACCTGCAGACCGCGGAAATTAAACGCGGAATTATCATCGAATTACTCAACGTGTGACTATACTGCTTAAATGGACTGGATCGTCTGATAACCAAAAAATATAGGGAATGTAGTACCTATACTCTATTCAAAACAAATCGTGATGCACGTCATTTTGATGACGTCAGAATCATCCAATACTACCAACTTAATATAGTCACAGGACATCGCAATTTATGTGTTCCGTGTATATTTTAGGTTGAGAATACACATAACCATATATATTGTTAACCTAAAATACACACGGAACACATAAATTTCGATGTCCTGTGACTATATTAAGTTGGTAGTACTTCTGACGTCATCAAAATGACGTGCATCGGGATTTGTTTTGAATAGGAGTATAGTGTAATAGATAGGCGGTAGGCTTTTCTACCTAAAAATTCAGAAAGGACACTGTTTTGTGAGCTGCATGACCTGGAATAGCTGCAACGGTATCTTATAGGGTTTCAAAACAGCTCACTTTACCTTTGAATCTCAAATATATGAAGAATCTACGTTGAAAAACGGTTATTTGGCCAAAGTTTTGAAGGTGCTTTTCAAGTACTCCTCTACCATTTGCTATCTTGGAAGTAATAGGCGGTATTACTGTATTGGCTGAAGATTCGCCAGTAGTTCCTTTCCATCCTATCCAGAAGCCATCCTATTATAACCATATAACCATATAACCATTACCATAACGATGCAAGATTTTTTTAAAGAAATTTACGGAATGAGGAAATGTGCAATAAAAGGTTGAAGGAGTGTTGATATTTGTATTGCCACAAAATTATTACGAATCCTTTGGTTTGTACTATGTCAAGACGTGAACATTAAAATTTTCACCTGATGATATCTCTCTCATATTGATATGGCAGTAAATTAATTCTACATAATAATTAAAAGATTTAATGTACACTTGTTTAAACTGAGATTGCTTTTAAAATTTTTCCGGTTGTGGTTTTTCTCTATCTTCTCTCATTTCATACTTTCAATTAGTGGCAAACAAGTTTTGAATGATTGCAAAAAATCTGATTGGCTTTTTTGATTAATAAAAGAAATCTGTTTATTTCCAGCACATTTTCTTAAAATTCTGCCTAGAAACTTTTTTAAATTTTGGGAATGAAATATTTCAGGAATTAATTTCTTTTGTATATTGTTTCAAGTAGGTACCAAAACTGCAAAATGTGAATTTCTAAAAATTACTTTCCATTATAAAACTAACAAACGTTAAATATATTCAAAGTTTCATTGTAGATAATTATGCACAGAGACGGTTTAACAATATCTTCGAAATTATTTAAATATCTCATTTATGTAATTAATTAAAATTATTCATTCATTCACTGCGTCCGGAAAAAAAGAAACAGTGAAAAGTTTCCTTACAATTAATACGCCACTTGAATTCTGTTACCTCTGCTCGAGTTTATAATTGAAATTTTCAAAGCGCCTACGTTTAATCGAACGATAATTCTTATTTAATTAACACGCGAGTTGAATCTGCGTATGCATCAATTTCACAACAAAATAATAAGAATTTAATTTATTAAGTCATAAAAGATCTGTTCGCACTTTTCGTGTTAAACGAAGGCGATAAATAAACAATTAGCAACAAATTCTGTACGTTCTCGTGTAATTAGAGGTATAACGTGAGATGATTCAGATCGCGTAATAATTCTTTAGGTAATTTGTAACGATGTAAAGATTTTACTGATTTTCTAAACCTGAACCTGTTTATTTCCATAAATTAACTGTTTGGAAAAAAATGTTAAAAATTAGTTTGTGATAAGTTTTTCTAACGGGGTGGTTCATATTTTCTGATACATAGGGTACATATACTCTGTTCAAAACAAATCCCGATGCACGTCATTTTGATGACGTCACCAAATACTACCAACTTAGTATAGTCCCAGGATATGGCAATTTATGTGTTCCGTGTATATTTTAGGTTGAGAATACACATAACCATAATATTGTCAACCTAAAATATACACGGAACACATAAATTGCGATGTCCTGTGACTATATTAAGTTGGCAGTATTGGATAATTCTGACGTCATCGAAATGACGTGCATCGGGATTTGTTTTGAAAAGACTATACGCATGTATATAGGCAATACGTATAAATAGGTTGAAGTTTTCTCAATTTAAAGACTGTATACTTTAACAGTTACAAGCATTTTAACGGTAGATACTTGTATAAATATGCATTTTTAAAACTAAACAAAAGGACATGTGGTCTATCCTACGCTTTTCTTCTTACTAACCTACTCTTCACTTACTTACGCTTGATTCTCATCTTCCGCAGAAAAAGTACTGTTTGTGAATGAGTCAAATTTCTTAAATGGATTAAATTTGAGCAATCGTGGCTACGAATAAACGCCGAATTTGGTTAGTGGGTTAACGACAAAAACATCTGACGGATGAAACGGAAAAAAGTCGTGTTATCATCCACATTTCTTATCCTCCAGTGTTCTTCTCGTAACGTTCCAATCGCGTTCTTGGCCCACTGGCGAAGAAAATGTTGCCGACGTTGCCACATACGATATTTCGAGAGAAAAAAGAGCAAAGAGCAAGAATCTAAGATAAGATTGTTGGCGAAAACCGCAACCTTGCTTTTCTGGTGTACACAGATATGAGAATTCTCACAATTCTCCCTTGAAAAAGAAATCGATCTATCTATCGTGTCAAGAACGGACGAAATTGTTGTTGTTTCTTTTGTTTTTGTTGTTTCGCACGTTTCCACATACTTACACACTGTTTATGTTTCGTTTTTGATACGTTTATTACAAAATTTTAACGAAAATTAATTAACATCCGGGTCAAGTCGACGTGTCGTTTCGCAAAAGTAAGGCAGCGTTTTTGTTTTCAGTTGTGAGACCAGAACAATTTCGAACAATGGGATCGTTACCATATTTTCCGTAATAATAATTATGGAGATATGTTACACGTTTTGCGTCACATTAAATGTGTGAGAGAGAAAGAGAAAAAGTAGTTTTTAAAAACGAATAGGGATAATAATGATAACATTCCAAAAACGAAAGTGTGAAGATAATGATCAATTAATTCAAGTTTCAACGAAGAGGCAGACACTGTTGCCCAAAGGTTTCACAGGCAATTCACAAATATGTTCTCTAAAGGACAGTTGGTCGGCTAAATAAATTTTCCGAGTGTATTTAACACAAACGAGATCAGTTGATCGGTTAAGGTGGCCGAACCTAAGACGGGAAGACAACACCGCGCAATTTTGCCAACATAAAATAAGCGCGCAGATTTGAACCTTCCTATAGCAGTCCTACAGTTGGTATATCTGTGACGTCACTAACTCACCTGCCTCGAAGTTGCTTTTGAATATACCTACCAATAAAACCAAAACCATTTCGATGATTTCCATAGAATATTAAAATATATTGCACAATGGGATGGTAGGGTATGGTAATGGACTGGTAGGAATTTTATCTATATACATGTAACAAATTGCTTAGAAATTGTCGACTGTCGAAACCCTTCTGACGTGCCTATCTCATAGCCCACATGATGGTCACTGCGACGAAGCAATTCTGAGCAATGATTCTTGATTGATTGATCTTGAATGATTCAATGATTCTTTGAAGCCCGATCGCCTCGTACCACTGTAGAAACAGTTCCCCTGATTCTCCACGATCATCGATCATTCTCACGTCCCCGTTGACCTAAAATCGAAAATTCTTCTCTCTAGATTACGTCACTGTTACGGTCAACTGTCCCACAATAGCGAAACCTGTCGCGGTACTACCACGGCACTACTCTCTACTGCCGTGGACACTTTTATATCTCTCTTAATTGTCTATTTTTAGCTCAAACACCACGAACTAAGGTGAACAATCTAGCTAGACAGTAGTCAGCTGATTATGGTCGGGGTAATTGTGGAAGGATGTGTTCCGCTTCGTAATCTAATGTATTGTGGATATATGTATTAGTAGTAGTAGTAGTACTAGTAGTAATAGTAGTAGTACCTGCCTATGTTGGACCGTTGAATACACAATGCGAACGAAAAAAAATTGGAGAAACGTGTCATAAGTACCGCTGGTGATGAAGATGATATGTCGTGGCGGTAAGAACACTTATTAAAGTAAATAACTGCGTACGAAAGAACGCATTCATTACCTACTTCCTAAAATTTCAATACTTTACACTTTAATGTGGTAAATTTACTGTATGATTGTGATTGAAAGAGAATCAACCTTACCAGCTTGTATTTTAAAGCGTTCTTTTGTACGATGACTGTAACCAAATCGACTACAGATGTACTTTGTTACAGTTTAGTAGCGGTTATAGAAATTCAGTAATAGTTATTCTTATTCGTTCCTAACAATTTCCATACTCTCGAATCCGTGTCTATTTTGCCTTATGCTTCTTATTTTCTTTTAATTTTACCTCCAAATTGTTTGCACTAAAAAAAGACGTATCTACAAAATTTAGTGATTATTCACCCAAGTGGAAACCAGAAGGCTTCTAGAAGTGACATTCCATCTAAGCAGCAATAGGTATCGATAAAAGACAGATAGAACTAAAGTCACTAGATATATAAAGTACCGCAAACTCCGCCATTTTTTGGCAAAGATTTAGCGCCAAATTTGAATTGCTAACTATTGGATATTCACAGAAAACCTTCAGTACAAAATATAAATCTAATGAATTGGCAGAAATGATATTCCTTCTAAGAAAACGTAGAGGTTTCAAATAACACGAAAAGTGTGACGTAATACTTTGGTAAAACTGTTTCGTTTTCAAGTAGTAAGATTTCTGCTCTCATATGAATTACTCGTTTGAGATACGCGCGCGTCTTCCATAATACCAAAAGAATAAACAAGTAATAAACACGATAATAGTAAAACGTATTTTGTGTGTTTTATTAATAAATCTGAAAGCTCAAATCCCAATAGGTTATGGGCCCAGATTTCGTGTAAATTCAAAATACGTTAGTGAACTTTCAAAAGTAGTGATTCGCGCGTTATTAACCGAACTTAACGTTAACCAGCAATTGATGAAGAATAACCGGTGATTGGTGAAATGGACGACGAAGCTGTCGCACCGACAATTCCACGCAGTTAGCCATCAGGAAGAAACTACTAACTCTGAAACTACAGAGTGAAACAACATAGACCCAACACTTCATCGTATTTGAAGATCTATTGAGCAGCTAGCAGCTAGCAGCTGTATCGAATTGCAGTATCCACTGAAGATTTCAGTAGCGAAGAAGGAATCGTTCATCACAGCCACAAAGAAAGGGATAATTCATGTCAACAGTGGGAGATAACGAGAAGTTCTTGAGGATATACTCTACTGCCGAGAAGTCCCGTACAACTTGCTGTCTGTTCGCAGGATGCAACAAGCTGGAATGACGATTATTTTTGATAAGGAAGGCGTAAAAAGTTAATAAGGGTGGTAAGACTGTAATGACAGGTAAGCCTTTAAATAACTTGATGTGCATTGGTTTTCAAATTATCAAACGAATGGTAAATATACGTAGAATTAACAATGCCTTAAGTGCTTTAACAAAAGATTATTATCTTTGGCATAAACGTCTAGGTCACATCGGAAAATCTAAATTTATAGAATTGAAAAATCATAAAATGATTGAAGATCTAGACCAAATAGATCAAATTACACCAACAGAAGAATTATGTGAAGCATGCATAAATGGTAAACAAGTTCGATTGCCATTCGCACGTTTCAAACATAAAAATTATATTAAAAGACCTTTGTTTATTGTACATTCCGATGTTTGTTGTGGCCCAATCACTCCAACAACTATTGACAATAAAAATTATTTTTTAATATTTGTTGACGACTACACTCATTATACAGTAACATATTTAATTACTTACAAATCAGATGTTTTTACTGCGTTTCAAGATTACGTGTTGAAATCTGAAGCCCATTTCAATTTAAAATTAGTAAATTTATATTGTGACAATGGAAGGGAATATTTGTCGAGAGAGATGAAAGATTTTTGCGTGCAGAAAGGTATCAGTTATCATTTGACCGTTCCACGTACTCCACAACAAAATGGTGTCTCAGAAAGAATGAATAGGACAATTACTGAAAAAGGCCGTGCAATGTTGCACGATTCAAACTTAGACAAAGCTTTTTGGGGTGAAGCAGTGTTAACTGTTACTTATTTAATTAATAGAAGTCCTACTAAAGCCATAAAGGAGAATAAAACACCATATGAAATTTGGCATAATAAAAAGCCAATATTAAAATATTTAAAGGTTTTTGGTTCAACAGTGTACATACACAATAAAACAAGAAAATCAAAGTTTGACTCAAAATCTTCCAAAGGTATTCTTGTAGGGTATGAACCGAATGGTTACAAAGTGTGGGATGTGGAAACTGAAAAGTTTGCGACAGTGCGAGATGTTCTCGTGGATGAGATTAATTTTTTGGTATCAAGGCCAAAGCAAAATTCTCATAAATCTGATATAACTGAATCAGATAATCTGTCAGAAGCAAGCAGAAATAACATTCCGAAATTAGGTAGTAAACTTAATAAGGAAGAAAAGGAAACTGATATAGGGAGTATACCCGGTAAATCAGTAAATAAATCAGTAGGAGCAACTGATAGAAAGAAATTAGTTGTTGAAGCTGATAATGATAAAATAAAGTCAGTAGGTGAAACTGTCAAAAGTAAATTAGAAACTGATATACACGCGAGAAGTTCATCTCCGAATATTTCAGTTCCACAAGTCCAAAATTTTGAGAAGTGTAGAAGGAGTGAAAGAATTAAAAATCATCCAATAATTTCTTATAAAGAAGATGATAATAATATTTTGGATGATTATCTTTTATATGATCACTCGGTTATAAATGAGATTCCTACTTCATATATGAAGAAATTCAAAACCGAGATGATAAAATTCATTGGGAACAAGCAATAAAAGATGAAATTGAATCTCATAAAATAAACAAAATATGGTCATTGGTACCGAGACCATCGAATAAAATATAGTTAATAATAAATGGGTGTTTTCACTGAAATAGAATGAATTTGGAAATTCATTAAAGTATAAAGAAAGACTCGTTGCACGTGGTTTCAGTCAGGAATATTTGGTGGAATATAATGAAACGTTTGCACCAGTAGCAAGAATATCAAGTTTCAGAATAATTATGGCAATGTCAAACCAATTTAATTTGTTAGTTTATCGTATGGACGTGAAAACAGCCTTTTTTAAATGGTATACTGACTAAAGAGATTTACATGAAAGTTCCTGAAGGAGTGCAAAGTAAAAGTACTGAAGTCTGTAAATTACATAAAAGTTTATGTGGATTAAAACAAGCGGCACAAATGTTGGTTTGAATTATTTGATAAAACTTTAAAAGAAAAAGGTTTCCAAAATTCTGCTGTTGACAGCTGTATTTATATTTTGGATAAGGGAAATATCTTAATGAATATCTATGTGGTTCTTTATGTAGATGACCTTGTCATTGCAACAGCAATTGCTGTAACAATGAGTACTATTAAAAACTTTTTATAGGTATGTATAAGAATTAATCGAAGTGGGAATAAAGTAAATCATCTGAGGGAATTTTTGTGGGTTACGTGCCAAATGGATATAAGATTTTTGATTCAAATTCGCAAAAGTTCATAGTTGCACGTGATGTAATTGTTGACGAAATTACATGCAAAACATCAAGACATGAAATTGATGATCAAATAAAAAAATTGGTAGCAAAAATGTATCGATAGGCACAGATAATTCATCAGCAGGTGGTAATGCTGATAGTGGTGCTGGAGATAAAATCACTCCAAGTAAAACGGATAATGAAATATGCAATCAAACCCTTATGAAAAAGGATGTCCCTGAAAATTGCATTAAAGGTCAAACATCTCCAATATAGGATGTCCCTGAACAAATAAATACGAACTCAAATAGTTCTGATAACTCCGTGAAAATTAAGAAAGTTAAATAACAATGCGCAGGACAGAAGGAGTGAGAGATAAAAGCCAAACCAATAAAATCTTACGATTGCGAAGATGATTTTTGAATTTAAAAAATTACTTAATAGCTAATCAAATATTGGAAAATGAAATTCCAAAGTGTTTTCAAGATGTAGCTAAAAGTAAATTTAGAGTTGATTAGGGAAAAAGCCATAAAAGATGAGTTAAAGTCATTAGACCTAAGTGCTTATTTAAAAATAGTATTGAACAAATTCAACATGAACAACTATAATGCTGTTAGTATACCTTTACCAAATAAATTAGATTACCTAACTTTAAATTCTGAAGAAATGTTTGATGTTTGGAATATTATGTACACGACCTGTTAAGTGCTTAAATTAATATTCTGAGTAGATATACAAATAAGAATAATAAAGAACTATGGCAATGTCTAAAAAGAGTTCTTAGGTATATTAAAGGAACCATAGACATGAAATTGATATTTGTTCGAGAAAACTACAATGAACTGCTAAGTGGTTATGTCGACTGTGATTGGGGAGGTAATACCATAGATAGAAAAAGTACAACAGGTTATCTATTTCAAATGTTTGAAAAATGTACAATTTGAAGGAATACAAAAGGGCAAAATTCTGTAGCAGCTTCATCCACAGAAGCTGAGTACATGGCGTTTTTTGAAGCAGTTAGAGAAGCACTATAGATAAAGTCATTATTAAATAGCCTAAAAAGTGACTATTAGTAAACCTATTAAAAATTTATGAGGATAATAACGGTTGTATTGGTATTGAAAATAATCCCACAAATCGCAAAAGGTCAAAACACATAGATATTAATATTAAACATCATTTCACAAGAGAACAAGTTATGAATGAAATACTAAAACTTGAATATATTTCACAGGTGAACAACTGGCAGCTGGCAGACAGCTAGACGAAACCATTGGCATCATCTAAATTTGGAGAATTTAGATTAAAACATGGGTTTAGTTCGATTTGAAATATCAAATAATGTTCAATAGGTCTGATTTGGTTTTTTCTGGGTTTCCCAAATCCTCGCAACAAATGTTGGACCTAAATTGTAATACTCCCAGAAAGAAAGAGAAAAGAAATGGAAGACGTAGTCGCTATAGAAATGTATAATGCTTAGAACGTAAAATCGTAAAAAGGGAATATTATATCAACAATAATTATTATTAAATAGGTACATATGTAAGTAGATAGAGTATGCAATATATATAACTATGTAGTTCTCTAGAACATAGTATAAAGTTATTAGATTTTATTTTGAGGGGGCGTATTGGATATTCACAGAAAACCTTCAGTACAAAATATAAATCTAATGAATTGGCAGAAATGATATTCCTTCTAAGAAAACGTAGAGGTTTCAAATAACACGAAAAGTGTGACGTAATACTTTGGTAAAACTGTTTCGTTTTCAAGTAGTAAGATTTCTGCTCTCATATGAATTACTCGTTTGAGATACGCGCGCGTCTTCCATAATACCAAAAGAATAAACAAGTAATAAACACGATAATAGTAAAACGTATTTTGTGTGTTTTATTAATAAATCTGAAAGCTCAAATCCCAATACTAACAATAAATAATGAAAACATTGCTTGCTTGTTTTAATTAATTGCCCAACTATCTGCATTTCACTTATTAACGCATCATGTTGATACAGTTGTGCTTATTTTAACAATACAGTACAAAATTGATTTTTATTTAACATTAGCAATTCAAATTTGGCGCCAAATTTTTTCCCAAAAATGGCGCAGTTTGCGGTACTTTATATTCTAGTCATAAAGATAAAAGAGAGAGGAGGTAACAAATAGGGAGAGGGGGTAATAAATTTTGTCATAGAGATAAAAGAGAGAGGAGGTAACAAATAGGGAGAGGAGGTAATAAATTTTGTAGACGGAACCGGCCATATTGAGAAGCCACTCTTCGAACTCGTGCTTGCGATTGTCATTGCTGAATTGTGCAGTGGCGGATCTATGGGGGGAGCTACAGTCTACCACTGGGAACCAAAGTTTAACAATCAATAATAAATACATACATATTTTTAGTATAATATACCCACTACATAACTGAATCAGCTCTTCCTGGTTTCCTGCTCGTTCTTTGTCTTTCTGGTATACCTGGAGCACATTTCTTTTTTGATAATTTTTCTTCTATTAACTGATTAATCCCAAAATCGGAGACTTTTTGTTTGTTTCCGTTTTCCAAAGAATGAACAACAGCGTAAGGTTTTAAAAACTGATGTAGGTAATTTTGTTATGAACTATTAGTATAAATATGAGTTAAATTAATCAAAAAAAAATTAAAAATGAAATTCTTTATTTAATTCGTACTGAGCAACCTTCGTATTGTTTCATATGTTAGCATTTTGTGACATTTTATGGAAAATAAAACTGCTTCATACAAATTATTATTTTATAATTTTAGTTAATGTAATGCTACGCCATTGGAGAGAAAGATTTCATACAGGAAGTCGGCCATATGCAGAAGCCACTTTGGTCTGTGCTTTGGTTTATTTGTTCCAACCACATTTTGTTACCTCCTCTATCTTTTATCTCTATGATTCTAGTGACTTTAGATAGAACACATTTGGGGACTACGAAAAAGTGAAATGCGACGAATAACAATTTAGTGGGACAAGAAGAAAGAATTGTAATAATAATAAACTGAGATGGAACCAATTAGAAAAAGAAAAGAGGTTTAATGTTTAAGAAAGTTACTTCCACGCGTACTTCTTTAGAGCAAAAACATTGACATTGGCCGAAAAACAAAGAAAAACTATATTGATTAGGTACTAAGAAGTTTTCTGAAACTGAAGAAACACTGAAAATATAACCAAGGTGGGTAAAGTCGGAGAGTAACAGCACACAAGTGTTTTATATGTATATGTCTGTGAAGAAATAATTTTTATAATATAAATTATACGAAAATGTATGGATTGCTGAAAGATTTCTAGGTCCTAAAATACTAGTCAGATTGTTAATAATTCAAAAGGTTTACTGTAAGTTTATGGAATGTCAAAAGATGTCTTATGGGAGCTATTGTCGATTATTTACCGCTTCATCGAATTGACTCGTTTATTCATTAGTGTTCCACTTTGATGATTCCCTGGGTATTCGGTCAACTTTCAAAAACATTCTTATACAAATAAAATTAATGTCTTCAATTAACATAATTAAACCAATAATGAAGTAACCTGTCCAAAAAAGATCTTTAAATCTCCTTTTTTCTCTATAACCGCATTTTTCTCTCTCGGTTTATGAGGTTCTCCGTTATGAAATATTAATGAACGCAAAATCGATACAACAGATAGGTTAAAGCGGCCGCTAAACATATCATAAGTAATTACTGTGATTAGTAGATAATTAAAACTGTGATTATGGATCGAGAATTGTTTAGAGTTTTTCGAGCGTGAATCGTTTATGCGGTGGCAACATGCCAGGTGTGCGTGCGTGCATGTTTCTCGAACGACACGTCGTCAACCTAACATTATATACACATTACATTAATGGCTACGTATATATTAACAATTTCATGACTTTCCCAAATTCATAATTATGAACTGGTGCATGAACTTTTGCATCTCGATAAATTTTGATACGTTTGCTTTTCAACCGCAATAACAGAAGTCATTAAAGTAATTGCTCTTCGACAACTTTTCCAACTGGTTTTCCTCATTCGAAAACTGTACAAAAAAAACAAATATAATAACACCCCGAGCTCAATTATGTCAGCCAGATGTCCAAGTGTTCAAATACTTTCTAACGGATTTATTGTAATACCGTACCTACTTGTAAAATTATTTTTTACACTTTCCCTGTCTCATATAAGTTGATGTAAAGCGTACCACTTATGAGTGAAGTGTTCATGTAGTTTGAAGAAATGCAAGTGTGACAGGTGCTTATAAATATGCAACTCAACGCTAGACAAGTTATTAAGATAATAATGAAAATAACGTTTCGGGGTTATTGTAATTTCAAGCATTAAAAGCGTAACATAATTTCGGTTCGAAGGATTTCAAAACATTTTAACCCCAAAACATCTCACATTGCTTACGATAAATACGAATCTTAAATTAGCTTTCATTTGCAAACTTTGTTTTTTCAGGATTTGTTTTTCTTGTCTGCGGTTAACCGAAGAATGGCAGACTATTTTTATGATCAATTTTCCGGTATCACCTTCTTGTACATAGTCTGCACGTGCTTTGTATATATTTCAGATTTGGCGGTTTATCCTCCACCACCGAGTTACACTCGCCTCTATCAGTACCAGTGCTACCAAAATCCACCTGGGTACTACTCGACAAAGTATCTGCCAGGTTTGTCAAAAAATATATGTATACGCATGTTCTTGTTTAAAGAAACATGTAGCCTAGATGAGATTTTTCTATTAGAAATAACAGTAGTTAAAAGTAGAATAACGTAGGATGTAGATCTTTGAATTTGTACACATATACAGGGTACGTTGGTGTTGTGTAGCAGGATTTTATATGTATACAGGAAAACTTGATTTAAGGAGAACGGTATTAATAAAATTGGTGCATAAGCAAGACTACTCATAGGAATGTAATTTTTTTCAACTTTTAAATTATTGTCAAACATACGCAAAGATACAATCAATTCTCCATCACTACATATAAACATTAGGTTTGAAATTTTATACTTTGAATTAAAGTGAATATAAAAATGATTAAAACTTTACGGTTGTTCTTTAGAAACACTAAATTTTATTTAAAATTAGCCTTCTTCAATTTGTATAAATACATTATATTGAATGTTAAAACAGTTGAATAGGCCTATAAGTTTTAAATTAATTACCTTTAATTTAGTTATATCAAGACCACTGAAAGTATGTAACTGTTGAGTTGAGTACCTAATCAAGTCGATATTTATGTCAATGTTGTAATTTTATTTCGAGCAATTTTCCATTAAAAAAAAAGATGTAGGTACTATTTCAAGATTTGTGTCTGATAGAAGAAAAAAAAAATTATACGACAGACCTTTCTTCTTAAAAGATCCTCTGAACACTGTTCAAGTCGTGCTACAAAACACTGATTTACTGTATGTGCCTATGTGTATCTACCTATATGTGTTTATGCGTATTATATTTTTTGAACACCTTATACGCATTTGATATGTATTTTCCATTATGCATGTTTATGGGGTAGTTTGAAGTATAGTAATTTTTAATCATTTATATGAGTGCATGTTATGCTTAGTATAATTAATTTTTTTTGGTATCTTTTGGTATTGGCTTTTTAGTGACTTTCTTAAATTTGAATGGATCAGGGGAATGATCTTACATTTTCAAAGTATATTTTTGATTGCTCCTTAAAACATAATATATTTATATACTCTGTTCAAAACAAATCCCGATGCACGTCATTTTGATGACGTCCCAAGTACTACCAACTTAATATAGTCACAGGACATCGCAATTTATGTGTTCCGTGTATATTTTAGGTTGACAACATATATGGTTATGTTACACGGAACACATAAATTGCGATGTCCTGTGACTATATTAAGTTGGTAGTATTGGATGATTCTGACGTCATCAAAATGACGTGCATCTGGATTTGTTCTAAACAGAGTATATAGGTTATCCCCTCTGTTCTACCTCTGTTCATTCATACCTAGTTTCCGTACCGTCGATTTCGATACAACAACAATCGGATCGATGATCATCGGTCGTGCGTGCGTTTTAAAAAGTGTGTAGGAGTCGTATCGGACGCAGACACGACCAATTTACTGCGGCTCATTTTTTTTCTATTCCAATAATTATGTGGGGCCTTTTCCTGGCCGATTTTCGATTTTTCAGGCTTTCTTCATTAGCATACATTCTCGATCGGTCGATTCGCTTTCATTTAACTTCTTCTCTCTGTCTGGCCTGCGGTTATACACACATAGTTATATATAGGTATTTGTTTTTATTTATGCCCCCGAATCACGATCCGGATTTATAGCGCTCCGTCACGCGATCTGAGATGTTCGTTCAATCGCCGAGAAATTAGTGCTGATACTTTATTTAAATTGTTATGTACACAAAACAGGCTAATATAGATGAATATTAAACCTCAATCAACTCAAAAAGTACCTAAGCATGCCATAAAAATAATTTAGAACAATATTAATAACCCAAGGAATACAAAAAAAATCCAGAGTGCTTTCTTGGTGCACTGAACCATCATTTATTATTTTTTCGTCACCATATCACATCGAAATTTTACGTATTATAAGTTTAAATTGAAAAAGTGGACGTTTTTTTTACTGAGATGTCGCAAATTAGTTTAAACGCCATTAGAAACGTTGCTCTCTAAAATACTATACAAGGAATCTTGAAAATACTAATAATACTAAAGTGCACTCAATAGAAAATGCATCATTTTTCTACTTTTGCAAAGTCCCGTGTAATGATGCAAATAGTGAAACTATACTTAAATCTCTACGATTAAATGCGTATTAAAATGAAATTATCTCGTATTACAACTATTTAAGTAAATTACACGTTAAACACACAACGGTAAAACGTTGTAATAATCGTGTCCCTACTACCTGTCGTAGGCTGATAAAGAAATTCCCTTTAGAAAGATTTGTTTCCGATGGAAATTTATTTCGATGCTTAAATATACGCAGAATGCCGTAGGTACTTTTAAAAATATGTACTAAATGAATTTTATGTAAAAACGATATCCTGCTTACAAATTTTATGAGATATTGAACTTCTCTTCTTACATGTATAGATTGGAGATTTTACGAGACAATAACTACTTTTAATTCTGATAAAATTAGCATTACTTAACTCTGAACTCAGGGATCAATCAATCTAAAACGAGTACCTACCATAATTACCATAGTCGTCGACTGTACTACACTAACTACTGTTCTTAATTTGAGGAAGTTCTGTTACTGTAATTGATCAGTTTGTAGTGTATTTGAAAAAGCACATTTAGCTTAATAGTAAGTACAAAAGAACGTCGGATGGGATCGAAGCATAATGCCAGTTCAACTACCATCCGTCGGTAGTTACATAAGTAAAAGATAATATCAACATGAATTAACCTAGATCAGAGTACGCTAATATTATATCTTTAACAACAGTTAGACTGCATCAATTCCGCTATTTCGAGAAAATTATTATCCGATACGTCATTAAATAGCATTTATATACATATATAGGTACCGTATAATAAGTGGAAACGAGGGTATTATACCTATGTACTTATGTACATAATATGTGTATATAATATAACCCCGGCCCGAACTCTCCTCGTTCGAATTAACAGGTGGGAGTGGCGCGAGATGCGTCGGCAATTTTGTAATTTTAAGTAGTACTTTAAGTAACTTCTTTAGGTATTTTAATCGTTATTACTCGAAATGTTCATGATCTTCCGACAGGCATCGCGCTACCGGGAAAGGAAGGTCACGGACAGGCAGGAGGACACACAGACTGTATTATAGAGAAACAATATTTGAGACTTCAAAGGTTTTGAGTTTGCACATTTTGAGCTGAAGTCTTTTAGGCTGAAAAATATGCGGTCCAGGTTTTAAAAAACTAAGGCGTGAACATTGTAAACGTTTATTTTTTAAATCTACAAATAATTTGTTAAGTCCTTACTTAGATGAGACTGAACTTACATGAAATTGACTCTTTCGGATATTTCAGACTCAGATTTCCCGTCAAATTTATAGGTATACTCTATTCAAAACAAATCCCGATGCACGTCATTTTGATGACGTCACTGAACATCCAATACTACCAACTTAATGTAGTCCCAGGACATCGCAATTTATGTGTTCCGTGTATATTTTAGGTTGAGAATACACATAACCGTATATATTGTCAACCTAAAATATACACGGAACACATAAATTGCGATGTCCTGTGACTATATTAAGTTGGTAGTATTGGGTGAGTCTGACATCATCAAAATGACGTGCATCGGAATTTATGACATATTTACTGTCATATTTTTATTTGTAACTAAGAAACTAACTATTTCTAAATTTATTTAAATTTGTCCGCTACCACTTATGTTTGCACCTGCAATATGTTTGCAATATGCCTAAATGTCCTTCTTGCAAATAGGTACTAGCTGTCCATATAATAAATAAGGAATTAAAGTAAAAACGTACACATCATATACTGTTATTCTTAGTGAAACCGTATTTTAAATTATATGTCATAATTGTCTCTGACCACGAAAAATAGCTGTGAAATTGTAATCTCTGGTGAAACTCGCAGTCCGAGCTTCTCTCCTAGTTCTCGCGATAAACCGGAAAATTAAACAAGAAACTAGCGGAGGTGGGACACCGTTCACTGAAAATCGTTCTTTTAAACATTGTACTTATAGTAAATCCACTGAGAAGAAAACTATAATTATTTATCTTTTACTAAGGATGTTCATTTCTTTCTTTTCTGTATACCTTTAAAATAATGGTTTTCTCCCCGCAGCTTAAGTATGTTCCAGGTCTCTTTTTAGGAGGCGAGCAGGGAAGGTTTCTTTCCATAATTGCAATAGATCACAGAAATATGTTTATACAAATTTATATCAAAAACCCGAATAACAATAGCGATACGTTAAAATAAACCATCAATTAAAAGTCCACTATCACCGTCAACGACTTACCTTAACGCTTGTAAACAGACAACCATAGATCAGACAACTAAACTTTTTAATTTCACTGAACCGACTCTGTACATCAACAATTCCCGCCAAAAGTTTTATGACTTTTCCACCAATAGCAAACGAGTAGGTGTTGTCTAACTTTACTACCTTTTCTCGTTTCGTGGGTGCTTTCTTCTCAGTGGGTTTACTATAGTAGTGAGTAGATTAATTAGGTTAAGGGATAGAAAGTTGGCGACATAAAATAATAAAGAGTTATAGAACAGAAACTACAATGTTCGGTAGGGGGAACTTTTTGCAGCGCTGTCGGTGACTGACCAATGCAACTAAAACGATGATAACAGATTTTACAGGTTTCGTCCTTCCAGCTGTTGGTAATCAGGTTTGTTTCTGCAGCGATTGGAATCGGTCTCAAACTGTCAGAGGCATGCGTAGTAGAAATTATTCTGACAGTTCGAAACCAATTTCAATCGCTGCAGAAACAAGCCAATTATTATTAAAGATATCAACGTTTCCGTCTCTTAATTATTCATCAAATGTGTAACAAATGATATATTACGCTGCATTTTGCACTTGTTTTACTTTGAAAATGTATCTAATAATGGTACGAAGAAGTTGATATCTTTACTGATGAATAAGAATGTGTAAAGAAATCAACTTTAATGTATTGTATTTATTTATTTATTATTTAAATTTCTCGAATTACACTAAAACATTTTACATGAAATACAAAAAAGAGCAATGTAAATAGACATCACACCAGCAATAAAAATAACAATAGTCACTGATAGAATGAAGTACATTTTTACTAAACACATTTATCATAGAGAAATATAGATGTTACTTACCATTTGTCTCTTGTGGCAAATGTAGAGCAGGAAAGGCGGTATACTTAATGCCCTTCTTGCCAATCGGGACAATATCTTCAGGCATGAAGTGTATTTTGCACACCATGTGATTCCTGTAGATAGTTCGTCTATCCATAGTGTGCAGTTTGGGATTCCTGATCTGCTGTATCCATTTTTCCATTAAATCAGGATCTCTAGGGAACCGATGAGATGAAACATTCGCAGCTGCAGGACATCCTGGCACAGCACATTTTTTATAGGTCTTTTTCCTTTCCTCACAAGGCCTTACCTCCATTATTAAATAAGCCGCTCAATTTATTCACCACAAACGAACTTCACTTATTGTCAAAAGGTAATGTCACGTTTATGTGATTACTTCGTAGTTGTGGTTAGGTTCGATCTGCCGATCAGCGCACAGGACGCACAGAATACAATTGATTAGGTTACGTTGGTTGCCAAACTTTTCACATTCTGTACTCAAATTAATAAAACAGCGCCATCCTTTGACTGACCAAGTCAGACAACAAATCTCAAGGTCGCCCATAAGACTTTCTGTTCTATAAACCTTTATTATTTTATGGTTGGCGATTAACGATTATAGTGGAAGTACGATATGTACCCCAAATAATGTAGCCTAGAAATAAGGGTTTTGGGTTTTGGGATTAAGATAAGTGCTCATTGATAGAATCCAATTATATTTAGGTTTTGGCAATATGTCATCTGTCATTATTTTAAATTATTCCAAGTTTTATAAACGGAATGAATGAGGTACCATTTGATAGTATGCAAAATAGTATTAAATTCATTGTTTAAAACACGCATATCCCAGTGGGTTCCCCAAGAATCCCAGTTGATGAAGGTAAAACTTTTTCTTTTATAATTTTCTCTGAATTATCTTTAAACATTACTTAACATACTTTGCAGCTTTACGACATCCAAAAGGCAATCAGTAGTTGCATTTGAGGTGCCTTGATGAGAGAGCCGCATTCTATTAAGTAACGTCACTTAAGTATATAAAGTAGTGCAACTGATGAACGCCCAGATTTGGGTTCAAATCTGATAATAACCATGAAACAGGTCCCATTTCATGAAAATATCAGATAACAATTCGAAATTGGAATTTGCATATAACTAGTGAGTTTTTTTTTAAGCTTTTGTTCTTATGGATCATTTTGTATTAATTTTGATAAAACTTGTTTTATTGTTCTGAATTTTTACCTAGCGTCTTTCATTAGAAATATTATTTGTACTATAATGTAAGATACTACACTATTGGATTTTAATTACATAATTTTACAAGATCAGAGCTTCTTATTAAAATTTTTCATCCCAAAAAAACTCATGTAATTTTGCTACAATACAATTTTTTGAATTCACACAAATTATGTTAAGTAATTTTGAAAAATGACGTGAAACTGTAAAATATGTTTTGTGTAGGTATGCAATGTGTAATTTATGGGAAATACAAAACACGTGCTTTGAAAATTTCCCAACCCATTCAGTAAAATCACAAAATTCGATTTTTTTTTGGGTACAACGAATTGTCTTGCGCTACTTTATATATTTATCGAACTCATGACAGTTATGACTGGCATTATTAATGTCGTTTTAGACAAGTAAACTATCAAATAACACACTAGTGAGTTATGGATTATAACTCAAGTTCATATTTAAAGTAGTATTCTACGAATTCTAAGCAGAATTCACATTGATATTGAAATTAAAGGAAAACGCTAACGATTTATTCGAATTTGAAGTAATTGTTAAATTCATCGAATTTAATTAATTTGGTTAATAATTAATTATACTTTAACCAAAATGTAAAAAAGTCACTATCAAGTCATTCTGACATTTGTAGGGTACTGAGACGCAAGTAGCTTTGATTTGATCACAAAGCTTATTAATTATTATCTTATAAAAAAAACGATTTCTTCCACTAGTTGGATAAAACATTGCATGCCACTCGCGTGTTATGTTTCCTTACTCCCTTGAGAATTTATACCACTCGGCCTGACGGCCTCGTGGCCTCCATTTCCCCGATTCACTGATTGTGTCGATCACATTTCATGATTTGCCTGTATTGTTACGATTTTTACTGATTTTTACTAATTTTTAGGTGGCGTCTTCCTGCGTCCCGACGACGGCAACGTGTACACGACGCTCGAGCCGACGCTGAGCAGCAACCCGAACGTTTACTTCCAAAGAGGAAACGGCATGCATCCCGGGATGATGTACTGAACGTTAAGTTTCCCACTTTAGGGAAATACTGAGAGGAAAACGTCTAAGAAAAATAGTGTGTATATGTGTGTGTGTGAGAGAGAGAGAGAAAGAGAGCCTCTTCCGGCCTTTCGCGCGGGAGGACGGATATTGTTTATCGTGTCGCGTGCGAAAGAGTGAAATTCCGGGAAAATTCGCGTCCGCGAAGAATACGAGAGAGAAAGAGAGATGACGACGTTATTAACTGGTCACATCTCTTTCCATGTTTTTCTTGCTGACGGAAATCGACTACAGATCGCTTTTATCGGCGGCACGTAATCTCTTAGCATACGTCTAGACGTGTTGCCGAGGCCGACACTATATGAGTACCGTGTACTTAACGTTCCACTTGTACACATTACTATAACGTAATTAGGTATCATTCTTAATTAACTTCATTTAAATAGCGTAGAGTTAAGCTGTAGCCATTCTTACGAGTTAAGAAGTACCGAACGGACCGACTGAATACCCACCATCCGACGACTAAGTATATAGGTTAATTTTAGGTCATATTATTTTTTGTACAGTATGTAATGCATCATTTACCTACATATATGTATACCTACTCATGTTAAGCAGACTGTAATAAACTGGAAAACGAATTACTACTTCCAATCTATCTCTCCTTGTAATTAAAATACCCACCTAACGTCATCATTAACACAGAAACCAGCTCATCATTGAAGATCGAGGAAGTAAAACTAAGCAGTAACATCCATCAAGCACCTATAAATCGTTTATTACTTTTCTTCGATGAAGATCGATTAGCTACTTGTAAAACACTACTATTAACTGTACTTTGAACACTTAAAAGCTGCTTATATAACACCATAATTAAACAACTTTAGATAGTGCAACAAAAACAATCGTTTTGTTCCTAATTTATCAAAACATACTAATTTATTCTATTCAAACTATTCCAATTTATACTCGAAGATTCACTAAACTTATCTTGAACTGTAGCAATACTATCAAATAGATCGCCATAGTTGCAATACTCTGAAAATAAAACAAAACCATTGTATACATTG
Organism: Cryptocephalus moraei; assembly: GCA_946251905.1. Lineage (NCBI taxonomy): Eukaryota > Metazoa > Arthropoda > Insecta > Coleoptera > Chrysomelidae > Cryptocephalus > Cryptocephalus moraei. The sequence continues at coordinate 35,590,691 of OX276457.1, read as the reverse complement.
TTTAAGTTATACTCACTTCCTACTAATCTCAATCAATCGCGTCTCTTATAATTCGTTGCATTCTAATGTGATTTCGAAATCGAGGTTTTCATTCTTTTATGGCTGCGGTTTCATAATAAAGTAAAATAAAAATTATTATGAAACCTCCATTAGTCACCTAAACGACACTTTTAAGTATATCCTAAAACTATAAAATGACATTTGGTGATCAGTCACGAAAACAATTGTTATTTTCTAAACGCTATTCCCAAAATGATTTTTGGGAATTTCGGAAATACTTTGGGAAAGGGCTAATGCCCTAATTCTACTTACCGAGGTGATGAGCTCCCTGTTAACGTTCGTGTATCCCTGCAGCGACACCTTGGGAGGATTCAAGTGAATAGCCTTCAAGAAAAGCTGAATCTGCAAGAAGAAACCTGTTAAACTTTCCAATGTATTCACCACTACAAACCTCCTTGGTCGTTTCTAAGTCCACAGTATCCAATCTGATGTTCAACAGCGAAGTCTGCACCCTCTCGGCTATGTTGGCCGAGGCTTGATGCGAACAATCGCAGAAAATGAACAGCAACACCCCACAATACACGGTGTCTACTAAAAGTCCCATCTCCTTGAACGAAAAGGTGATACCGTGATCTATCACTTCAGAAGTGAATCCGTACACCTGAAAAACCGATATTGAATAGGTATATGTGGTTTAGTATCGCTACAGGGTTTTGTCTTACTGCAATGGTGATGTTGGTGATTATGAAGAGCGAGTAAGTAGCATAAGTTCTCGCGTAAGCATTACCGATCGCTTGGAGGAGTTCACTTAACTCCAACCAAAGGACTCTGTAGTGATTTACGATATAAGCGGCGCAATAATCATCTATGTCCTGAAAAAGTCGAAATGTAACCGAACCAGGAGTGTTTTTTCGATCTTCACCTTTTGGAAAGTATCAGCTAATGCAGCACTCGCGTTACCAATCGCCCTACAGTTGATGTACCAAAGGGCACAGTTCATGTTAATCATTGTTATGATGTGGTAATAAGCAGTCGTGTGGTAGAGGGTGAAACCTTCTAACAGGGCGGAGAGGGTCAGCAGGAATCCCACGGCCAGGATCAAACATCCCATGCTTATGATGACGATAAGGGTGCTCAAATAGGGAAACACCAAATTTTTACCTGGAAACCTATCAATTGATCGATCTTTCCATTTAGCGAAGTGTAGCGGAAATAACTTTTTACCTGAGATTTTATAGTAATGTAACTGGAACGTCCCCCAGCCGTTCTTGTAATCGCAAACCTCGTACGCCACTCCCCAACCGACGAAAGGTATCCAAAAGTGCGGGACGAGGAAAACTATAAAGATGATGGAGTATATGTATTCGTCGAACTTTTTACTCTTGTTCAGCAATATGTCGATCCTTTCGTACCCGACCAAGACGACGACAACGGTCATCACTGCGTAAAACACGTAAGCGTAGAGCATCGGGACACTCAACCACCCGAAAGTTATCTTCCCGATTTGGCCGCGTTGGATCGGCATCACCGCCAACACCTGTATAGTAAGGGGAAGAAACGTATAATTAAAAGTTGTATTTTAAGCCATCCTCAGGCTCGCAAACAAGCAAACATTGTTTGCGAGCCTGAGGATGGCTTCTGTGAAGCCGAAACCGGTCGCTCATCTTTAATAAAGCAGTTGGTTAAGACTTGGTGTTTTCCTTTGGTTAAATTACCATGGCCAATTTTGGGAAGCTGGACAACCTTCGGTCGTTAAAAGTTGTATTTAACGACCGAAGGTTGTCCAGCTTCTCTAAGTTGGCCATGGCAATTTAAACCAAAGGAAAACACCATGTCTTGACCAACTGCTTTATTCAAAGTTGAGCTCAACGTTAAATAAAGCAGTTGGTGAAGACTTGTGAAGACAGTTGGTGTATTTGTTCAAAACCATCATCGTGCAAAGAAAATTAGGGTAATCGATATCCCCTTCAGTCATATTTTCTGGAAATTCGGTAACTGTTCCGACGATCGCTATCTATACGTTAACGTTCACAAATTCAGTCAGCATTCTACTAATCCCAAACTAATCAATTCCCTTGATTACCCTGAACAGCGTCAGCAGCAACTTATGATCTCTATAAAATTGGTCGTGCTCGTCAATAATGGCACCATCCCTGGAATTCAGTCTGGACCTCTTTTCTATTTGCTGCGCCCTTGGGCTGTACCTCGACTTCTTCACTTCCTTGTTGAACTTCAACTCTTCCCCGTACAAGTCCGCGATGTCTTGAAGGTCCATCTTCTCTAATTTCACCCCTTAACGTAAAGGACTCGCGTTGGATATCAATTCTGGAATGGAGAAATTGGTCGTAAGTGCCACTCTCTTGTTTGTACGTTTAATAATAATTGAGGTAAGAAAAAAAAAAGAAACTAAATCGATAAGTCGAAATGGAGAAACGATCAAAGTTGACATGCAAATTGATCGTTAACTATAATATTAATGAGATAATTGATGGCGCAATATGGGATAAATTTGATTAGTATATAGGTATAAATTAAAAGCATAAATAGGCATGTTGTGCTGCATGTATCACATCAGTACGTAATCGATAAGTAAGTAATGTTTAGGTAATAGGAAGGAGTTAAATAGCTTATCCATATCAACCAGAAAGATATATCTACCTACCTACTATTTATAAAATCAAGAATCGTGTTTATGCTTCTACCTTTTATCAAATATATCAGGAATTGTTTGTTCCCTGTATATCGTAAATTATGATTGACTACTGTGTAATTGGTTTGTAATTATGAGATTGTTTTGGCAAACAATTTTTTGAGTATGATTGTGTTTATCTGAGTATACAATATTTAAGAAAGTGTAGTGCTGAAAATCCTCATAATTATTTTATCATATGATCATGTAAGAAGTCAGTGTACTTGGAATACTGCAGATAATGAGTTGTCAAAACACACCTTATATTAACATATTGGTAATAGGAGATTTTTTTTACAACGTATAAGATATTTTGTTACTTGTCCAAATCTGGGTGTAATCAATCAATATGATTATTAACGTGGAAATAAGGTGATTCGATTGCAACACATAATGTACCTACTCCAGTTCAAGTACAGGCAGCACACAATACAAGACAAGAGATTCCTAACAGTCCTAACCTTAAATCTATGGTCCTAAGTCCCTAACCTATATTTTTAGATGTTAAGTATGAAATGTGTAAATTAAGTGATCCATTTTTTGTAGATTATTAAGTTTACCTATTTGGGTTCTAAAATGATAATTTTATCAGAAATAATCAGCACACTAAACGCCGAAGATCCGGAGATAAACGACAAATGTGTCCTAATCTTAGAAGGTTAGACCTTAGACCTTTAATTTCTCTCTCAAGATTCTTTATGATTATTAATATATGTCGACAGGGATAACGTCTGGCCCATATACCATCGTCGATCTGGTCGGAGAATTAAAATTATTCCTCGTAAGCCCAATTCCTGATGACCGATCTTTAGGCGTCCGGATACTCTCTAAAGTCTTGGAAAATTTACCTAGGGACTTTTTGAATCTGCAGCAAGTTACGGTTATTGCGACGTTTCTAGCTGATAAGCTCAGAGATCATCATCAGGTAATTGTAGAATAATAGGTACAATTTAAAGCTGACATCTGGATAATTTCAGGTGATCCCTTACGTTTTGAAATGTTTATTAGCCATCTCGGAATATGAAAATTTTCCTAAGGAAATGTTGCGATCAGTCCTACATAACTTATTCCAACATGTGTCATGTCAGCAACAACAACAGGCAGATCGATTCAATATTTATGGGATACTTAAAAATCTTCTAAACAGATATCCCACAGGTAAACTCCATTAGGTACCCTTAATATCTTATTAATCAATATTTGTTTCTTTAGAACTGCAAGCTATGGGTGTAGATTTGGTATATGGGGTGATAAATTCAATAGATGGTGAAAGAGATCCCAGGAATTTACTGTTTGTATTTAGATGGATGAAAACATTTCTAGAAGTTGTGCCAGTGGGACATTTAGTAGAAGAAACGTTTGATGTACTGGCGTGTTACTTTCCAGTAGATTTTAAAGCTCCACCCTCCAACACCGTATGTATTACTTTTATAGTAAATTCATTAAAGTGTCAAACTAATTATTGACAGTAAATTAATTTATTTTTATTTTTAGGAAATATCTAGAGAAGACCTGGCTAAAGCTCTTTGCCCCTGTTTATGTGCCATTCCAGAATTTGGAGATTTGTGCATTTCATTAGCTTTGGAAAAGTTGGACTCGTCATTAGTACTTGCTAAAACTGACTCTCTTGAATTACTTGTGAGTACAGTTACAAAATAATACATTCCAATTTATTTTCCATCACCTCGTTTTTAGGCAGAAGGTTGCACAAATTTTAATACATCAACATATATGAATAATGCATTTGAAATATGGTCGAAAGTACAAAAAGAAATATTCACCTCATCGAATGAGTCGATTCGACAACAGTCTCTGCACACATTAACAAAGGTGGTTAATAAAATTTCACCTGAAGGTGAATTTGATGCATTTTTAAAAACTACTGTGGATTCATTGAAAGGCAATTTACTACCAGACAATAAACATTTTCAAATCTCTAGCAAAGTTCTGTACCACATAGCCTTAGGATCTTCTAAATCCTCCAAGTTTATATTAGAAGAAATAGGTTCAATTTTTCTCAACACCTACAATATTACGACAACTCCCTCTTCAAAAATCCTAATTCTACAATGTTTAGTCCCAATAAGCAAAGCATTTTACCAAAATTGTACTTCAGATAAAAATGAAGATGTTGAAGGTGTGATAAACATCTGTATGAAAGCTAGTTATGATAGAGACTGTGATCTTCGAGCTGAGGGATTCAATAGTATTACCGAATTAGCAGAATATGTTCCTACTGATGCCCTTTATAATGAACTTCTAAACATTTTAGGAAAAGTGGAAGCAGGTAATGTAAGGCAAGCCATCCTTAAATGCTTCAAGAAATTTGCCTCCGTGCATGAGAAGGAAACTTTAAAGTTAGTGGGGGTGATCAGTAATGAATGTTTGTCTAATTTCCTACTGCTTGAAGTTATCTGTGAGTTAACAGATTTGCCACCATTTTGTGAAACTATAGTGGCAGTTTTATTAAAATGTATCAGTATAAATGGTAAATGCACCACGGATGCTGTCAATCACTTAAAAAATATTCTATGTAAAGAAAAATCTGATGATAGAATTCTGAAAACATTCTTACAAAAAGGCGTGATCAAAGTACTATTACAATTTTCCATGGAACACCTTACCCATATTCCTATTGAACTTCTAATGAATATTTCTACAGTGCTGAGATATGTGATAGGTACTATAGATGTTAGTGCTCAAGAAAATCTACTTTCTACATACTTAGATCCCATTTTTGGATACACCCCACAGACAGAGAACTGTGCCTTTATACTGAGTGGATTGCTAGCTAGATTGCAACAGAAAGTAATGTTTTCCAACGAAATATTAAACTGGTTAGTAACAGTGTCGAATAATAGCAATAATGAAATTGTTAGACATGAATCTGGACAGCTTCTAGCAAATGTACTTAATAAGAAAGCTAGTGGTAAGAAATAACCTTTATGATGGCGATAGAAAACTTGTCTTTCCAATTTTAGATGAAAGCTTTTTTACTTACGTGGAATATTTAAAAAGTGCTTGTATGAATTCCTTGCATGAAAATGAATTCAAACCCCTGCTAACCCTTGCCTGGGTGGCCAAAGCGCTTGTTATGAGAGATATGTCAGAAGGGTACTCTCTAATAGACTTGGTGAGCTGTTTTTACGTCAATTACTATTTGATTTAATTGTATTTATTTTAGTTGTTCGATATGATTCAAAACCCTCTAGTGCGAGAAGCATTTCAAATAATCATGAGAAGTGATTTTGATATGTTGAACGATGAAAGTTTTTGCAACGAAACGTAAGCATAAGTTTGAGGAAATATTTAAAACTTTTATGTAATTGCGAAACTTGTATTTTATTTCTACTTTTATTGCAGGTCACTGTATCAGCAAAAAGTTTTCATTTATGTGATAGGCAAACTAAGTGGGAATTTCCATACAGACTTGGACACACATCTAAGACTTTTCGGTTGCTTGTTAGAAGTCACTCCAGAAATTGTAGTAATGAATGAAGTAAAACAGGTATTAAAAGTTCTGTCATTACCAGGCCTGCCGGTAAGTTTTGAATTATTTTTCAGATTTCAAAATTTATCTTATTATCCTTGGACAAATGCGAGGAAGAAAACATCTTGTTCATCATTCTTAAAACTGTTAAAAATTTACTTCTCGAACGAAATGAATTGATTGAGGAACACTTAGAAGACTACGTTTCGAGAATACTAAAACTGACAACCTTCGATAAGTCAATGGTAATGCCAAAGTATGGATTAATTTTTAACAGGTTGCATTACACATCACAATTTCAGAAAATTCGAATCCTCTCACTGCAGTGGCTAATTCAACTGTGTTCATCATTTCCTGTGCACAAACTGTTACCATTGAAAGATGACATACTGAATCAGTTGACTGTTTGTGTCGATGACAGGAAACGGTTAGTTAGGAAGGAGGCGATGGAAGCGAGATCAGTTTGGTTTCTCTTGGACGCTCTAATTTGAAAATATTTCTGAGAATGTGAATGTTTATTATTATTTAAAAAAATATATGATTACTTTGCATAACTTTTACATATTGAAACAGATTTAACTTAGTTATAACCAAAAGACAAGGTATTTATTGATATAAACTTGGTAGTTTTTCCTCATGAATTTCATTAAAATTTCAAGTTTACACTTGAATATATGCATACATACTCCTAAAGTATACCTAAATATTTAAACCTAATACTAAACTTTCTTATGGCAATATTGTAAAGTTCATAATGCAATCTAGAAGCCACCTGGACGTCTTGTGTTTTATTTCTGGCATCTGATACTGAAGAGCAGGTGGATCATTTTCATCAAATAGGATAAAATCGCAACATGGCGATGTATCAGTGATGTTGGAATGGTAAGGATAGTTATAGACGTTTGAGCAAGTTGCTGTAGTTGGTTGCCTGATTAAAACTTGCCCACCCCCAGCTATTACAAGTTCAGAAATATTCTGTTTAGTCATTTTTATGTTATGTATCTTCGACAGATCTTTATGATCTCTTATGTAGAACTTCATACCACTGAAAAGGGGGGGCAGTTTTAGCATGGAGTTGAGCATTGCCTTTTGTATCCCCTTATTTAGTTCTTCGTTATGTACATAAGTATAAGTCGATACCGATATGAAATACTTCTGATTTATGAAGTCATCTAACCACTCTTGAGGAACTATTTTAGTTCCTCTTAACATCGCAATCAATATTTTTAATGACATTTTAAGGTTCTTTCTTAAAATGAAATGTGTTACTTTCTTAAAATTATACTCTTCTTCTATCTTCGTTTTAGTTTTTCTAAGTTTCTCTCTGTAACTGTCCTCGATGTAGTAACAGTATGCCACTATATTTGTGGGATAGAACAGCTGTTTAGGGACATCCATACATTGTTTAGTTTCTTCGAATATCTGTTTGATACTTTCGTCTGAAATATATTCTAGGGGTTTTTTACCGGAATAATCCCGAGAATTCTTATTTGCGCCATACTCCAACAGTAACTTTATAACTTTTTCATCTCCTAATATGGCCGCTTTGTGTAAGGGAGTTATGTATTCCATTCCTGGGATGTTGGGTAAAGCACCGTGAATTAACAGCTCTTTTACTATGTCAATAGATTTGCTCTGAACTGCTTCGTGCTAAAACAGAGTTATAAATGGAAAATAACTTATAGAAGAGAATAGAAAACTATTTGAACACATGACAAACATAGCTAGTATTTTTAGTTATTTTCAAGATGAATGTGCCAGCAACAAGTGTTTTATAACTAGGTACTAGGTATTTTTTTTTGGTTAACACATTAATCACATGTTACCAAAAACTTGCTAAAGTACAAAATTCAATATAAGAGATAAAGCAATCTAAATTTTTTATACACTTTAAAGGTAATTTTGTGATTAATAGGGACTAAATATTATACGTACAAGGGGTGTCCAACCAGCGAAATCTTGAGCATTTAAGTCCACTTTGTTGCGAAGCGATGCTTGTACCTTCTCCAGTTGTTTTCTTTTGCACATAAGGTGCAAAGGAATCTCCCCTTTCGCATTAGGTTTGGCCATTTTCTTTAAATAGTTGATGTGATATGTTACTCCATCATGAAGAAAAATGTTGATAGGTACAGTTTTATCGCAAGTTCCTTCACTGGAAACAATGAGGGCTTCACATGGTGCTTCACCTGGAGTGCTTTCTGTCTGGGTTTTAAAAGACCGGCGAGTAGTTTTGCTTGGAGTTTTCAAAGGATGAAGATTGGATTTGCTTTCACTATTAAAATGAAAATTCATGGCATCTAGTTGAGTCTTGAATTCATTTGAAGTGGGAATCCTTTCTAACTGGACGTCTACCTGGAGTATCGGTACTAAGACTTGATGTAGTAGCTCAATATCGGGGATAGTTTCCCTTGCTAAATTATTCTCGACGATGTCCTCCTGCTGGAAGAATTGCCTGCATTTCGGACAGAAACATCGGACTTTCTCGAGGCACTTCTGGCAATAGTAATCCCCGCATCGTCTGTTACGTACTGGAGATTGGAACGGACTTTTACATTTGCCGCAGTACATGTGCTGGTACAACTCTGCTAATTGCTGCAGTAACGATTTAATGTAACTCATGATTTATAGTGGTGAAAATTTTCGGTCACAAAATTTGGCGGGAAAGTTCTTCCATTAAACTGCTCAATAATCTACAAGTTAAAAAATAAAATCATTTTATAAGGAAGGTAAATTTGGTTCAATTTTCGTTATCTTAGGTTAAATTTATTACCTTCTGTCCTACTGTTTTTTTAATATAACTAATAACAACACTTGGACTTTTGTAGACTTTTGGGCTTGAAAAAGATTATGGACGGTTTGATCACAAGACACAGAGGTTGGAACCACAGGTTGGAACGTTGCGATGTTGCGATCGTTGGATGAAACAAAATACCGGAGGTTAGTATGACGTCAGCATTTGGAGTGGGGATGGTATCCCATGGCAACTGTTTCTACCCCATATAATGTTCTACCCTAAAATGGGAAAATTTTCAAGCAGCTGGTAAGATCTGGTAAGCCACCTCTTTCAAGGTGGCGACGAAAATGGGGAAATTTGCTGATAGTTCAATCAACAATCAACATCTCATTCTGTTGAAAGGAAATCTTGAAATCTTTCTCCGAAGTTGATATTCTGTCATTAAGTGTTTCGTGATTGGAGCCTCGGTCTGGCTAGCAACGTCAAATTTGACTTGCATTATTTAGGTTAGCTTGATTTAAATTTCGAATAAAGGCCAGAAGCCTGAATGAAAGTGTTACCGAAACGAAAGAAGGAATGAACGAACGATAACTACTGACCAAGGGTCCTCAAAAGGAAGTTGAAACTCTCCCTCGCCCGACGGATGTTCCCCTAAAATGTCTCCCGTCTTATAATGTAGCAGTTCTATTTATAAAATTCAGCTGTTAACAGATGTGTTAAGGTGTCCTAAAGCGATCAAACAGGTATGGATAGGGAACGGTCCGACAGGAAACTGACCTGGTCCGAGCTGAAGGGCGTCGTGAATGACCTACGGAGGCAGCTGTCCAGCCTGACGACTTCAATCCCGAACTCGATCTCCTTCAGGACCCTCCAGGACGGACGCACGAGGATATACTTCCTGAGCACGCCGCAGAACGGTTGGGAGACGACGCTTCTCTTTGCCGACGTTCCCAACACCAACCAACCGACAAGCCTACGGTTGCAGTGGCAGTGCGTGATAGAGTCGAACTTCCCGAGCATATCATCGTCTAGTAAGTTCTCGAGGGAAGAGCAGCTGCTGTGGGAGAGGAAACGGCTCACCAGCTGGGGGATCAACTCTTATGAATTGCACAGTGAGTCGGGAAAGATCGTGTTTCCTGCCGCCAGCAGTCTTTTTCAATGCGTCGATAATGGATATACGGTGAGTTTCTTCCGCCCAGTCACCTGAAGGTAAAATGCGAATTGGGGTCATTTCCCTCAAAATCGTCAACTAGGCCGAGTAATGAAACAACATTTCACTTGTATATAGGTACTCTAAATGTACTGCTAAGGGTCCTGATAAGTACCTAGAGGAGATTATAGAATTAATCCTGTAGGTACTTATCTTTTTTAATTATAATATTGTACCTACTCATTTATATTCAACATATTTTTTATAAGAAACTTTAATGACCTACTTATAATGTGGCAAAAATAACTTAACAATAAATAATAAAATAATTATTACAGATCAGATTTTCAAGAATAACATGCTCCAAAATTGTGTTTATTTTTTAACTGTATAAGTTATAAGCAGTATGTAATTGCATGAGTTTACTAGTAGTTACGTTAAAAGTCAGTCAAAATAGTTTTCAACTAGTCATTAAAATTCTTTCTAATTTTCGACTTATTGTATTGCTAATGTTAAAATAATTTTCTCTGTTGTTTCATTTATTAGACCTCAGTGACTGTGTGATTATATATTATGCTGAATATTTTGAAATTCGGTGTAAAACCTGTTACTATCAACCAGTTTAACCACTTATATCACAATGTATTTCATTTACATACCAAAGCTCATATTCATAAAACTTGAGAATACTATTTTAACTGGGTCTTAACAACTCATTACCCAGACAAACAAATAATTGGCTCTTTTGCCGTTTGTTTCTAAAAGATGTTAGGAGTTCATTTCTTTTGCATTTAGATTCACACACTTTGTTTTCTGTTGGCACCAATCTAGCTGCTTAATCTTGACCAACTATTTCATTATTTCCTATTTTCCTAGAATGGTCAGCTGTTTCCCACAAAACTCCGGATGACAGCATCAGGTGCCAAAATGAACTCCCAGATATGCCCTACGAACTCTGATCTGGTAGCTTACATCTGTAACCATGACATATGGGTCACGCATACCGTTTCCGGATCAAATGTCCGGCTAACATATGCCCACAAAGGTGGTAGAAATCTCGTGGATGACCCTCTGTCGGCTGGAGTGCCGTCCTACGTCATGCAAGAGGAGTTCTCTAGGTATCAGGGCTACTGGTGGCAACCGAAATTTATAGGTAATGTAAAGTGGTGAAGGAAATAAGGAAGAAACTAATTCATCTGTCTTTAACAGGAGGCGCCTACAGAATTTTATATGAAGAAGTGGACGATGGGGATGTCAAAGTGTTTTGCTTTCCATCTTCTCAGTCCGAGTCTGGTGAAGTGGAAGAGTTTAGATTTCCGAGAGCGGGTAGTTCCAATTCCAAATCAAACCTTAAAATGATAGAATTTAAAGTGAACGAACATTTACAGATAGTTGATATATGTGTGCTAGAATTGCAGTTCTCTCTAACAATGTTGTTCCCTTGGATGGAATATATCGTCAGAATCGGATGGACTCCTGAAGGAGACTAGTGAGTATGGCATTATAAATACACGATCGTTAAAATGCTCAGGATGCTTTGTGAATTAAAGAGCAACAAAAGCTGTCAAGGTCTATATAGAGTTCTTGGTAATAGTTTTAAATTTCAAATGGATAGGCAACATCCCGTTCTATTTCACCAAAAGGAACCAATTTGCTCCAGCATACCAATTTCAATTCCCTCTATTTTCCAGCATTTGGACCCAATTGCTAGATCGCCGTCAGCAGAGGATCGAACTAGTTTTACTATCACTGAGTAGTTTCACTGAGGTGCTTCCTGTCTACGATGACTCGTGTACCATCCACCTGAGCAGCCCGGTCGTCCAGGTGATCAGCTCGCAAGAGTCATCTGCCTGGATCAACGTCAACGATCTGCTCTACTTTCTGCCGTCCTCTAACAGTAACGAGATCCAGTTCATATGGGCCTCGGAAGATACGGGCTTCCGGCACCTCTACCTGATCACGTCTCAGATCACGCCATATATGAATGGAGTCACAGAGAGTTCGGAGGCTGTGGATGTGTTCTTGCAGCCGAAGATTTCTTCAAAGTTAGCTTTGACTTCTGGTGATTGGGAAGTGCTCGGGCATAACCTTTGGGTAGACACTGAGAGGCAGTTAGTGTACTTTATAGGTTTAAAAGAGTCACCTCTAGAAAAACACTTGTATGTGGTTTCCCTGAGGAGGCCAGAGGAGATACGGTTGCTGACTAGGCCTGGATACTCTTATTCTGTAGATTTTAATAAGGTAATTGTATGAGTTTAAAACAGTTTTGCTCATTGTAAGATTCAGAATGTAATTAGAATATTTTTACCTTGGTTTTTCTCCATCACAACTATGGTGTTTTTCAAGTCAGTGAATCATTTCAATTTGGTCAGACCAACCACAATATAATGAAATTATATAAATTATATTCCAATTATATCTTTGCAGGATTGCTCCATGATTGTGACCCTCTACAGCAACATCCAGAAACCTCCGGCATGTCAAGTGTTCAGAATAACGCACAGTGACTGGACAGTCGAGGGGGTCACGTTGACCCCCTTGGGGTATCTGATGGAGGCTATGATGCTGATCAACGAATGCTACTCCCCCGATTTGTACACACACGAAATCAATTCCGGACACGTCTTGTACGCCATGGTGTTCAAGCCACATAATTTTGAAAACGGGAAGAAATACCCGACCGTGCTCAACGTGTATGGAGGGCCCGAGGTGCAGCTCGTGTCAAATTCTTTTAAGGTGAAGTATAACAATGTGACCTTGTTTTCACAGGTTTGCGGATTAGTAGCCCTCAATTCCTTTCTCAAATCAAGTTTCTTGGGGTTGTTATTTTCCATATTGTCGATTGAATGTGCAGTAAAGGTAAAAGCTAGGCGATTGTTTGGTTTTGTTGAGTTTTCTTAAGAAATTGTCTTCAATACCCAATCAAACCATTTTCCGGAAAAGCAATCTACATATTCACTTGGAAGCGCATATTTTATTACTGCTATTTTAATGCTCAAAATTCCTTCACCAATCTTATTTTATGTTCCATTCTCTATAGGGAATGCGTCAGCTAAGAATGCACATGCTTGCAGCTCGGGGATATTGTGTGGTAGCTATCGATTCTAGAGGATCTCAACATAGAGGTCTTCTATTTGAGAGTTACCTGAAGAGGAGGATGGGTACAGTTGAACTTAAAGATCAAGTGGAAGTGCTTCATTGGCTGTCCGATGTGTTGGGGTACATCGATTTAAATCGAGTAGCCATACACGGCTGGTCATACGGTAAGGCAGTAAAGGAATTTTAAAAACTAGGACGATTCGTTCATAAAAAAATCTTGATAAATTTACAATGTGTTTCAAAATGATTGTCAACTAGTTGGCGTTGGAATTTCTGTGCATGTAATTTTTGATGTGCCGCGCTCTATTGATTTGAACCTATCTAATTCTGACAACAAGTGACACTTCGAACATTTATTGTGAAACTGGCAATCAGTACTGCTGGTAATTAACGGCCCTTTTCAGGGCCAAAACAAATACTACAAATAGACAAAGGCTCAGAATTCGTTTTCTTTTGACAGAGAAAAACCAGAAGTCAAAACAGGTTAAGTAGGTTATTTTGAGGTTATGTATAGCTAGTAGAAACTCCTATTTTCGCAAGGCGGGTTTTTTTATTTTACATGGGAGTTCCACAGCCGACTAGATGGCAATCATTTTGAAACACATTGTATTATTTATATTTTTAATAATGAATTATAGTAATTTAAACATTGAAAACAGAACTTTTAAGAAATTGTATATTATTACAACCAAAGTTAAATGTTAAATTTTAATTCACAAATTCACAGGTGGCTACTTAAGCCTGATGGGTCTGATACAGTACCCAGATTTATTCAGAGTCGCAATAGCAGGGGCACCGGTTACAACTTGGAGCCTGTATGACACCGGCTATACTGAACGTTACATGGATCTGCCGGAATGTAATCCCGAGGGATATCATGAGGGATCTGTCTTGAACCATATCACAAAATTGCCTGAAGAGTAAGTTTATTTACTTAGAATCTGAATGAAAAATCAGCCTTTATTTCTTATTTTCGTTAGGGAGAATCGTTTGCTGATCATTCACGGCCTGATCGACGAGAATGTTCACTTCTACCATACGACTCAGCTCATAAATAGCATGATTAAGGCAGGAAAACCTTATCAGTTACAGATCTACCCAAACGAAAGACACTCATTAAGGCATTTAGATGCTAGTAAACATTACGAAACTACTCTGTTATCCTTTCTGCAGAATAATTTGTAACTAATTGTTTTTAATGTAATTTAAATTTTATGAATATAATTTGCTTTGGTCCTAATTGTATTAAGAAACAATATTATTATTATTATTATTATAATTATTATTATTATTATGGTCGATAGTGTATAACTGTTTTTCAATTGTTATTAAAAATATTTTTTTTATAAAAATTCAAGGTGTGCTGTTCTTTGGAAACACTTGGACGCTGACAACAAAAGAGAATAGAGAACTTTTTTATTGTATACTTAAATAAGATATGTAGCGAATAAGAAAAGAAAATTGTACACGAGACACTTGTAAAGATTCGAACCCGAAGTAGTCTGAACGATTGTAGGCAATATCGTATCGTTTACTGAACTTGACCCTATCACTGATGCTTCTGTTGAACTGGAAAAGTCCATGAGGATCGGCTTATACATTGGATCCACTACAAAGATAAATTGTATGTTAATAATATTTGTTTTATATCAGTATTTACCTAAACATCTCCTTATGGAAGGTTTAAATCCGTTTTTGCACTTGCACCTTTTATCCAAGCACGCTATCTTCTGTTCGCAGTCTGCGCCACAGTAACATTGGTGATCATGCTGACAAACTTCGTCTAGATCTACAAAGGAAGGTAATTAATATAGGGTTAAATAAGAAACGCTACCAAATTTCATTTATGTAACTATTATATACCTCTATTTTTCACGCAACTATTATTATGTATGTGATGGAATGGACTACACGCGCAGAGTGATGCTTTGGTGCACAAACTCCTTGCACCTAAGACTTTGCAGTCGTGCTTGGTTTTACAGTGGAGTCTTGGGGTCGGGACTAGAAAGATGAATAGAACATTTTGTCAAGTAGAATTTAGGATGAAAACTGAGAACTGGATTGATCAATTCAAAATTGCTTATATTTAGAATGAGATAAAATGTACTGACGATGGACGCAAGTGTCTTCCTTTACGGCGAAGTTTTGTCTGCAGGCACACGTGGAATTGCGGCATATTGTATCTAGCGTGCCACATTCTTCGTTTGAAGAACAGGGTCCGTGTAATGCTGAACCTGCCCAAAAATATGAAGAAGTTAGGATGTGTTAGTAGTGGACAGGACGATTCGTTAATATTGTAGGAAAATTTAAAGTCGAATTCCTCAGGTGAAAATATGAAATTGAAACAAGTTCTTGTCCGAAAACGATTAATTTCCAAGATAAAGTACGCTTGATACATATGTATTTAGGTCTACAATATCCACACATGCATCTAATTATTAAACGTACATTTTTTAATCAAGTGGTAATGTAATAATAACGATTAATCATCTTACCCGATACACTGTACATTAATAATGAAGCGCAAACAATAATTTCTCCAAAGTACATTATAACTATATGCCCTCGATCTCAGTGCTCACTCCTATTAATATCTTGTCATTATTTGTCACCAATTAATCTCTTTGTTTTTTTAGGTTGATCTAAAAAAGAATGTATGTTATTAGTACAACAAGAAACTTATTTGCATATATGAAGAGTCTTGTGGAATATTACTGTAAATTTTTTAATAAGTCAAACAAGAGCTATATTATTCTAAAGATGGTTTTGTTCGCCATGGGCATTTCTTAAGTTTTAGGTAAGATACGTAGGAGTAAAAATCCTGCACAACTGCATTAGACCCATTCAACGAAAACGTTAAAAAAATAATAAAAAAAGTTATGGGCTACCGAGCCATTTAGTTAATTAACTCCGCCGTAAAAAAGTTTTAGAATTGTTTTGATTTATCTTCTGGCATCGTCACTTCTGTTTGACGATCTTGGGTATATCGTGTAACTCGCACGGATTCCAAACATTAAAAACTATTTGTATATGTTTGTGTGGAAAAACGAGCGTATACTGTATCTATTATACAACTTTTTAATTGATCGCTTCCACATGTCGGATGGGAAACGGAGATTAATGTACATTTCGACCGATCCTCCTTCGTCTCAAAAAAATGCTAATAATCACCCGTTAATTTTTTTAATTGCACGAAATCTCGATGGGAATGTTGGGAAAAGAGAAATATGCCTTTAATTAACGTGAAGGTATTTTTAATTTCCAAACATTCTGTTTACAAACTATTAAATCAGAGGTGTCAAACACTTTGTACGCAGACTAGAGGTATTCGGAAAATTGGGTAGAAGTAAATTCTACAAAGTTTGGAAACGTTTCAGGAAATTTCTTAACACATTCTTGGAACATTGCGACAATCTTAGAAAATTCGAATATTTAAGTTTAATGAAGCGCAGAAATAATTGAGCAACAGGCAGTGTCAATTAATCTCATAAATAATAATAGGAAAAAAGTGTGACGCGATTAAAAGTAAGAAAAATTAAACTGACGATAAGATTTTTCCTATTACAAATCAAATGTCAACTAAAAATTATTTTCAGATAGTTTGATAAGTATGTACTTACACTTTAGCAATACTGGCAAGCAAAGACAAAGTAAGTTACAATTTTTAACGTTTGGTCAGTTGATTAATTATTTATTAGTGATTAATTAATTTTATTAATTAAAGGCCAATTGAATTTTGTTTTATGAATTAATCGGTAAAAGTTATATTGAGAACCCCATTTTTCTTTAAATGTGGAAACGTGGCGAAAAACTTTATTTTTACAATTGTTAAGAAAACAAAGGTTCACAAAAATTTCATTATTTGCTACATGATGGTAATTAATTGTCTCATCTCTAAGATAACAAATGTCTTAAATTTCATAAACATCCTGTCGTAGAACCGTTGTAAGTCGAGTATGTAACTTCATCATTGAACGTAATAACTCAATGTTATTGCCCTAACACGAGTTCCTTCCAGATAAATGCGGCGTATCATTACCATCTCGCATTTTTGTTCTAAGTGAATTTATCCTTATAAACGGAATTGCGACTAATAAAAGTCATTGTCTAATTAGCGAAAGCGTATACAAGAACTACACGACCAGTTGGAAGTCAAGAAGGGTAAGAACCGTGAGAAAGGCACTAATTGCGCCGGTTACCAAAGTTAATTCGATTAGGGCTGAGGGGTAAATTGAAATTGACATGTTAAATATATTTGACTCGTCCGATTGCCTTCTGCAGATTTTTAATCCTTATTTTAACGCTGCACACGTGAGTAAATATTTGGACGCAAACTTAAAGCGCCGGAACTAATTTTTTAATGTTAGGATTTTATTACGAAATCCGTTCGCTAAGGAAAATAAAGGCTAAGAATACAAAAAAAGTGTATAGTAATATTTAAAAGACAAGATTTAATATGACACTGAAACGCTAAAGAGTAAGAAAGTAGAAATTCCATCAGTTAGTAGTACCACTTTGATTTGTTGTCACCAGGAATCCAACAATGGCTTCATTTCGCTTTTTCTTGAAAGTCATGATTATTTAATGGTAGCTTCAAAAAGCTCGAAGATGACTTGCAGGAAGGAGATCTGAAAGCTTCTTAATTAATGCACAGCAATGTGGAGAGTCGTGAACAAACAGATTTTTCTTGCCTTTCCATGATTCAATTAACTTAAATTATTATCCAATTCAGTGACGGCTGGTAAATAGGCGTTAAGTACGGCGTTGCATCATTCCCAAAGATGGTTTTTACCTACTGTTTTCTTTTTTAAATGCATAGAACACTTGCTTGTTTATTACCTCACTTTCCGGATTAGAATGCTAGTATCTTAAACAAAGAACTAAGTAGATTTTTTGAGGGAATTTCGGTTACTTACATTTTTGAAAATTTATGGAAAAAAACTACTTAACTTAATTAACTGAGATTTATGAGAATCAGTTACTTGGTTAAAATTTCGGAAAAACGAGTAGCTAAGTTCACGGATTATTTGGTTTTATAAAGAAGTGACTTGTGACGATATTAAAACTAATAATTTTGGGTACATTTCTGAAAAAATTCTAGCGAATTTAGTTTAAAAGTTCAATTCATGAATTGGTTGCTTAGTTAAAACGTCAAAAGCAATGTGAATGTTTCTGGATAATTCACTCTATTTTATTTAATAATTGGGAAACTACTGGGATTGATTAAGAATCAGCTGAAATAGTTTCAAAAGACAGATTTATGGATTAGCTTAGCTAAAATTTCAGTTTTTGGAAAAATAGAAAAATACAGTTTTTTGGACAAAACCCATGTGAATGTTTCTGACTTTCTTTTATGCGACCTTTGGGAAAACTACTAAAATTGGAAAAAATCCAGATGTGTATCACAGTTGCTGGTTCAAAATTTAGTTTCTGAAAAATTGACTGGAAGATTAGTAGTTAATTGGCAATTCGTAAAACAGTAGGAAATATAGTAAGAAAAACAGGAAACTGTAAAATACAAAACATTTTATTTATTTACATACCTATATTAACCGATCACTTTTTAAATCTATCCATTATGTTAATTTCCGCGTCACTTTTACACAAAATTGTTACTTAGAGCCACTGGTCGTGAGAATTATACAAAACCGTTGTCATTGGTACCTACTGCTGTTACTTCATTTGAAACTAAATTAATTCGTTTCCTAGAGTAGTCGCAATATGTATGTACTGCTGCATAATATTTCCTAACGTCTCAAATTAATCCCGGAGTATCACATTACCAACTATAACATATCTCACTGGCACATAATAAAGTATTTGGTGTTGAATAAATTTATCTACCACCCCAGAGCAGATGTGCCATAACTCACTGATGACCCCGATGATGGTCTTGATTTGCAACAGATCCTTAACCTTTAAGGTGTGTGAAGTTCCTCATTAGCCGTATTTTAAACTGGCATCGAGATATTTATAACCTCCTATTATTTTTAGACGTGTGAATGTAAATAATACCGAAATATATATTTGTAAATATAGATTATGCGACGCCTCGAGGTGATGAGGATTTTTTTTATCGCCGGTGAGATTGATGTTGAAGGGTGTGTTGATGTAATGTCTCATTAATTACGCTCTAATTAAGGGCTCTAAATATGGACTTTGTGGAAAGTGAAGTTCACGACTTAAACAGACATTTTCTGGATTCAATCATATATTCATTCACCACGAATTTATTTGTTGTATGTGCGGCGCTTTCGCCACTTTGTTTAAACACAATAATATACAATAGTTTTCGTTGGAACCGAATGATAAAATTATTTTCGAGAGAATGCACTCGAGAAACTTTCCAAAAACCTACCTTTCAGATCCCGCTTACCTATAGCAGTACTCAGATTTGATATGGTGTTATTTTTCCGCTATTTAAAATTAGCGACGCAGCCGAGAAATTAAATCTTTAAGCTCGATCGATTCCATGGTGACGATTTTTATGGGACATGAACTTTCTGACACCGACCGTAATTAAAACGGTCGTAAAATGGACGGTAATTAAGCGAAACTTATCGGGAAATATTACAAACTTTTTCGAATTTGTTTTGAAAGTTGATTTTAAGTATGGTTAATTTTTTTATGGGTGTGCGATGAATGGGTCCCCTTATTCAGATATTCCTGAATAAGTGAAATAATTTTAAACGTTTCGTAATGTCCAGGTCATTCAGTACAAGTTGAACTCTACATTTGAACTCAGTTCAAGGCACTAGTAAAAAACGAGTTGTTACTTCACAATTAGCTATTTGTAACAAAAAAGAAACTGATTATTACTCCTCAATTAAAAAAATTAATTATTCAATCAAACGAATCAAAAAAAAATGCAACTAATTACTGATGTAATTCCAAAATAAACTCACCGCGTCTCCTCTTTAAAAAATGCCCCAAAAGCTCTCACTGCTCTCGTACACAGCGACACTGATAACAGTCGACTACTGTTTAAAATTTGTTCCGTACTTGTCCCACCGCCATCCCCACCGGCTGTTTGGTACCGCTGATAATAAACAATTGGTATTCCTAAGGACAAGGCGACGCTCTTGGTCCCGACTCATTTGTCAACTACAGAAAAATAATTGTGACAGTTTTAATGAGATCTCCGAAGAATTAACATAAAGCACAAGGATTTTAATTAGCCGCACACAATTTTTAATAACGTCTAAGAGTCTAAGAGAATAAAATATTGCCCGAGGGATTAAAATAAGAGAAGAGTAAAATTCAGTCAAGATTTATTTTTTCAGCAAAACATACTTATTTTGAAACTTTTCTTTACTATTTCTTTTCAAACTCTGAAATCATTCTCAAAAATATATTTCTTAACACCAAGTAGGGATTATTTTTGCTTTCTCCTAGTTACTGGACCACAACCCCTTATCGAATGTAATTTTAGGGAAATTTTGCAGGATTTTTAGAAACAGCCAACCTGACACAATTATTAATAAATTTGTAGGGTTGTTTGGACATTTTTCGATAGAGTTAGGTACACTGCTTTAAAACGAATTTTATATGGTACTATTCGCCCTTTTCCATTAGACAAGAGGAAAGTTGGAGGATCCTCACCTTTTAGTACGTCTTCTAGGTTTGTACACAATTTTCAAAATTTGGGAAACCAAATTTGGGAATTATGGAATACTCAATGCAACCTGAGATAATTTCAATAAAAAAGCGTAATGTTTCTTTATGGGCACCTCCAGGATGATATCGCCGAATCTATTCTTTATCGAATTTTTACCATTATTTTGTATACTCAATTGGGCTTTAAAATGTGTGATGAATTTAAGTATACAAAACCTCTGGAGTTAAGTAACTTCACCCTATTTTATACTTAGGTCGACATAAGATTATTCAATACTTTAAGAGAAAACTCTTCCTCTTTCTGTGCTGGAATTTATTTCTGCAAGTGTTGCGCAGTTCAATGACACTCAGATTTTGCTTTTTGAAATTAAAGAAAAATCAAACAAACAATCTTAAATGAGTCGGGTACAAAAACGCTAAACTGTTTGTTTAACAATTTATTTATAGGATTTCGTCTAATGAACGTTAGATATCACATTTCTTAAGGAATTAACAACGGCCCTACTTATTTTAGAACACGAGGATAGTATATGCTGTACCTAAACATGCGACGCGTGAAATAACAAACATCACACGATAATTGCTCGATTGTCTTATTAGGTATGATTAAATTTAGACTTAACACATTTAGGTTTTTTTTTTAATTCAAAGTGTTACAATTACTCAACCCGAGATGTAATACGTACGTCTCTACATAAATTGTCTGGATTTAAATTCTGTGGTATTTAATCCAGTATTTTACGAGACTTCCCGTGTAACTAATCTAAGGAATAAAATTACATATTCCCAAAATAGAATATTAAAATTAGCCTTCCCCAATTCGAGACTTACTAATATCAATTCTAAATATCACACAATAATTTATTAATCCTTCACTTCTCTCCAGTACGTTCAAGAAATCATTAAACGTTCGCGAATATGTCTCTTAGTCACGCGGATAAATCATAAATTCAATTGCCTCGTTTATTTTTTTACATTGTCTACAACAAGAGACGAGTGATACGCGATTTGAATTTCGAGTACGCGAGGGTTAAAGCGCCATTCATTTCGTCAAATACAGGATGTCATAAAATTATTCACCAGGAGAGGAAGGTGTGATTGGAATCTTATTAGGAGATCGGTGTCGATTAGTGAAAATGTCGTCGGTGGAAGTAAAGGAAGGTGACATAAGTCCTGGATAAGAATTACGTAATTTTGTAGTTGCAGGGAAATTGGAAATAAGCCAAAAGTTATTTCAGAGGGTTCAAATAGTTGAATTGTCTCCATGGCGAAACTGAGTTAAAGTTACTTATTATCCACGAGGAGTTATTCAATTCCATCGCTTTTTTTGTTAAAATTCACCACATCAAAACTCGATAACATCCAATATTCACATTTGCGTGAGAGTAGATAACGTTTTAGGCACAAGAGTTGTAATATCAGAGTTGATGCCAGGAACTTAAATAATTGTGTTGTAGAAGTTCATATTGGTCCTTACGACCCCGATAGGTTACTTTGTGCTTAATCTTACACTGTTACTTGTTAGTCAATTTTGCTTACTTCACAAAACCATTAATTCAGGCTATCTACCTTCAGAATAAACTGTTCAAATGATATTAAACAAAAAAGCAACCTTAAGTAATCCATGATGAACTTAAGCTGATTGGACATGATAGAACAAACTGTTACGTGGTATTGCACTTTAATTTATCCACTAACGCATTAATATTAACTTTTCTTACATCTGTTATCGAATATACTCGTCCCCTTTTTATAATTACTTGTAGGTACTTTGATTAATTAGCTGTCTGTTGTGGAACAACCTTTCACACGTCTTTAATCTTTTCCTTACACTAATATTTAGGATTTCAACTTCAACAGGAAGTATAATTTTGGTTCTCGCGCCCGTCTCGTCATTTAATTATTTATTTTCATTGTTGTTTTTTGCCGTGTCCCGTCCTTATCCACCACAGTCTCAGTAGGTGGCCACACACACACACATCTCAATATTATGTTTATGTTTATGTACTATATCATTCCCGTCAAGTCGACCAATAAAGCTCTCTTTAGAGCCAGATTTACGTGTGCTAGGACCGTTCCATGAATTGTCTCGGTGTATTATCTGACTCGATAATATTTTTTTGGGAAACATCGTCGCTGTCCGCCGCTTATCGACGGGTTTTTAGCGCCTCGCTCGATAAATTTAATACATTAGTTTCGCCCCATAAAGAAAAATAATAAACGTATCAAAACGCCTGGCGTTATCGGGGCAATAGAATTTAAATTATGTATTTGCACTCTGGCCCCATTTCGAGGCTTCATTGGTAACATACGTGTGGCGACTGGCGTTTCCGTCGGTTTTATTATGTGGGAAGTAAATGATAGTAACAATTAGTGAGGTAATTAGGGGTGAATGTATCCACCAGAATACAGCTGGATGATTAATTAGGCAAATTTTAACGGAAACTGTACAAGTCTACTTCATACCGAAATAGATGTAATAGAGAGGTCTACGAATACCTACTCATTATATTTCTCTAATTGGGGCTCTCTAATTTATCAAAAAAAAAAAAAAACAAAGCATATTATATCCTTTATTTGTAGTATTCCTCGTAGGACGTATTGAGGATGAAAAATCTGTACACGTTTTGTATAGTCTCCACAATTACCAAATCCATAAGAAATAGGTATGAATATTATCTCTCTCCGTGAATTTTCGCATCTTATAGACGCGCATTGATGCTAAGCTCACAATAGTCACAATTGTTTATAAACTTTGAACCATTGCGAAACCTGAACACTTGTAAGTTGCAGTTCCTACTAATAATAATCTATTGAATTTAATTGATTCGATGTAAGCACGGATACATTTTTTTAGTAGCAGACTTTTTTGTAACCAAGCTCAATAAATGGAAGTTTCTAATTACAACGATTTATTGCCTCCTATAATAGCTAAACGACGATTTCTATTCCTTGCAAGCAACTAGAAAAAACACGGGAACATGCGTCAATCACTAAGATGTTATCAGATTGAATTCTTTATGAGTGCAATTTAAAACTAGTAGTTTATAATAATGTCGATTCAGTACATAGCTTATACAATCGCACATCAAAAAAATTATATTCTAACAGACATGAAATATTGATTCTCTAAATAAAGTAAACTCCTGTGTGCAAAATTACCAGGTAAACACATTTTATACGTGAGACGATGTTATGAATAAATAAATAAAAGACCAGTAAATAAATGCATATTTCGCATATATTTCGGTGCTTCACTTGAATTCAAATATATCGATTTAAAATATTTGTCGGTAGATGGCACCACATCGATACTTCTAGTTTTGACTTTTGACAACGAACGTTCTATGGTTCTATGGATTTAACTAACCTAACCTCAAAGTGCAATCCATTATAACATCAAAATCTTTATCCAACTAACATAATTAAAAATGAAACTATTCCTAGCGCTCTGTCGCCGTAGAAACATGCCCAACGGTCATATCTATCGGGGGAAGACACGTCTCGTCAAGGAGGTTAAGCCGGAGCACGTCCGTAAGCTCAGAGACCAACTGGATATAGAGGAGACAAACATGTTTTTACTGAGACACCCCTACCTCACACCCGTAAGTATTTAGGGTAAATGTTTACTTAAGCCATATATTGCACCTTTTCTCTAAAAATAGTAATAAGTAACGATATACAGATATTTCCCCAAGACACCAAGTGCCCCGGAGGTAGAAGTGCCTAAGTAAACATTCACTGTAATTAACTTATTAAATAATTTTAGCGGTAGTGTCCGTAAAACTGTCGTAGATTAAAGGATTACCTATCGTTTTTAGGAACAGTCACATGGACATGCGAAAGCTCTTGGCAAAGAAGAGATTAATTACATCAAGACCATAAGGAAGGAGAGGCCGTTCTTCGACAATGTTACCATCGAATCAAGGTTGGCTCATTTGAGAGTTAACGAAGGCTGGGATTAAGATTAAGTTGTAGAAATGTACTTTAATTTAAAAAAAAAAAGAGTAGATCCAATTCAAGTATTGACATTAACTAGTGGTTAGTTCTTGTACAAAATTTGTCTCATATTGGTCAATTCTTTTAGAGCAAATTACTATCAAAAAGTATGTATAATTCTGAAGGAGACAAATACACCTTTATTCTTTCTTGTATTTATGGCAACATCTGACCTGTTCCACAATTTCATTTCTCAAAACTTTCATAATTGTCCGATTATAGAATGAATCAGGTATTCTTAGGCAATCTTAAAGACATACAGTTCAGTATGTACTAGTTTGTAACAAAAATTTATTTCAAAAATCACATTTTCATTATTCCTCTAAAACTAAATTCGACCAAACACTTCTTCTTTTTGATTTCCAAACGAGAGGTACAACTTCGAAAACACTTGCATTCCTATTGCGCTATTTGAAAATAAATTAAACTGAAAAACACACAAAACCCAAAACTGAAAATAGAAGCTAACATTTTCTCGGCAGCATTACACCCCAGAGCCTCGTTAACGAATCCAGGCTGGCACTGGCATGTACCTTCTACACACTTGATAGATTCTGCATATGAAGAATCCGGTATACATTCTTCCAAATTGGTGCACACTCCTCCGATTTGAGCGCTCCTCACGCACCTGCTGCCGTAACCGTGCTGATCATCTGAGCAAGTACAGTTGCCTCCATTGCAGTAACTGCCTACTAGGAATTGGGTGCATTGCTCATCTTCGATGCACTCTTCAAAGAACATTGTTGCAGCTAAAAATAGAAGGTTTAAGTGGTTGGTTCTAGTAGATGTAGCAACTATATTGAACAAGGTTCCATTCAATGGTATATTTGTTTCTTGTCAGAAAGTACCTAGCTCACATGATCAAATACCTACATTTCCTTAGCTAGAATAGTACTAATATGCCTAAACTAAATTTATTTTAATTGCAGCATGAATAAGCCTTCATATTGGAGACATTCCAAGATCATTCCCAATATTTTTGGTCTTAAAATTTATTGTTAGTACTTATGGAATAAACAACCTAATCTACCTTTCACACAATTCTCTCTGTTTCTGGACAGAATATAACCGGTGGCGCACTGACACGTAATCCTGCAGACTGCGTAGGGGGTTATTCCACATTGCTCGTCATTGTCACATTTTTCTTCCAATTCTCTCGTCTCTATGCAACTCATTTTATCTTCTGCGGGTACTTGCCTGTCAAATTTACATGAACACCGTCCTGCAATGCAATTACCGAAAGTTCCGTCTTTCATGTAACAGTTGCCATCGTTCTGGCAGTACTCCTCCAAAACTAAAAGAAAATGAGAATGCTTTCTTACCTAATTCATGACCTAAAGTTCATTTGGGTTATAACGCCAGCGATGGTTGTCTTTTAATAATAATTTTTACGTACGTGCCGACATATAACATCTTCCATCAGTATACCGATGGGCAAAATCTGCACATCTGCAAGTATTCTCGACAGGATCACAAATGGCGTTAACGCTCAAGGGAATTTGGCACTGGATATTTTTCTCGCAAGGTTCTCCATAACCGGCGTCTAAAAAGAAAATAAATCAGCCTCATTTTCGTCTAAAATTCATGTTGTTTATTGTAATTTTTACAAACCTTTTAGGCATGCGAAAAACGAGGTGTTTCTACTCATCAGCTCATAACCATCGATGCATTTACATTTGCCCGTTTGGCCCTGATCGTTTCCATAACAAAACGAGGTATTGCTAATACGTTGGCAGTCACTGTCCAAGAGACACTTGTGGTAACTCACTTATGCAGAGGTATCAAAAATTACAAAATTAATAACAGAAATTAGATGTTTAACAATAGTGTCCCTAAAATGTTGAAAGGGAGTAATATCCATAAGTAAGAATATGGAAGTTACAGTAACAAGTTTTCGAAGTTAAAATAATCACATTGAGGAAATCTATTAGTAGGTTACATTTAGCTGAAAAAGATTCTAATTTATTTAAAAAATACAGAAACTAATGCATAGTTAAACACACCATATATGGTAATTTTCCCGTCATAAACATAACTATAAATTTACAAAATTAAACACCTCATCCAATAACCAACTCCTCTTTCAGCATTCTGGGCGTGATACATTTAAATATATATACACTATATATATAACCTTGATATGTACCGAATACTTACGAAGTGCTTGTTCCTCAAACTCCTGCGCCCTAACAATTAAAATCGTGCTTATAACTACAACTAAAATATAACTTGTTTTACTCATTTCTTAAATAAAAATTAAAATTGTACTTGTATGTCATATTTTTAATGAAAGTGATCAAACAGGAAAGTAGTAGGTATGAAATGAAAGATAAGATAAGGGGATATCTGGTGATTAAACAAAACCTATAAATCATTTAGTAAATGACTCAATCTACATTACTGCAGGTGAGTGTTTTGGTTCTTAGAAGAATGAATCGTAAAAGGGAAGTTCAATGAGATTAGGCCCTTTAATACTGGAATGTTTTACTCAAAAACAATAAATTATACATCATTTATAAACATCAAACAAGGGATAAAGTTTATGGCTGCAACAATTCGTATAATTAAGTAAATATGGCTTAGGTTTATCATTTTTGGTAGTCTTCTTTCTTACTTTCACAATATTTACAAATCAAGCGAACATTTATATACACATACCACACATACATATACAAATAGGTTGTTTCAACCTAAACCCAATAGAACTAAGCCTAAAATAACCGACAAACATGATATTCCAAGTTTGTTCCTGTTTCCGCTTCCACCTGAAATGACAAAGTGTATTAAAATTAAATTTGCATCAATCAACATTGGAGCTCACTTATGCACATAGTGTTTTCTTCATTCGGGTAATATTCTTCTTTACATTGACACATCTTCTGTCTGTAGCAGTACGCACCTTCTATGCAATGTTCGTCATATTTACATTTTTGATCAATAACTGAAAAGAGACATCACAGTCGAGGTATTTGTACATTCTATTAATTTAGGAATAGATCAGGTTATTACGTTTAAGAGAAATGGGCACTGAAATGTTCGTTCATTAGTTAACAAGAGCATAAAACATCATCTATAAGCATTTTTCAATGTGATGCACTATTTGCAAATTGCATATCTTGTAGAGAATGTATGGCGCTCTTCTATTTCAGTTTTTTTTTTCCATTTCACTATAGTTAAAATTTGAATTGTTTGGCTAAGTCCGTTACGTTTATTATCGCACTGTTTCTTGAAAGCTTATTTAAGGTTTATATTGCTTGCGCTTACAAGATATACCTTTCAAAGCAAGTTTTGAAAAAGTACTTACTTCCAATACATTTCGTTCTGCTTCTATTTGGAATGTATACTGGACTTTGGCATTGGCATGTGAAATTCCTCCAACAAATATATCCTATAGAACTGCAGTCCTCTCGTACTTTACAGTACTCATTTAGTTCACCTAGAAATACAGGAGTGTGATGAAATGATCCTTTATTCCAGATACAGATTAACTTGCTCCAAATACTCTTAGTTATTAGAATATAGTAGCATTTACTGAAAATAGTTGAAATTTGAGAATCACCCTTCGTCTCTAATAGCCTATAACAATGTTTCTGTTCCTTGTTTTTGATCAGCTAAATATGTTTTTTTTTATTAAGAAGAAATGTTAAAGATATACAGTTTCATGATGAAACTGATTCAATTTGAAATTTGAAGGTTTGTGAGGGTCAGCAGCAGTCAATTTGTTATGTGCAAATAATTTTATCTCAATCGACTGCTTCTGAAACTCCAGTAGAACTTTCATGAGCATTTAAATTAATTCAATGAGAAGTTCGAACATCGGAATTTCGGTACTTCACATGATTTCTTGTTACAATCCTGCTTTGCTGGTTACCTAAGTTGCAGCGAACGAAAGTAACTAACAGCGAAATGAAATTCGCTAAAACCGGTCCGCTAACCTTGTATAAAAAATGTAAAATTAAATGCGATGATAAATTTCAATAATGACAATATGGAATTAACGAAAACATAAAATGGATCAGCACCACTCACCAATGCCGTCAGCGTACACCGCGATGAGGCTCAGCTTCAGAGTCAAAGTTATTATCCTGTACTTGTTCATCTTCATGTGAGCCAAAAAATAAACTGCACGCGATCTTCTTCTTCGGCACGTTTGATCGATGAACTGACGAACTCTTCAACCGACCTGGAAACCACGTAGATACGTGTTACGTTTTTGGTATAAGTGAGAAGGAATGAAGACGTCGCGGTTTTGGCGTGTGTGTGCCACGATTTTTTCCTGCGACGACGGGGGGAATACCACAGCACAGAGAGGACCCGTTACAACAAAATAACTTATAAAGACTGCTAACTAGCGAGAGAGAAAGATATAATATAGAGAGAGAGTTTTTATTTACCTCGTGTGTGAGTATGTGCGTGTGTGTAAAAGTAAATACATATGTGAGAGTAAAAACGTGAGCGACGAAAATCCAAACACCTGGACTTATGCGTTTCAATGAAATGAATGGGACCCTTTGTCGGGGCGACTCGTCCTAACGGGGTCACACGTTGTATAGGGGGAAAAGCGTCTGGGGGTAGGGTGGAAATGTATATGTACGTCGTATAAATGCCGAATTTTCTGGGAAGCTTTCCCCATTGATTATCGCTGTCGTACGGCACAATGAGACCTAGGCGCATTAGAATTATTAAATTCGGCTAAGGGGGCGGTTGTCGCATTGTGGGTTCACCCTTGTTGATGTGGAAATAAATTAGATTTTATCGAAAAACTGATATAATAATAAAATTGTTCGTACAGTGTGTCCCAATGAACTCCGTGTATGGGTGTAATCACATACCATCCCATCGTCGAAAATCAACAAAATGCAAAAAGTTATCCATGTCTTACTTTACCCTTTATCTGTAATCGTGTAATCCCTCGATGAGTTTCTTTTACACATTTATGTTCGCCATTTGGTCCCAGTATAGATCTTTATTACTGACTTTGTTTTCGCTGCAAAATGTCCTCAGTAAGTTGGCCATTTTCAGATTATCAATCAGATATTTCTGAGCAACTACATTTTTTTAAAGAGCCCTTTGTTATCAGATATTTAAATTTTTTTTGTCGATTTTGAAGATAAATCAGGAACGTCAATCTTGGAACACACTGTATGTGGGAGTTGTAACACTGCGAACCCGAGGTTCATGGAAAATATTTCAAAAACAAAATTCAACTCTCATTTTTGTGAAATGCGGGATAGAGAATTGAGTAAATACTGACTGAAAGTTATCACTTGTGTTTAATGACCGTAATTATTGTTGTTTAACTATACGATTTTCAAACAGGAAACTAAAAACACATTTGTGGCTTTTTATCAACAGTGACAAATCTCGACGTGGTTACATATTTTCAATACAGAAACCTACTAATTAGTAAAATAGCACATTAGAACTTACTGAATTTCCAACTTTCAAAAATACATTGTTTTTACCGTCGAAGGTGAAAAGACAATCTTATATACTACCAGCAGGAAACGCGTAATGTGTGCACAATATTATATTTCTGGCCTGTTTTAAATAACAAAGAGTTTAGCATGTCATTTGCAAGCGATGCAGATAACGTGTAAATTCTTTGTTGCACTCTTTGAATGGAAACAAAAATAGATATCACGAAAATGCCATGCAAATAATCATGCTAAAAGTTGGATGTTCATAGGTAAAAAACCATGACTAACTTATAAATAATAACTTCACGTATGAGTAAGTACTTTTTAAACAAGTTCATTTTACTTTTTAAGTACTAGGTAGGTACATTTCTTTATTTATGGTATGAGAATTTTCCAACGTTCCGAGAATAATCTCCTACTTCCTGATTAGTCATTGCGATAACAACCATGTAAATCTCACTAGCACATTGTGTCATTGGTATGCAAGAAAAATTTGATTGAAGACATTTGTCTTAAGCTTGTATTGTTACAACCAAACAGGAAAGAGCCTAGGCATAATAAATTTGGCTGAAACAGTGGCTCACACTCTTTGATACTCAGGTACTATAAATACCCCAACTGTTGTAGGTACCTAGTTGCATTTTTTCAGCAGTTATGAAGTAGGTACTTTCAGCTTAGGTAACAAATATTCCGTAAGAATGTAAGTTAATTTAGATCTAGTTCACCAATATATTACCGTGCAAGTTATACCTATAGTCCGGTCAATTTAGACATCCGAGGGTACAAAAATCCCCACCCAGCTGAAAATTGGTAGTATTGTTCAAAACACCATTCTAAATGAAATCTAAGAAGTCCTCATCAATCCGGCACGTGGGAAGAAATTTACTCGGGGTCAAACGTCACAAAAACGGGTTTTTTCGGGATTTTCAGCAAAACGATAAGTTTTATCATAAAATTAGTTCAGAGCATAATTGTAGAGTAGATAATTATGTATAAAACATGTCTAGGACTTTTTTTTCTAAGAGCCACCGTTTCTGAGATATAACGTTTCAAAAAGTTAGAAGAGTTGTAATCCTTATAATATGCACACGTTTCCACACCATCTTTTAGGTAGTGTCCTTAGCGCGTTTTTTAACGTGGTTTCCCCGGTAGACCTATTCCACGGATCTGTTGTGATTCTGTTTAATCTGAAACTATTGAATAATAAAAGATGTTGTCAAGGGTTGAAAATGATAAAAGCGGTGTAAATAAAAAAAATAGGGAAATTTGTTTGTCGGATTCATAATTCTCTAATATTTCTGCTTCCTCTTCTTCATGTTCTTCTCGTTCTTCTTCTTCTCCTTGTTTTTCTTCTTCATCCTGGATGCATGTAAATTGGCTGAATAGTGTTACATCGCATGTCTCCTCATTGATATCAAACGAACCCTTAAGTGTTGATAATTCAACATTGGAGCACGACCGGCCTTGACAATTAGTGCATGCTAGAGAACAAAACAGTCCAATATTTTACAACCACATTTAGCACTACATCCCTTTTTGCAGTCGCAAAAAATTGTGTTGAGCAGTTTTTCCGGCGCAGGTGGTTGTAAAGTTTGAACTGGTTCTAATGTATTGTGGACCAACTTCCAACCCCAGTCTTTTGGGTCTAGCTGATAACCAAGCCACACTTGAACTTGGTAATATGATGGTAAAAGATGTTGATGAGCAGCCGCTGAAGTTGGAGGAAGACAAGCTAATTGTACTTGTTTTTTATTTCGAGTATTTTTAACGAAGCATGCATATCGAAATGTATCTAAACAAGTAGTTTTTTTAGGAGCTCCATACATAGAGAGAAGAAATTGAATTCCGTTGGTGATAACTTCTTGTGGAGTAGAATAACTGTTTTTAAAAACTTCAGCACACTGAACTAAATCTTGTTTTTCAAACATTTTAAAAACTGTTGTTTTACCCCTCCTGAAAAGTGCAGATGTCGTATATCACAGCCAGTTATTGCGTGTAAAATTAGTACATGATTTTGACACTTTGCAAAAGTAGATAAATTTTTCGACGAATAGATTTCTGATTGATGTTGAGCTTTTCCAGGTTTTAAAAAGAAAATAGTTTTTTCGATTGGAGTTCGAGCAGTGAATAATACAAGTAAGTCTACATCTTCACCTACAACAATCGTTGTATTTGTTAAATTGAATTGCTCTATTGCTGTTTCAATTATCATTACATCAGCATCATCATTAGCTTGTTCAACTAATATATTTTCAGCAATAAACTTTTCGTTTAACATTGAACTGAACCGAGAGTTGTTACGAGGATTTGCAAGAAATTTTTGTTGACTGATTGATCAAATAAAATATCTGAAGATGAAGATGTTGCTGAAGTTCTACGACGTTGTTCTGCGGCTTTAATATTTCTCTCTGTCTATTTGTAGATACAATCCCAATACCTTTAAAATAGTAGACCCCTATTAGTAAGTCCTTCCCTGTATTAGGTAGTCTTTCACCCGCCGACAGTTAATAGCGCCCATGATTTTCACAGCACTTCTCGAGTACTAAGCCCTTCAAAAATTTTACTAGAATGAATAAATTATATCAAATAAATGCGGCCGGACTATACTTATACATATTATGACGATTACAACTCTTCTAACTCTTTGAATCGTTATATCTCAGAAACGGTGGCTCTTAGGGAAAAAAGTCCTGGATATTTTTTATATATAATTATCTGCTCTACAATTTTTCTCTGAACTAATTTTATGATAAAACTTACCGTTTTTCCGTAAATCGCGAAAAACCCGTTTTTGTGACGTTTGACCCCGAGTAAATTTCTTTCCACGTGCCGGATCGATGAGGACTTTTTAGATTTCATTTATAATGGTGTTTTGAACAATATTACCAATTTTCAGCTGGGTGGGAATTTTTGTACCCTCACTCCCATTTTTTGGTCTAATTTGACCGGATTACTATAGCTGAAGCATTTTTGGAACGAATGTAAGCACAACATAATAAATTTTGCATTTATGGAACAATCTCGTTCGAATTTGTTTAAATGTAGACCCAAATGTGTCGTGCTCCATTTGGTTGTTTATTCGAGCCTTGGACGCAATTGCTCCCATAAACTTTCCACCCAAAATGGAATAGAAATCGTCTAGACGAGGCAAGTTAGGCGAATGTAACCTGAATGAGTCAAAGAGATGCAATTGCAGCGTTTTGCTACGCTAAAAATATATTTTCCCATGTAAGTAATGACGAATTAGGTAACTATACATTTATTATTTAGGTGAGAATTAAATTATTGTTAGTATAATTATCATTAAATACATCTCGTGTGGTAATTGTTTGTAACGAAACCACTCATGAAATGGGCATATTTGTCACGTTTTTAATGAAGCGATGAGAATGTATTTAGCATAATTCAAAATCATTCTCCAAAAATGGTAACGATGAGCGGTAATGAGTGGTAAAAGCCGCTAAAGTGTTCACATTTATTTACTCAACTTCACTCTGGGAATATTTAAATATGAATTAGGACACGTATTGAAGGTTCACATCCTTTTGAAGGACAACAGAGGCGTATTCGATAAAGGAGCCGTTTTACGAACGAAAACAAATATCGACAAATCGTCGTTGAATAGGTAATAAAGTTAATGTGTTGTATATAAATACAAAAAGTTCCACTGACAGGCTGTGGAGTATATGTATTTTATTCAGCAGGGGTGGAACAAGGATTTTAAGGATATTTATGTTGACTAATGGAAGTGTTAAAAATTACTATCCCACATTGTAGAGAATAATTTATAGCAACAAGTCGCATCTCATTTACATGTATTTGGGGCACTACTACTCGCCGTTCTACTCACATCATACATAAACATTTCTTTGAATATTGTAGATTTTCGTTACTCAATTACTATTTTGATTGTAGCACGATTTGTCATAAAACTCGCACCTTTACCTATGCAAGGTCTTAATCGGCACCTTACCTTCGTCATAACCGCACTTAATTACAAACAATCAACCACGCACAAACAATGGTTCCGCATGTATCGTACCTGTCAAACCAACTTACGGCGTTTTTTCACATAGTTATACTTTCACACAGCAAAATCGTCTAACTCGATATGAAGTTAATACGTTTCTGGCACCACTCTACGCCAACGGATGTCTCGATGGCTCTACGCGATTATACACACACGTAGATTACTAACTTCGGTTAGTAATTTATGAATACGTTAAAAAAACAACACGAAAATATGAAAGGAACTGCTTGTTCAAAGGTTCGCTAATAAATTAGCTGTCGAGAGCGGGAAGGGGAAATTACGATGGTGGGGAATCAATTTTAAATACCTTTTGGGGAATTAACCTGACTCGACTTTAAAGTTTAATAATAAACAATTTTTTCTATTTTAACAACTTTGGTTAAGAAGGTAGTTTGGTGGATTGATTATTTAGTACGTAATTAATTGAATTTAAGTTTAAGATGAGATACCTACGAAAAGTTATTAATGCAACTTGAAAGTCTTAAGTAATAAATATAATAATAAAAATAATTACATTAAAGCTGCCTACTATAATGTAGAGTTTTCGCCATTTTTTAGGATTTGTAAAAATTTTGTAACCCCAAAGTGCTTCACTAAATTCTTTAAAAGCACTTTCACAATTTTTGAAAAAATATCTTCGTATCAAAATATAGTACATAGTATATTCAGTTTCTACTAGTATTGATTTTAATTGATTACAACAATTATCTTGGATGACTAGAAGAGATTATTTAACTGTTCAACATCTTTTTTCTAATCTAAGTTAAAGTGCTTCACTCTTTTATGCACATATTATTAATAACCCATTTTACATTTACACCATTTTAATGAAATTAAGTATTTTCCTATCACGGAATGAAGTGTTACACGTGCGACTATTCGCAGGATTTAAAATTTTATCGTCTGCAGTTCGCTTCCACACTCATGTTACACATTATGTAAATAACTGAGCAGTAAGTACAATATGTACATTACATTGAAATAAATGTTAATAAACATAAGTAGGACTTCGTTTTGTTATCGTTTGTAACTATGTACTTAATTTCAGAAGCAATGCTTGTTTTGTCACCGAGCTCCCGGGTTTTGTGTTAAAATGGATTTTGATATCAGAGATCATCAGATAGATAAAATTTTCTAACACTAATTGGGAAATAAATTGTACTTTAAAAAAAGTTGAAACTAATTATTTGCTGTAATTCCTGGTTTACATATTGAAAGTCTTATCATAACATATGACAAGCAAAATATTGTGACAACACATGTGCACGAACATATGCACAATAAGATATTCACATTAAACATGTGCGACGTTTTTTAGAAATTATCTCACTGGAATTATGCGTCAATCACAGAGCCGTATTTAGTTTTCGCTAAGTTTCCCAATAAATAAATGCCACTACAACCGACGTAAAGGTAAAGTACCATCGTAAATCATTGAAACGAATTTAATACGTTTACTTTTAAAGCCACGAGTAATTTACTTACCTTCATAAATCCATATTTTTATCGTGGGTAATTCGAAGGACAAATACCTATGCAGACTGGTATAATCGGTCTTGCCACCACTGAAAACTTTAAACTTAACAATAAACACTACGTTTTTCGGACGTTCCCCCTTTTGCAAGATCCCGAACGAATATCCCGCGAAACGTATCGACGTATAATGTGACTGCTGATGAGATAAGGAACATAGCAGAACAATGAGTAGGTGTAGCCTTTGGCTCGTTATGATGATGCATATTAATACCGGAAGAATCGAGTACTGTAATAGTTATAATTCGTTTTCGATTCCGTTGAGCGACTTTAATGAATGCGATGAATATACAAATGAGGTTGACACACATGAAGGAGTTGGAGTCGGGCGAAGGCTCCTGTGAAGAGTATGTAATCAGTGTTTAAGGTGGAAGATTGGATTAAGAGAGAAGAATCAGAAAGTAAGGTAGAGACAGATTAGTGACATTGGAGTTTGGTGGACGTTTTGTGCCTTGGTTGGTCAATATGGGTAGGAATGACATTCCGTTTGGTTCAATCTTAAATAAATAAATAAATGGAGGAAAAACCAAATAGATTCCATAACTCTAAGTCTCTGACTATTTATAACTCAGTATGGTCTAGGTTCATTGGCCTGCCAAACATAATACATTAATCTACGCTAGCTTTAAGACTTATCATTTCATCCATATAGCCCCAAATAGTAGGACTGCCAAATTTCTTACAAACATACTGTCCAAAGGTTACACCTAAAGTCCAAAGCACTGTTCTATATATCTATGTTTTATGGTATAGGTACTACTTCGAAAATTGATCCATTTAACCTCACGGCAATACACCATATAAATAGAGTCGACAGAGATAACAATTCCGACAGAAAACCCTTTATTTCATCCAATCCTTCTTGATCAAGTCTGCTGCTTTCTCTCCTATCATGAATATCACAGCGTTCGTATGGCCCGCGACGATTTCCGGCATTATGGAACCGTCGACGACCCTCAGACGTCCGATCCCGTGCACCCTCAGCTCGGGATCGACGACGGCGTCCGGATCGCCCCGGGGACCCATCTTACAGGTGCCGACGTGGTGGCCGAGGGTCGTCGCGACGCTCCGGGCGGCGCATGCCCAGTACTCGTCCGAGGAGAACGCGAAGTTCTCGCAGCCCGGAAAAGGGATGTCGTTCAGGGCGGAAGCGAAGGGCGCGAAGAACGGAGAGGTCCCGATCGCCACAGCCTGAAGAAACGTCATTCAAGAACTTCAAACTACGCTGTAAAGCTCGATTTATAAACCGTGAGGTTGAGGTCCGGTTGAGCTTCAGGAGACTAATAAAGCTGCACCATAAAACTCTGAACTGCAAACGAACCTTAACTGAACTCAGGACCTCCCCAACACAAGTTCATGAACGATCCACAAGTTTCATGTTGCCCACCTCAACCCCAGAGTTCATAACTCCAGATTAACTTTCGCGCCTACCGTCTTGATCCCTTCGACCATCACGGCGACGTCCTCCTCCTCCGCCAGGTAGTTCGGATCGACGATCGGCCAATGCAACGGGTTGGAGTCCTTCAACGTGACCCTGCCACGGCTCTTCGGTCTTAACAACGCCGTGTTGATGCTGAACGCGGGTCTTCCCTCGTGGGGCCGGTACACCCTGCGATAGAAGTCGTCGGGTATGCTCAGCAGGTAACGTAGGCTGCCGTAGACGTCCCCGGTCAGGGCTCCGATCCCGAGGAGCAGCTCCATGTCGGGCCGGTCGTCGTCCCCTTTAGCGTACTTGGTCCTGATGAAGCCCCAGGCCGCCGCCCCGCCCGGCACGGTGAACGGACCGCTACCTAAGGGATGAAGGGATGAATTTTGAGTTACGTGCATGGTAATGAAAGATATAACCGACGATAGCTCTTAATTACGACATCACTAACATAGGCCAAAGAAGAGCCTGTTGGGAACTGCTGCTTTTGCTGAGCCCATTTCAAAGGTTTTTTTGAAGCCCTACCAGATGACAACTTTAGTTTTAATTACAGAGAGAAACAAGCCAAATTCATGCATTTTTGGCCTTCAATTGCACATAATTTAAAAAAATACAAAACATTTTTGGATGCCATCATATTATGATCTTTGTTATTGTACACCCAAAGCATAAAAAACCAATCAGACTGCTTCCCCCGGCCTAAAAATCTCTTCCCCTCATTAAACCTCTATCACCGTTACCTCTTACGAGGTAATTGAAGTAATCGACCGGGTTCTGCAGGCTGATGTCCGACACGGTCACGGACTGATTGACCAGGAACGCGAGCGTCGACATGGTCATGTGATCGTGGAAGTTATACCCCACCCTCAGGTCCCGTATCACCGGCACCTTCACCCTCTCGAGCTCCTCCCTGGGTCCCACCCCCGACAACATCAGTAGCTGGGCACTGTTGATCGTGCCGGCGCTGACGATGACCTCTTTGTCGGCGAGGGCCGTGTATCGCTTCCTGCCGTACAGGAACTCGACGCCGTAAGCCGTTTTGGTGTCTGGATCGATGAGTATCTTGGTGGCCCTGGTCCTGGTCGAGATCTGCAAGTTCGGCCTGTCGCGGATCGGGTCTAGGAAGGCTTTGGCAGCGCTCTCTCGCTTTCCGTTCTTCATGGTCGCTTGGACCTTCGAGAAACCTGAAAAAAAAAATCAGATAGAGTTGATTTAAGCCGAAGGCTTCTTGTTCTTCAGTTAAGACATGTCTTGTTGTTTCTGCTACTACACCTAAGCTGATCCTGACGTCTAACCCTCGTGCCATCTCTTGGGAGGTCTACCGGGGGTTCTTCTACTATATGGTAACGGTAACTATGTGGTATGAGATCTTCAGCTCCAACGACCGAAGGTTGTCCAGCTTCTCAAAGTTGGCCATGGCAATTTAAACCAAAGGAAAAACACAGTCTTAACCAACTGCTTTAAAGCAGTTGGTTAAGACTTGGTGTTTTTCCTTTGGTTTGATCTTTAGCTCATTTTGCAATTCACTCTACGTTGTCTCTACATTCTCGTCTTCTCATCCTCCTTACTTTCGTGCCCTTCGTCGTGTACTTACCGAGACCCAGTTTCCCATTGGGATCGTTAATGGTGTAGCCCATGCTCTGTCCTGCTCTCAAGAATGGCTCGATTAAGGGATAATCAAAATCTGAGTTTTGCACGTGCACTTCTCCCTCGGTACCATGATATCCTGCATCGATGTCCCGACAAGAGGTGCAGTTTTCCGATTTAATGAAGTACGGTAGAACGTCCCGGAATCCCCAGCCTACGTTGCCCATTTTCTCCCAGTTGTTAAAATCCGATCTTAAAGAGAAAATTGGATCGTGGAATTAAAATGATGGAAATGTGCAGAAATTGTGAAGAGGAATTTACTTTTTACTAACTGTGATTTACTTTTTTTTTTTAAGGGAAACTCGTTGTAGATTATATTGAATTACTTATGAAAGTAATAATTAAAGTGATGTCCTCTCCCTGTCATCTGGTAAATGTCAAATCAATCCGTTGAAATATGGATTACAAGTGAGACGTTTTTACTATGTTCTTGAAAGTTTAATAAAAATACCGTAATGAAAGTATCGCACAATTGATTGGATTTTAAATATTTACCATAAACATTAAAGCTTACAAGGTGAAATGCATACATAATTAAATATAGATACATGCATTGTTGCGTAATACGACACCTACTATTTATTTTTAGTAATTTACCATAATTATGACGATTGATTGAAGGATTCAATTCCTAATTGTGTACATTACCGGAATTCTCAATAATAATCAATAACGTGTTAACGTTTCATTTAACATTGACATTTTTAGTAACCTTCTTCATTGCAACCTACGTACAATTTTAACGATCTATCAACTGATCGCCTTTCGACAGAATGTTCCCAACTCTCGACCGAAATTTAAATAATTTCCACACCTGGTCCCTCTCGAGTAGAGCAAGAAATTGATGACAGAGGTCCCTCCTAAGGCTTTCCCTCTCGCCAAATTACACCTCCGATCGACGAGGCCCAGACAAGCGGTCCTCATCCTTTCGCTCCTGTAGCCCCAATTGTACCCAGTCCTGGACAAGAGGGACGCGCTGAGAGGGACGTCCGTGAGGAAGATCTCTTCGTTCCCCGCTTCCAACAAGAGGACGGACCAATCTGGGTTTTCCGTGAGCCTGTTGGCGACGACGCTGCCTCCGGAACCTTCGAGTCAAAGGGAGAATTGAGGAAGTTTGACGAGTAGCGGAATAAATGTAGAAGGGTGTGTCTTGTTGATGAATTCAAAAAAATTGAAGTAGCAATAGGAAGAAAATTTAGGTATCTGGAAATCCTTAGAAAACTGATGGGTAGGGGGAACTTAGGAAATAGTTAATGGAATCGAGATGAATTGTATAAGGTCACATTAAAAATCTGGGGTATTCTGGTACTCTGATTTAGTAATTCAAGAAGATTAAAAATGAGATATAGTACCAAGTTATTCAACAGTTTAACTGTGAGAAATTCAAATAGATATGCTATTTACCCATTAGAAAGAAATTTTATGAACGCAGAATCTAAATTATAGGAGATATATTTCAAAAAAGAAAAATTTATATCATGTCAACAATCAAGTAATTCTATGTTCATAGAAAATATCATAAATTATAAGTGTTTTTAAATATGAAACAGTGGCATAACGAAAAGTAAATAATTAAATTCAAATAAATTACATTCACAATCAAGTGGTCCTAAAATCATAGATAATTTGAAAATAAAATCAAAATGGTACCTACCATAATTAAAAAACGAAGAGTGCAAGCATAAAGAGCGCAAGAACTAAACATTGGGAAATATTGAATTGAAATCTAGCCAGGGAGATTATTCTGAATACCATAAATTGATTAATAAAAAAAAACAATTATATGTAATAGCACCAATTCTAAGAACTAGATTAGAAGAATAATTACGTCTCAGTGTCTTACAATAAGCAAACATTTTGGAAAATAAAAACTCTTCAACTTACCCGAACCGATAACGATAAAATCATAACTCCTTCGAAAAGTTCTCCTCCTATCGTCAGGCGTTTCGGCTCCGAAAGGTATCCTCAGGTTCCTGAAGAAGTCCCCGAACTCGAACTGGCACTCGCACGCAGCCACCGACAGGACCAAAACTACAAACGCGCACTTGAACATTTCAAAATCACAATTTCCTTCCGAAAGTCCGAAGAACGATTAATTTCCATAATTCATCCCCGCGGGAGAATGAAGTCTAGTCCTCGGGACGCTGAAAGCGTGTGAAAAGCTCCTCCTTACCGAATATGCGTATTTTTTGAATACGAGGATCTCGCAACGTACGCAGAATTTAAAATATATTGCAAGGACAACCCCGGACGGAGAGACAAACGGTGTCCGTTGAAAATCGAAGTGGAAGTGTGGAAGGAATCCAGTTATGGAGTAACTGGGTATTGGTTTTGTAAAAAGTTTTCGAGACGCGCGATGTGATAAATTGAATAGATAAGTTGGGAAACATTACAACAAACTAAAACAATTCAAATTTCATTGAAGATTTAAGAACTTGGAATTTAGGCAATTTTGTTATCGAGTAATTAATACTCTACATAAAATTCAAATTCATTTCAGAACTTCCTTTCCATTATTCCTCTCCCTCTTATCCATTGTTTAAACAAAATTCAAGCAAAATTCTACGTACCACACTAAACTACTTCTGCTTCCATATTTCCTATTAGCATAAGGTTACGCAAAATTCTCTCGGCTTAGGTCAGGGCTGATCCGCCGAAAATTCACGTTTATGTGTGTTAAGTAATTTGGTTCAATGTTATCGTTTTTAACGTTACTTGTAACGCTTGCTTTTGTTGTATGAGCGAAGGTGAGCGCTCCTTCTCTCACGTTTGGTCCGAAATACACTTGGAAAACGAACAGGCGAGATGGATCTGTCAAAAATCAATCGATT
The DNA here is from genome assembly GCA_946251905.1 of Cryptocephalus moraei. Lineage (NCBI taxonomy): Eukaryota > Metazoa > Arthropoda > Insecta > Coleoptera > Chrysomelidae > Cryptocephalus > Cryptocephalus moraei. Next base: position 35,549,026 of record OX276457.1, on the reverse strand, counting down.
ATTGCGATTATCACTTTGATTGCGATCGCCAACGAGAGGAGAAGCTCTGTGTCGAAAGGCTGAAGGTAAACGGGTTGCTTAAGATTTTTGAAATAAGTGGAATAATGGAAAAGTTATTTTTTAAATTAATTATCATGAGGTTAACGGTGTTGTAAGTTGGAATTTAAGATGGGTTTATTGGGAGGCGAGGAAAATCTCGAAACGAAAAGAAAACTTAAAAGAAATGAGGCGAAGTAAGCACTGCACTATAAGTGGATCTAATAAATAGGCGAAAAGAGCATGAACTAAAATGTACATTTATTAATATTGAGGAAAAATAAATGGAAAAGTGTTGTCAAACTTAATGTCTAATATTAAAATATTATCCATTTGATTGAATTGCACTCTACAAAGGTTACAATTTATATATTCTTCATTTACGGCTTCAATTACACAATAATTGAAGTATATACTGCACGTATATGTATAAATCACCCTGTATATTGAACGGATAGAAAACTATAAAGCTTTAAAATATATTGGTACCAAAATTACTAAATCAATTTTACTGTTTTTTTCGAATATGTAGCAGATGTAGCTACAAGTATTCCCTTATTAAGCTTTTCCACAATGGAAGCCCATTATAACTTTTGTAGTTTATAACTAGTTTTTTTTTTATAAATGACGTGTGACTAATTAATGTGAAATATGGATATCCATTGGATGTTATTATTTTATAGTCTTTTAAGGATGTCCAACTCATGCTGAAGTAGGGATATACATAGGACGTCCATTTCATGGTCTTTTAAGGACGTCTAATTGATACTACAGCATGGATGTACATTGGACGTCCATTTCATAGTCTTTTAAGCACGTCCAATTGATGCTGCAACATGGATATATATTGGACGTCCATTTCATAGTCTATTAGGGACGTCCAACTGATACTACAACATGGATGGATGTCCATTGGACGTACACTTCATAGCCTGTCACGAACGTCCAACTCTTGGTGGAGAAGGGACATACATTGGACGTCCTCTGCAGGTCCATGGACGTTTGTACCAGTGGCGTAGCGACGTGGCAGCGGGCCTGTGTGCGAAAATTTTGACCGGGCCCCAAGTTAAATAATATCATAATTCATAATAGATATATGTGTGTCAGGATAACTGTTTAATTGTACGTAGGTAGGTACAAAAAATGAGCAAAGTTCGTTTGCAAATATTTAACATTTATTTTCTCAGATTTAAAATTATTTCGCAAAACATAAAGCAAAAACAATATACCAATTCATGTAACAAATAAAAACGGAAAATAATCTTAAAATTAACATAGTATAAAAAATAATATAACAAAATAAAAACAACTAAAAAAGGCATCTTAAATATTTATATAGCACTAATAAAATCTTTGTTTTCTTGCTTTTGAATGCGCAAAAGTTGGGTGCAGCGACGGGTTTCTTGCATCATAATGCCCTTTATCGGTTTTTAAAACTTCTAGATCCCCTGTCTCGGCACTATCAGTAATATTATCTTCAAAGTTTTTACTTTTGTCAACTTGAACATTTTCACTAACAATGTCACTAGCAGTCTCGGAGCCCAATCCTGGTTCTGAAGTACTACGTCCTTCAGGTGGAGTATCATCTTCCTCAATGTCATCTAAAATAAATAAAACTGAAACACACAATTTAAATTTTATTATTTCCACTTACTTTGATTACTACTAGAAGCCTTCGGACCAAAAAAAGCAGTAATTTTTGTGAGCTTCCTTTTTTTAATTTCTGCCTTTTCAAGCACTATGTGTTTTTGAACACCGGCTTTATGTTTATACTGTAACGTTTATTTCCAATTTATTTACACTTTCCTAAAATTACACACTACTTAATTTATCTTAACTATTCCATAACTAATTAATTTATATCACTCTCAAATGTTAATTTATTTCACGAGGGCGAGGTGGAAGGCGCGAGATGGAAGGCGCGAGGTGGAAGGCGCGAGGTGGAAGGCGCGAGGTGGAAGGCGCGAGGTGGAAGGCGCGAGGTGGAAGGCGCGAGGTGGAAGGCGCGAGGTGGAAGGCGCGAGGTGGAAGGCGCGAGGTGGAAGGCGCGAGGTGGAAGGCGCGAGGTGGAAGGCGCGAGGTGGAAGGCGCGAGGTGGAAGGCGCGAGGTGGAAGGCGCGAAGTGGAAGGCGCGAGGTGGAAGGCGCGAGGTGGAAGGCGCGAGGTGGAAGGCGCGAGGTGGAAGGCGCGAGGTGGAAGGCGCGAGGTGGAAGGCGCGAGGTGGAAGGCGCGAGGTGGAAGGCGCGAGGTGGAAGGCGCGAGGTGGAAGGCGCGAGGTGGAAGGCGCGAGGTGGAAGGCGCGAGGTGGAAGGCGCGAGGTGGAAGGCGCGAGGTGGAAGGCGCGAGGTGGAAGGCGCGCGCGAGGTGGAAGGCGCGAGGTGGAAGGCGCGAGGTGGAAGGCGCGCGCGAGGTGGAAGGCGCGAGGTGGAAGGCGCGAGGTGGAAGGCGCGAGGTGTAAGGCGCGAGATGGAAGGCGCGAGGTGGAAGGCACGCGCGAGGTGGAAGGCGCGAGGTGGAAGGCGCGAGGTGGAAGGCGCGAGGTGGAAGGCGCGAGGTGTAAGGCGCGAGATGGAAGGCGCGAGGTGGAAGGCGCGCGCGAGGTGGAAGGCGCGAGGTGGAAGGCGCGAGGTGGAAGGCGCGAGGTGGAAGGCGCGAGGTGGAAGGCGCGCGCGAGGTGGAAGGCGCGAGGTGGAAGGCGCGAGGTGGAAGGCGCGCACGAGGTGGAAGGCGCGAGGTGGAAGGCGCGCACGAGGTGGAAGGCGCGAGGTGGAAGGCGCGAGGTGGAAGGCGCGAGGTGGAAGGCGCGAGGTGGAAGGCGCGAGGTGGAAGGCGCGAGGTGGAAGGCGCGAGGTGGAAGGCGCGAGGTGGAAGGCGCGAGGTGGAAGGCGCGAGGTGGAAGGCGCGAGGTGGAAGGCGCGAGGTGGAAGGCGCGAGGTGGAAGGCGCGAGGTGGAAGGCGCGAGGTGGAAGGCGCGAGGTGGAAGGCGCGAGGTGGAAGGCGCGAGGTGGAAGGCGCGAGGTGGAAGGCGCGAGGTGGAAGGCGCGAGGTGGAAGGCGCGAGGTGGAAGGCGCGAGGTGGAAGGCGCGAGGTGGAAGGCGCGCGCGAGGTGGAAGGCGCGAGGTGGAAGGCGCGAGGTGGAAGGCGCGAGGTGGAAGGCGCGAGGTGGAAGGCGCGAGGTGGAAGGCGCGAGGTGGAAGGCGCGAGGTGGAAGGCGCGCACGAGGTGGAAGGCGCGAGGTGGAAGGCGCGAGGTGGAAGGCGCGAGGTGGAAGGCGCGAGGTGGAAGGCGCGCGCGAGGTGGAAGGCGCGAGGTGGAAGGCGCGAGGTGGAAGGCGCGAGGTGGAAGGCGCGAGGTGGAAGGCGCGCGCGAGGTGGAAGGCGCGAGGTGGAAGGCGCGAGGTGGAAGGCGCGAGGTGGAAGGCGCGAGGTGGAAGGCGCGAGGTGGAAGGCGCGAGGTGGAAGGCGCGAGGTGGAAGGCGCGAGGTGGAAGGCGCGAGGTGGAAGGCGCGAGGTGGAAGGCGCGCGCGAGGTGGAAGGCGCGAGGTGGAAGGCGCGAGGTGGAAGGCGCGCGCGAGGTGGAAGGCGCGAGGTGGAAGGCGCGAGGTGGAAGGCGCGCGCGAGGTTGAAGGCGCGAGGTGGAAGGCGCGAGGTGGAAGGCGCGAGGTGGAAGGCGCGCGCGAGGTGGAAGGCGCGAGGTGGAAGGCGCGAGGTGGAAGGCGCGCGGTGGAAGGCGCGAGGTGGAAGGCGCGCGCGAGGTGGAAGGCGCGAGGTGGAAGGCGCGAGGTGGAAGGCGCGAGGTGGAAGGCGCGAGGTGGAAGGCGCGAGGTGGAAGGCGCGAGGTGGAAGGCGCGCGCGAGGTGGAAGGCGCGAGGTGGAAGGCGCGAGGTGGAAGGCGCGAGGTGGAAGGCGCGAGGTGGAAGGCGCGAGGTGGAAGGCGCGAGGTGGAAGGCGCGCGCGAGGTGGAAGGCGCGAGGTGGAAGGCGCGAGGTGGAAGGCGCGAGGTGGAAGGCGCGAGGTGGAAGGCGCGCACGAGGTGGAAGGCGCGAGGTGGAAGGCGCGAGGTGGAAGGCGCGAGGTGGAAGGCGCGCGCGAGGTGGAAGGCGCGAGGTGGAAGGCGCGAGGTGGAAGGCGCGAGGTGGAAGGCGCGCGCGAGGTGGAAGGCGCGAGGTGGAAGGCGCGAGGTGGAAGGCGCGCGCGAGGTGGAAGACGCGAGGTGGAAGGCGCGAGGTGGAAGGCGCGCGCGAGGTGGAAGGCGCGAGGTGGAAGGCGCGAGGTGGAAGGCGCGAGGTGGAAGGCGCGAGGTGGAAGGCGCGAGGTGGAAGGCGCGAGGTGGAAGGCGCGAGGTGGAAGGCGCGAGGTGGAAGGCGCGAGGTGGAAGGCGCGCGCGAGGTGGAAGGCGCGAGGTGGAAGGCGCGAGGTGGAAGGCGCGCGCGAGGTGGAAGGCGCGAGGTGGAAGGCGCGAGGTGGAAGGCGCGCGCGAGGTTGAAGGCGCGAGGTGGAAGGCGCGCGCGAGGTGGAAGGCGCGAGGTGGAAGGCGCGAGGTGGAAGGCGCGCGCGAGGTGGAAGGCGCGAGGTGGAAGGCGCGAGGTGGAAGGCGCGCGCGAGGTGGAAGGCGCGAGGTGGAAGGCGCGAGGTGGAAGGCGCGCGCGAGGTTGAAGGCGCGAGGTGGAAGGCGCGCGCGAGGTGGAAGGCGCGAGGTGGAAGGCGCGAGGTGGAAGGCGCGCGCGAGGTGGAAGGCGCGAGGTGGAAGGCGCGAGGTGGAAGGCGCGCGGTGGAAGGCGCGAGGTGGAAGGCGCGAGGTGGAAGGCGCGAGGTGTAAGGCGCGAGATGGAAGGCGCGAGGTGTAAGGCGCGAGATGGAAGGCGCGAGGTGGAAGGCGCGAGGTGTAAGGCGCGAGGTGGAAGGCGCGAGGTGGAAGGCGCGAGGTGGAAGGCGCGCGCGAGGTGGAAGGCGCGAGGTGGAAGGCGCGAGGTGGAAGGCGCGAGGTGGAAGGCGCGAGGTGGAAGGCGCGCGCGAGGTGGAAGGCGCGAGGTGGAAGGCGCGAGGTGGAAGGCGCGAGGTGGAAGGCGCGAGGTGAAAGGCGCGAGATGGAAGGCGCGAGGTGGAAGGCGCGCGCGAGGTGGAAGGCGCGAGGTGGAAGGCGCGAGGTGGAAGGCGCGAGGTGGAAGGCGTGAGGTGGAAGGCGCGAGGTGGAAGGCGCGCGCGAGGTGGAAGGCGCGAGGTGGAAGGCGCGAGGTGGAAGGCGCGAGATGGAAGGCGCGAGGTGGAAGGCGCGCGCGAGGTGGAAGGCGCGAGGTGGAAGGCGCGAGGTGGAAGGCGCGAGGTGGAAGGCGCGAGGTGGAAGGCGCGAGGTGGAAGGCGCGAGGTGGAAGGCGCGAGGTGGAAGGCGCGAGGTGGAAGGCGCGAGGTGGAAGGCGCGAGGTGGAAGGCGCGAGGTGGAAGGCGCGAGGTGGAAGGCGCGAGGTGGAAGGCGCGCGCGAGGTGGAATGCGCGAGGTGGAAGGCGCGAGGTGGAAGGCGCGAGGTGGAAGGCGCGAGGTGGAAGGCGCGAGGTGGAAGGCGCGAGGTGGAAGGCGCGAGGTGGAAGGCGCGCGCGAGGTGGAAGGCGCGAGGTGGAAGGCGCGAGGTGGAAGGCGCGCGCGAGGTGGAAGGCGCGCGCGAGGTGGAAGGCGCGAGGTGGAAGGCGCGCGCGAGGTGGAAGGCGCGAGGTGGAAGGCGCGAGGTGGAAGGCGCGAGGTGGAAGGCGCGAGGTGGAAGGCGCGAGGTGGAAGGCGCGAGGTGGAAGGCGCGAGGTGGAAGGCGAGAGGTGGAAGGCGCGAGGTGGAAGGCGCGAGGTGGAAGGCGCGAGGTGGAAGGCGCGAGGTGGAAGGCGCGAGGTGGAAGGCGCGAGGTGGAAGGCGCGAGGTGGAAGGCGCGAGGTGGAAGGCGCGAGGTGGAAGGCGCGCGCGAGGTGGAAGGCGCGAGGTGGAAGGCGCGCGCGAGGTGGAAGGCGCGAGGTGGAAGGCGCGAGGTGGAAGGCGCGAGGTGGAAGGCTCGCGCGAGGTGGAAGGCGCGAGGTGGAAGGCGCGAGGTGGAAGGCGCGAGGTGGAAGGCGCGCGGTGGAAGGCGCGAGGTGGAAGGCGCGAGGTGGAAGGCGCGAGGTGGAAGGCGCGAGGTGGAAGGCGCGAGGTGGAAGGCGCGAGGTGGAAGGCGCGAGGTGGAAGGCGCGCGCGAGGTGGAAGGCGCGAGGTGGAAGGCGCGAGGTGGAAGGCGCGAGGTGGAAGGCGCGCGCGAGGTGGAAGGCGCGAGGTGGAAGGCGCGAGGTGGAAGGCGCGAGGTGGAAGGCGCGAGGTGGAAGGCGCGAGGTGGAAGGCTCGCGCGAGGTGGAAGGCGCGAGGTGGAAGGCGCGAGGTGGAAGGCGCGAGGTGGAAGGCGCGAGGTGGAAGGCGCGCGCGAGGTGGAAGGCGCGAGGTGGAAGGCGCGAGGTGGAAGGCGCGAGGTGGAAGGCGCGCGCGAGGTGGAAGGCGCGAGGTGGAAGGCGCGCGGTGGAAGGCGCGAGGTGGAAGGCGCGAGGTGGAAGGCGCGAGGTGTTAAATGTTAATTTATTTCACTGGTGCGTTTTGCGCCTTGTTTATTCACTCGCGGCTTCACATCTAATCTCATCTCTCAGTCCGCACGCCCGCTTATATACACCTCAATTGTATTCACGATAGTTCCATCTCATTCCTTTCTCAAATAATGTTTTCTTAGAAACGTCCAGAAAGGTCATAAATCATTCTTTCCCTAATAAGGTGTTGCGGGAACGCTCGGGACGGTTTTTATTGCTCGCCGCTGCGCTTATTAAGCGTAGCGGCATTCCTTTGAGGTAAGCGGCCGTCCAATAAAAGTAAACACGTTTCGCGCTGCTGTTTACATTTCGCGTTACAATATGTACTATAGCTATTCATTCTAGATATTTTAAATCAATATGCAAGGTATAAATTATTAAAATGACTAGCCAAGCAAAAACAAAGTATAACTAACACTATTCTAATGACTTTAAATTAATACTCGAATGGATTTGCCGTTTTAAATTAAAAAAATATTCATGTGTCTTCGGTGTCCAGCACACGGACACGACTGACAATTCTGACAAAATAAATATGTAGACGTAGACTGTAGCAATCATTCCTATAGTAAATCCACTGAGAAGAAAACTTCCATGAAACACAAACGTCGAAATTCAAAGCGCGCGACCAGCTAGCGAATAAGTACAGGGTCGCATTTAGAATGATCGCCTTGACTATAATAATATATAGTATTATATAAAGCTATGCTTCCCCTCCCGGTCATTCCCAGAGTGCCTCATTTCGTTTTTGTTTACTAAACGACTTTCTGTCTACCTACTAGTGAACGAACAAACAAACTAAACTTTAACCCAGCTCAGTAACAGTCGCACGTGATGTCTGAATTCTGTGACCTGATTGGCTGAAATGGACTTAGTGGCCTTTGAAAATTAACACGGTCGGATTTAAGGGACTCTGAAACTGAGGTAGTTTTTTATGCCCCTTTTAATCCCTCTACATATGTAGAGGAATTTGTTACTAAATGGGTATGGTGAACGCTAGAGAATTGTTTGACGAATATTTTGGTGTATTTTACTCATTTCTTGCCAAAAGTGGATTTAGGGGGTTTTGATCCTAGAGGATTCAATTTATCTTTTACTAAGATTTTACTAAAGATGTTCATTTCTTTCTTTTCTGTATACATTTCAAATAATGGTTTTCTCCCCGCAACTTAAGTATGTTCCAGGTCTCTTTTTGGGAGGCGAGCAGGGAAGGTGTCTTTCCATAATTGCAATAGATTACAGAAATATGTTTATACAAATTTATATCAAAAACCTGAATAACAATAGCGATACGTTAAAATAAACCATCAACTAAAAGTCCACTATCACCGTCAACGACTTACCTTAACGCTTGTAAACAGACAACCATAGATCAGACAACTAAACTTTTTAATTTTACTGAACCGACTCTGTACATCAACAATTCCCGCCAAAAGTTTTATGACTTTTCCACCAATAGCAAACTACGTGTATTAGGTGTTGTCTAACTTTACTACCTTTTCTCGTTTCGTGGGTGTTTTCTTCTCAGTGGATTTACCATAGTAAGAATATATATAATATCGACCTAAAAATGTTTAAAAGAAATACCGTGAAGGCGGCGGCGTTTGATTCGAATGATTCGTAGAAGGCTTCACCAACAATAAAATTAGACTATCTGTTTGAGATTAATTTGGGAGCCGCACAACAAAATACTGCTATCCACATAGCCCTTGTGATAAGAATGCTAAATAAAAAAAAAATTTGTGTGTGATCCCGGTTCCCGAGCCCCTTTTGACGCCGGGCCCGTGTGCTTCGCACACATGGCACACTCTGTAGATACGCCACTGGTTTGTACGTTTAATGGACCTGCAGTGGACGTTGTGTGTTTACTGGGAATTGGTTTATTGTAGCTAAAATAAGAAACGAAAATGTGAGATTCAATTTTTCTGAATATCTTGAAAAAACAGCTACGGCTACCATACTTTATCGTAGACTCAGGTGGGATTATTATTTAATCTCAAGTTAAATGTTGCATGCAGAGCATCAATACAATCATTTTAAATGATCCATCTAATATACTGTTTGAAAAGAGGTAAAACAAGAAGGCTGCAAGTAGAGTTGAATTAGAAAATTGTCAAGTAAAGAAACGCAACAATAAATAATATTTATTCAATACAAATGTCAACAATAAAAATCCTGTTTGCTCCTCAGGATGCCCTTGGGCCCGTCGGTGAATTCGCACAACCCCAACTTTCGAAATAACAGACAGTTTTTCCGGGGGCTTCCCCATTTTCCAGGGAAAGTCATCCAATAGGGTAACTTAGCTTTCCCGATGTGGTATATCCTGATGTCGTTCCAGCTCTTCCATGGGATTCCATACCTACAAACGACAAAAATTATAACACATTTGGTTATGTATGTTGTCTTCAAGATAAATTTGGATAACGAGTAATGTATAAGTCCCATGGGAGGTCTACATGTTGGAATGTACAATTGGAAAGTTGGAATGTCTTTGGATTCGATAACTTCAATTTACCCGTTCTTATCCTTGAGCCTCGGCACCCTCAGGAAATCATACTCCCCCGGGGACGCCCACAAGCCGTGCGACCCGTAGGCTGAAAATATCACTGGGTGCTCCCCTTGGGTCCTTAAGATCTCCGGGAACTTCGGCACCTGTGCCACCCCTTTCCTGGTGACCTTTTGTTCGTACTTGAAGTGCCTGTTACGCTCGTCGTAATTGTAGTAGACTCCCGCGTCGTGAACCGACAGGTACAACTTCTCCGGGACTTTCCTTCCGGCGAAGGCGAGGCTCATGTGCTCCCAGTCGCCCACGTGGTTCCCCATCGTCATGAAATGCCCGAGGCACTTGCTGAAGATCCTAGGAGTGGGCATCTTTCCTGAAAAAGATGAGTAATAGTGTTTTAAGTTTGATCGTGTTAAACCCAGAAACTTATGGATATAGTAAAAAAGACAGAAGTTGATGTTAAAGATATCAGATGCATATAGAGAACTTATACTGGCACCAGGCAGCACACATCAAAACCCAAAACATCACTTCGAAGGACATTCAAATCAGGAGTGTCCAACAAGGATGCATTTTGTCTTCACCAACGTGGCGCAAAATATCGCATTGGCAAATTCTAGGAGTGTTTACCCAAAAAGCAGAATTCCTTCCCCTCGTTGTACGGAAAGAACATCCAATAGCTGACGTGGAAGTATAGGCTGCTATTCGTGTAATCGTAGACTAGGTTATCACTTAACAAATCAATCTTCGTCTTATATGGCATCACATACGGCTGGCATTGTTTCACCGTAGCGTACACAGGTACCGGGTGGAGATTGGGGTTTTTTCCAAAAATGAATGAGTCCGACATGTTCTTTAAGGCATCTAAAACATAAGAAACGTTATCAGCGCGATATTCTAGTAGATCAAAGTACTTTGATTCGATAGACACTCATTGAGCAACTAAAACAGAAACAAAGGAACCTCATTTTATTAGTATGTGAGTACCTAAGGGCGCCTGTGGGATCAAGTGCAAAGACTTGCTGGTCTCCATCAGAACCTTCTTGTTTAGGTTGTTATAGATTTTCTTGCCGTTCTCATCGGCGACGTAAACGTGATTTAGGAATTCTTCGGCACTGAGAGGCAAAAATTTCTCATTAGGTGACATCCATATCAGGGGTGACCATCGTTTCACCAGACGCTCAACTAAAAAGACAAAGAAATGTGTAGAATATACGGAGTATATACGATTTAAACGAGTTAAAAATTAAGTTTGTTAAATAGATATTTACAGTGGAAAAATTTTGCTACGTTGTTTTGAACAAATCTATCACTTTTATTTTGTTTTAACATTACCCAACTGAAGAATAGTATCTCCACTGCAAATTTTCCAAAAATTGCACAGTAAATAAAAATTCTTATCTCTGTGTGTACTTACAAATACTTACATTGCATAAGATGGCACTATTTCTTCAATCGACTGTTATACACGTCCATGTTTAATGTGGGTTCAAATGACGTGAAAAGATAAAATATTTGCACAGTTTACAACCCTACTTAACAAATGAAACCTTAATGTAGATATTGTTTTAATTCGCATCAATTTAAATGAGCCTAATGAAATAGCACATTTAATTTAGATGAAAAAATATCTAAATTATGTATGGAAACATATTTCTTTTAGGAAAAGTACTTCTATGGATTTCTCAAACAAAAGAATACATGTACATAAGTCTAATTGAAATTTCTCCTGGTAAATTACCAGATTTACATCAAATCATGCTCGACTGCTTAAAAACAATAAAAAACATACATCACCAGATAACATGCTTAAATTATTTCCGCCGTCTCGCAAAAATATAAATAATGCATCCTGCAAATATTGCTCGCTTAGATCATACATGTACGATAATGACCCGGTAATTTCTTAGTGACTTTCTCCCTATACGGTGAAATCTCTAATTACTTAATGCCGATAAGTATGTACTTAGTATCAATGTGAGGATGCCAGGAAAAAAAGAACAAAATTACCGCAATTAACAGCCGCAAAATTTGGGACAAATTTAAGACTCTATAATGGGATTTGTCAATTTTAGAATCTGCAAAAAAATTCTTTAGGAATAAATCCCGCTAGCCTCAATTTTTCGAAGTTTTTAAATGTCAAAGTCCCGAAATTATTAGAATTTTATAAGATTTTCGTTATTTTAAATTTCTTTTATTAGCAGACATAATTTACTAGTTCCAGATTTCCCCCAGGCTGTCAAACGGCAGGTTGCAAGATTCCTACAAGAGTTACCAAATTTTAAAATCTACAAAATATTTCCCCTGGGAGTGAAATGCACTGACCTAAATTACAATTTATAGACTAGTGAGTTTCTTCCTTATGAGATTGATGACCTTCAGGCCGCATAAACTGTATAAGATTCTGAAATTTTCCAGAATTTTGAAGCTGTTTACTTTGAAAAATGTTTAGATCCAGGGCGCCATCAGATTTTGAAAAATATGGTAATGCTGAACTTCACATATTTTCGTCTAAAAAATTGTAAAAATTCTGAAGTTTCAATTCCCAAATTCTCCAAAATCTCCAAATTACATAAATTCTGAAAGTTGAACACAATCTAACGGATCCTCATTTCCAGAACCTATAAATTCACATAAATGTACTTAAGAATGTAACTTTCCTATCGAGCAATGGGGCCGTTTAAAAAACATGTAGTAACCGTTAGTATGACAACATTATCGTTAGATGCAAGCTAAACAGTCCACAAACATTGACGAATTATATAAATAGAAAGCGCTGAAATCAAATTATCGGTTACTGGTACACCAAGTGGTCATTATAAATTTTAATCGTTTCAATTTACCTTCTTTGAGGTCAACTGACCGCACGAGACCCCCTAAGGCCTGGAAAACGAGCAACGATAGCAATCTCCTGAGGAAGTCCATTTCCCGAAAACCGCATGACTGGAAGATACTCCCCGGACCGAAGGAAGAAGACCCTTCCTGCACTGTCGCCGTCCGTATGGCGGACGTCACGTCTATTTTCGTTCCGGTGGACTACATAAGAAAAGAGGAAAGAAGAAAAAGACAAAAATAAAAAACTGGTCATGTACTAACTGGCCCGGTCTTCGTGAGCGTACTAGCGATACCGTTAACGGCGGCTTTTACCTCTTCGCCCCGAAAGAAGAAGTGACGCGATGGAATTCCTCCGACTGTCGTGATTGAAGCATCGTCGGTCTCGCTCAGGTTTAATAATTGGGTAAGGACGTATTACTTACCTCAGGTGCTATTAAAAGTCGCGTAATCGAACGTGAAACGATTACTGAACACGTCTACTAGCCGTACGAATATTGAAAAAGAAATGAAATCGAGTTAGCTACGTTAGTACGGTCGATAGCTTATGAAATTTTGTTAAGGAGGGGAACACCCTTTTAGAATACCTATTAAAGCAAAAAAACAGCTCAAAGAAAGTAAATTACAACTCTGGGATGGATCGCCTATCGCATCTGATAGTTGTAGGAATTCGCACAACGCAGCGGTTACCCGAACCAAATTCCACCCCCAGCTATATCAACTGATTCGAGCAACTCTTCATTAGAGGAAGAATATATCTTTGACATAGGTTCCATTGTGTAAATTCAAATGATTTCAATTACTTAACAGTATTAGTATTTAGTACATCTACTAATTTTGTGTATTCTGGATATTCCTTCCAAACCATTGTTTTTTCAGAAATGATTTCCTTGTTGAAAAAAACCTTTACAAAAAAAAATTAAATGAACAGAACGATAGGTCAAACACTACTCTAGTAGAATGAGAAACGATAAAAATACTGATCGCACAAACAAGTCCAGAACGTTGGTAGAAATTCCCATTAAATCAGTTTAGCTGAAAATCAATAAAATATGTAAAGTTGGAAACATGCCAATTAGACATAAATAATAAAGTAGGTATCTTATATAATTCTATTATAGCTTCCTGTAAATGGCCGATAAGTTTTGGACACAAACACACAATCATATCTTCTTTCAGTTGGACTTAACACAAAACTAATGAACCCATTTAATGATTCAAATTTTCCTACAAACTTTTGCAACTAGAATGTGGTCCTGATAACAAAATTTCCCCACCAAACAGGTTTTCTTAACAGATATTAAATTACTTATTCTAACATGCAGATCGTTCAAAATCAATACGCATATGTAACATTCTCTAAAATCTCGTTCTATAAATAACCGTTTTATGTTAATAATAACGTCAGGATTTGATAAATTTGCTGAAGATTAACGCAAAATAACTCCTCCCATTGTTCTTGTTGATACCAACGCAAACAATACTCTAGCGAGTATAACGTATGTATTTATTAAAATTTACAATTATAATTTTCCATCAAAACGTAATTTTCGGTGAAAATACTTATCAAATTTCAGAGATTTTAATCAGTTGTGTCCAAACATACCGATGAACAGGCTGTGGTAAATCAAACGTTGGATGCAAACAGTAAGTAGGTAGGGTAGATGCGTATTAATGGAAGAAAGGAGTTGAAAGTAATACAAACTATAAAAAAGATTTTTGGGGAAAATCTAAACATAACTGAATATAATTCATAACTACAACTTCAAACTAAGAGATCATATATAATCATCTCTAAGCTCTAGAGCGGAACAGGCTGGATTTAATCACCATCGAGTTTCTATTTTTTATAAAATAGCCTATTCTGTAGGTCTACTCACATCGTCAACTCATAATCCGTAGATTGTAAACTGCAGCTTACAAGGGAAATCTAACGTTGCACTTTTACAGACTCGTTAGTGAAGAGATTACGCGCGAAGGCCTTAAAAAAACTAGGCTATTCAAACAGTTGCAGGCGTCTGAATAGATCACAGAATGCACTTTTGGTCTCATTTTGTGGACGAATTCAGATAATGAATATTTTCGCAGTGGGTCGATCCAGCGTGTCAAAGCCATCGAGAAAACCTCTCCAGCTGAAGAGGATCCTCCTGAAGCGCCTGCACATCCTCGAATGGCTGCCGCATTACACGAAGAACGACATCTTGGCGGACTTCATCTCTGGCCTGACCGTGGGCCTGACGATGATGCCCCAATCTTTGGCGTACGCTGGTCTAGCGGGGATAGCACCGCAGTTCGGATTGTATACCGCCTTCATAGGGTCTTTCACATATGTATTCTTCGGTACAATTAAAGAGGTTAGTGAAGATTATCTTCAAAATATAATAAGAGCGTACCTACATATCTAAGCAACCTTTTTGGGAGGAAGTTAGTATGTTAGTACAAACATGTTTTCGTAGGTTTCAATTGGACCTACGAGTTTGATGTCGCTTCTGACGTTTTCCTTCGTGCAAGGCGGGCCCATCGAGTTGGTTATACTGTTATCGTTCATAGCTGGATGCGTGGAACTCTTAATGGGAATATTTCATTTAGGTAACACCTCAAAACAGCCCTAGAGAACCAAATCATTGCCAATTTAAAGCACACATACATAAATTGTCTCATCACTCAAAATGAATTGCTTTTGGCATTACTAGGTTTCCTGGTGGATTTCATATCGCCATGCCTGACGTCGGGATTCACTTCCGCCAGCGCGGTCATCATCATCATAGCCCAAATGAAAAACCTGTTAGGCATAAAAATCCACAGCCACGACACTTTCCAGGTCATCAAAGAGCTCAGCCATCGTTACGACGAAACCAGCAAGTACGACGCAATCTTGGGATTTACTTGCATACTTCTGTTACTTTGTTTCAAAGTACGTAATACAAGAGAAAATATCACAATATTCTCCATCAAAAATTAATCCAAACCTTCTTTTCCATCTGTAGCAACTGAACAAGCTGACGATCAAAAACGAGAAACTAAAAAAGATGGTTTGGTTCCTCTCCATTTCCAAGAACGCTCTCATAGTGTTGCTTGCCTCCGTTTTGGCGGCAAACTTGACATACGACGGGATCGCCCCATTCAAACTCACAGGTTCCGTACCAAAAGGAATGCCAGCGTTCGGTTTTCCCTCTTTATCCATGCGAGTCGGGAACGAGACACTTGGCCTACAGGAAATGGTCACTTCGCTCGGTTCTGGGATCATAGTGGTGCCTGTTATAGCTGTGCTAGCTAACGTGGCCATTGCAAAAGCGTACAGTGAGTAAAAGACCTATATAAACAGCTAAACATTTACAAAAGTTCACTTTACCCGATAACTACGACCTCTAGGTGTTGATACTGTCGTTGATGCCTCCCAAGAAATGATTTCATTGGGTCTGTGCAATATCTTTGGTTCGTTTGTGAAAGCGATGCCCAGTTGTGGTGCTTTCACTAGATCTTCTGTGGCGAGCAGCAGTGACGTCAGGACGCCTTTACAAGGAGTGTATTCAGGTGATAAAAGAATCTGAACCGTAGGAAATCTTACTACTCCACTGTTTTATACCTTCAGGGACTGTGATAGTGCTGGCTCTGAGCTTCTTAGCTCCGTATTTCTATTTCATCCCGAAGGCCACTTTAGCTGCTGTGCTCATGGTTGCAGCTAGTTCTCTTATAGATTATGAAATATTCCTAGTGCTATGGAAATACCACAGTGAGTAACACGTTTTCTGGTTTTACGGATCTACGTAATCTAATTTTCTTGTAGAGCTAGACTTCGTTCTTACATTGGCAACATTCGCCATCGGCATCGTTAAGGGTGTCGAGACGGCCGTGGTTATAGGCGCAACTTGCAATGCTCTAGCTCTGTTAAAGGAATGGACGAGGCCTAAAATCAAAGTGGAAATTCGGCACGTACGTAATAGGCTGCTTCATTCGAATCCGTCGTGTTATCGATAAATGTTTTTCAGAAGAACGATGGTGACTCAAACTCGAAATATCTATATATTCAACCTGAGTTGGGATTGCTTTATCCTGGAGCTGACTATGTTACGGAATTCGTCAAGAAGCAATTTAGAAAGAATGAAGGAAAACTACCGGTTGTTCTGGATTGCAGCAACATTCTGAGACTTGATTATACTACGAAAATGGTATGTATTGGACTGGAGGGCATATGCACTTTTTTATTACTTAACGATTTTAGAGTTTGGAGAACCTACTTAAAAAATTCAATAAGGAGAAGACCGACCTGATGTTCTCAAATGTGCAGCTAAACATTCTAAACCTAATAGATAATACTCATTTGAAAACATGTGATATATCCGATGATGTAGTCGTCAAGTTCGATGGACATCTCCCTGATGAAGAGAAAGGCCTATTGTGATCAATCATTGTTCTTTGTGATCATTATAAATTGGATTTATTTTTATAAAATTATTGTTACAACAGGGTATATTCGGTAAGCATGACTTCATAACAATAATTAAATAAATCTAGATTGGTACGAAATCATATAGTACTATAAACACTACACAATAATGCTTTCATACCTATAAACTTGAAATGAGATAGATATCCACAACAGTAGCTCTCTATCAATTCAAAAAACATGACCTGGGATTCGACTATCAGTTCTCAGAGTTACTCGGCAGAGAGGCCCCAATAGCTTCTCGCTCAAAGCACATCCTCTCTCTTTCTGCTTTGTTATTGTCGTGGAGTGATGCTTACAGAATGGACCAGAATATCTTCTATTCCAACAAATGAGTGTTAAGAAGTCTTACTTATATTCCAACCTCAGTAAATAAAAGTTTATTCAAAAATAATAAATACATAAGTACGTGCATTTAGCATGAATGTACATCACATAACATAATGAGACCCTTTGAATTAAGCTAAGCTTCATTGTACGTCTATTGGTGTGAATTAATCATTAGTATCACAGGGAAACCAACTATACCTTTGATTGTCAACAAATAAAAAACGATCCTTATCATAACAAAGAAGAACAATGTATGTGACATTGTTAGCAGAATTTACGTCCTTTAGATCACAGCAACCAAAAGGTGTACACACATACAAAGATTCTATATCCATGTAGATGTCATCTACATCTACATCTACGTGTACATGTCCATGTTAAATAAAGTACCTGCCGCATTTGTGCATACATTAATTGATTAATGCATTCATATTTGGGTGAAATAAAAAAATATACGTTTCAAAAACAAATTCAAAAAATATCCTTTCAACTGAAATCCCAGTGAAGTTCAAAATATATTAATTCACCTTATGAATTTTGAATTAAATTAAAAATCTTCCTAGGAACTGTCATTGTTTGATCATCATATAGCACAATATCGAATGTGTCCATGTAGCTTGGAAGTGCTTCTTCTCCCTACAACAAAAATGAAACGTCAGCAAAATCAAAACTACCAGTTATATAAAGCATACCCTTTCATAAAGGAACCCAATTTTAAGTACATTATTCAGATGAGCGACGCCTTCAACCATGTTAGCATCACCAAGACTATCACCAAGAAGGATCACATTATCCTTATCCTTAATTTTATCACTGAAATTCGTTCCTCTTATGGCCTTCTCGTTTTTGTTAAATACGTGGATGATGTCGTCTTTGAAACCCAATATTGTACCTTCCTCGTTGTATTTCAGAAAATTTGAAATAACCTAATAAACAGTAATCGAAAATTTATTAATTGAATTAATAAGAATGTAGTGGAACATACTTCGACGTTTGGAAGTAAAACTTCACAGTGCTTGAGAGCTCCCACTACTACATCTCCGAGACCAGCAGAAAATACAATCACAGGAATGTCAGCTTTGTAAAGATCCTCGAAGAAGTCTCTAGTGCCATCCCTAGAACCAAATTGTCCTTCCGAAGTAAAAAGGGTTTCTTGTCAAGCCTTTCAACTCACCTCAATGAAGGATGTACCTGAGCGCAAACCTCGTTGATTTCCTTACTGGTAACAGTCAAACCCCTGAAAGGTGTATCACTTTAGAACATAATTACTTGTTGCGATAACCGATTCATACTTTAGATTTTGTTCCGACTGCACCCACCACTCTACCATAAACTTAATTTTCTCTTCTAAAGGAATGGTCGGATCGACTTCAATGGGGCCGTATTTTTTTGTTAATTTGTCCGAAGCTTCCCTGAATTCTTTAGAAATCGAAGGGCAACAGTTGAACATTCCTAGAAAGAAAAATACACAATTGAAACCATTCATAAATGACCAAACTAAAAAATCAAAGCATTTCAGATGAATTGTTAGGTCTACCTGCTTCATAATTACTTAAATCCAATAGGAAGGAATGTGTCTTTGTGGTATGCTGAAAGGTAGAAATATGTTCAAATATTACAAAATTTAGGGCTGACTGTTTTGGTGCATGGCCCAAAAAATTTATTAACACATTTATCCGATATATTGATGTTCTTATCAATAAAACTTAATGAAGATTAATGTCCACATTAACAAATTTGGATTATATGCTAACATGTTCATTACCATGCAGGGCATAGGAAACCATTTACATTTGTAGAAGGGACTCTATTAAATAATGATAAATAACTCGAAATATTAAACAAAAACTTTGTCAATATGAGCATTATTTTCTGCATCATCCTATAAGTTTTCTTTCACGAAATATTAAAAAAGATAGGTAGAATTGTAAGGTCAGTAGCCAAATGGTCCCCTACTCAATTTCAAGACTATTTTGATTACTTTCATCTTATTAAACACTGTCGACAATGTCAAATAATGTCTTACAAAGTATGTTCCAGAAGAGGACTGAACTTATTCTTTAACTCTTTATCGAATGTAAACCAACTGTACCAATAATTATTGTTCAAGATATACATATAATAATCAAATATATAATATGTAAATATGATAAACTATAATAAATTGAGAGCTGATAACTGAACGCTTTTCAATTACAGAGATTCCACAATAACTCAGATAACTGATCATCTTTATCTTGTCACTTATTTAACTACTGTCCTTATCAGTAAATCTGATAAATGCATCCGTGATAGATACTCAGAGAGTGGGTACCTTCGTTCCAACTTTAATTTAATGACTTTCTATTCGATTGTGGCCTTATTGTTACCAATTTTAATTCAATTTCTGTTGCCTTATGTATACAGGTCACCAGGCTCTTTTGAACTCCTTTGTTGAGTTGCGAATACTCTTTAGCTGCATGTCACTAAGTAAACGGTATTTATTTAAATTAAAACAAAGACTGCCCCCGGTATTGCCGATGACTATTGTTTCTAGGTCATGAGCCTACGATTTTTAAAAAGCAAAGAGGAGCTCTAAATAGAACGTTACCAATGAACTGTCGTCGTCTTACCATAACTGCTCATGTGGATTTTTCCGTTCTCGTGTTGTTTCGTTATGGTCCTGTCGAAGTCCGAGACCACTTGCAGTTTCTCGCGACCGCCACTTATTAGACCCTCGATAATCTCGTTGACCCTGTCGGGATTTTTGATATGAACATTACTTTTATTCAGCTCGTCGACCTCCCTTACGTAATTCCTCATCTTACTTACGAATTTAGATTCTGGATCGAGATCGAGAGTGTTATTATACTGTGAGAAATCTAAAATAGGTTAACCTATGCTGTGTTCCTTGTGACAATTTTGAGTGCGCAGTAGTCTAGAGCGTAATATTATGAAGGTTGTGCTCTAACAAAAAACAGTTCATATTTAAAATCCCAGGCCCCAGGCGAAAAGAAGAAACATATTGGTTCTACTCGATAAAAGCGTTTTCTTTCTGTCGTCAAATTAAATCGGTGACTAAACGCCTATATTCTATTGGCTGTAGTGGAGACAATTTGCTAGAACAGACCCAGAGCGGTGACAGTTTGCGGCACGAAACGCAAAAACAATTTCAAATTTTCGCGGTGATCCTTGATTGGTTCATTGTCAAAATATTTTAAGGCAACCCTTTCAGCGCAGACAGGCTTTGAGAGGCGTCTATCTAGCGATAACTACAGGGGAAACACCCAAAAGGGAACCGCCGGTGATTCACAGATGTGTGCAACTAAACTGGGAGTGTAATGGATATGTATAAATACTACATATTTGCAAAACCAAAACATCGTTATAATTACACTCAATTGATGAGTTGATCACGGTTATTACTGGTCATGTACGAAAAACCATACATCAACTGTATAAATTGAACTTATCGGCGTAGTTTACATTTTCAGAGCGCTTTCTAGACAAACTCTCGTGGGCGTTACATTTTTCATGTCACTTCCAACGTTTAAATAAAGTCTAATGAAAAATGGCAAATTTGCAGGAAACAAATTCAACAAACTTAATTTCCTATTGGAAAATCTGCCGCAGACGGACTTTTCGTCGAAAATCCCCGTGATATGAACCGTGGAAGTCCGTTAATTGATCGGTGGTCGGTCTCCGACGGTAATAACCGCGGCGATCGGTTACAACAATAACACACGAAACCGATTTGAATGAAAAGAGTGGGGAAAAATATGAAGATTTCGAAGTGAACCGCGAACAACCGCGACCCTGATATCGCACATATGCACACACACGCTCATGATATATCGAGGCTCGACCTACCATCTGATCGAGTATAGGCATCTTAACGAAAACCAGTCGACAAATTAGTATTAATAGAAGGAGAACGGTCGGACAGAGGAGGATTCCGTCGCGAAATGGATCAATCCCGGATTAATTCAATAGAGATCAATAACAATTCGGCTTGGAAGAGGAGGAACGGGTCGCAGGTCTCCGTCTCCAGTGCCAGCAGTTTCCAGTCGGACTCCAGCGAGGACCACTTGTCCATTTTGGAGAGGAAGGCTTCCTTGCAGGACATCATTGAGAGAATTGAGGACACAAACTTGGTGAGCAATACGCTAATCGATTAAGGCAATCGCTAATTAAAAAAAAAATCAAACATCTTCTCTAACCGAGAAATTTAATTAGTGGTGGATCAATTACACAAACTGGCAAATTGCAGTTTCATTGAAAGTGACACGAATGGGTCTTGAAATAACACATTTAAAGCACTTCGACGGCACTCATTTTCTTAATTTATCTTTTATGATCGCGTTCCCACATTGGGAACGTAACATTTCGAAATATCGTTTTTGGTGAATGGGCCATATAACGATTCACAAGTGAAAATGTTGCAAACATACCATTTCAAATTGTTAATGAAGTAAAAAGCACATGCATTTATCATACAAAACCCGAGAAGGACCTTAACTTAATTAGAAACATGCTCTATTGTGTCAACGTCTAATTAAGTATTTAGATCCATTAGATTACTCAAAGGTACGTATTATTTGGATGCACGAAATTTAACTCCTAAGCATGGAAATTTAGTAGGTAGTTCTTGAAAAATTTGGTTAAGAATAAGGAATCCCTTGTAAATCTCATATACATAAGGAATACTATACTTGCCAACATTCTAACGCACTGTTAACCATCGTTTTTATGTGAAATTCCAACCCAGTTTTGCAGTGTACTCACATGTTTGAAAAGCGCCTGTTTGAATGACGTTTTATATTTTGACCTCCCTGTAGTAGGTTCTTTTAGTGAGCAGAAAAGACAGTTGCTTCAACACTAACTGTTACTTTAGCTTCATAAAAATATTCCAGGCGTAGCAAACAAAAGATAACTGCCTTCAAAAAAATCTGTCATTATCTAAGATGAAGAATTACTTTAATATCACATTAAACCTTTTAAATTTATTGTAACTTTGGCAGGAAAGTGTTTAAAACTTAAAAGGTAACGAATTGTATGTCCAGTTACTGTTCAAAATTCCGAACTCGTAACTTGTGATTTCGTTCGTAACTTAATTAACGACATTAAACCATGTGAAGCGTTCCACAGTTCATAAAAGTTATCAATCGGACTTACATAACCGCAGAGTTTGTGGCCATAAACAAGATTAATCGAGAGAGTTTGAATGAAGCGGTAGGTATATTATATGATATGTTTTCAAGTATATATAGAAACCATTTTTACAGATAAAACAACGTAGATGAAGTGGTATAAAATTCACCACACAATAAATTATGACCTGATTTACGGGAGAATTCAAACGTATCTAACTCTAACATAAGGTCTTATATACGACTTATACCTACCCTTATTTTTGAAAAATGAGCTCGACATATTTGAAAAGTTGAGGATGCATAGACAATCTTAAATACAAAATATCACATTAAAATAACTAAAACTTCATTGACAAATATCGGGTGTTTTTTTAAATTTCACCTCATAGTAGGCTGTGGATAGTGTTTGTGAATGCGCCTTACTAAAAAATGTCTACATTGACATAACCTCATTTTTTAATAAAAATTGAAACTGCTCCAGTCAGTTACTAGTGTCTTAAAAAAGACAGCTTGGCTCTATTAATTAGGCGTAGATGTGAGAGCTGTCTTTTTCACGACACTATTAATTATTAACCGATTGGAGCAGTTTCAATTTTTATTAAAAAAGTGAGGTTATGTCAATTTTGACATTTTTTAGTAAGGTGCATTCACAAACACAGCCTACTATGAGGTGAAATTTAAAAAAAAAAGATAGATTTCCCGTAAGATGTTAGCCTTTTTCGGCATATCTTCCCTCCACTTTCCCCTGATTCCTGGCACTCCGTTTCTACTTTTTAGAAGTCTATCGAGATATTGATACAATATTCTGGAATATAGTTATTTACTTAACGGTTAACAAATCGGTATTTTGAAACAGTCCATGCATCTTATTTTTAAAATATCCAAGTAGAAAAGTTAAAAGCAAAGTTTACTGCATAAACAACAGATATTTCGGAATTATTTTGAGCGTTTTATATGATGCACCACGAGTGTTTTCTCTCAAGATACGTTTTCTAGATTCTAGAGGAAACGCACAGTACAAGTTACTATATCTTTTACACAAATTTATTTTTCGGTGTCGCAATTCTGAATGGTTCCTGATAATACATAATATTGACGGTGCCTATGTTGTTTTTTATAATTACTATTTCTATGAAGTTTATATAATAATTTGCGTATCGCACCTCATCCAACACTCGAGAAATGTTGAAGATAACAATGGTAGGTACGATATTTTTCACTACACGACAAGGTCGATTCATTAATGCACTATTAGAATTTGCATTACATACGTTTCTTAATGTATTTATGTCAGTTTTCTATAGCGAAAAATGGCACATGAAGAGGAGTGCCATAATACACTACAAAATTATCTTAAAATATGACTACGTTGGGGTGTATTTTTTTTAGTATTTATTCCCAGAATCGAGTTTTTCCCGGAGATTCCCATTTTTCCCTAATGAATAACTAGTCCCCTGCACAGAATTTATTTCGTAGGTATTCTAAAACGGGACGCGTTCAACCCGCATTCTCGAAAGCTCTAAATTAATCTTTCCGGAAAACGTAGATGTACGTACGTACATTATATACGTTTATTCCAACATTTTTCCTGTGGAACAAAGGAGGTTTTTTCGTGATCGAAGGAAAACAAATTCGCTGTCGAATAATAAACTTTCCGTCATTCGAGAACCTTTCAAAGTGAATTGTGATTTGTTTACACATCAAAAGTTTAAGATTTTTGCGCGTGCAGCTTGTAAAAATTCTATTCGGATTGTCAAAACCAAAGTCAAAACTCAAAAATCAGCGGATGCGATTCGTTTGTGAGATGGAAACTGCTCGGAAATGTTTTATCGGTCGTTGGCAGGATTCGGAGATGCATTTTGGGTGAAATCATCGTATATTTTTGCTTCGCCAAATGATTGATTCAAATGCAATTAATGAAACGAGATTGTATCAATATCTACGAATATTTCAGTAACTGATGTAGTTTATTCGTGGAAAATTATTTCCACTGCGAAGTACCTCTTCCTTTCTTTAATACTCGTTCTGGTATGTTCACATTTCCTTTATCCTAGTCTTTAGAATCTGAATGCCTCTTACCTTCTGCTCTCTCTTTTCTAGTACGTTCACTTCAATTTCCTTCATTCCATCGTTTAGCATTTCTTGAAAGTACTCGTTTCGACTTCCCTAAATGTACTTTACAATTATTCACAAAAGGTTTTTAAAAGTATTTTTTTTGGGTACTACTTCTGTTGTTATATTGAGTCAGAATCGCCAAATTTGTGTCAGATTTGTAAGATTGCTATCCAATGAATCTTTGATTTCCTAAAGGTGATAACTTCTGATGAAATATGTGAATTCAGCCCGTTTTACGAATTATAATTTCAACTGCAAACCATAAAAATATCTTCATATTTTCATAAACCGACAAAATAAAGTTACTTCACCTTCACTCACGTCGAAATACGAGCAAGGCGATAAATTTCGAAATAGGTTTATTAAAACTTTTACGCGCGATACCATATCCTATCCACTTCATTATTTTTAATTTTCTCAAAGTTGCGTTTATTTTCGTTCCCAGTATATTTTCTTTTGCGAAGTTCAGATATTTTTGATATGAAATATCGACAATATTTATCGATTTAAATGATATGTATCGATATATTAAGTTTTCGATTTTATCGCGCCGCATTTGGATTGCGAAAGTTTAAAATGGCTATGTTAAAGGAATACAATAAGTTTACTCGAAGTGTGAATAATAATTATAAACATTCCGCGACGATACATCATGTGCGACCGTTAAATGGATTTAAATAAAATAAGTATATTCCTAAATATGGTTCAATTAAATGGACGTGACCGGTGACGCAACCATTAACTTCATACCGCGGCACAGAGATAATTATTTCTTAAAATATTCGGAATAACGAAGATACCTACCAATTGTTAAATTTATTTAACATTCGCATTTCAGGAATGCTTTACAAATGAATAACAACGTGAATATTTGGAATTATTAAGAAGGAGGCTGCTACTGAAATTAACTAAAATATAATACCTTAAAAAAAATACAAAGTACGAGTAACCTCAAAATTAGAGGGGTTAACTTGCGTGATAACATTTCACGATATTCTTGTTTAATTACATTAAATTAACTTGACGATTGACTCGTCCAACAAACGTCCGTAAAATTAATTACAATGTCCAGAGGAAAAAGCTAATTTACGTCCTCCTCTAAGGTACATTATTTATTTAATGACAACAGGTCGTTTATAAAGTAATCATACCGTTTAGACCAGGAAAAGAGGCAATGTTTTAAAGGAAAACTATATAAATTCATAGCCCACGTCGATTTACCCGAAGTACCTACATATTACCTTCATTTCATAAACATCCCGAAGTCATAAAATTCAATGATTTATATGAGAAATCGGTTATAAATCTAGGCATACATGTTTTCATAATTAAATTTACATCCATGTTCTGGGTCATCTCAGAAATAAACTCCATTTTGTTTTCTAAAAACGTGGAACTATTTTAACATTAATTTTCTAGCAACTTTTTTTTGAATAACCGTGTTATACACTTTTCAAAATTGCATCAAAAGATTTAAACTAATTCTCCGTGGGATAATTTTCTTATAAAACTTAGATGGTTTTCGTGTACCTATACATTTCTCAAAGTTTACCGTTTAAATTATATGAAGCAGCAATCACGTTTCTTACGAATCATTTTAGAAATTCTTTTATGATTCTAGAAATATTTCAGTTGTTTTTCTGTTTTTTTGTGTGTCATCCGCCTCATGAGCTTCAAACGAAGATCATCCAAAGAATCTATTTTTGGAATTAAAAACAATTTGTCCCTCGAATAATTCCATTAATTTACAGTAAACACTTAGTTCTTGTGGTTGACTGCCCATTGTTTGTTTGATGCCGAATAATCTATCTGTTAGACAGAAGTCGCGAAAATATATTACAAGGATCATAATTTAATAATCACATCGTAAACTGAAACACAATGTTTATTATTAACCACACGAACATCAACAGTAACTTCTGGTCGGAGATTACAATAAAAAGTTCAAGGAAATCATAATAATCGCCAGTTTTGGTGAAGATAACGACGAAAATCACAACAAATTCGGAATGCCAATACGAGGATTTTTACTGCCAATTTCGAACGTACCAAATATGTATAAGTTGTATAAGTCGCAAGACGAAGAAGTTATTTATGAATTATTTCTACAAGTTTATGGCCTACCAAAGGCCTAAATCACTCAAACAAGTCACCCATAACTAAAAGTTAGTTAATAATTACTTATGCACCGCGTCATGGATAAACCTGTGTTAACGTCCGGTAAAAATGGGAATATTTTGCATTGTTCAGACTTGTTAATTTAAAAACAATACAAGATTACTTAAATTGATATTGTCTCAAATGATTGCAGAAAGCAACAAAACTAACTTCATGAAAACGCATTATACCAAATTTCAAGAATTCATATGTAATAGTTTTCTGGTGCAACAGGTCGATTAATTTCTTTTATTTTTTCAATTCTGAAAGTGATAAGGGATTGGTGTTGCGTTTTAATGGCTTCAGATGAAACCAATGCGTTTATAAAAAATTATATTTTAATTATTACTCGTTTACCGTTTCAGTTATCACAATTCGGTAAAAAATGTAGATCGATGTCGGATGGAGAGGCGGTAAAAGTCCCAAAGGAAACTGAAGATGGCGCCTTCGAGGTGCTCCCGAGCCTCCCGAACTCCGTCCTGGAGAAGATGGGATTGTCCGGCATTGACGCTAAGTAAGTAATCGACCGAGAGAGAGAAAAAAGAAAAAACTCGACAATTCCTAATCCGTTAACCTACTTGCTTCGACACTGTCATCACTCTAGTATCTAGTCGATTAATCAATTCTTTCGCTAAATGAGGATGTCATTGGAATTGCTTTAATTAGCAAGTATAATTTTTCGAGCTGTAATGGCTCCGTATTTGCCCAATTTATCTCTGAAATTATTAACACACCGTATGTTTGAATTGCGGTCCATTAAAATAATTGACCATGTGCTCTCATTAAAGTGCGGTCTTGGCAATTCGCAGCTCGAGAGAAGTGATTTAGACGGCGAGCGGTAATGGAATATCACAAAACTGTCAAAAAGTAGTTTAAACTAGTCATTATAACGAATCCATCCAAATGGTTATGAAACCATTATTGCCAAGCCAACTCGATGGAATAGCGTCCCAAAAACTGCTGATGAGGCACTGGGGCCCGCGAGAGTTGGAAAGAGGATCACTCGGATCGTTTTCAAGAACATTATGCATTCGATTTTCGACGTGAAATAATATATAATTTGTTTTTCGATCTTACTTACTTACTTACTTACTTAGTACACTTATTTATTTTCCGATACCAGAATTACCGTTTTGAACCGTCGACCGTGACCCTAAAGCCAACCCCGCGGAATAAATCAGAAATCTACGGTCAAAGGTCGTTTATGACAAATTAACATTTCTGCCAAATATTTCGCTTATCCGGAAGATAACCGACAAAGGATTCCCTTTTACATTATGTCCATTCAAAATAAACTTGTTATTCAAATTTAAATTGTTCTCTTTTTTTCGTTTCAGCGACAATGGATATGCAACGTCGTTGTAGCCGTACTTAATTATTCCAAATCGAATATTACAATTGGCTGAAGTTAATGAAATCGCACTTTGTACCTAATCGTATTTAAATTGTCGGAATAATGATGGTTGCAATTGCAACGAGAAATTAATGTAGTGATCGTATTTTAGAAACAACAAATAAAACGTCGTAACTCAAAGCATACCTCAAAAAAGAAATAATGTGAAAATTTCCAAAAACTTAAATGACATTTTGAGACAATTTCAAACATATAAAAACGTAATAGACTGAATACCTTGTCCAAGTCTATTCTAAATATTCGCTCATCTCCTAAAAATTCTAACATGAACCGATCACCTTCATAGTCGAAACGAAATCAAAATATATATTTCTATGTTCCGCCACTAAAATGACAGCTATTCTAGCACTAAAATGGCCGAAAACAGTACTTTAATGAGCCTTATTAAAGCATTGTTATTGGTAATTTTTTTTGGAGGGGTTGGTAATAAGATATTCCCTAATGCTGTCTGTGTGAAAAATGAAAAATGGTGTGAAAATTGACAGATGTCTAAGAAACAGCAGTAATACCAACTTAAATGTCAAGATAAAAAAATTCCCCAGATAAGAAATTTTAAATTATTTAAAACATAAATAAAAATGAAATGGAAGCCGGAACATAGAAAATGTTGTAAAGTACTCGTTACGCGGCTCGTTTTAGAATCTCGGACTCGGGCTTGGAATATGACGTCTTCTACAACTTGTACCTTAAAGTACTATTTTTGTTCAGGGATATGCGCCTTAACGAGGACGACATCGAGCAGAAATTCGTGAACTTGGCCCTTAACTTGTCGATAGACGGGGCGACGATAAAGAACCGCTGCGAGAGACAGAGGCGTCACAGGGACCAAACGGAGACCAATCTCTCCACCGAAATAGAGAGACTAAGAGAGAAACTCTCCCTGCTACAGCCTCTATGCACAGACTTCGAGAAGGCGGAACTGCTATCGACGATTCTGACACAGGTAAGGTAAGAAAATGCCATGGGGCCCTTTTAGGATGTTAAGTCCATCCCTCGGGACGGTGAGAGTTTGTCACGGTGCTAATTTTTAGATCGACAGCGTGATGAACGCAACTTCGTTAGTCTCCACGGCCGCTGAACGGTACGGATCGGTACAACAAGAGGAGAAACTGGCAGATTCTGTCAGCTTAATGGTACAGCACGTTCAAATGTTGAAACAGCAAAGGGACTCCGCCAGGAGGCAATTAGTGTACACAAAGTAATCAGATATATAATTGGAACAAACTGCATAATCATCCTTATCTTTACTATCAGTAACTGCTGCAAGTCATCCTAATTCAAAATTTGCCTTTTCTTCACAATCACACTATTTGATATTTTCGCACAATCCAAACGGCAAAAGAAGACCCCAAGCAATCATTCCATTTTCTAGGCGAGTACTGCAGAATTCGCAGGATACGCCGGAGCTAAGCCCTACGATTCCGCAAAAACTTGCGATAGGTTCAAATCCCAACAGGAAAGTCATAGGTAGACGAAGGGCCAGTATCGCCACCATCTCCCAACAGAATCTGGATAATAAATCCACTTTAGATGTGAAAAGAATGACGAGGAGAACGTCCGAGCTGTCACTAAGGGCCGCCTCTTCTACGAGGGCCACCAGACCAAATAGATTGGAGTAAGTTGCGAGAACTCTCAAAAATGAAACAGATTCGTAAAGTTGAAATATAAAACTTTTGAAACCTTTGCTCCCAATAGGTAGTTTATGGGGAAATATACTCTGTTGAAATCTGTTCTCTTTTAATACAATAAGAAATTTTCAAACCATTAGTAAATCATCTTGATTTTAATTTCACCTATTGATCCTCATGATATTTTAGGCTAGGGGGCGAGTTACTAAAGATCAGTGAAGGTTTTGTGATCGATCCCCCCTTGGCTGATACTGAAGGGAATGAAGAGGAAGAAATCGAATCTGATCCGGAAGAAGACACCTTCGACCAAATCTCGAACTCACCTAGCCCTGAAGAAATACAAAAGTTGATAAATTTCGATAAGCTATCACTTAGGTAAATATTTTTTTCGTAAAACGTAGAAACCATCACTCATTTGCTTTCTACTTTCTTCCAGGGAACGAATTCGTTATAAATTGAATGCGATCAAGCAACAAGTGGAAAGCAAATATAATAAATGGTCAGATGACGGAACCATACACGAAGTCACGTGTTTCTGTGCAGTGCTTTGTTTCTCGATGAGCCTACTCACCATGGTGAACATTTTGATCGAATATGAGTACGCGAAAAGGGGTTGGGGCTCGTCCCACTTGACGTGGTCTTGGTGGAGCTTTGGAGGTGAAAACTAGGGAAGGTAGTTTATATAATTTTATGTAGAAATTGTACAGATTTAATATAACAGATGGTTAAGAAATAATAAGAGCATAATTCCTGTTTTTGTTTTGTTTCTTAAAGTAATGGGTCTTTAAAACACCTGCAATTGTGAAAATATATTCTTGCTTCTTATTCATTACATTTACACAGTTATATTTTGACCTTATATAAAATGTTAATAAAGTTACTCAAAAAGCAATCTTAATTTCTTAAGAAAACAGTATTTTGCCCCATTTCAGCGATTTAAAAATATTAATCTTGAGTAAAAGCTGGTAAAAAAATAATATAAAATTCCACTGAACCTCATAGATCTGTGCAGTATTCAGAGAAAAACTCTAAAAGATGCGTAAACTTTGCCGTTTCACCTCCAATATCTTTGTAATACGCTACAAATTTTTTAAAAAAATAGGATATATTTTTCAAAGTAATCTGAAACCAAAAGAAATGAATACCCCGAATAAAGCACAAATTATTCCTCTTACCTCATCCCAATCCTTTCGATAAAAAGCAGTACACTGACATTCGAAACAATCACTCGAAACAATACTTTCTTTTATCAGAAATGCCACGAACTTTGCAAAACGGTCCCATACAGAGGTACCATCGTCGGCTTGTGCTAGAAGCATCACGTTCCTTGGACACATCAAATTCTTGAAGAGATTGTCTTTGTTTCCATAATATAATCCCCATACAGTCTTAAACCGACGTTTTACTTCTTCCTTGGTCATAATATTTGATGCATGGATAACTAAAAAGGTGAATGTTTAGTGAACAACATTTCTTTACCATCCTCTGCTTACCTAATAATAAAGAAACATCAACGAGTAACATCGAGATGTAAGAATTTATATTCTCGTTCACATCCCACCTTTGACTTAATGTCACCTCGGATTCTTTTAGGATCCCTAAAACAGCTGCCTCATTTACCTCTTCAGACTTATCTAATACCATGACAGATAAATTCTAAAACAAAAACCATTCAATTAATATTAATTTATGGTACAGAATTACTAATCAAAATCTGATTGTGCAGATAAAAGAGGTAAAGAAAAAAATAAACAACTCTGACTAAAACTGAGTATTTTTAAAAGTTTTTAAAAACTTTGATTTGAAGGACATAAATTCAAATAACGAAAAACCCAAAAAATTCCAGGATCAGGCAGGACCTAAATCTGAACCTGTCATTCGAACGAAAGTTACTTTGACTAACTTTAATTTTTTCCAAAAGATGTGCAGCACTCAGGCTATCCTCTCTATGCTTCTCCCTGTTACCGTTCGATGATATCATAAACACAGGTTTCACCGACTTATCGCCGTCCCTATTCAAAAACTTTTGCACCTCCGAATCAATATCTTTGTTGAAGACAGACGCATTGACATGCGTCACCATCCATTGCTTCACCCTCTCCTTGCAAGACTTCACCGCCACTGAAATGCATAAGCTCTTGGTTTGTGGTAACACATCGATGGCAAGTAGAGAGTCAATGCTGACGGCGATCTTTTCTTTCATTATGTTAGTCACTTCATGTTTACACAATTCTGTCAATGAGGAAAAGTAAATGGGGACCTTCTGGTGCAGTTTCGATCTCATGACAGCCTGAAATGAAATTACACAATTAACACCGGTGAAGAGAAGATTGAAAAAAGAAAGAAATATAATATCAGGTGTTTTTTTTAAATTTCACCTCATAGTAAGGCTGTGGATAGTGTTTGTGAATGCGCCTTACTAACAAATGTCAAAATTGACATAACCTCACTTTTTTAATAAAAATTGAAACTGCTCCAATCAGTTACTAGTGTCTTGAAAAAGACAGCTTGGCTCTATTAATTAGGCGTAGATGAGTGAGCTGTCTTTTTCAAGACACTATTAACCGATTGGAGCAGTTTCAATTTTTATTGAAAAAGTGAGGTTATGTCAATTTTGACATTTTTTAGTAAGGCGCATTTACAAACACTATCCACAGCCTACTATGAGGTGAAATTTAAAAAAAAAACACCCGATACTAATCCATTAATAGACTGTAAGATACTGGCATACTTCCAAAACAACCCTGTTACTTACATGATCTGTATTATCTGCAGAACTCTCCAAGTATTCTAGAACCTCCTTTATGACTTTCTTCCTATACTCGGGCACTATTTTATTGCAAATATGCTTAACACAAGTAGAAGCAATCCTCTCACTGACAAACTCTATAGTTTTTCTATAAGATACTGGTTGGCTGTTCAGGAATGCCTCTTCTAATTGTTGCTGTGAAAACTTAATAAATAACTCTAGTTATTACGAAGAAATTTCTTGTTACCTCTGTTCTTTTTCTAGCGATCTCCTCTGATGAATGGATTGCGGTGATAGGAGTGATGTGTTTAATTGTAACTGTTTCGCTTACAGTTGTGGAAGTTAATAGTTTCTTGATTTCTTCCATGTAAGGACAGCAGGAGTATAGAATACTTTGATCGACAATGTTCAAAGAATCTAAATACTTCATCCTGCCTAAACTTGCATCACTAGATTTCAGTTCTAGTGAGAACTTGTAAAAATTGGACTCCGGAAAATGAGGAAGCTCGAATAACCATCCGAGGGAGAGCCTAACTAGAGCGCAATTGTAATCAAAAGATTCTGTCGATGTTCGATATGTTTTGTATAAATAGAATAAAGTTTTATGAATAGACATATAACAAGGTAGTCTTAATGTAACAAAATCCAACATTGAGAGGTAATTAGTGACCCAAGGAATGGTTAACACAATGATGCCCCATTTGATAGAATCTTGTATTATTCCACGTAAATCGAGAGGTGGCATTACCTGCAAAAGAATGAAAATTCTAAAAATTCTTTCAAACTTGTTTCAAAATGGTAATTAACACAATTAATAAATGATTCAACTTATATTGGCGTTACTTGCCTGTTGTCTCGATTTTATACGTGTGTTTAGAACTAGTTCAGAATAATTGCTCTGTTCAGATTTATATGGAAGACTAACAACAAATCCCAGAAATTTCGCGAGAATTCTCAAGTATCTTAAGCGACTAGCAAACTCCTTTCTTGTCCTTGGATGTACATTACCTAAAAAAATATTAGTATTTACAATAATACCAATTAATGTTGGTTGTCTCAAAATTTAACAGCCAGAAATGTATTTATAACAAGGCAGAAACGTAAAATCAATTAATGATCAACTTTCTACCTGTCTCATCAGATTCCTCATATTCCTCATCGGAAGATCTCATGTTGTATAATTCTACGATTTCCGTTACAAAAATGTCACATAGATGTCTATTAAAAATGTGGTTGGCTGCTACTACTATGAAGTCTCTATAGAATTCTTGGTACTCTGGAAACAGTAGAAGGCAATTCACACTACTGACAGATTGTTTGGTGACCAATCGACTTTTCAGTCTGTTCAATTTGTCCGTGTTTATATTTGGTAATGATGTTAAAAGGGAGAAGTTTTGCTGAGACACATCCTGTTCCTGAAATATGTAAGTTTAGTTTAGTTGACTATCGGGTTTCAACAAATATAAATGAGCCACTTACTTTGATTGATTTTTCACAATTATTTAGCAACTGAGTCTTGAACAACCTGCTGAAATAAAGTAGATTCGCTGGGTCAGCTTGTAAGTTAATCAGCGTTCTAATCTTCCCTCCGAGACTAATGAAAAAATTCCAATTGGGTAATCCATAACTACACTCCCATATCCTAAGTACTTCGTAGAATAAGTCTCGCTGCTTTCTAAACGAATGGAATGCTGTATCGTTAGGAAAATTATCTCTATTATCCGTGTCTGTATTAAAGAAGACGTTAGGGCATTCGTTGGCGTTGAGTGGAATTTCGTAAATTCTTTCTGGTTTTTCTTCTGATAAATTTTTCAGTTCAGATGAGAAATTTTCAGAAAAACGTCTTATACGTTCGTTTTGTGATAGGTACTTCAATGTCATTTTATCATAATATTTTAAAACATTTATTTGAGACTCTAAACACATTACGGCGAAGTAAACTATGTTATGAAGCGTACTAAAAAATTGTGAGCAGGATGTGATAAGTCTTGCCGGGGAAAGATCCTCCTCTTCATCTAGTGGGTAAATATCATTACACTCATCATTCCCATAACGAGTAATTGTTAACAAAGAAAGTAAAAAATATATTTCACTGTTAATATTCAATACTAAATGATTTGTTAAAATTATAGTGTATAAATGACCAATATTCCTAAGCTCCTGCTTATTGCTCACTAAACTAACGTTTGCCTCTAATTCAATCCTGTTTAAATTGTTAATTTTCCTCACCACAGCCATAAGGTTCTTATCTGACTCTTTCTTCGGTGTTACCTTCAACCTTTCTTCGATGAGGACACTTCTACAATTGTCTGAATTGTCTGTAGATACTTCGCTCACGTTAAAATTACTGAAACTATTAGTTTTTTTAAAACTACTGAATTTTTGCTTACTGAGACAAGTTGGCTTGATCCTTTTGCAACGATTCTCTGGAGTCTCCTTTTTATTCTCCGTTTTAATAATAAAATCTCCTAAACACAATACAGGTCTAATTTGGCTATTGTGATAAATTGGTGAAATAGGACTGAAATGAGAAGTGTTCAACCTAGACTGGGAGTGACTCCTAGACACTTTTGGTGTACTTATGTTGTTATTGCTTCTAAAACTAGTCGACTTGACACTACAGTCCCCTATTTCCATCGAGGAATTTCGAAGGCTACTCGATTTAAGACCACAGTCTTCGATTTCTGAGGTGTTTAATCTCAACTGTGTTTCCAATGTACCATGTGTTGGAGAACGATTGTTTATATTGAGTCTTTTCTCTCGCAGAGGTGAGATTGTACAGTTAAGTACGTTACATTTTTCTTTTAAGTTTTTCCCTCCTGAATTATTTGAAGGATAATTACTGGAATGGCATCCATTATATTTCTCCATTCTTTGACGATTAGTTGTATACATTGAGTGGTTATTGAAATCATCTTCTGAGCACAGTCTAGTTTCAGATACACTGTTTAAAGAAGCACTTATAGGCCCAATTAACGAATCTGATGAATTTTTTGAAGAAAGAATTTTTCTTGGAGACTCTGGTAACCTATTGAAAACTTACTATTAAAAAATTACTATATTTTTTACTGTGTACTGACAGTACCTGGGTAACTCCTCATGGATAAAATTTAAAAAATATGTCAAGAAATCAGATCTGGTACATTTATAGGATACATTCAGCTGATCTTCCTGGAAAAGTGAGGTTAGGAACTGTATATCAGAAACGTGAAACTTACCTGATCACCTAACAACAGCCACTTTTCAAAAGATTTCAAATCACTTTCGCCTCTCGCTAATGTTAACAACAGATTATCGGTCATATTTTAATAAAACTCGGTTAAAAATCTACCGCCCAAAACAACACATACGATCACAATACAATTTATTCTCCAGAAATCACAAAACACAAATACCAAAATATTGTTAAAGGTAGGCAACACACCATACACCAGGGCGATTTGAGCTCCTTTAAATTGAAATAGAATCCAATGTCTTTTTTTATCCTAAAGTTTAAATTATATTGATACATGATATAGGGAAAACGGAATAATTATAGACGTATACCCAATTTATAAAATGTTTATTATAAAATTCTCCATACAAATGTAATTTTCAGTCATTTTATAAATTCTACATGCAATCTTAAAAACTAAAACATTCAAAATATGAGAAAATTACTCGAGTACCACTCCAGGTCCACCTAAGGTTGTAACAACAGCGTCAAACCCTCTACCTTTTAATAGGTTTATTAAAGTCTCTATAACCGACGTTTCCATCTGAGGTGGTATTAGAGCAATGGCATATCCACCTCCGCCTGCACCCGTAAGCTTACCATGTAAACCGTGTTCTCCTAAAACCTGAACTATCTCATCCAATTTGAAATGAGACACTCCCAAAGCTGCCAGAAGACTGTGGTTAATTGAAGATAATCTTCCAAGTTCTTCATAATAATTGAAAATAGTCTCTTCTGAGGGTGGCGGTATAACAGCGAGAACTACAAATCATATACTTTGGATGACACTTTAATTGTCTCTAATGGGACACTAACCTTCTGATAAACCAGTAAAATTCTGCAAGGCACTGAAAGCTATGTCTTCCATGGCGTTAAGAATGTTGTTTACCAGATCAGGATATTTCTTATGCAACTCTTGCACTTTCAAAATCTGCTTTTTTGTCTCCCGGGGAACATTACTGTTAACGAGTAGGATATTAAGAGGGACGCTGATCGGCATGATCTTTGGAGCTACACCTCTTCGGAATTCAACAAGACCACCATATGTGCAAATCGTGTTGTCAATTCCTACCAATTAAATATGTTTAATGTTTTGATGTACTCGTAAAATGTTTATATTATTCTTACCGGATGGTGTCCCGTGCACAATCTTCTCAGAGAGGAACGACCAATTACAAACCATCTCCAATTCCTTTGGGCTGAATTTACCATGATCGATCGCCCAGAAACTAACTTTATATTCAGGTTTCGAGAAGTTTTCTGAAATCGTTTTTCTCTTAACATACTGGATCAAAAGCGCAGATAGAGCTACCGCATATGACGCAGAACTCCCAGTACCCCCTCCTGTAATGAATATAAATAGTGAGATAGGTGAACTCTTTCAGAAAAATCATACATACCAATATCCAATTCACCATCGACAACTAGGAGAAAAGGTTTTATCTTAACATCATTAGATCCTAAGATTCCAATGAGTAGGAAAAAGAATGCCTTTAATGCTAGAAACTGAATCGGGTCTATAGGCATCGTTGTAAAGTCCTTTATGAAGCTTTTAATTTTTTCACCTAAAGCATCTTGATTAAGCCAATCAGGATATTCCCAATTGTATTGTTGAGGCAGGTTAGTTGTAGGCAGTAGAGGGTTAAAAAGGTGTTCCTGTATAGCCTACAATTAAAATACATTACAAACAAAAATTTAAAATGCAAAACCTACTTACTTTTAAACTGTAACTTTGTTCAAACTTAACCTTAGGAAGTTGTATGATAATCGCATCAGGAGTGTTAACCTCGGTAAGTTTAACTGTTGTGCGTAAACCTAAACTAGCGGCTAGAGCCAACCTGCCATACACCACAGAGTGTTCCCCATGCAAGATGACTTTAGCAGGGGTGGATATACTTATTTCGAAATGGGGCGACATGTTATTTCTGCTTCTGGTTCTCCCACTCTTCAGGGGTGAGGGTTTGCTGAGAGAAAGCGTGGATTTTCTTCAGTTCTTCTTTAAGAATGGAGTGCACCAACCTTCAACATAAACAATTTTTGTACTAAAAATATTAAATCATAATCCCTAGTAATTAATTTTTTAAAGTTCAATTTTAATGGTGATAATTTTTTCATCGTTTCTTACATGTGTCTCTGCAGAATTGGTTTCCCCTCGAATTTACTTGATACTATCACACAATTGAATTTGCCTCCACAACCATCAGATTCATCTACGACCTCCTGAAGTAACAAAGGGAATGAATATATTTGTTCACTTTGAATAGGTTTTATAAATATCTTAGATATTCATATGGAAATGATGATGTCTAAAATTTTGAATATGAATGAATGCTGAACATTTGCATGGATTTAATTAAAAACACGTCTATTCCTAGTGTAGTGGAAGAGGAAGCAGACCTTACCTAATTTGCAATACGGAAGAACTGATCTCTTAGGATCCTCATTACACTGTTTGATTTTGATTGGACAATAATTTTTACTATATCCACATTTTAAAGGAAACCAAATATACATGACTGCGATACAATTCAGATGTTTCAACAGGTAATTTCCTTCTCAAATCGTAATAACTAAAGAAATATAAATGTTTCTTGAGTGATGCTTTGATTTTAAACAACTAGGAGGAATCAGAATTTGGACTCTTAGCTTGGAACAATTCATTGCTAATAGATTTTAATTGTTACGAGTGAACACACAACTTTGTCCATTTATTTCTTACTATTACACCAAACATTACATTTAAACAGCTATAAATTGATATAGAGGATTGAAGGTAACAATAAGTAAAAGACAAATATAGAGTTAATATTTACTATTAAAAAATCGTCCTATCTACAAATTCAAATTTTTCTATGTAGTTTTCACTTTAACATTTCTAACGTCTTCAAACTGTTGTGGTATCCCAAGCTGCTTGATATTGAAGTACACAAAAAATCCGACAAAATGAACACAAGAGTACACAGATATCAGAAGAGGAAACAAATCTGGATATCTCTTAGGAGGTGTAAAAACAGCACTGCATACAAATAAAACTAGAGAGGTAACAATTGACATGAACATCGCAGAATGGAATAGTAGTGTCCTGATTGTCTCAGAATTTTTAACAATCTGCCTCACGGTGGTCCTGGCAATATTTTTCTTATATTCAATATCCAAGAGGGAATGTAGCAGACTCCGGTAATACTCCATCAGTCCGTCTTGTGTGTTCAGAGCGTTTCGATAAGTTTGTTCGATGGAAACTCTAAAGCACACAGTGTAAAATATCATCAACGCAAAGAAAGCAATAATGAGTTTGTCTTTGAAAAATAATGGCAACATACTAAACACAGACGTGAATAAGAACCAGAAACAAGGAAAAGGAGCATATGGGAAGTACATTAAAACTGGTACGGCCACCAGTAAAATGCTTTTCTCATGTACTTGAAAGCTGAATAAGAAGAATGCTAACGATGAGTTAATTAAAGCTAGTACGAACTTTCTTAAATTAGGACGGAGGAATAAATCAACTGAGGACGGAAATAAACCGGATAATGTTGTGAAGAAGCATATCCTGAGCATTTGGTAATTATCAAATCTAGTTTTGAACTTTAACAAGATATTCAAAGCACACCACACATTAGCTACCTTATCTTCAAACACCCCTCTCGCTACAGGGAACTGTCTGTGAAGAACCTGGAGTAAATCATCGAGATTGAACAAAAATGGTAACCAAATTATAATAAATGTTATTACGACCGTTAATCCAATTTTGACTAGTCTATATATTCCCCGAAAACTACTTTGACCAGGTTTAGGTACACAAGTACTCAATAAATAAAAGAAGAATGGAAGGGCGTGATACAACTCCATCTGTTTATAATTTATCGCTGCACAGAAGAAGATAGTAGCCAAGATGTTCTTCTCGAGTAATAAAGTAATGGTGGCTAGGATCATTAGGCCTAGAGAAATACAGTTGTACTGGAAATGACCATGGTCTATCAGGATGATTCCTGGATATAGCAAAGCCAATGTCGTCGATAATGAGACATTCATAGGTTTGATTTCATTGAATTTCTTTGGTGTCTTCTGTTTCTTCCTTCTGATAGTTCCGTGATCCTGCTTCGTCTGACCCACCTTGAAAGCTACATGGTAATACATTATGATGGCAGGGATGTAAACGAGAACATCGGCGATGAGGACAGTATACCTCATGAAGGTTTTATGAGCTTCACTCTCATAACCCCTCGAATCATGCAGTTTCGTATAGTTCTCATTGAGCATCTGCGCGATCCATCCGCACAAGAACATGTGATAGGCCGTCAGTGGGGGATAGTCGAGCCCCCAGTACTCGAGATTGTTGTCTGTCGTGTTACGGTACCACTGATCTACCGGCAAATTGGTCGTGATCTCCATCCAGTGCCTCTGCGCCTCGTAATCGCCGTACATCGGAGGTGACGTCTCCCCTGAATACGGATGGAGACTCGTGCATGTTCTCAGCAGGATCGACAGGAGCGTCCCGAAAATCGTCAACCATGTCTCGCAGCTGATCTTCAAATCCATCATTGCTCCTTAAAACTTCAGACGTATTCTCTCATTCTATTCACGTTAAACCAACGATTTCTCGACACGTTTCACAGACACGTTTCGCGTTTACTGCATATTTACCGCTTCGTTTGCCGCATCGCATCCAATCGATCAAATTTGTGATTGTGACGGACGAATAACCACAAAAGATAACACGTCGCGAGAACCGGAATTTTGACAGATTCTTAAGCAAAAATTAAAAGGGATCACGGTAGGATCACTTACCACGTGAGACGCTTCCAATTCCTTCGACAATTTCTCTTTGATGTGTTCTGCTGTGTATATTGTATATGGCATCGTAAATAGGCCCTTCCGCTCTAAGAGCAAACTTTCTTTTTTTTCGGAGAGCTTTCTAGAAACTTGTAAACATGCAACAAATCATAAAACACAAAAAAAACTTAACAACAACAACAACAAGCATCCAGGCCCCAGGGTCAGATCTTATTTCCATGGAACATTTCATATTTCATTACAAATTTTGTAATCATAATGAGAGCTAATTACAGATTAACAATTTTCCCATACTCAACACACCATACCAGTGAATTAAAAATTACTCTAATATTGTAACTGTTTTTATGTGACCCCCAATGGTGAGTGGGCCTAGGTGTTTCTATGCTGGTTGCATAACGCCTAAAGTTGGCCACAATGCCCACAATGTCAAAGCCGATTCTTAACAACATAACCTCACTTTTCGCAGTCTACAAAAAGAACATTTTGATTTACTGTCCTTACTATTCCTTACGTTAAGGCTATACCGTTTCCTAGTTATGGATCCGGAGTGCCCTAAGAATAACTATTTCCTCGACGATAACGATGACTCCGGCAATTCGAGCGACTCCTCCTCGGATGTCCCAGACGATGAGATCGAGAAAATGCTCGAGGATGCGCTCGAGACGCGCAAGAGGAAAGCGGATCGAATGGAGGAAACCGAGAAAAACTACGAGGAGAACACCAAAGTGTTCCTCATCGAGAAGGGTCAGAATTACTTCGACGTGTTACCCGAAGGTTGGATACAGGTGTTCCATAACAGTGGGATGCCGTTGTTCCTGCACAAGTCGTCTAGGGTGTGTACGCTGTCCCGTCCTTATTTCCTAGGTAAATAATAAGTAAACCTGAAAGAGCTCGGTAATATATTCATTGCTACTTGTTCTTAGGCAAAGGATCTCCTAGCAAGCATCTGATACCGACATGTTCCATACCTTGCTTGAGTTACAAAAAGGCACTGATGCGAGCTGAAAGTCTCCAACAACTCCAACAGTCCAATGGGAATGACAACAATCTTCCTAATGCGAAGATAGAAACAGTACAGGAGAATATTGAAAATGACAACCTAACTCCAGAACAACTAAGACAGTATTGTAGCTCCATTTTCGACTTTACAGTGATAAAAGTACCAAAGAATCGCCCAGATCCCTCCAATAGGAAGCTCGATAAGAGGAAGCAACGATTGCAAAGGCCAACTTTACCAGATGGGACAAAACTGATCACTTTCCCGATCTGTGTTGAGAATTCCGAGAATAAAAATTCTACGAGAGAGTGGACCATGAATCCTAATGGAAAATCCTATGTTTGCATATTGCACGAATATGTACAACATGCCTTGAAGAAGCAGCCTTCATATCAGTTCACAGAATTGGAAAACCTGGCTACGCCCTATGCTGCCACAGTTGTTATTAAAGACATGAAGTATGGGACTGGGTATGGGGCTAGTAAGAAGCAGGCAAAATCAGAGGCTGCTAAGGTAGGTCATTTAATTCAAAAAATTATAGGGTTAAAGTCTACTTTTGTTATTTTAGGTAACTTTGGAGATTCTAATACCGGAGATGAGGTCCAAGATCACCTTTGATGATAAATCTGGTAAGGCACTTATTTCCAGTTCCGACTTAATTATCTAATGGTCCCACTCTTCCAGATGGTACAGTGAAAAAAGACAAAGACCAGGACCTCTCATTCTTTGATGAGGTCCGCGTTGAAGACCCCCGTGTCACCGAGTTCTGCACAAAGACCACAGAACCCGTCCCATATGACATCCTCCTCACTTGCCTCCAAAGGAATTTTGGTCTTGAT
This sequence comes from Cryptocephalus moraei, assembly GCA_946251905.1. Taxonomy (NCBI): domain Eukaryota; kingdom Metazoa; phylum Arthropoda; class Insecta; order Coleoptera; family Chrysomelidae; genus Cryptocephalus; species Cryptocephalus moraei. The sequence continues at coordinate 35,507,252 of OX276457.1, read as the reverse complement.
GAGCTTCAGATAAATTACCAAGGAAACAATTCCAAACATCTTGGTAACGAATTCACGATGACTGTCGGCAAACATTCCGTCACAGTACAATGTCGTAACAAGAAGGACGGCAAGCAGAGGGCTGCACAGGCTATACTACAGAAGTTACATCCTAGTATCGTGTCATGGGGGTCTATGTTAAGGATGTACGGAAATAGGTGAGTTGATGAAAGTTTTTTGATATATACTGATTGTATTTTACTGGCTTGGAAGTTTTTAAAATTTTGGATCTGGATGGTATAGAAAACGGAAGCTTTAAATTTATTAGTAGGTCAAATTTTAATGTTAGTTAAACTTTATGACTGAATGATTATGGATTAATTTCTACAAAATTGATCACAATTTTCAGGTCATTGAAGAGTCTGAAGGAGAAGAAAATGGAGGAGCAAGAAATCACTTCATTGCAGAGCAAGGCCGCTCTTAATCAGCCCAACTATGCCATACTGGATAAATTGTTCGAAGAGTTGGGTAAACTCAAAGAAAAAAGGAATGCTGTGAAACCCATTGGCATGCTCGACACTTTAAAGGACGATACTACCACCACATTATCGACTGCAAAATTTTAAAAATGTTGATATGTTAAGTTCCTATGTTAAAATCTTCTTCTTTAATCAATAATTTTAAGTTAGGCTTATAAATTTATTTATTTTATACATGCAAATTTTATTTTAATAAGAGGAAGTGTAGTTTTGAGTTCTGTAGAACTGATTATTACAGGATTTGGTATGGATGTTTGTGATTTATAGGGAATCCTATATATAGTAGCACCATTGATATAAGACCTTAGAACTGGACTGTAACTATAAATGCTCCACTTCTTGAATACGCTTGCCAGATCTCATCACATTCCTAATGACTGTATTTAAAATTACTATTACAGATACAGGTACAATTAAGAAATTTATGTTTCTAGAAGAAAACTGGGTTTTACTATTATTGACTCAAACTGAACATTTTGCTACAACTTTTTGTCGCAGAATTTCAATTTACTCCTCTAGCTCTTAAGATTTTTCTTAACAAACCATACCACTGTCTTCTTAGTCAACCCTTCCTGTTTTTTACAATATAACTGTCATTAACAGATTCTCTTGTCCATACTTCTTCGAATCTCTTCTCTTTTTTTCCCGCCGAATCCACCTCCGTTTCCCGGATTGGCCTCGTGTTCCATCACGCCGCGCGCGCACCTCATAATCTCTTGTTGGATTCGTTGAATGGTACCATGGATGTGGGTACCGGAGTACCATTAATGGTACCATCAGTACGCGACCGATCATCGCGGTGGGTGTTTGTGAGGTGTAAACGTCTCTCGAAGGGAATTTATTTCTTGAGCAGTGCCGGACTCGGAGGGCTAGAACGGCGCGGGAGTTTTAATCGGTTAGTGACTTTTTTAAAAATTATTAGTCAGTGTGAAGGGTTAAGGTACTGTAGGGACGTGCAGTTTGCGACCTTTTGTCTTCTTCTTTAAAGTGCCACAAATATTTTTCTGAAGAATGAATTTTTACCAACGAAACTCGCTTGAACCTTGAGCTTCGTTGGTATTGTTTCAAGCGACGATTTATTTAATTTGAATAATACGACGATTTAAATTTAACTCCCCGAGCGCTGAATTTGATAGTATGAAATGTGTAATGGACAGCGAGAACGAACGGAATTATTCCAGGCACGCACGTCTGCTTTATATGGACAACCTCCGTGCATTAGATTTTAACGACAGGGAACTCTGTTTTATTCGAAAGTGATAAAGGAAATTTGTACAAACTTTTAACAAGATTTCTTAATCCCCCCATTATGCACTTTACGATACGACCGCTTGTCCTCCTCATCCCCTTCCGCGTTGATAATTATTGTTATTATTTGATTTGTGGTCATAAACGCAAATACCTTTCACTAAAAATAATAAAACGCAATTCAAACAGGTGAATGTGTTATAGGTGTATTTCTATTGTTTGTCTAGAGCAAACACGCGAACAAAGTTTAAATATTTGCGAATATTCGTACATCACATGTCTTTCAATATTTGTTTACACATACAATACGTATACGAAAGAAATAATAATAATGCAAGCTTAAAAAAAAATAGAAGGATACCTGTAACGTTGCTCGGCCGCGTTACGTAACGGCTTTAATGTGCAACGAGACAAAAGGAAATTATGGTCTTCCTACACGAACAATAGAAAAGTTGATTGAACAATATACGTAATGAAGTAGGTATGTGAAGTTTATTTTGGAAAATATTTGTAAAGTAGAGTGTAAATTAGGTATCTTATAATTCATGATTATTATTATTACTTAGGTTTTTTATGTATAGAAACAGCAATGCTTTGTGAACCGGATTAAAAGCTTTATTCAGGTAAAAGGGGACAAAACCCATAAATAATAATAAAATTCGTAATATTCGGTGCGAGTCACTAGTACTTCTCCATCGTTGAGGATGTGCTAGGTCTTCTGGTCCAAAGGACAATCAGCGACGTTTTCTGACCCAATAAACAATATATACAAATTGCACCTGATTGATTCTTTCAAGAGACGCTATCGTTGAAAATAGTTTGTGATATTTACATCCAATACATTTGAAACTGATGTACACTCCGAATACAACAAGAATTATTTTAAACTTGTTATAAACTTTGTCACACAAGGTTTAGTTGTTGATTAAATTTGAGTTTTGTAACTTCATATTTCGAAGTTAGTCATTTCAAAAAATATTTTTCTGGAATGTTGATCGATTCCTTCATCTCTTTCTCTCTGAATTATGACATATTATGCATTATATTTTTGGAATACAATGTTTACGACATCGTCCAGTTCTCACGACCAGAAAATATTTTTCCCGTACGCGGTACGCATGTATGTCGTGTAAATGAAGTAACGAGGCGGGCTCACAATACAATTGTAAAATAAAAGCGTGACTTACCAAAGGATGTCATTGCACAAACGACTAGAAAATTGCTATGCGCGTAATACAAAACTAATGACGAACAATAAATGGCCAAAACGAGAATTTTGTGAATATTTTTGAATTTGAACTTTAGTAATAATAATAATATCTTAAAATAAATAAATAACTTAAAATATAATTTAAGTGCAAACCACCAAATGAAGTTTATAATAGTTGTAACCATCAACGTTGTAATCGTTTTTCATAGTAAACTGTTGCTTATAAAATAAGGGCTTTAGGAGGCTTAGGGAACAAATCACCTAAATCACCTAAACCATGAGATTAATTACAGCCCTAATAAAATTGCAATTTCAGAAAACTGTTTTCTAATGTATACTTCGAGCGAGTCTAGGGGTCGTTTTAGGGTCAAACCGATTGATGCGGGTTTTACGTTAAGCAGAATTGATTTGACCATGAAATGGCCCACGAAGATTAGCGTTAGGGTCAAAATGACCTGACTTCTCGGGTTGAGCAACCTTAGGAATACAATTATGTACTCGCGTTTCGGCGAAACAGCAAATCTGGTCGGGGTGCATTAAAACTTGATTTAAAAGGTGTAAATTAGTATATTTTTTATGAAACTATATAGACAAGAATGGTTTCCAATCAATTAATTCGTAATTAATTCATAATTAATTCACATTCCTATTAAACAAGAGTTATTGCTTCAAAATATGATAGGTAGTCGAATTTAACCGAAGTACTACATGTTACAAATAAGATATTTGCTTTTTGGTCGGATTTAAAACAATTCTTTTCTATATCCCTATGAAAGTTTCATTGCAAAAATTGTTGTTTCGTCCGGTCGTCCAACTGAAACAATTAACGGCACCTTCCATTGTTAACGAGATTAAGAAAGCGTTAAGATTTATAATCGAGATGTCTCCCGCTCGGAACTTGCCCACTATGAGATTTCCGCGAAGTGGTAATCATCTGCGTATTTCATACCGCTATGCGCTAGGCTTGTCTTTTCGTTGGGAAAAGTTGAGAAAACGAGTATTTTTTTACATATTTTTGTCCATTGTTCAACGGGACAGCTAACACCAATCGTATTTCAATAAATCGGTTTTGTGACGATTAGACCACGTATTGGATAGTATGATGGGAAATGAGAAGTTCCACACTTGGATAACATAATTTTTTAAAGGGGTATGCTAGGCAACCAGTCATGCACCGAACCGTTATGTTTTATCCAAAATATCTGTCCATGATTTTTTTTGGAAAATTATTTTGTGTCTGTTGGGGGCGTTGGGGCAAAAGTTTCGAAACAGTAGTTTCTGAAATGTGTTCCTTCGTTTAAAAGTTATGATTTAGCAAAGATTTGTCGGGGTTTATGGTTCACGGTGTAATTACTAATTCAGTTTTATAAGATTGTGATGTAAGCTTCCCAATAAAAGTAATAAGGCATAAAGTAGCTTTAAAACAATTCGTACATATTCGATCAGCAAGTAGATATATAGAAAATTAAAAAAAAGTACTGTATAAATAAGTAGTTGGGTACTAATGTTAGTTTATAGACTTATAATGCAATAAGTTAAGGATATTAGATGAAAAATGGCGATGTGCCCGTCGGGCTACTTTCTCATATTTTATTAGACATACTCGAGAGTAGAATAAATATTTAATTTTTATTCTTCAGGTGGATTTTGAAAAAAAATTGAAGAACTGAACAATGACGAGTAAAGTGCCCTTCACAGACGATTTGTCCAAAAGTCAAAACTTTATCATACATATTCGGTAGAATTGTTGTAACTGTTAACGTGTTATAACTCTGTTAATTTAAGAGAGTAATAAATACATATCTTATCTGAAATACGTTCATTTTTTCGATTTTTAAGACATACGACATTTTCTAAATTTTGGGACAGACACCTCAGTCAAACCATGACGGCTCGTTCAGGCAATGTTGCCAACTAGCCTTACAAACAAAACGACAATTCATTAATAGCTGAGAAATAGAACGATTCCAACGCACTCTGGAACTTAGTGTGAGCAGAACACACTCTTGATGACTTGATAAACGCTGTTTATTAAAGGGAGTTAAGGAAGTGAGTTATCCAACTGCTTGTGCCCATTGTCCCACAAGACGACGAGAATTACTTCGATTGGACGGTACGAAACTCGTGGGTAATGGTGATTTCCACCCAAGGATTTTAACGTTGGACCTGTCGTAACGGACGTCCCCCGAGTGAAGCTGTCGCTTCCGGTTAATTTCCCTACTTGGTGGTTTATTTTTTAACGCGAACCGGACGACAGTTGTGCGTTGTTATTATTACAACAGATGCTTTCCGACTTGTTAACTAAATACCTGCGTGAGAAAGATACTGGTTTTACTAGTAGCAGGTGATGAAATGATGGATCTACTGCGCGTATGAAAAATAAAGGGAAATTGTGAAATTTCTTTCAGTCTCTTTCGGCCCTTTCTTATTACTCGCCAAGCTATTAGGATCTATTTTTGGTTCAAGTGGGCCCTAGGCCCATATACCATCTGGGGGCCCCTCGTAGGGATACTTAGGTCAATCTTGGCCTATTGGAATAATAGGCATTGCAAGCTATGCTGGTAGATGTAGGCGTAGACGAGGGTGAACAGCAAGGAGTTACTCCTAAATCCCTGCCGGATCTCTTTGACCCGACAATTATTACGGTTTGGTAATTTATGTAAACGAAATTTTGTGCATGTACAATGTTGCTGGAGCGATATCTGTTATTACCCTTTATAGCCTTAAAGATTTGCATGAGATGGAAAAATTATACCGGAGGGTAATCACCGACGTTCGAATCGAAATTTCGTCGATGATTAATTGACGTTATTAATATCCGGTTGTGACAAGTGAAAGTTTCGTTGTTGGCGCGATTTCTGATTTTGGGCCCGCGCGAGGTGTAGTAAGTATAAGGACGCAGAGGGGAATCCCCAATTAGTCTCTGATGTGATCTATCGAATCATAAAAAAAAGAAAAAAGACGACGTTTCGATTCCTGTTTCCTCTCCCTCATTTAAAACCGCCATCATGCATTATTTATGCGTTTGGATTTTTCCCTCCTACCTCTTCGGCCTATAACTAGTTATCGATTTATGTTGTACTCGCATTAATTATTTTAAAATCGCGGGATTCCTGTTACACACGTACGTACACGGGGTGTTTAAAATTCCCGCCGTACGGCAAATAATAATTACTGCCGTACCTAATTCCCCATGAATCCATTGGGTAATGCGCGTAAGTGCATACACTCTCACATTCGAACGCCGTATATAAATCTCTCGGCGGTTTTTTTCCCTCCTCTAAATCGTAACATTAAACGAGTCGATTCCGAATCGATTACGATCGGAACTTTTTTGCGCTCCTTAATGGAGACCGTAAATATAATCGTAGCCTAGATTTTTAGCGCGGGCATTAGGATCGTTTCGCGTATATGAATTGTGAAACGTTCCGAAGAAAAAGGGAATTATGGAAAACGCGGACTCGCATTAAATTTTATTGCGGATCGCTCGTGGATATACCGCTTTACCGTTACCTCGGTCGATCATCCGCCGCGTAAACGAACGCCGATTTATTTGCGTAATTCGGTGCATCGAATCGAATCCATCGATTGAAATGAGATAATGAGATGGGGAAAAACGGAAATTATTTTTCTACTCGTCGGTGTTCGATTCATCGAGCTGAGTTACAGCACTACCTTAAATCGTAAGTATACTCTTTTCAAAACAAATCCCTATGACGTTAGAATCATCCAATACTACCAACTTAATATAGTCACAGGACATCGCAATTTATGTGTTCCGTGTATATTTTAGGTTGGCAATATACGTGGTTATGTTATATACACAGAACACATAAATTGCGATGCGCTGGGACTATATTAAGTTGGTAGTATTGGATGTTTGGTGACGTCATCAAAATGACATGCATCAGGAGTTGTTTTGAAAAGGGTATACGTGGTCCCATCTTCAGATTTCATTGGTACTTATGCCAAATTCGATTTCACGGAATAATCTTATACAGGTGTTTTAAGGTTCTAAAAGTTATTTGGGGGTTCTAGATGACGAATCCGTGAAGACGTACAGGTAATTTTGCTTAGTTTTAAACAATGGTCAAAATTGGAAAAAAACTGTTTTTGTTCATAAAACGTTTCTGTTACATTTTTAAGAAAAATACTTTCGATAAAAGTTGTAGCCCACGAAAAAGCCTTTAATTTGTAGTTTTATAAATTAAAATCGGTTAACAAATGCCTGAAATAATGGTAAAAAACGCTTATTTTTGCACTAATTTATAAATGTTAATAAACGTGTTATTAAGATAACAACATTTAATAAAACCTTTTGAAAATGAGGTATTTGATGAGTTTTTAAGGTGTGCTAAATTTCAGCCAGATTGACCAAATAGTTTGTAAGTTATTCTAAATGTTTATCCCAGAAGGCAATTGTTTAAACAACTGTCCTTGCCTAAATAATGAATCTAGGTAAATTTTGAAAGTTGAAATAGATTTTTTGTGGCTTTAGCTGTAAGATACACCAAAGCAACTTATATGTTTTTTAAATTTGTTACTTTTTAGCTAATAAACATTTAGAATAACTTTATTATTATTCATGGTACAAACTTGTGAGGGGTTGCATTGGATAGCTGGAGTCAAAACACACATTCCAAAAAAAAAAAGAACCTTCTACGACTAATAGGAACCTAGACAGCTTTTTTTATAAAAAAATCATATCTCCATTGTTTATAAATATTTAGAGCTGAAATTTTAACACATTACTTATAAATGAATATCTTAGTATTAATATAACCTTTTGAAAATGAGGCACTTGATGAGTTTTTAAGGTGTGCTAAATTTCAGCCAGATTGACCAAATAGTTTATAAGTTATTCCAATTGTTTATCCCAGAAGGCAATTGTTTAAACAATTGTTCTTGCCTAAATAATGAATCTAGGTAAAGTTTGAAGGTTGAAATAGATTTTTTGTGGCTGCAAGAAAACTTTATATATCTTTTAACTTTGTTATTAAAAATATCGTTTGAAAAAGGTATTAAGTACTTTTTAGTTAATAAACATTAAGAATAACTTTATTATTATTCATGGTACAAACTTGTGAGTGGGTGCATTGGTTAGCTGGAGTCAAAACACACATTCCAAAAAAAAGAACCTTCTACGACTAATAAGAACCTAGATAGTTTTTTTTATAAAAAAATCATATCTCCATTGTTTATAAATATTTAAAGCTGAAATTTTAACACATTATAAATGAATATCTTAGTTTTAAGATTCCATTCATAGATTTGCTATTCACGCAACGTGTAAAAAGCTACAGCTACAAGGACAATTGTTTAAACAATTGCCTTCTGGGATAAACAATTAGAATAACTTACAAACTAAAGTAGAGTGCCTTTTAGAATCGATTTAGCCAAAAATGTTATTAAGGTTTATTACAGACATTCGATAGTACAATGTATATACAAAGTTTAGAAAAAAATATGAAAGTGGATTTTGAGAAAATTTCCAAAAACCGAAAAATGACAAGTGTTAAGTGTCCTTTACATAGGACTTAACCAAGTTGTTATAAAACTGTATTATACAAATTCCACAGAATAAACGTCTTTGAGAAAGTTCCCAAAAACTGTAAAAATGATGAGTAAACAAGTATTCAAAGTTTCACAATTTTTCAGGCGGATTTCGAGAAAATTTTTGAAAACCGAGAAACAACTAAAGTAGAGTGCCATTCAGAATCGATTTAGCCAAAAATGTTATTAAGGTTTATTACAGACATTCGATAGTACAATGTATATACAAAGTTTAGAAAAAAAATATGAAAGTGGATTTTGAGAAAATTTCCAAAAACCGAAAAATGGCAAGTGTTAAGTGTCCTTTACAGAGGATTTAACCAAGTTGTTATAAAACTGTATTATACAAATTCCATAGAATAAACGTCTTTGAGAAAGTTCCCAAAAACTGTAAAAATGATGGGCAAACAAGTATTCAAAGTTTCACAATTTTTTAGGCGGATTTCGAGAAAATTTTTGAAAACCGAGAAACAACTAAAGTAGAGTGCCATTCAGAATCGATTTAGCCAAAAATGTTATTAAGGTTTATTACAGACATTCGATAGTACAATGTATATACAAAGTTTAGAAAAAAAATATGAAAGTGGATTTTGAGAAAATTTCCAAAAACAGAAAAATGACAAGTGTTAAGTGTGCTTTACAGAGGATTTAACCAAGATTTTATTAAACATTATCATACAAATTCCATAGTAGAATAAACGCCTTTGAGATACTTCCCAAAAACTGTAAAAATGATGAATAAATTACCACTTTATCCAGGCCGATTTGAATGAAAATCTTATTGGGAGGTCCTAACAAAATCAAATTTCCAAGTTTGGATCGTTTATGAGTTCCCATTGCCATTATCAAAATTGTTTTCGTGCATATAAACCTTATATTTGTGTGAATTGTTAAGCTCGCCGATAAATTAATAACGATTATTAAATCTCGGCATCTGCGCCAATTAAAAGATTTTTTCCTATCGCAATTGGCGATCATTTCAGTCTTTACGAAACAGAGACACATAAAAATAACCTTGGTATTCCTTATATATATATATACACATTCCAGGTGTATGTGGATATACGTGCGCCTGTTTGCATTTTGATAAGGTTCCGAGAAAAAAATACAAAGAGAAGTTTCATAAGGCAAAAGCTTAGAACGTAACAATGATACAAGTCACGAGCAGTAGGTACAAAAGTTCTCAACTGGCTTGACGAATGAGACGAATTAGACTTTATATGGGATTTCGATCTAACTGCATCATCGTCGAAATTGACTACTGATCATTTTGGTCGGTAAGAGAAGTAGTTAAAAATCCAGAAGTCTGGCTGGATTGAATGCGAGCTAGGAAGATAATTGCATTTAATTCCAAAACGACTTGAGAACACCAAACAAGCAGTTGTTTTAGTATTTTCATAATTAACGAATAGTATTATCAAACATTTTCTTCGTACCCTTCTTACTTATTCAATTACATTGTACAATTGACTCGGATTTGGCCTTACAATCCAGTTTTTCTCAAAATTTCCACATGCACAACCTTTCAGTTTCTCATTATGATTTAACGTTCTTTAACGGTTTCGTTATCTAACGTACCGGAAAGCGCACCTGTAAAAATCGCCCTTTCGACAGGTGTAATTTTTCATGGGGGGGTGATCACGGAACACCTGTTATCACTACTAAAGAATTCAAGCATGAAACAAGTGTTTGCGGTTCTCTACACCAAACGACCTAGTCCCAAGTACCTAGTACCTTGCAGTCTGTTGGTGAAGTAATATCGGAGTTACGGGAGTTCAGTGGAGGGACGTGGATAAATTCCAGGATCCCAGGATTCAGTACTTGTTTGTGAATGTTTTTAACTTACAAAAGTTTTAAGTTTTTGAATTCAGTCGTGACTTGGATTGAGGGTGGATTTGTTACCTCAGCTATTCATTCACCAGGTTTATCTTCATCGGACTCATAGGGTAAATATATTTAACATTCAACAGAATTATGTCTAATGTTTAATCTATCACCTTCAAAATTCGTCCATCTGGTCTGACACGACTGTCTGAACTAAATTAACTGGAAAGTGTTCATCAAAATACTAGTATCACAATCTCCTCATTAAGTTGGTATTGTGTAGAGGTTTATGTTTTATCTGAACACATTGCTTCTTGCTTGCTTGAGTACCTACCTATTAAATGTGACTTTAGTATGCCTGTGAATTGTTTACAAATTTTGGTAGTACCTAAACTGAAATTTAAGTTTCCAAAGCTCATTGAAGTTCTAAAACTCGATACCCTTTTTTGAGGACCCGATCTCCGCTTATTGCTGGTGATCAATCGTGTACCGTGACAAGATAGCGACACTTTGTGTTTAGTTCGCGTTTCTTCTCTTGCAAAGAGAGGTGTCGAGAGGTAATAGAAATAACGTTGTAAGGCCGTTAAGAGACACCCATTATATGTTAATGTAGTAAGTTTCTTGGTATCCGTGAGTCATCGGATGAGGAACATGCGGAGATGGATGAGTAAAGAAGACGAACTTTCACCTCAAAAGGAAGAAAGAAGAAAATTACTCGCGACAGAAGGGCCTATTATTGCCCAAGCTTTGCAGAAAACCTCTAGAAAGCTCTGAAAAAAAAACTCCATACGGCCCGAAATGCGTAAATAATAACGGGCCCTCAAAGTCGAATTAAGCCTTTCTCGTTTTTTCCTGATTGTGGGAAATTTCGTGCTTTAACGACCATAAAATGAAACCCCTCTCTCTCTCTCTCTCTCTTCCTCTCTTGCCACAGACAAAGACAACTGTAAACTCTACGGACCGAACGGGCATGTGTAATTAGTGAAGGGAGATGGAAAGACGTATTACGAATGTATTATATATACAGGGTGAGGCGGAATTACGTCACGTCCACGAGAAAAATTCCTGTCGAGTGAAGAATAGCAAATCTGAACGGAAAATTTTGCGAACGACGGAACTCTCGAAAAATTGTCACGTATAGAAGAAAATCGTACTTTGAATATTGAAAAAGTTGCTTGATACGAAACTCCCAAAAGGTAACTCGACAATTTTATGCAATCAGTTCTAATCAGCAGTGCTTAGTTTTCAGTCCGTCTTAAATAACCGAGTTAGTTTTCTGGTCGTAAGAGTTGGTTCGACTTACGATTAGTCGATCGATACGACAAATCAAAATCAAAGCTTTCAACAATATGGTACTTTAATAAAAAAAACATTTTCCCAAAACATGTTTTTCGAACTCAGGGGAATTCAAAACGTCCAAAAATGTCAATACCTCAAAATCAAAAATCAGTACGATAACAATAGGTTATTCTTATTCTTATTTTCTTATTGTATGGGTACCCATATGAGAAAGTAAAAAAAATAACAAAATACCTTACTCACATAAAAAAAGATTTAGGTGGCTATTAAAAAAATAAAGAATTATTGTTACTGAAAATAAAAATAAAATATTTATGTATAACATACGTACTTACCAGAAAACCAAAAAAATATAAAACTCGCTCGCAAAGCACTAAAAGCACCACGATTCACGAAAACTTTTCCGAGTTTTCCGATGGAAACCATGTCCGGCAATTGCCAGACTATATAGCTTCGAAACGTCAAACGATGATTTTATTTTTTTAAAGGCGCGTCCGTAAGAAAATGTGCACCTACCTGAAAATAAAGAAAAAAGTCTATTAGGGTTGAAATTAAAAGAAAACTTGGATTCATTATACCTTAAGACCCTTAAGAATCTCTTCCATCTCGGTTGTGTGCGAAGGCGCTCTCCGATGATCATTTTCTGTAAAGGGGATAAACCGAATTAAAGAATGAACATTGAAACGACCCATTTTTTGAAAATAGACAAGTTTAAAATTACAAAATAACAAAATTTCCGTTACAAAGTGACAAAAATTATACTATAATCAGATAACAAATACATTTCTTCCCTTTTGCAATTGAATTTTAGATCTCATCATTTCCAATTGTTCTAAGTAAATTTTACCTTACCATGTGAAATTGAAACAAATTTAACAATCTCTATATGTAACAGACCCCACAAACTCAGATTAACCACACAATCTTATAAACAATACAATAGAAAGGCACAATTATTTGGTTACTTGTGTTAAACTTATAAGACTCACTAATAATGATAGAAATTAATAAGATTACAATGCAACTTGTAAATATTTCTTTAGCGGGATACTTACCACTTACCCAAGGATTCCCAAGGCTTGAATCTCATCTCTCCTCTCATGTGTGAATCCTGGAGACACGTCTTCTTTTTCCTTGCCATCCAAAAGACATCAACACTCTAGGACTCCTTTGAGTGATCAAAAATTCACCCTAACAATCAAACCTTAGAACTGTGACTTAGACGTTCCAGTGTAAATTTGAATGCCACACAGAATCAATGTACTTTGGAAAAGATTTGTGTGATTCCAAAATTATATCTAGGAGCCTTTTGGAAGTCCTAGAGCGCAGACGTCAGTGGTGAGAGGCGTTTCATACACAAAATTCACTTTCACAATCACAATCACAGCACTAGATTATCGAATAATTTTGAGGTTGCGAACCGCAACCTATCGCGACCGATCCTCGACAGCAACTGGGCCCTACCGGAGGATTACACAATTAATCATCTCGACACCTAATAATGCTTATCTTAACGATGATTTTATTTTAACGAGCCTTTTTGCACACTTATCGTTCTCGAGAGTTCCTTAATACGTAATACATATTAGATTTTTGCTTCTAAATTGTATCACTTATACAACAGATATGTTTCGCTTGTGAGTTATTCTCGAAAGTTTTCTAATCGTTGAAAATTCCTAACAATGAATTTTATTAAATTAGAGCTACAGAAAAATTGGAAAAAGAACAAGAAATAATAATAATGGTTTACCTAAAATATGTAAAGAAATTGGACGAAAATGTCATGCATTACAGCTACTTATTATTATACTTAAACTTAAATAATGAGCTTAAATTATTGCAAACTTTAAAACAAGACTCCAATCATCGACTTGGAATAAGTAAAACAACTTTACTCGATGGAGATGTATCAGTTAGATTGAACAATTACTCTACAAACCGATGCATTTAAGAAAGTGCCCTTTAGGGTAATTTTAGATAAAAAGGTTTCAAATAAAAGGTATAGGCATTAAACAGCTAAATAAAGTTGAGATTTGGTTTAATCACCAAAACCGTTATAAAGAAAATTTTACAACAAAATAAAAATTCTTAAGAATAAAATGCCTTTAATAATATTTTTAGACAAATATGACAACTCAAATATACACTTTCAAAGTTTTAATACAATCGAGCTATCAATCATTTTCTTTTGAATTTTCAAATCAGTTTGAATCCTCAAACGAATAATGGCACTTTGTTGGATAAACGCCCATTACTTTGGAACTGCTGTAAATAAGTGAGTGGAACTTTCTAAATATCTTAGGAATACCTTAGCAAAGACTTTCTAAAAGTTTCAATACAATGGAGCTATCAATAATTTTCTTTTGAATTTTGAAATGACTTCGAATCCTCATACGAAAAATGTCACTTTGTTGGATAAACGTCCATTACTTTGGAACTCCTTTAAATAAGTATGTGGAATTTTCAAAATATCTTAGGAATACCTCAGCAAACAATTTCTAAAAGTTTCAATGCAATCGAGCTATCAATCATTTTCTTTTGAATTTTCAAATCAGTTTGAATCCTCAAACGAAAAATGTCACTTTGTTAGATAAACGCCTAGTACTTTGGAACTGCTTTAAATAAGTGAGTAGAACTTTCTAAATATCTTAAGAATACCTTAGCAAACATTTTCTAAAAGTTTCAATAAAATCGAGCTATCAATAATTTTCTTATGAATTTTTAAATGACTTCGAATCCTCAAGCGAAAAATGTCAGTTTGTTAGATAAACGCCCATTACTTTGGAACTCCTTTAAATAAGTGAGTGGAACTTTCCAAATATCTTAGGAATACCTCACCAAACAATTTCTAAAAGTTTCAATACAATCGAGCTATCAATAATTTTCTTATGAATTTTCAAATCAGTTTGAATCCTCAAACGAATAATGGCACTTTGTTGGATAAACGCCCATTACTTTGGAACTGCTGTAAATAAGTGAGTGGAACTTTTTAAATATCTTAGGAATACCTTAGCAAAGACTTTCTAAAAGTTTCAATACAATGGAGCTATCAATAATTTTCTTTTGAATTTTTAAATCAGTTTGAATCCTCAAAAGAAAAATGTCACTTTGTTGGATAAACGCCTATTACATTGGAACTTCTTTGGATAACTGAGTGGAACTTTCCAGATATGTTAGGAATACCTTAGCAAACAATTTCTAAAAGTTTCAATACAATCGAGCTATCAGTAATTTTCTTTTGAATTTTCAAATCAGTTTGAATCCTCAAACGAAAAATGACACTTTGTTGGTTAAACAGTCATAACATTGAAAGCAACCTGGGATCATTTCAAGGTTTCTTCAGAAGCAACCTGTAGTTGGCATTACAGAATCTATTCTTCACACTTCATATAGGTGACGGTTGTTTGGTACGATTATATTCATTTCGAATAAGGGTAATTATTTTCATATTCAATTCTCATCAATGCAAACAAATGAATAACGTAAAATTGTCACATTAACGTGACCTATTTCCCCGTGAAATAATAACCACAGAATACGCAACCGTGACATTAGAAGCACTCCAAGTCTAAAATTTTGATAATCTGTTTCTAAGGTTTTATTATACTGCGTTATTGTGGCGAACCGAAATATATTAATATCTAGAAACCATTCGCCGTTGCGAAACCGCAATTTCTTTCAGATTGCGCCCGAATATTTCTCACCTGTTCTGTTGAAATAATGATAAAAATACAATCGAAGATTATTACTAAACGTATACATCCTCGCGTACACGATTTTAGTCGATTCGTGACTGTCTGGTCGTACTGACATTTTCAGAACGAACCTTCTTGTGAAACAATCGCCGAAGAGGCGCGAATTTGTTTTGTAATTAAGGAGTACCGTCGTTATTAGGCGGATCAAGGAAGGTTTGAAAAGCTAACGAAACCAGTCTTCTCATATCCTTATTTCGTGGCTAATGACTTGTATGGCAAAGCTCTTAATTTTCTAATGTATTACAAATGTCATTTCCTACGTACTTCGTGTTAATTCAAAGCGTAAAAGAATGATACCATTACCGAATAACTAAAGAAGTTTAATCGTACGAAATTCACGTATGGTAGCAAAATTGTCACTCAAATCATTATAAATACCCATTTTTATTAAACCATTCAATCTTTTTGCATCATCTCGGCTAATTGAATTTCCTAATTATGCTCAAAAGTGGAAAAGCTAGTTTATACGCGACGACTCCTAATTGGTAGTTATAATTACTGTAACTGTCAATTTATTTATAATACATCAAGTTCCTCCGAGACTTCGCCTAGAAATTGATTCCTTGAATAATGCCTCGGCGATCGCAAAAATTTAGCGATTTCTACACCTTCTCCTGTCGTAATTTACCGCCTAAGTCGTAAATCAGATGTAACAATGTGCGTTTGGGTCTCGTCAGTTTATAACTTTAACGCAATGAACATGTTTAACTGACCTATGGCACCTCTTCGCTATGACTTTGTTGCTAAACGGTAAGGCACGTGTTTCATCACAGAAATACAATTTACGGTTTGCTTTACGCATTCTGATTAACGAATTATGTGGATCAACAAGAGAGGGTAAGGTGTGTAACGTAGACCTCCTCTCTCTTCAATTCATGATGTTGCTTTCTTGATCCATTCCGAGCACCTTATTGGCGATTTTGCCTTCGATCTTCAATATCTCAGAAGTATTTCAGCAACGCAAATGATCAAATCAGCTAACCCATCATCAAGTGAAGCATTAGAGAGTATGGAAATATCTGCTTGCCTCTTAGCAAGAGGTAATATGTATATCTCAGAGGAATCGAATCTTAGATTCTGTTTACCAGTCATAGATCCCTTGAGGAGACCAGAAAATTCTTCCTTAGAAATTGTCTTCTTCCAGGAAGTAGGTATCTCTTATGCTTTTGTGTTAGGCTGTTTCTCGTGAAATTTCGATGCTTTTTAGGTTATCACTATTGATATCATATGAAGCAATTAATCAATTTTAGTTACATTTACATTAAAGAATCCATACCGCTGAAATGGAGAGATAGAGGGTAATTTACAAGAAGTATGATGATTAAATCTGGGTTAGGGATCGTCGCAGAATGCCAACGAACCGAAGATTGCGTGTACGAAGCACATGCGCTTGACTGCCTCTTTACGGTTTATCAACAAAATGATCCAAGTTAGTGACTTCATCGTCATAGTCGAAAAATCGCTCTAAGTGAATTCTGGTTTTCAAATTTACCATTGTCAGCCGAAATAATTGTAATTTTCCGAAATGTCTGAATTGATTACACAAACCTAATTTATCGGGTGTGTATTTAGTGAATTAATAAAATCGTCTGGGGATTTGAATAAATCTTCCTACCGTAAAAAAAAATTAAATTTCATTATAATAAATTATTACTACACCCACAACGTACTACACGCGTCCACCTGGCCGCCATTATGTAAATACGACATACATTATATAATTCCTGCGTAAAATCCTCGTAAAAATCATACATTTTTACAATAAAATATCCCGAGGAATTCGAAGCGTGATAATAACAACAACGAAAAAAACGTAATAAAATATTCAGGTTCTATAAAGTTTATTGGAAGGAGCATTAAATAAATAAGCAGTTACGTATGTATTCGAACGTTATAGGCTATCGTTATTTGAACATGAATCGAGATTTATTTATTTAATTCCATGGGAAATATTAAATAACTAATTTGATTTCGAAAACGGTGGAGAGATCGGAATGTTGAAAATTAGAAAAATGTCTTAAAAATTTTACAGAGTCGACCGCGATCGTATTGGAGCCAGATAAGTGTCCTGTAGCATTAAATTACTGGGTAGGTAATCACTTCAGACTGATTGAAGTTGTGTGTACACAGCTAAGTACGAATTACGTCAATGCACATGTAGAATTACGGAAAGCTCTTTAATTGGGAGTTCGCGATGATAAAAACATGTTTTTCTAACCTACTTTAAAAAAAGTTTCCTTTCGCAGTTACCTACTTATAACTCCACTATTCGTGTACAATGCACATGTAAACTGTTTAATTAAATACACATAACTCTCGTACAAAGGTCAGGAGATAAATTAATTGTAGGAGGCATAACATTACAATATTCGCATTGTAACATTGTAACGTTACGAAAGCGTTGCGCCATTGTCTGCTTCGAGGCTTTTACTCCAGGAAAGATATTTATTTTAATGTACAGAAATCCAATCTATTAGATACGTTCGGATGGAGAAGATTGAAAATTGTGACCGGTAGAGGGAATTTTAAAAATCTTAGGTACAGTTTCAGAATGTAGTAAATACATTATTTCGTTCATTTTCGAGGTTAATATATAAATTATGTGACAGTTGCAGCGACACCAAAATTTTTATTCTATCAATTTTACTTAATGGTTATTTTTGTTTTTTTCTTAATTTATACCTTGAGCGTAGATTTATGTAGCTCAAACATGCTAGCCGATATTATCATTATCATAGTCAAATTAGCTAATAACTCAATAATCAAATAACTGATAAAATAAATTAAGTGACGAGTGTCAGGTAGTAGGTACTAACTGGCATTAAATAAATTAGTCAAGTATCCTCTATTCAAAACAAATCCTGATGCACGTCATTTTGATGACGTCACCAAACATCCAATACTACCAACTTAATATAGTCACAGGACATCGCAATTTATGTGTTCCGTGTATATTTAGGTTAAGAATACACATAACTATATATATTGTCAACCTAAAATATACACGGAACACATAAATTGCGATGTCCTGTGACTATATTAAGTAGATAGTATTGGGATGAAAATTACAAGTATTACATCAAACTTGAGAGGGTACACTCATGTAGTACTTATTCGCTCAATGTTCTCCTTCTGTGCGGAACTCATTATTGGTAAGCACAGTGAAAGGGTACCGAATGAATTCGTCATGGCGAAATATGGGAGAAGGAAAAAATAGAGCGCGTTAGCGAAAATTTCCGGTAATTTAATTAAATCTCAGTGCTCGGTTCTAATTACTACACGATTTATAGACTGCGATTTAAGTGAATGTGCACTTGGTAATATCAATTTTTTTAACGTATCGAAATGGGCATAATTACTGGTCGTTTCGAAAAAACGCTATAATAATTAAACATTGACGATTTCGTAATTTCTGTTTTTGTCCGTAAAAGCGTATTTTTTCAAATACCTCTAGACGTGTCATAAAGGAAAAAAAAGTAATTTATAACAGCAGGTGTAACAAGTAACATTTATAATATCAATTATTAATTTATTTCCTCATTAATTTTTATAATATCCATATGTGTAACGGATACATAAAACAATATGTATAAATCAATTTTTCCTCTTATTATTTCAATATCATTGGATATGATTTATTAACTTGGAAGAAATGTGAAAAAATCTTCACGTATAGACTGACATTCATTGAAATTGCAGCATGTCGAACATGAAACGAGTCAAACTATTTATGATATTGTTGCAGGATAAGGAAAACTAAATAAATACCGAAACGAACCGTACAATTTTGAAATTTAAAATTGTAATGGACATTGGAAATATAGAACTCACATATTCCAGCTGCGTCATTTCTATAATACTGTGTCTACAATGAGGTTTGAAGAGATGTATAATTTAGGTCTTCCTGTGTTGAGTACCTATTGGACAATCAAAGCATTGATAGTGTATGTAGGCCAGCTTAAAAAATGAAATTTTGAGCACAACAGATGAGTTCTAAGTAGAAGTTCCGAACTAATAATTTTAAGTGAGTAGGTCAGTAGAAAACCGACCATTCGATTGGACGCAGAACCAATTCATACAAATTAATGTAACATTTCCATTTCTTTTCCCACAATAATCTCGCTGATGAAAACCTCCTCACTTTATTGTTGATTTCGATGCAAAGCGTCTCATAATTTCCAAGAAGAGATCTTCCGATCGAATGCAATAAAGGCGACAATAAAAAATAACGGATCCGATCTTGATATCGAGTGTAATAAGGAAATCGCACGTCTCGTTAACGTGTACAAGATCATCCCGAAAATTATGTCGATGCCTGGAAATGAACTTAATGAGTTACTGAATAACATCTGACGCGTGTACTGACTACGTAGAGTGGAAAAAAGCATACGTCCCGTTAAGTAAGACTTACAGTTCGATGCTCGTTGTCACTAATTTACAAATATCAATTCCAGAGATATTATAATTTCTCTGGAAATTTACTTTCAAAAATTTGCGGTAACCGAAATCTATGTATAAATATGCAATTGAATTAAGATCATTGAAAGACTAGAATCAGATCAGATCAGAAAAATGAAAAATGTGGTTGGGTGGCTGTGAAAATGTAGTATCAAAAACCATGCATAAGTCGTTTTATCTCCTTCTAATGGCGAATTTCCTGGAATTTGGAAAATATTGACTGTAATACCAACAGTACTTAAATTAAACAGCACCAAAGTTTAGGCCATTACACACCACTCCTTTTTACAAAGAATTCTTAGACCTTCCTTCGTGAGGTGGTTCGTTTAAGTTCACACCTAAGTTCAAATATGATAACTCAAAAATTTTATTTGAAATTTTGACCCAAATAGTCTAGAATTCAAAACATATTGACTTGAACTATTTCCAGAAATTAAGTTAATCGCACCATATAGCAAGAGAAAGTATTGTAATCGTACTGATTCTCGATTTTAAGATATTGACATTTCTGGACATTTTGAGGTCAACTGAGTTCGAAAAACACATGTTTCTGAAAAAATAGCTTTGCTGATTCTTACCAAATTTTAGATTTTAACTGACCTAATTAATGGCTATAACTTCTATTTGAAACATTTTTTTGAAAAACCCCTTAAAGAATTCTCTCGAACACTTCCACGTTCTCAAAATTTATTTTCGGAAATTTTCGGATTTTTTTCCTAAAACTGTCTTAAAAGGCATTTTATTCTGAAGAATTTTCACTTTTTTAATAATTTTCTTTCAAACAGATTTGGTGATTTATACCAAATCTCATAATTTAAGTTAGCTGTTTAATGCTTATACCTTTCATTTCAATCATTTTTATCTAAAATTGCCCTAAAGGATAGTTACTTAAGTGCATCAGTTTATAAAGTAATTGCAAATAAAATACTAACCATTTGAAACATAGGACGTAACATTGTAAAACGTCGATTACTGCTTTTCTGCTCTTCTATGAAGATCCTGGAAGTCTTACCTGAAAAATTAATGTTGAAAATATTACAAGAAACATGGGAGTTTTAAAAAATAACTCACCTTGCAAATTGCTGACACTCTCTTGAATCTCCGCCCTTATCTGAAGTTCTATGCCATTGTCGACGATAATACTCACCTAAAAATACAATACAAGAAATTAAGCACCATCAAACTGTTAATAAATTATAAATTTAAATACTATATAATATAACAATTACATAATTAAATATATATATCAATCATTCTTATGTTCCGCCTCTGGTAGGAACGTGTTGAATACATGGAAATAATACGTTGTAGATAATTTATCGTAAATTGTTATACAAAGTCTAGTAAAAGATGTAAATAGGAATTTTAAAGGTATTGCAAAATTGAAACCAGTCCCGACCGATTTTTGTAATGAGAGTCCCTTGAAAAAATTAACAGAAGAGTAGTGTTAGAGCAGACACTTTTTCTCAAAAACCAAAAGGAAATGCGGATATTTAGTATAAGTTTTCCACGTTTATAAAATAAAATGTTTGTTGCAAAATAGTTTTAAACGAAACGTACCATTTGACAATGACACGTCGGCATGATGGCAACTGCTTCCACCCTTGCCCTGCTACGCCCCTGTCACCAAGAACACTAATCACTATCTGAAATAATAATAAGAACATTATTCATAAATCACCTTAATATCAAAGATGTTTTCAGGACCAGATAAAACTAATGTGATTGTTCTCTTAGACAACACCTAATGAAACTAATAGTTTATTATAGTTTTATAGATATTACATAAAACAATATAGAGGAATGTAATGTTATAAAATACTAGTTGCCATATTAAGAGAACAGTCACATTAGTTTAATTACAAAAATACGAAGACGACTAAATTAATCAAGTAATTATAAATATTACTAATTAATTTGAACAGATTGAATATTTCCATCGAAATTACCGAAAAGTTAGTAATGAAAAGAATCTATAAATTCATGGCGATAAAGTTACCAAAAAAATTTTTCCGGCGCGAAAGTACGAAAAAATTAACTCTTTCGGAGCAACCAAGACACAATATATCTGAAAATTCGGCAAATTGTAAAGAAATTGCCAAAAAGGCGCGTCCGATACTCAAAGATTAAAACGCAAAATTAAGTTTACAACGACCGAATAACTCGGACAAACGAGCGAAATGTTTTCTCCGTGCGCAACGAAAAGAAATCTGAAAAAAAAACACCTGGTCGTTGTACAACTACTGATAAGAGAGGCAAGAAGAGATAAAAATCGACGTGGAATGTGTAGAACAAGTCGTGTTTGAATTTAAAGTAGAATACAACTTCGACGTTTTGATCACAATAGGATTAATTATGAATAAATAATTCCTTAATGCTAGAAGGAAATATACATTAAAATATAAGTAATCAATAATCAATCGACTAATCAGATCACCTAATCAATCAAATCGAGTAAATCAAAAATCCCAAAACTTTAGCATTGAATTTAAAAAAAATCACCTTACCACTAATGTTAATTTCACAAATCTCGAACACAGCCACGAAAAAAAAACAGTTTTTAACGCGAAAACTATCTTAATAATTACGAAAATATAAAAACGGCTCAATTAATCAATAACCGAATAGTCCCTCGCACTTTGATACCACTTCTCCGAAAAATTGGGGAAATTTTAAGGAAATAGCCAAAAAGGCACGTCCGATAATTAAAAGCGACCCGATCACTTACGATTCACACGCACAAGTGATGTTCATAAAAGACGGAACATTCGGACGTTCCGGTAAGCGTGTAAGGCAAAAAACTCGGGCAAAAAATTGCTTCCTTGTCTGGAACTGATAAGAAAGGTGAGACTAGGCGAAAATTTGAAGTAAAATAAAACGTACAGTTTCGTTCACAGTAAAATTACTTGAATTAAAATGCCATTGTGGAAGAATAAAATAGTAATTAACACTACAAGAGAGTAGATTAACACTCATGTAATTAAATCAGATAGGTTGATTAAAAATTAAAGGCAGTTAAATGAATCGTATGAATTTGAAGGAAAATGTAAGGTTGCAGCTTCTTTCACAGTATGAATAATCGAAATCATAAGCAATTACCGATCAATAAGTAATTTGAACCGGAAGAAAGGGTAGATTGAAATTGATATAATTACATCAAACAGTTTAGTGCGTTTGATGTAAGTAGTCTAAAAATTGGCAAAATTTCTTAAAATTTTCCATTATAAAGTGGTAAAAGGGTAGAAATGCAAGCACAATAAACGCACCAAATTCTAATTAATTCACTTAGAGACTTAGATGTGTAATTTTGCTTAATTAATTACTTGTAGCTGATGTAATTTTCATTACACATGTATAGAATTAGGCACAAATATAATTATTTCGACGTTAGAACCAAGAATATATTAGGATAGACACTTTTTGGGATTTCTTTGTAAATCTATACTTTGTGGTGTAAGTAGATGAGAATATGGTCTCTTATGTTCAAAAATATTATATGTTACCTTATTTTATACAGGAGACTTCATACATACTCTACATTGTTGTACTTGGAATATTGCAATTATTTTCTTTATGATTTCTTTGTAAGTTAAATAATGATGCCTGGCTAAACTGTCTTCCAAATTACATTACAAACACGAATCCATTAGAATATTCTAGAATTAATTATATATACATTACATTGTAGATAATAATATTGTTACTTACATCGATTATTCTATATAATTATATAAATTTTTATTTGAAATATTTTTTCTTAAACCTGTCTGAAAAGGCACTACTCTTAATTTAATTTGTTGTGCAATTTACTTTAAAACGGTTTTGGTAATTTATACCACATCTCATAACTAGATAGTTGTTTAATGCTTATACCTTTTATTTGAAACATTTTTATCTAAAATTGCCCTAAAGGACACTTTTCCTTAAATGCTTCGGTGTGTAGAGTAATTGTTCAGTTTAACTGGATCTCCATCAAATAAAGTTATTTTTATTTATTCCACGTCGATAATTGAAATTGAATTCTTATTTCGAAATTATTATTAAAATTTGTTGTTGTTATATTACATAAGCAAATTTATTTATCGTTTCGATAAAGTTAGTAACATTCATAAACATTTTTTCAGAAACTTTTGTCATCTAACAAACAATCAAAACACATATTTACTAATGAGAGACGAAAATGTTTATAATATGTATTCAATACTACATTTTTTTTATAAAACGGTGATAATGTTGACATGAATATTTTGTCCGACCATATGAGAAAGTCTTGTTTTCTGAAGAAATGGGTATTTTCAGTCTGTTCCTGAAATAAAGTTTCACTCTCGCCCAAAAAACATAGCATCTTTCGATCTGCCCTAAATTTTGTAGAATTTAAAACAAATTTCAATCTTTGGTACTCCAGAAAACCTCAAAATTTCCCGATTTTCCAGAAATTTAACGTTCATAATTAACCCTTTGCCACAATTCACTGCGTACTTGGAACGAGCCCCTCTTTGTGAATTTCGTATGTACCTTTGAAGTCAGAGTTGTTTGGAAATTACCCCTAGCCAATTATCTTGTTTCTGTTTCTTGTGTATAATACCCGGACTTGATGATACGTTGCGTTGCGTATCATTTGCTACTGGGATTATTAAATTGCGCCGCTCGAAGGAAGGAAACTCGTACTTTCCTGAATCAAATCGTTTAATGGAGCGTTAAGGTGGGAGGAGGAAAGGGAGCGACGATGGGAACTTTCGATTCGAGCACGTAAAACGTCGACTCGCCGGAAACACGTACAATCCACGGCGATGATCGTCGTTCCCGTGGTGTGGTGATTCATAGAAATCGAAAATTCATTCATACATTCAGTGACCGATAATTGTACGATTTTTAACTTTTATCGATAACAATAATAATGACGCTACATTGTAAAGTAACAACTGATACACAGTTAAAACGCAAGGTTCCGACGTCCATCAAGAAACATAAAAATAACGCGAAGCTTTTACTTCTTTTTATAAACTTTTCTCTAAGTTGAAATCGACTGCGCTCAATTTTTTGATTCAATATTTAGTGAAACGATGCAAATCTCGACCCAGTTATGGCACCGTGAAATATTATCGTCATTGGAAATAATATATGTCAATTAGCTTATGCTTGTAATTCATTTCCATAGCGTTATAATGTATCTCATATATCCGATTAATTAGACTCGACACGTCTACAAGTAATTATTCATACTTAATAAATAATTGTTAATTGAATTGCGAGACTACCTGTTACCACAACAGAAATGACCGTAACCGGATAAATGTCAACGACGATTTTTCAGCGGAAATCTCTCGTATCCTAAAAGCGAAGCAGAATATGTTTGAAAAACCAATTTGAATTTTAAATGAGCAGGAAACTGCGATAAACTCTCGCTTTCTTCTTAACGACAATTTCGACTCAACGAAGGGAAGTAACACATTTGTGTCATAAAGAAACAAGATAATTGGCCAGGTAATTTCCAAACAACCAACTTCGCAGCGAATTCGACGTGTTAAGTTCAAAGCTCCGTTGTTAATTATCCTTTAATTACGTTCAACCGTTGACTGGAACTCAGGACACTAAGATTTTGCTTTAATTGCACTCTTTGTTCGATATTAAATTTAGAGGTATGTATTTTATTACTCAAATTGACAGCTCCGATATTTTCAACATAATCAATGTGAATGTGCTGCCAATAATGTAACTGAAATTCGATTTAGAAACAAAATTGCTAACACCTGTGGAATTTCTAAACATTTTTACTTATACTTTTATTAATATGACTATACTCTGTTCAAAACAAATCCCGATGCATGTCATTTTGATGACGTCACCAAACATCCAATACTACCAACTTAATATAGTCCCAGGGTATCGCAATTTATGTGTTCCGTGTATATTTTAGGTTGAGAATACACATAACCATATATATTGCCAACCTAAAATATACACGGAACACATAAATTGCGATGCCCTGTGACTACATTAAGTTAGTAGTATTGGATGATTCTGACATAATCAAAATGACGCGCATCGGGATTTGTTTTTTCAGAGGTTTTTCAGAGAAACGTCGAAAATTTCGCTAATCTGCTGTAAAACCCTCCTTCATCCCCTATATGCAAATATTTAAGTCGTTATGTAAATCGCATATGCAAATTGCAAATTAGTAGTGTAAATTGTAAATTGGTTTTGCATTCTTCTCGTAGTATGAAAGCAGCATAATAATCAAGTCAAAGTCTAATTAAGTCATTGGCATGTTACTCGGTGAGAAACACTTGTGAATGTGAATACGTTTTAAGTGGATACCGTTTCGGGCTCCTTTGTGTCCTAAAGTAGTACTAAACGTATTTCTTAGCGAAAAGCTAAACAAATTTTGCATCTCTTGTACACCATCTCGAAAGTAGCTTAAAAAGTTATTTTTAAAATATTTAACTTGAAATATCTCAAATTTGACCCTTTTTTAGCAGACTTGTCATAATCCAAAAGTTCAGTTGTTTTCAAAAGAATATCTAGTATTAGTCTAGTATCTAGTAATTACTAAAATATTTCAGAATCCAGGGTTTCTCTTCAAAAGGGCGCCCTTGCGTTGAACACTGAATACCTCAGATCGACATCTATGTTCAACCTTTTTGTTTGATCACGTTGTATTGTTCACGACCCGCATGACGGACCGCGGAAAAAAAATGGCGAGAATAACTGTAAGAGCGAACGGACGATAAATTTAATTGTTACGTGAAAAATCCAAAGAGCTACAGCGCCCGAGGTTGCCGTACTTATGGAAATCTCCTGTTATCTTAGAAACTCTTAGACGATGGAAGGATGTCTTGAGAACAAACGTTTAAGTACGGCAACACCATGGGAAGACGCATGACGCCCCTCGGGCGCCAGATCTACGTGGGCGGCTACGGGGGCACGTGCCGTAAACGACAGAGGCGGAATCAAAGAGATATTTTATCATATTAAAAAAAGACATGGTAGTCATCGCTTTAATCGCGATGCAATTAAATCTCCCAAATTAAGTTTAAGTGTATCTAAATGTCACAATAATTAAACGTTTTTTCGAAGCCTTGGAAAGGAGAAAAATATAGAGACCTCATTCGTACGTACATATGAACGTTCGATTACGAGACGTGCATTTATTTTATTACCCGGCGATATTTCTTTTCGTTATTTATTTACTACGTTGCGTATTTATTAAAGTATCATTACGCGTCATAGAGACAGGTACTTAGTACATTAATTATATCGAACCTCGCGAATATTGCAATAGGGCAATTATGCAGTACCTACATATCTCGACAAGAAAATGATATTAAAGGTGTTCGTGTGACGTAAGCGATGCGAAAGGAAACGACGTAAAGGCGAGTTTTTAATATCGTATCGGGCCGTTATCTCGGTAACGTATCTACTGCCTGAGTAATTTGTCCTGATGTTTATTGGTCGGCGGGATAAGCAAGACGATCTACGATTGTCTCATCGCGGAAGTGGATAAATAGCCGATGAACAAATGACTGATTTACCTACTCTGGCACCAGAAGTATATCTTTTCCGTTTTCATCTCTGCATTATTATTAAACTCCAATTCCTTTCCCAGAACTATGACAATGTGGCTGAACGACTCTTCAAAAGCTCGGAGAATGGAAGACTCGGACGCTGACAGCGTCAGCAGCGGTGAGGAGATCCCGATCTGGGTGCGGGGCGAGCAGAGATGGGTCTCCGGGATTTCGGAGGAGACGACGTGCCAAGACGTGATCCAGGTGTTGCTGCACGACGAGAAACTAAGAGTAAGTCGATATACCTTCTCGGCTATCAGCCCGCTATTTTAATAAGAAAGGTTTCGTCCCTCAGGGCAAAGCGACGAACTCGCTGGAGAAGTATCACATAACGGAAAGGTGGCGGGGCGTCGAGCAACCCCTGGATGATCTCTCCAAGATACTCGACATTTGGAACGCTTGGGGCACGGCCCAATCCGAAGTAAGTGTCCATTATGGAAGCTAGCTTATCCTTGTTGAGTAAAAACCCTTTTCTTCTTCACTCCTACACTCTACACTCTTTCTTTAAGTTGATCTGTCCCTGAACGTTTTGGGATGAGCATTTTCAATCTTCTAAACGAAATTTTGGACTTTTAGGTGAAGATCTCCTTGAGGCGCGTGAAACACGAGCAGCGCAGCCGAAGAACGAAATGCAGATCGGATTCCAGCAATTTCTCCGACAGGAACGTCTGGAAGACGATCCATCCGAAGAGGCTACAGTCTTTACAGCAACCTTCCAGTACGGAGGAACTGCTGAAGTTAGTTCTCGCCCAAGGGGAGATCATAAGGAGGCAATTGAAGAAGTTACGGTAATTACACTACGATTTTTCTCGTACAATGCCACAGGAGGTTGTGTTTTGATAATAAAGTGGCGATGAAAATGTAAATTTTTTTTCTGAATGACAGTTTCATTCTACATAGTGGGATCGTATTCTTAACCTACTCGATTCCAATAAATCTAATGTTATTTTTGTAGGTGTCTTTCTGTCATGGTTATGCAGTCATTCATGAAATATTTACATTCTGCTGATATTGAAGAATGATTGTATCGTGAGCCATAAATTTAGAGACTTTTGTTATTTAAATTATCATAGATATATAGTGGCCTTTATTACGTTCGCTCCACTTTTGTTCATTGCCACATTACGTTCAGAATGTCCATACACGCACATACATTTTAACAATATTATACTTGTTTTAACTGTAAAAATATAGTAGTAAAAGTAGTATTTATTTACCGACAATAATTTAGTAAAAATACCTAACTATTATAGACACAGCGAACACCAAATAGGTTACCTGGAGGACAAGACGCATAGGGCACGCGTCAGAAAACACGGCAGTAATTACCTATTGGAGACTTACCTGAAGGGATTATCGGAAGCCGTCTACCCAGACCCTGACGATAATCACATAGCTGACAAGAACAGCGACAGTGGTGTGATAACTGAAGGCGATAGCGAACAGTCAAACAACGTGAACGGCAACAGGACCACAGAGGTAATAACCAGCAATAATTCTAGAAAGGAAAAACGTTTGGAATCAGCAATGAAGCAATCTTCTATTAGTTAAAAGAAAACTGTACATTGTATTGTAACAAATATCAACTCAAGCTCCCTAGAATCGCTTCTGCATTCATATAAGCCTCGCTTTCTGATTCTATCTGATCCAGTTGACTAGAACTTTTCACACCGTAACCAATAGTTGTTCAAACATCCTCTACTTTCCCAGATAACCTCCGAGCTCCGCTTCTCCTCGCCGCCCCCCTCCGAGGGCTCGAACAAAGAGGACGAGAACGAAGTGGAGGAGCGCCTGGAGCTCTACGAGAAGATCGCGAGGATCAACAAACTGTTACTGGCCGAAGAGGAGAAATTGACGAGACTGGAGGCGAACGTCAAGAAGTACGACAGGACCGAGGACGTCGGCAAGGAGCTGACGAAGCTCAGGACGGAGATGACGAAGAGCTCGTGCGAGATGCAGCACAACGAGATTGTCCTCGAGGAAACGGTCGAGAAGTTGGAGGACAGGAGGAGTTTCCTGGAGAACCTGTACAAGGACCTCGCCAACGAGGATCGGGAGTACGAGATGTTGCAGACGTTGTTATATAGTAAAATTAATCGGAAAAAGTTCTTCGCCGAAAGGACGAACGACATTTACCATACCAAAGAATTATTGGATACCCTAGTTTGACAATTACTTATTTAATTAACGTATTAATACCAAATATTGCGTACCTAATAGCTTTACTAATGATTCACATGACACGTTTTGTTAGTTGTTGATGATTTGTAATATATTTTTACATTTGATCTCTTGTTTTGTTTTTACCTTACATAAAGAGCGAAATGCGAACAACGCGGTAGTTTAAAAGTATCTATCATTGACAGCTGAACTGATACAAACAGAAACGAAAATTGGTAATCTGGGGAGAAACATATTGGGCAGGATTTAATTACACAACATTATACAAATGAAGAAAGCACCAAGTCTTAACCAACTCTTAAAGTCATAAAAGGCGACCAGTTTCAACTACATTGTAGTAATCTTCAGGGGTGGTGGAGCTGAATCCATATATCCTATCAACTTTGAACAACTGGCAATGTTATGTACATGACACTTTTTGTTCTAGTCTTTCCCCTTCAGTTCTGAACTTAAAATTGTTTAGATCTTTCTCAATGCTACCGGTCTTCTTGTTCTGCTAACAAACCTTAATTATTTTAGAAACATACCTATTGTTTGAAACCCGTGAAATCTACCAAACATTGTAAACGAGGACAATACAAATTCGCCAAATAGAGATTTTAGAACTCGCCAACATTTGCTCTCATAGGTCCCTAACTAGGCTGTAATGTGTGTGGCATACCTATGTGTTTGAGACATATTGACATTGACAGTATCCCAACCTAACCTCACTTTGATTGTTTATTGTTTTGATGAAAACGGCTCACTCGAGTTGTTAATTCTCCAGCTGTTGTAACAACTTACAAGACTAACCGCCGTTATAAAATGGTTTACATACATTTCCCAGCGAATTTCACAGAGGAGGAGCTGATGCTGCAAGCAAAATACCAGAAGTTAAAAAAGAAGGTAACAGGACTCCACCCTTCCCTACATCGACTTTCTAATACCGACATTCCCTTTCAGAAAAAGGCCCTGCAAGCACTGAAGGCCCCGAAGCCGGAACCGGAGAAGCCGATAATCCCGAAGCGACCGGCGGAGGCGAGGGACGCCCGCGAGGTCGCCAAGAAGCTGATCAAGTCGGGGGCGATACCGGCGATATCGAAGCAACAGAAACAGCCCGAGCAGGGCTTCAAGAGGCCGCGCGGCCTCGAGCGGAAGCTGATCTCGGATAAGACCGTGAGCGGTTATCAGCCGTTTTCGGCCGTGCAGATGGAGGAGGGGCCCGACAATCCGGAAAACAAACCGCCGAGGATCAAGAACCTGTACGACACGTTCGCGAACGCGCGAGATCGGGAGGAGAGGGGGCTCGGGGAGAAGCAACAGCAGAAGGCAGATAAACCGAGACAGGGGAATACTATATATGTCGCAGGGTATAAAATCACCGAGGAGTTTTTGAAGAAACACTTTTCTACTATTGGGAACATCATTAATATCTCCATGGAAATAGAAAAGAAGTATGTTTTTATACAGCTCTTATATAGTATGTTTCATAATTTTATACTGTTATAACAGAATAATTTGTTATATTCCAGCCGAGGATTTATCACTTTTGACAAAGTTGAGGCAGCAGAAAGGGCTATTTCTGAGGTAAGCTTACAGTAAAGAAGAGGAGAGGGAATGCTCAAAATGTTCAAAACTAAATTTATCTATGGTTAACTTGTCTTCAGATGGATGGCAGCATGGTATCGGGAATTCCCTTAAAAGTGTCCCTGGCTAGAAGACAACCACAAATAGAGCCTATTAACGATGCCACATCCTCAGCAGCTTGGGCTACTTTGGGTAAGTCTGATAAGACTCTTGGACCTCCTAGAGAAAGTAATTATTCATTCTTTACTGGTTAATTTTAATTTTAGCATCGAGTCATTCCCAAAAAGGCAATCATAGAGACAAAAGGAATCTAGTGTCTTACGACGATATGTTTGACTAAGGTAGCATTGTGATTCGGTCATTAAATGTAATGGAACGAGTTGAAACTAACACATCAAAAATGAAACGATGATCGCTGGTATTTCGTGAGTCTGACGACGTTATAAAGATTATCTTTTATAAATAACTGAATTATTTGGACTTAATCAATAGGTACATGTTTATGCAATTTATTGTTTATTTATTTTCAAAATTAAATATTAATTTAGATAAACCACACCATCAATCTAATAGTGTGGCAATTATTCACAAGGATATATTGTGAATTAAGTATTTCGATTCCAATTCTTACCGACTTATATATAGGCCCTTTGATTATATTTGCATCTAGTTAGAATTTGCAAGCAACATTAGATATACATAACAAGTTAGTAGCTAAGTTTTTAGTTGATAGGTTTGGATTACACGTATTATTTGTGGTTACACCCTTTAGTGACTAAAGTAAGTAACAACATTCAGTATGTATTTCAAATATATTTATTCAAGCATTGTAAAACTTGTACAGTTACCTTGTTGAAAAAATATTTTTGATGATGCTTTGTGAGATGTCGCTTAAGATGAGTCTGCTGGAGAACTGGGGGAAAAGATACTAGAATAATTTGATGGCGTAGGTGGACTTACAGGACAATATGTGTTGAAAAATGGAAAGGTACTACATTGCGCTAAAGACATTTCTTGTATTAATATTTCCTGAAATTTCGATCTCACTCGTAATTGTTGTAATGGGTTCATTCGTTTCATGTATGGCAGTAATGACCGAAGAAATAAAGAATTCTCATCTTCCAGTGCTTCAAACAAAGCTAGATTTCTAGCTTCAATTTCTGACAAGTGCTCTTCCATATCTATGTTTCCTTCACATTTTCTTTTTCGACAAGGTGATTTTGCTTTGGAAGGATTAGCTCTTCGAGGCTTGTTTAAACTCGTTCGTAAAATATCACCCGGTGTATTCGGTTGTGATGAAACAGCTGCAGAGCGGATCGTAGTACTGTTGTCTTCCGAGTTCTCATCTTCACTTTCTGAAACACCATTCGTGGCAGTTGAATGCTGCGAATCTTTGAATTGCACATTTCTCTCTGTAGCTCTTTGAGTTACAATGTCTTTTAAGAACATTAGACTGGCGAAATACTGCCATTTTCCTGCATATTGTGCAAAACCATCCCGAGGGTTATCCGAACATGGTTTAGGATTTTTCTTCATCTCCTTTGAAAATTGATCTCTTAGATTTCTCCATTTCTTTTTAGCTTCCACTTCTGAAAAGAAAAAAAGATTTTGTGGTTCCTTATGGAGTGAACTGGAATTGGATTTCCCTGAATAGCTTTTACATGTCCAAGTTAACATTTGTATTTATATCCATCAAGCTTCTTAAGGTACTCTGAAATGCACTTCAGGATCTGATAGCATTCGGTTAAACCTTGCTGCAAGATATTTTTTGAGGTACTTTGCTTACTACTTTTCATTGAATGAAATGTAAAGGCATTAGTTAACTTCGTGAAGTATTGATGATAATTAACTGAATGATAACTAGTGTTATCACTTACTAGTAAATCCAGTCCTTTCTGCTACAATATCCCACTCCTTATCGACGGCCAACCTGTCTTTGTAACGTGGATTTTTCTTATTCCACAATATATTCCTTTTATGTATTTCCGCAATAAACTCGTCCATAGTGGTAACGCGGGAAAAACAAAAGCAGTTCTTAACGTAAGGCAAGGCGTGCGATGCAGTTGAGGCGTAATATCATTAAACGCAATCGTTTTATTTGGACACATTCATTTTTCATTTCATTTTGTTTGTTTTGTCTTCGTCGCTACGCATGCATTCCTTGTAATTCTGGTTGTCTATCGACGGCCTCACATTGTTTAACCAATACAACGGCAGTATTTTGGCGCAAAAATTAAACTCTTCTCTTCTATTGGCCAGAATCGCACAATAGGATCAATTTAGTATTGATCGCATACGTGGGCATACTTCGACAGCAACTGACAGCCAGCAATTGACTTGTGTATCTTCAATTAAATTATTCTATAAAATATTAAGAGTTTACTTGGACTTCAGGAGTGAAAATGCCGTCACCATCCTGCGATTCATGCAAGGGTAAGATAATATTTTTGGAACAAATAATATATCAGTGTATGAATCATAGTAATTGAAATATTTCCCCATTATGATTCATTACTTTTTAATTTCTATAATAGGTTCTTGTGGAGATGGTGCAGCGAATTGTGGTAGCAACTGTACATGTGGGAGTGATTGCAAATGTTCATCTGGAGGTAAGGGATTTGCACGTTACTTGGTAATCTTTACTGTATATTAAAATTTCAAATTTTCTTGAGGTGGCAAATGTGGAGGAGACGGCAACAAGAAGTAAAGTTATCAATGCAATGGGACCTTCTACACATGCGAGGATATCATAAATATAATTTTATTTAAAGTCATAATGCTTGATATTATTTGTTGCTTAAAAATAAAAATGTAACAACTGAAAATAAACTAAAAAAGAAACAGTATACCTACTTCTAATACACACTATGCTCCCATCTAATGCCCTATTACTTTCTCAAACTTGCTTACCTTAATTTCCCGAGGAGTGTGGTTTCCTGTCAATATTGTAACGGAAAGTCTGGCAGTAAAATACATACAAGTGGAGGTGCTTCCGCGAAATTCGAAACGAGGAGAGTTTCGCGAACCGATATAATTTCCCAGCAATTAGAGATTCCCGAACGTTAGAGATAGCTTCGAGAGGCGCCTAGCAAATTCCCGAAGCGATAACGAACGATCGACCGGAATGAGCGAAGATAAATAAAACCAGCTGTGAATATAAATTAGATAAGTGTTAGTAGCAGTAAATAAATTAGTTGAGATTAAGAATAAGTTAATTAAGATTAAGTAGTTATTGGAAACAGTAAAAACGTTATAATATTTCGAGGATTCCTGCATTCCGCATAACATCTTTCATGTATTTAAAACCAGTTAAATGTATTCGATTTAAGAATAACGCCCTAGATTCTTGTAAGAATCTCACAAACTTTAAATTTGCTGTTTTCACAGGTCAATGAAAGCAGTACCTATTTAAATTAAATTAATAGTTTATTTATGGGAAATAAAATACATATCACTTAGTTTTTCCATTAACATTATTTAAATATCTTTCCGTTCGTTAACAATACAATATATATAGTAATTTCAATCACAATCTTTCAGAGACCTATTTAAGTAAAAACGCTCCATTCTAAGTATCCATGCCTATAAATATTATATAACATGAGGATTATATAATAAATATAGCACATTCCAAAATTCTTAACGAAACCAGCTACATATCAACCAATCACAAAATGACTCCTATAATAATAAAAAGTACAAAATCATTATTTCTTGATGATATACCTTATACGAAATGCATTTTCCGACGTCATTTGTTTGAAAATTCAGAAATCAATAATTTATCCTAATTATAAAAAAGTAACACTCAGTCGATTAATATCCTCGATTTCCATCTAATGAAAAGACAGAAACAACACACTTTTGTGTACGAAACGAAAGAATAAAAAAGAAATTGAGATTTAATTTTGGAAAATTATAGTCCCTTTCGTGAAATAAAATATTTTTAAAAACGGGACGCTTCACAATAAAAAAAATCACAATCAGACAATAGCACGTGTAATGAACTAGATGATAGAGAAGGTCAGATTCATTTAATGTATAATTTCATATAATAGTGTACTATACATGTGATATTTATATAATTATACAAATCTGTCATTTCAAGTAATTAGCTACATTTCATTCTAATCTCAAACACAATAAAAATCCTTTTCCTTCTGCGCTGATCGATAACTTCTTGTATTTCAATTGTTTAAACTAGAAAATTGAAAAGTATCAAAATCGAATATTTGGCAGTTTATTTATCAGCTATCGATTTGAGCAAACCGGAAAGTAAACAGTCACTTTGAGTTAGAAAGTAACATAGCATTCATATAGTTTCACAAACATAAGAAGTCAAATTCAATTCGATTAACCTTCCGAACCATCTAGTCCATGTACTTAAAAAATAAAACCTAAAACTATATTAACAAACCAATTGTTTAATAACTGGCTCCTCGTCCGTTTCCGACTCTGTCTCCTCATCGTTGGACTTTAGTCTGCTTCTGTACCTCGTCTCGCACTCTTTCATCTTGAAACCGATGAGCGGGTGTAGTGCGGAACGCAGCGAGCCGAACAGCTTAGGGAAAAGGATCTCCTGCTGCGTCAGCAACTGTCTGACCCGTTGGCGTTCCTTCGACAACTTGGGGCTCGATGTGAATGTTGAGGGGCTCGTCGGGAGGTTCCTATTCATCGAGAATTGACGGAGCGCCTTCTCACGCACGTACACGAACGGCCTGATCACGCGCAGGTCATGCTCCCTAATGGAAAATTTTAAAAACCCATGTTATAATAACAACAGTAAGAAATGATCTTCATAAATTCAAGCGGTGATTTTATGGTCAATTCAGAAAAATCAGGTGTTTTATCAGAATGTTCCTATTAAACTGTTTTTGGCTTTCATACCTAAGTTTATTGAAGGTGAAATAGATGCTTACTTAATATAATATTGGGCCCTCATTGTCCTCAATTTTCCTGTGTGAAAAGCTGATAATAGAAAACCTTCACATAAATCGTCAAGGTGTTGACCAATAGCAAGAATGTTATAGCCTGTACTTTTCGCAGTGGAATAAAGTCTATGTCGAAGCGTTGCCGTGCAGAAACTGTGGTAGTTCTCTTTGACTTCTTCAAATTTCTCTAAACAAGGGAAAGAATATGTTAATGAGAATTAGTCTGACTGACTGAGGATAAATCAGTAATGAAATGTATTACTTTGACAATATTCTTTAACCTTACATAAAAAATATTACCTGTTTCACTATCTGGATCACATTTCTTATCATCAATAATGTAATGCACCCCCAAAGACTTCAGATGGGGTATGAGAATACAAGGATCACAGCCAGATGAATCTGGATCAACAGTAACTGCTCCAATACTAAAGAGCACTCCCTTATTTTTGGCATAGTTCTGATATTGTAACAAAGTATGCAACAAGCACAGAGAGTCTTTACCTCCAGAAAGACATACCATCATTTTATCCCCATCTTTAACCATGTCATATTCAGTGATTGCTTCAAGAGTTGGCAACCACACATTTTTAGGGGGATAAGCACTGAAAAAAGGAACACAATTTAAAGATGGATCAGTCATAATTATAAGGTCATTGCTGAAGAATAACGAAAAGAACAATAATAGACAATAGACAAGAACAGTTTATAAAGCCTGTAGCTCGCAGTTATAACAAATATTCATCATTTCACATAAATCTTAATTACCTCATAGCTAGGTTCTCTAACAACTGCGAATCATCACTGAGCTCCCTAAATATCCTCGGTTTCTGTTTTTGTAGCGTCGAGAACTTAATCTCCGAATCAGACTTCCTATGGAAAGATTCTGAGTTACTCCTGGATTTCGACTCACTACACTGATTCTCCTGTTCGTGGAAAGATAAGTTTATACCACTGTCCTGACTGCTAACGCTAGCGACAGTGGAAGACATAATCTTCGACTTGTTGGTCTTGTCCGCAACTTGTTCATCAGATATTTTTGTTGAGCTCAGCGATTTGTTTATCATGTGGATCACCGTCTCGCTACTTGAACCTGAAGCAGAAGAAGAATTTTAATTAAGAGATTTAAAAGGAAATGAAAGAACTTGCTCGGTATTTTAAGAATAGTTGATTAAAAATGTTTCTTTTTTGGAAATATTACAATGAAAACAGATATATCGAAAAACGACTTGGAATCCTCACCTGGAGTGTACATTTCAGGCGATATAATTGGTTTATCCTCGCTGGTGCTAGATGCTCTGGAATAAGGATGTTTGTCTTGATGATCTGGCGTTATGAAAACATCCACAGCTGAAACGACATCACGAATCTCGGACTTCACCTCATTTGCCATCTCAATCGAGACTTTCTCCAGATATTCCGCTACCTAACCAATAAATCACAATTTAAACCTGCTAAGGGTTTGTTCATCTGATTTAAGACAAACAGTGAATTTGAATCAAAAGCTCATACAAAATTGATGTAAATCTTACTTCGTTAGCTGATATAGAGTCGCTGCGACCGTCCTCGCTTCCGCTGCCATGCCTTTCACAGAACGACGACATACTGTCAGTATTCTCGAGTGCGTCCTCCACTTTCGATATCACCTCACGTATTTCCGACTTAATATTAGTGGCGAGTTCTTTCGTCATCTCGGTGACGTATGACTGCAGATCAGGTCCCGGCGAGGCCCTTCCGCACGTAGAGCAGTCCAGGACGTTCAGGCTGTGCGTCGGGGACATGTTCGAGTCTGACTCCAGCGAGTTCGGCTCGTTCTGACTACTGCTGTAGCTGAACTGGCGCTGTCGATGGCCCATACCCAAGCTAACCCTGGTCGAGGGGCTGAGGATAGGAGGCGACACGTTCGGCGCTCCGAGGCTTAGGCAGCGCTCCCTGGCGAAGTTCTGCTGCAGGTGCTGGTTCAGACTGGTCGGATTCACGGATTCCCCGACGGCGAAATTCACTTGAGGGTAATACAAGCCGTTGACGTCTTGCAGGAAGTAGGGGACCGGCGAAGAACAAGTCAATACCTTCGGGTCGTCTATGGAGGGAAGACTGTAATGCCTGGGCGATCCGCACGGATTCAATACCGGCAAGCTAGCTGTACGTTCCATTTCTTTATCGGCGTGATCCGACGACGACCTCCTCCTCTCGTTAGTGTAATTATTTGGATCGAACGGTATCTTCTGCTTGACGTTCTGTGCGTTGCTGGTCAGTAAACTTTGAGCCTCGTGCTGCACCATGAACCACCTCAGGTTCTCCCCTCTCGAATCGAAGGCGATGCCCTGGTCTTGATACGGAGTCCTGTTTGCTGTTTTCCTTGCTCTGTTGAATAGGTTCCTCGCTGTTTGGAGGCACTCCGAGTAGCTCTGCGGGAAAAGGCCAGGGCCCGATATTCTTCTTTCATTCATCGTCATTTTACCTACAGAATAAATAAAAATAAAACATTCCATTTGGTAAAACATGTTTCATCAACAGATTAAAATGTCTTATTTGTCACGATTTTTTGAATGATGTATTTTGTATTGCCTATAATGTTGAAAATATTTCTTTCTACTTCGAATGAAGTAATTGGTGCAAATTGAACTGCAATTAGAACGTTTTCATCGATAGCTATACTTATTCAAATTTCATTGCAATGTCTGTTATTATCTCTACTTATTATTTAAACTACATAAACTAGTTATCATAACCTTGATATTTTTTTAGAGCTGCATTTGAGTTTAAGTAAATACTGGGAATCCTTAATTTGATTTTTTCATTACATTAGTTTCTTTGGGCTAAGAAATATTAAATGACATTTATCATTGGGTTATCTACTTATTAGAAATATCACCTCTTTAAGGAAGAATTATAATTGGGTACCTAGATAGAAAATATTAATTATATGAAAATGAATCATAACATGAAGGTGGGCAGCTCAATACCCATACTTCCACCATAATGCATCTAATTTAATTACAGTTAAAAATACTGCTGTAATTATTATCAAGGTAAAATTGTCATACCATCGACATATCTTATCGAAGACAACCATTTCCGATCTTTGGAGACAGCGTTCGTGTGATGGCGCCACTCGGCAGTTTCAAGATCGACGACATACTGAGGCAAGAGTTTCCAGCCTTCAGTAGCAACCATTTTGACTGCTTCCATTACGAACGCCAGTTCGGCGTCATTTATGAAATATGGCAAGCTGATCCTCGTGAAGCCTGGTCGGAGGAGCTCCAGAGTAGAATTGTCGACGCCGAGATTCAAACTGCTCAAACGCCTAAGAGAAAATATTACTAACGACTAGCTCCGGGTTTTATTATTATATTACTATTGAGTATGTTAGGTGCAGATGAGAATTGATGACAAATGATAGATGACAAAACCAAATTAAGTACCAATAAATCCAACAAAGGAATCATCTACTTTTTTCATCATACAGATAACTCCATTAAAAGACCGTTTCTACCTACCTATCTTCCAGGATAATATTCTCGTACTGATCAGCAAGGCACTGATCGATTCCAAGCAGATCTTGGGCATAGGCTCCGGAACAAGGGCACCCAGCCCTCGCTTGTATACCGAAGACGTCGTTAAGGACGGCACAGACGAAATTATGATGAAGGAAGGTTCCACGAGGGTGCCTTACCATGAATGAGAAAATCGAGATACGTTTCAGATTAGGCGAGTTATTACCAAGAAGAATTATTTCCGGGATCGTACGGATATGCTGGAGCATTTGTCTTAAAGATAAAAGAAGCATACAATTAGGAGACACAATAATATATTTTATCAGAAAATAACATTAATATTATATGAAGGTAGAGGGTGATTCATATACAATGTGGTTTGAAATGGTTGTTACCTCAGGATGAGATGTTTACAGTGATTATACAACTGGTCCCTATAAATAGCTTAAATAAATACTATGCAAGAAAAATCTATAGGTGCTTTTTAAATCTTATCTCAAATTTAGTACATTAGTAGTAGTAAGCATGTGAAATGTTTTCTTAAACTTCCGATTTACAATCATCGCGTGTAAATCTCAGATCAATGTCACGTTTAAGATTCCTCAAAAAATAATAACGACATGTTGCTGCGCCCATATTATTAAATAAACGTCTTTATTTCTGACATATTCGTGTCAGGGTGATACTCTCTTACTTTTTATATCACATTTTTCGACCTGCAATTGAAACCTTGATGTCACTTTTATTACATTAGTACAATTGCGCGAAATAGGGTTTTGGCGGTAAACTGGTTGTTATTTTTTTCCACGCCTCCCACGACTTGGAAAATAATTTTAATGGAATGAATGAAAGTTCAATGGAGTTCCAATAAATATTTTTGTAATTGGGATAACTTATTAATAGCTGCATTTATGTCTTGACAGCCTTGTTGCAGCAGTAACTAACGGATTGGCACGGTCGAAATTATATTGCAGAGCATTGGAAAGAGAGAAGACAGGAATTTGAATTTAAACTAATAATTTTATATATGTATTAAGACAGGGTAATTTTACTCACTTATTTATCCTCTCTTGCCTCTGGAGAATGTTGGCCACTGAGACGGTTTCTTTTAATTGTATAACGAGTCCTGCTCTGATGGATTCTACGACAGCGGCACAACTGCCTTCTTCTTGCATATCGAAATTCTAAAGGAAATGATATGATTAGCTTACGAGTAACCAAATAATATATATTTACCTTGTCCTGCTCGTTGGAGGAGAAAAAGTCATCTGGCTGACAAGTATTTAATCTCCTAAAGATTGCCTTTTTGGCTA
Organism: Cryptocephalus moraei; assembly: GCA_946251905.1. Lineage (NCBI taxonomy): Eukaryota > Metazoa > Arthropoda > Insecta > Coleoptera > Chrysomelidae > Cryptocephalus > Cryptocephalus moraei. The sequence continues at coordinate 35,466,334 of OX276457.1, read as the reverse complement.
TTAAAATACCTACGAAAACACAAAAAAAGATAAACCATATTGAAGCCAAAAGAAGTTGTTTGTGCAGAAATATACTCAAAACTTGTCCAAGAGTAGATTTTACACTAATTTCATTTTATTCAGCTCAATTAGACCCACAGACCTAGACCACTCTTTTTCTATGAAGAAAAGAGCATAACTTTTTCAATGTATATGAAGCGACTGGTGGAGACCAGCTGAGAGCAATTTTCATATTTAATACCCAACATCTACTTTTACTCACATCTATGCATGTATTTAGATCTACTCTTTATTTATTTATTTATTTAAATAATTAGTAAAGTAGTAAGAAATTATAGTGTTTATGTGGACATGATGGCCTGGCGTTTATTACTGTTTTGTTTATATTTGTTTTACTTTGTGTATGTTTTAGGACACAAATTTTTTATAGATTTCTGTCAACTAGCTGTTATGGAATTCTATGCAAGTAACGGAACTTAGTTGTTTTATCAAAGTTGAATGTGATTTATAGCTTTACCTGGGGGAATCCAACAAAATCAAAATGTGTTGTTGGCAAAACAGAGCCATTGTCTTCTGCAGTGATAGAGCGAGTTATGTTCCCAAAAATGAATGCGATTTATGTTCTTGAGTGTGTTTAAAACAACTGAAGTTAAACATGTCATTTTATGCAATTAAGGAGACGGTAACTGAATTATACATGTCTGACCAGACTTTAAGTATAAAATATAGTCGTCCTGAACACATCAAGTGCAGTAACGATTAAATCAAATAACATTATACCTGGCGTTTGGACTCCCCCGATGAACTTGTGCCCCGAGAAGTACATCGCGTCCTTCCAGGCGGAGACGTCCTCCTCGACGCCCGGCACGGCTGGGTTCATGTCGATGAGGACGCTCGGCGCGCCGACGTTGTAGTCCCAGAAGGCGAGGGCGCCGTACTGGTGCAGGAGGACGGTGCAGGCGACGTCGTCGATGAGGATGCCGGTCACGCTCGAGGCGATCGAGAAACAGCCGATCAGCAGCCTGCCGCAGTTCTGATGGAACCTGAGCTGGTTCTCGAGCTGAGCCACGTCCAGGGTGCCCTCCTTCGTCTCCCCGATGCGGACCATCTGGAAGGAGAATCGGGAAGGTTAAAAAGTGGTCATAAGGAAATGTTGGTCTCCAGTAATGATCTCAGCCTGAGTTCTGAGTGTTGGATACATGTATTTCTGAAACATCCCGAAGGTGTTGTGACAAGTGTTTACCTAACTAACGAGGGAAGTTGAAAGGTTTAAGTGGTCAGCAGACCTGTGCGAGAAATAATGACCAGCGTCCTTAACGTCTAGTACATTAAAATAAATTTAAAAGCATCCATTTGTTAAATGTTCGACTACAATAAAGGTATTCAAAGCGAACTGGTGGTCTCCATATAAGAAACAGAAGAGTTTACAGTCCACTCCATATCTGAGCAACAACAGAAGATCTATCATCTGTTAGGATCCTTTACAGGGAGTAGCTTATTATCCTTATAACATAACCATATTGCTACACTGAAGTGGCTAGCAATTAGCCTTTGAAGCAAACGCTTTATGAATGGCAGAAGTAAGCTTCTTCGAATTCTCACTTTTCCCAAACTGATTCACGAATCTCATGATGGGTTTTGGTGCAGTTCTAAGTACCCACAGTCGCACACATAAAGTCAAAGAATTTTGTTACATTTCCAACCAGACTGACTTGCAAGATTTGGCCGGTTGACCGAAAACAATTAAAAAATGCCAAAGGCTGAGACCAATTTGGGATTTCCGTCGATATATAGAGCACTTAACTAAGCCGAAATAGACTCTGAAAACCAGAACGAGTGATTTAATTGGTGATGTCGCAACCCGCACACGCGTTTTCAGAATTTACTGCAGCCTCAACTTCACTTGCGTTAAAACTTGATTTTTTTGCTCTTATTGCAAACGAAAACAATCGAATTTGTTAACGTCACATTAATGAAATAGGACATTGGCCAATTTTCCTTCTCTCTTTACGCCGGCGGGATTTTTGATCGGGTGCCAAGAGACAATTTTTTTATAAACAGTTGATTCATTCTATCAAGAGTCGTCATCACTAACCGAGGGATCGTCGCCATATCTTGATGATAAGTAAATTTGAGAAAAGGGAGATTTACAAGTGGGAAAACAGTCGTTACCTTCGTATTTATTTTGGAAATATCATAGAATCACATTTTTTCGTAATGAGACATAAGTAGACACTTAGACACTTTATCTAAAAAAAGGAACTATAACTGGTGAAATTGAGTGCACTTGTATAAAAATGTAAGGTGGATACCTTCGCTCCCGTCTTTTGCCATAGCTGTAGGTTATCGTGGTGCTCCGTCGATCCCGTGAACACGACGGGAGGTTCCCTGAGGTCTAGGGCCGATATAAGTTTTTCCAAGGCGTCCTTACAACCGTGTCCCGTACAGATCACAGCATCCTCGTCGGAAGCGTTCACGGCGTTACGGATGATCTCCCTAGCTTCCTGCCTGTAGGAGCAAAAGTGAAATGCATCTGGTTAATTAATCACGATCCCAACCGTACGTACGTACACGTAATTCGATTAATTAATCGGCACGCATGTAATTTTCTCTTCTTTCTCGGAAATGACATTTCTGTTACGCAACTCGCGTGCAACGTAATTAATTTCAGTAACGTTCACGTTCAAATAGCCCATTAGGAAATGCAACGTGAAAGTTTCCATCTAACGTATCTTCTTTTTCTCTCGATTTTTTAAAGAAATAAAATCTCGGAAACGGTTTTTTGAGGTCGCGCGATTTATGAATAGGGGGATATGGCGGTATATTTGTTTTGGATAACGTAATTCGCGACGTGATTTAAGAGTACTTCGACTAAAATTAGAACGTTAATAACGGACGTGTGTGTTCGTTTGATTATCCGAAAATAAGTCGAATGTTTGGAGAGTGTAAAGTTATTATTTTTCTTTCCGATTTTTTTTGGGAAACTCGATTTGAGTAATAAACAGCAAAAAATTCATGTCAAAGATATACATAGGTAAAAGTGGTAAATTATCAGAGGTTTAAGATCTAGGGTAATTAATTAGGAAATTTAGAGTATGGAGCTATGAATTCATGAATCAGGAGGCTAGAATCAGAGTTTTAAATCCGTAATACCCCAAAAACATGGAATTTAATCAGAAAACCTCGAAATTATAAACTGAACTTTGTAGATTCTTCACATAATACCAATTATAATTGGAGTATTCGGAAATTGGTTAGGTTGGGTTGGGTTAGATTAGCATAATTTCTCATTATTAGACAAGAAAGAGTTAAAAAAAATCATTTGGTACTCTAGGAATAATCAATGCCATAATAGCAATTGGGCTTCTAAGATATTTTGTATGGGCTCATCACATATTTACAGTAGGTATAGATGTTGACACCCGAGCCTAGTTTACATTTGCAACAATAATCATTGCAGTACCTACCCACTGGAATTAAAGTGTTTAGTTGTGTGTAACTAAATTAGTGTTTTCTCCTGCAACACTATGAATGTTAGTTTTCGTGTTTGTATTAACAATTGGAGGATTAACTGGAGTAGTCCTAGCTAATTCATTATTGGTACTATTCTATATGATACTAATTATGTTGTAGCCCACTTTCATTATGTTTTATCTATGAGGGCTACCTAACCTCAAAGCCGCACAAATGACAGTCATAAGATGAATCTGTAAATTTAATATTCGCCCCTCGAGTCTAAGCAGGCAATCCATATAACTTTACGGAACTCGATTTTTAATCCTGATGTACACCGAATAAAGCCCACACAAACTTACAAAGTCAAACCTATAAACCAAAAAAACTATACTAAACTGGGCCCATACCTTTGAAAATTATGACTGAGGTATAAGGTCTAAATTTGTTTATTCGTCTCTTGTCAAAACAACGAATGTTCATATAATTTAAAAGATTAGAGATGTAATCTATCGGGTGTTTTAAAACAAAACGTCACCCTTGAGAAAGCGTCAAACTGATATACCGATAACCTTAGCACCATAAATCGCTTATCAGCCTCAAAACAATTCGATCCTACGGATCCTGGTAAAAGGTTATCGCGTCTTACGACGACGGCCAAAAACTCTACCTATACAGTATAATAACGGTTATTACCGAACGTGCATACGAGGATTTCCGTTTCCTTACTTAAAAATTAATCGATTTAAATGCTAATAAGGATATCCTCGCGTCCGACCTATACCATTTACCTAAATAGGGTCGTCTGTAGAGAAGATATGCTCGAGGTGTAGTGAGTGTGGCCGTACGTCGGCAGGACCTCCCTCAAGATGTACTCTTCTATAAATTGCAACGACCTCCCCGAAGCCGCGTAATCGCAGAAGACCACTGCAACAGAGAAAATCGTTTAAAATAGAAAAGACCTTTATCGAAAGCGCCTAGATACATTTCAATCGCGCGATAATTCGATAGTTATTATAGGTGTACCGGGCGACTTTCTAAATGCTCGAAAATCGTTAATAATTTTTGAGATCAAGGATACAGACACGCGACTAGACTCCTTTTAGAGGGGGCTCGTTTAAAAAGGTTAAGATCTTCGGAGAGACAGAAGAACGAGGTTGTGGTTTACCCGCAAGAACGAGGACCTCTTCTCTTATAACGGTCGCGCGAGTTACAGAGAGGATATCCTCCTTGGGACGATTATGGAAAAGTCGATCGAAGGAAAAGAGGTTGATAGGCGATTCCATTAGAAAAACCAGCATCGCTAAGCGTACATTACGGCATCATTAATTACCGTTTGTGCAGCTTTTTATCCGCTCACCTCACCCACTGAACAAACATGTGCATAACCCGACGACCGAGTTTTAATTTTCTAAATCTACTGTTAATTCAACAGATTTTATTACACTCTCTATCAGTACGTATTATTTGTTCAAAAGGTTTTCTTAAAATCACAAAATACAGGTAACGATTTAAAAATTGGATTTCTAAATGCAAACATTCCGTTTTCCCCACCGAAATTAAAAATACTTCCTCTTACATTTCTACCAAAACATCCTTGGTTACGTTGATAAAATTACGATCGATCTGACCTTGTACCGAAAGAGAATCTTGATAAAAATAATATAACTCAAGGCGACGTACAAGATGTCCTAATTTATTACACTCCCACAAGGAATTTCCTCATTCATTTTCGTTCGATCGAAAGACTGTTATGTTTCCTAAAAAATTGAAGTGCAGTTCCGCCAACGAGACCATAATAACGAATAATAACTCTTGGAGGTCGCTCCAATCAACGAATACGATTTTGTTACTAAAAGTACAAAATAGCTCTATCTTCATAGAAATTGTGACACAACTTCATCTTCACCAAAGTCGATTTACGATATACAAAACAAAACTCTTTTCAAAACAAATTCCGATGCACGCCATTTTGATGACGTCAGAATACTTCCAATACTACCAACTTAATATAGTCCCAGCACATCGCAATTTATGTGTTCCGTGTATATTTTAGGTTGACACGGAACACATAAATTGCAATGTGCTGTGACTATACAAAGTTGGTAGTATTGGATGAGTCTGACGCCATCAAAATGACGTACATCGGGATTCGTTTTAAAAAGAGTATACGTGAACTTTGAAGTTCATAATTCAGTCTATCGTATGATGAAAAATTGCGATCTCACAACACTAAACCGAAATAGCTTAATTCTTAATATAACATTACTTGAAAGTACGTCTTCTCCATACGAGGCAATCAAATCTATCATACTAGATCCACGATGTTTTAAGGATTCACGTCAGAAGCATTTGCGATGTCTCGATATCGCTCGCTTGTGACATGACGACGTCATTCGTGTAAACTAAGTTTACGACAGAACAACTTTATTAATAAATACGAAGTTTGGCATCCGTGACACCAAGAAAGTTTGAACTACGACGGGGTGTCAACTTTATTAGAACAACTTCTCTGGCGAATGTAATTCCTTCCAGGACGTTCCCGGCACTTTCGGTTCCAGCGTAATTTGTCAGACCAATTTTAGTTATCATCATTGAGGTGAAGGCGAGTATTGAGTGCCTTGTTGTAATCTGAAATTTTTGAAACATGAAATTTGCCATATTTCATGGCTTCCACTTGTTTGTAACCCATGGACCACTATTATGACAGCAATATCTACATTCACCATGACATCAGTTTTGATGTCCGAAACTTTTGAGAATGTGTGTATTCGAAATTGCAGTTCAAAAAATTATTAATTTATTTTTAACCAAGAGATCTGCGAAAAAAATCTTAAAATAGAGCCACGTGTTGCCCGAACCTATAAAACAAATCCAGAGACAGGGTGGTGATGGTGATCTTGTTTCTTCCATCTTTCTCCATTGCGTAATTGTGACGTATTCGCCATAGGATGGAGCGTGAAGAGGTGCAGTGACATAAAATTGCAATACGGCTTCCATTTACTCCGGTTTCAATACCTAATAATTAACAAATTACTACGTCCAACCTTCAAGAAATTAGTCTACTTTCTTCTCGCACCAAATGATCCTATGATGATCTAATATTAGAAACCGGTTTTGTATGCTAATAAATTACAAAATAATTATAATCTACTTAACTATACGCATTTTCTCTCTCTCTTTCTCTCTTATTCAAACCACATATACGCATACAATACCCCACACACACATATATCGAAATCGTAACACTTTCTAATTTATAGGATCGGCAACCGTTGATTTATGGTTTTGGAAAACGAGAAAAATAATTCATAATGGGCCGTAGGAGGGAAGAAATCGGTCATGTTCGAAAAAGTCAACCTATAATTTGGAATACCCAATGTTTTCTTTCTTTTTGGGTTTTCCACAATGATTCGTCAATTTCGTTTTACGAAAGTAGACTTTCTATACGAGTTTCAAATTTTTCAGTCTTTCTCCGCCTCCGAGCCATGACGTCAATGAAATTTTTACATAACTTATATATGTATAATTATTCAAAACCCAATTTGCGACATACAAAAAGAAACGAACTCCCATCTCCACACACACTTCACCAACAGGATGTAGATGACTCTGCGATAAGAATCTCACAACACGAGAGTGAGATCGAGACATGTTTAGCCGATCAAAACATATGGTGGTGGTCATCAAAAATTGTTTTTAGTTTGTTAGATTGGGTTTTCGATATGTCTAGTAGGTACATATGGCGTATTTCTGAGGATATGGATTGGTACAGGGGGGCACTCAGTGACTTAGTCAAAATATTTCAGAAAAATAATCATCTTATTTAATTACTAATGGGTATTTTGGAGGAATTTTTCAGTTATTGGTTAATTTTGTTGATGTAAAATAAATTAAGTAAATAGGTAGTAAATTAAGTTTAACAAAAGATTAGGGAAGTCGGCTGACATTTTCCCCTCTTCCCCAAAAATATTTAAAAAAGACATATATCAGTCGAAAGTATTTCAAAAACGTGTTTCAGAGACACCAGTCTTATAGTGCGGAGACGATCCGTTTAAAAGTTATGGCACTTTCAAAATGCGATTTTCCATAAAATTAAAAACTCACCAAAAAACAACCTTTCGTCCATAAAATACTGTTGAACATGATGGTCTACTTCTTTTTTTTTAGATTCCTTTTAGTTTCTTTGCAAAAAAATAATTTCACTTTTTAGGTTAGTTCCCCGGTCGGCTCCCTCTTCGGCTTCGTTGCTTTCTCTAGTCTAGACGAACGGGCGGACATCAAATTCATTCCATATCACACGTTTGTGGTTCTCTTTATATATTTTTCACTATTATTCTCGCTCAAACTCTTTGCAAAATACGTTAAATGCGAATTTTCCACGATATGACCAAAATTGTTACATACTTATCACGGAACACAATGTACATATGACATTTTTCATGGAACGTCGAGGTTTTGATTCTGTCTACGAGACCGTCCGGGCGATCTTTTTCATAAAGCCATTCTCCGATTAAATTCGCATGTTTGCACCTTTATCTTCTTTCTCTTACTGTTGGTATCATTTTTTTCACTACTATAATAGAATGCAAGCGTCTTTTTACAAAGAATATCCGATAATATAAACTGTTTACACCTAGGCAACCACACATACTCCCATTACTAACTTTATAATTTGCAATTTTATGACTTATTACAAGTGTTTCATACTCTCAAATAATATCATGTGATCTTTCGTCGCTACCAATATACCGCAATTTTCATGTAAAGGAATCATTGCATATTGCATTTAGTTTCAGATACGTATTTTGGAATTGTTCCGCACTTCCACTGTTTCTGGGCTACGACTCAGTCGGGAAGGTTAGGTATGTTTGGTATGGCTTGTATAGTAATTAAAACATTTGTACGTTTCTGGGCTTACGACTCAGTCGGGAAGGTTAGGTATGTTTGGTAAGGCTTGTATAGTAATTAAAACATTTGTACGTTTCTGGGCTTACAACTCAGTCGCGACTCTCTTTCCTTCTCTCTCACTCTCTCTCTCCTTCTTTCTCTCTCTCTCTCTCTCTCTCTCGTCCCGTCGTCACCGAAACAATATCGTCAATACAAAATGAAGTAGAAAAATGTACATTTCTATAAAACGAAATTTTTTGTACATTTTATACTTTAAATACCTTTGTATTGCCTATAAAATTTCAGTATTACAATACGGTACATCTTAGATCTAAATTAAAGTGTAACAACGTTATCTTGTTTTTCACATTGGTGAAATTTCGTTAAACCATTTAAACGCCAATTCTAATTTCATGCAAATCCTTAGTTAATATTGTTATCAACGTAGATAACAACGTCTGCTGTTGCCATACAGGTACAAATTCGTTAACATCTCCGACCACTTCATCTGGTGGACAAACGATCGAGGATCGAGGAGACTATATCTGAGATGACATCACTTTCTCGTTAATAATTCAGACTTCCTTTCCTTCGGGTTCTGTTTGTCGAAAACAACTCAGAGGACTTCTGGCACGTAACGAAGGCGTGCTTTTTATTTCTGATCGTAACAGTACGTTTCCATCGCTTGAGAACGTTCAACAGTCGATAAATCATCCTTATAACAACACCGCAACGAGATTTCCTCGTTTATATATTTGCCAGAAAACCGAGGAAACCTTTATAAACAAAACGAACGCGGCTGTTATTTACTTTTTCCGCGCATATTTATTACATACGTATCTTATTGTAACGCCTCGTCTCCGATAGTTTATTGACATTGACGCGTAAAATTTCGATAAACGACCTCAGCCGCTCAAGGCTTGATCAATATCGAAAATAAAGGCTCGGTTTTTGGCACTCAGATGTGCTAACAGAACTAAATAATTAACGTTAAAAAAAATTACACGCCGTAAATAACGAGAAATTACTTTTACCTATTGTAGCCGAAACTTGACGTCAAATGAACTTATGAAATATATTTTCCTAATTATTTATAAACTGTTTGCTCTTCTGTACCGTTTTTTTACTATAAATTTAAAAGTATGACGTCAATCGCTTGTTACTTGTTGCTGCAATAAACATATCATATATATAGTAATTTTGATATTTTATGCGATTTTTGTTTATTCACAAACGGGACTTTCGAAGACTTGAGGTGCAACGAAACAAATTTTAATTTTTTGGTGCGACCCAAAGTAGATTTTGAAAATTTGATAAATTTTGAGTCGGGTTACGTAAATGACTAAAAATATCAACAATTTGGGACAATATGAGGACCAAAACGATGTACAAACCCAACGTAGCAATCGGTTAGGTTAGATGAAAAAACTTCTGAAATACTTAAAGCATATACGGCTTTTTTTAATAAAGGTTTACATTTTTTAGCAATAATTTAAGCTTATTATTTAATTTATTATGTGTAACAATAAGTAGCAGTATATATATGACATTTTCTTTGAATTTCTTTATATGTATATTATTATTTATTGTTGTTTTTAAATTTTTCTGCATATTTTTGTTTCAACGATTCATAGTGCTACGTGCTACATAATATATCTGAAAATATATTGTTTCCTTATTGGTAGTGGCAGACTAGTATTGTTATTTGAAACTACTTTAATAATCTTATTGTGAATAGATAGTAACAGATTTATGTGTGACATTATTCCATATGTTGCTAGACTGTGATAAATACCATACATTACTGTCATTAGATTATTTGGCGATAATTTTTTCTAAATTTAGCAAGTACATAGATCGTACACCTTAGTCTACTTACTTTACTAGTTATCTCAACATGCCATCTTAAATATTGGTCTACCATTATACCTAAATATTTAACACTAGACACTGACTGGTTTTCATTATTTACAGTAACGTTAAATGTTTCATGAATACAATCAATATGATTTCTAAAAGTTACTAAGATTTAAATTATTAATTTAGACATAAGTTTTTGCATTTTCCCTTGTACTTTATCCCATGATATGCCAAAGCAAAATCCAACAGTGTCATCTGCATAAAAAACGACAGTAGTTGAGTCTTCATTTTGGATCTCAAATATGTCATTAATATAAATCAAAAATAGAAGAGGCCCCAATATGTACCCTTGTGGTACACGAAATCAACAGGACTTACATCACTCCTAGTGTGGTTTAATTTGATAATTTGCGATCTATTTGTTAAGTAATCTTTTAGAACAGCGAATATTAACCCTCTGATAGTTAAAGCTTCTAGTTTTTCGAAAAGTAGTATTTGATGGTTTGATGGTTGATTGCATAAATTCCCTTCCATAATATTCCACATATTTTTGGTGTATATTTTTAACTGTTTGTCCCGCTTGATATGAGCTCATGGCTAAATTTAGAGGCAAAAGTGATCGCGTTTTCCACCTCGAAGAGATCCTCGTTTTCTGCACGAACGTAACCGGCCTAAGTTGATCGATGAGGCCATGCTACATGTGTGTATTCGCCAAAATTCGCCACAGTTGGATGGAGAGAAAAGGTGCATGTCAAACGGAACGCTATCTATATATGTGTTTACTTGGATTCGAGTTTCAAGCACGGCGGAAAAAATGGTAATTAATTCGGTTGTCTCGTTTAGGGGACATATGTTTTTTTTCCGTGTCGTAACAAACAATGCCTCGTGTTATGGTTACTTATCCACGCCGGTCGACATTTTATCATCGATGATATCACTTCCACGTGGCACGTATGTAGTATGCTCGGAATTAAACCGAAACGTCGCTACATATATGTATGTGTTGATTGAAGAGTTGTAAGAAATCTCGCAGATCGACATTGCGTTATTAATACACATTAACTCGCTTGTTTTATGTACAGTTTTCCAAGAACGTAATTAACTAAAGTAATTACAAATGTAATTTGACCGCATTCGTCCCGCAATAACGCATACCTACCTGACACACTTATTTTCAAAAATACTAGAAAAAAATCTCATTTCCAAATCGTTCCTCACTTTCCCAAAATTCACCAATAAAGAAGTGGAAGTACCTACATATTTTCTGCAACAATAATCGGTCGATTCAATTTTTTCCTAATTACGAACTTCTATTACCACGCCGCGTAACCGAGCTACATAATTAGCAATGCAAATAAGTCAATTCGTTAACGCTTGACCCTGAAAATTCACGATTTACGAGCAGCACACTTTATACAGAAACGACACAAAATTCTGGATCATGTCGAATCGGTAGTACTCGAACAATTTTCCGATAACAATCGCATTACGTATTTTACGATGACTAAACGAATAAGGTTTGGGCGTGGAAAAGGGTTGGAGACGCTACTACGTACGTACGAAGAAAATTTACCGATTTTCGTTTCAATGATAAGTGTAGGTGACATATAAAAATTCGAAACTAACCAGACGCGTAGAAGAAAGTTACAGATTTTCGCTTTGACGCTACCTTTAGAAACTTTAACCAAAATAGTACTAATGCAAATAAAAAAAAATAATTCATACTAAGCAGGCCTATTCAGTGGTTATTCAGAAAGAACAAGATATTAAGAATCTATTAAGAAATTCTCCCCCAAACAGAAATTATACGGTTCAAACAATAGCGCTTAGTGCTTAGTTAATGCTTAAGGGTGGGAAATTTATAAGGAGAGGGATCAATATACTTTAAGGGACAGCTGAAATAAGGAAAATTACTTCTTACAAATGATTGATTCCTTTGAGAATAAGAAGTCAATATTTCACCCATTATTTTAAGTGGCACACATATGCCAAACTAATAGTTTGAGTACATTAAGTCGTTTTAGCCTAGATATACAACTTCAAGCATACAAAATAATATAATTTTATTTTAAATAATAATAGTAATACAGAATAAATTATTTTAAGAAGGTAGGTAGGATATATATTATTTGATTCAAATAAAGCTTTTCCCATAAAACTGTATTTAGTATTTATCGTGAAAAGTGATGTACTATTAAGTAAAAAGTATTTATTAAACCCGCACAAACATTTCTAAATTGATGTACTTATTTTCTTTTCCTACAGTATATTTTCCTTAAATGTAATTGAATTAGATGCGACCCAGTGGTATATTGCTCTATTTGGTCGATGGAATTGATCTCAGCGGGCAGAAAGGACCAAATATCGTGTTTATTACTTATGGTATCATAATTGCCTTATAAACTGACAAAAATAGATGTGTTTCTGAACCGTTTTGAAGCCTAAGTTATAAATGAAGAAAGTTTTAACTTTAAAGCCGTATTTTTGTTGGCCCTATTCGGGACTAAAGCTACAGGCGTGCAAAGCTTCAGGTTTCCAAGGACACGAAGTGCTTTATCACTTCCAGAAATATGCACAGAGGGTACTATACTGTTTGTATATACATTAGATGGGATATACAGGATATCGCAATTTACAACCTAAAATATACACGGAACATATAAATTGCGATGTCCTGTGACTATATTAAGTTGGTAGTATTGGATGATTCTGACGTCATCAAAATGACGTGCATCGGGATTTCTTTTGAAAAGAGTGTATATTGACTGAACTGTTTTCGAATTTCTGTTGTTTGCGAGTTCGTGACTAGCTTATACAAATCTTGTGAATTTTCCTATTATTCACACGGTATTCACGATATAGGTTCCGTGATTTGTGGGGGTGAGTAAACCCTAAATAGGCCCTTAAGCGACACCTCCGCAATACATTTCGTATTAACGAATAAAATCGATGGAGTGGCGTGTCTGATTATGCCTCCCCTTCCAGGTGAATGTCTCATTTAAACCATCCCCCTTAGAAAAGCAACGGTTCCATGAAACGAGTAATTACGTATACTAACAGGAGCAATGTACTAAAAACGCCTAATCTATTAGCCGTCCGCGTGTTCTACATTAACTTAATGAGTGTAAGTTAACCAAATCTCTCTGAAAAAAAAAAGGAAATCGCGATTATCGAATCGATTCGGACGTTTTCCTTGAAATAGGGCGCGCCCTGTGCGCGAATAATCGATGGCGCGACACGTGCTCCCCATTTTGGCGGGATTTTCAGGGGGATGCTGCGAATGAAGGTCAGGGACAAGACAATCGGCGCAATAAACGTCCTTACATTACGTGCAGCTTTATAGTTCGGCTAAAACGGGGAAATAGAGGCAGAAGCATTAAACGCAAGGCAATCCGGAAATTTCCACAAAGTGTATGGATTTTCGGGAAGACTCGAGGTTTCCCCGGGAGTTTTCAGCGATCCAAAATTGCGAATACTGTGGCCAATCCTGGAGCCTGAATTTTAACAAATTTGGAATGTAAATGAGTTTCGATGATAATCGAAAAAAATTCAAAACATAACTATAAACTCGTCAAAATACCTAGGTATATGTGGGTCATACGCATATACAGAGTGTCGCAAAATTAAAAAGCCACAACTTAGTTGGAGCTTCCAGTTATCGAATGGATCTAGTTACGTCAAACATGTCTTAATACAAAAGTGAACTTAGAGCGCCTCAATTGAGAAAGGAACATATTGAATTGAGTAGGTATTTTTCAGGAATTTAATTGTGGAACGACACTGAAAATGGGATAGTTTCCATGTTTTTTGTTTATTTCGGAATAAAAAATGCACGTTTTTTTGTTGTTTAAACGGCAAAAAAGCTGTGAGCTTCAGGTGACGTCACTAAGCGCCCGTTTGTCATGTTCTGAGACTGTAAAATACTGGAAGCTATGGTTTGAGTTATGTTCTACGTCAAATATTTGGTTATGTAGATGTTCTGTGAAAATCACTGTGATAAATTTTTCACCATCGCCACAAATGTAAAATCGTCATATACATCACTTACATTACACTATTAATAGTCGCTCTGTTAATATTTAATGTGATGTATAAACAAGACTGAGGCAAAAGCAAATACAGAAACGACTCAAGCTAACCACACTATTTTTTTTAAGTTCTGTCCTCAAAAATCCATGTTCTGTAACGCATTTCATACCAATATTCCAGTGGTGCCAATGATATTTTAATGATTTCCTTCAAGTTAAAGTCTCTATATCTCCAAAGTAGCGCAATTGGTAAGGACAATGTGTTAGACAGAGAAAACACTATTCGGAATCAAAATGGGAGAGTGACAGTTGTCAAACGCTTGTCAATTGCCATTTTAAGTTGTCACGGGAGGACAACAGTTCAAGTTATAAAACATTGCCATTACAATGTTTTTGTTTGATTTATAAACCTTTATTTCTCCTACAAATTTCACAAACTACTCCACATGTAAAAAAAAGTCGAATGCAAAACATTTTGGTTGTTTGTCATGTCATTTTTTCAAAGATAAGCAACCAAACAGCAACATTTGAATTTACCGCGTAATTTTGGAATCAACATGGCGGCCGAATTGCGCTACTTGGAGATATAGTGACTTTATCTCATACTAAAGATTTCTAATTAAAAAAAAACAGATAATTGGTACACAGTGTAAGGAATTTTTCTTTATCCCAAAAATGATAAAAAAAAAGGATCTCAGATCCACTGTACTATTTCCAATTTCGTCTCCCTTGAAGGTAGGCCTACTGGTAGGCAGCTATTTCAGAAGGAACCAAATATCCTGAAACTATGAGAATTAGTGCGTATTGTAGAGGGCTCTGTTTACAGTTTTTTGTCTGGAAAATGTTTGGCTTATTCTGAAATGAGAGTCTATCATTTGACGTTTTGAAATAATAAATAAATAAAATAAATATAAAATTATAATAATAAATTTGAAATAAATTTAATTAAGACAGCACTTTTGTAGTAAGGTAAGTTACGTTCAACTAAACAGTCGCGTTTAATATCTAGAAGCTCTAGGTAGCCCGTGTCGCTTCAATTTCAAAACACCCTGTATGTTATGGGTGAGACATACGGACCGTTTCTACAGAGTCGCAGTATGGTATAAACATAAGAGCGAAAGAAAGGCCATATAATTATATTTCTCGTTGGCTAAACAGAGAAAGAACTTTTGCGACGTTGCTAGCTCGCGAAACATCACAGTCATCGCCACACTCTACCGAATCATTCGCTGTATAGCCTCCGACGGGAATATTTGGAATGGGTTACGGATCGACAACGTTGCAAAACTTCCTTCTCTGTCATACTAACGAACTACTATTAGTTTCTCTCTCGCTCTTGTTAATTTCGGACCCTGCATTTCAATAGAATAGGTCCGTATATATATTATGGGAAATATATTTCAGAAAAACAGCAGCGATATCTGAAGCTGAGTTCTTAAAATTTACAGGTTTGGCTTGGCCCTATATATGTATTATCGAGAACCACGAAATACCACAAATTTTCTCATTAGCGAGACACTTAAATTTCGCGACGACAACCATCTCCTTAATAATAGATCCGATTCCGACTTATCCAGGATCGACCTTCTCTCGTGTCCGCGTATCGCGCAATTAATTCCGGGAAGAGCGTCACGCCGCGCCCGCGAATGTAGGTCAGTTCCATGTGGCGGATTGTAAATTACAAAATTACATCTTTGTTAACCTATTTCGCCCGATGGCCGAGAGCTTCTGAGAAGCGCTAGTAGGATGTATTTTCCGCACGTTCCGATGCGATAATACACCTCTCTCGGCGAACGACGACGGCTTCAATTAAGGATCTGGGTCGTCGTCCTGGAAATCACGAGGGGAAAATCGGAGGTCAGAAACTGCGTGTTCTAGACTTCGCGAAATTGAAAATGATATAGATATTGCGACGCGAAATGTAAATATCGGCGTGAAGCGTGCTCCTTCTTATCTGACGAAGGCGGCGCACTTCGAAAGGGACCGTTTTCGGAGAAAAATATTATTTAGGGGATATAAATTACGACCCGGTTCGGTGACAGGCAGAGTACACATTAAGTAAGCTAATTCAAATATAAAGTTCAGTAAAAACATTCAAAGCCTAATTGAGACAGTGAAAATGTTCAAGAGTAAAGTACCCTTTAGGGAAGTTTTAGAAAAAAATGTTTCAAATAAAAGTTGTAGCCATTAGTTAGGTCAGTTCAAGTCTAAAATTTGGTAAGAATCCGTAAAGCCGTTTTGGAGAGAAATTTAGAAAAACTGAAAATTCACAGGAGTAGTCTAGTCAACATGTACCGTTTTTGAAAACTTTTTTGTATAGTCTCCGAAAATTATGATCATGGTGTCATTCGATTCGTAATGTCATGTAGAAAGTTTAAGGAAAGGTACCAAAAGGCGCTCAAAAATTTGCAAAAGTTATAAACAATTAAGTAGAAAAAAAGTCTACCTTTTGTTTTTTTTTTTAATATCTCGAAAAATATTAAAGATTTTCGAAATATTAAAAGAGATCTGAAAAGATCAGTAAATTTGCTGAAAGAAACTTCCAACTCCCGAAACTGTACGTCCAATATTTATAATTTTTACAGAGCCCCGAAAATAAACAAATGAAAAGTAAAGAAAAAGCCGTTTTTTTAAAGAAACTCTAAGAACAATAGAAGAAATGATTTGTAGAGAAAAAATGGTTCCTTAATTTTAATATTTAGCCGCAAATACGATTGTTAATTAACAAACGCATTTTTTAGCAACAAATACATTTTTTAAGAAATAGTTTTTTCTTTAAAAAGCATGATTGTCATCAATAAATATATTACAAAAAAAAATATTTTTGATTTGCTCATAAACAATGTATTTGTTTATAACAATTTTTTAAGCAATGGTGGTAAAAAATAAAAAAAATATATGTATATAGCTTGAAACCCTTAGAAATGAAGAAATAAATTTTTTTATTGACTTTCTCGTATTGTTTAATTTTCAATTGTTAATAAAAAAGTGGAATATCAAAACTTTACAATTTTTGCAACGGTGATCTATTTGTAAACCTATTAAAAATAACTGCAGTAAGTGAAAAAAAAATCCTAGGTTTTTGTTCAATAATTATCGGGGTTTTTTAATTAACATTCAGTGTAGAAAAATTTGTTAAATAACAAATGCATAATTCATGGAGAAAATGGGATAAACATTTTTTAACTGCGGATTATTGTTAATTGATGTATCCCTATAGTACATGAATTTTTTTATTCCTTGATATTCACATTTAATATGTTAAAATAATTTTTTATATTATTGTGTCAGAGTCAGGCGAAGCCAGACTAGCCGTTTTTGGCTCTATTTTCAGGGCTCTGTAAAAATTATAAATATTGGACGTACAGTTTCGGGAGTTGGAACTTTCTTTCAGCAAATTTACTGATCTTTTCAGATCTCTTTTAATATTTAAAAAATCTTTAATATTTTTCGAGATATTAAAAAAAAACAAAAGCCAGACTTTTTTCTACTTAATTGTTTATAACTTTTGCAATTTTTTTGAGCGCCTTTTGGGACCTTTCCTTAAACTTTCTACATGACATTACGAATCGAATGACACCATGATCATAATTTTCGGAGACTATACAAAAAAGTTTTCAAAAATGGTACATGTTGACTAGACTAAAGGGCCCTTCGCAGAAAAGCAGCCAAGATAATGATAACGGCGGTTCATGAGAATTGAATAGCAAAGTAAATAAAAAAAATTTAAAGAAAAACGTTTGGGCCAGTTTTTGAGATACTAAACCAAAAAAACCTAAAAACGACAAGAGTAAAGTGCCCTTCGCCCTTAAGTGATTATGATGAAATTTCTATGGTGGTGAGTTTTCAGGCGACCCAGCTTAAATACGAGATTTCAACTTTCCACTATTTATAGTTTCTGAGAAAACGTTTATCACATACACACACACAAACATTTTTCCAAAAACATGTTTTTCGAACTCAAACGTCCAGAAATGCCAGTATCTCAAATTCCGAAAATCGGCACTACAATACTTTCTCTTATTATATGAGTACCTCATATGAGAAAGTAAAATCAAACAATCGATTTGTCCATTAGGATATTTTACCCTTCAGTTTGTCCACGTTTTGAGACCATTTTAAGAACATAAAACGAACTGTTTTACTGTGCTTTGAGATATTTTTCTCGCGTCTGTGGAGTTCATATAGCCAAAGTTTGTTTGTACAAAAAAATAACAAACGATGTTTGTAGTATTTGCAGTAGTTTTACTGTTATTTCGCTTTTACGAGTTAACCAGTGGTTAATACACCCATAAATAAAATTTCATTAAACGCCGCATAGGCTCCGACTTCAGTGCCTCGCTATCTTTTGTTTAAACCGCGTAATAAATTAATTGCATGAAGCCAGTGACATGCACCAGTCCTTCCAAAGTAAATACATAAAATGTACATATAAAAAAAAGTTTATCTAGCGTCCCACGTCATGATGCAAGACATTTTTATTCATTTCGCACACACGTATATAAAAGTGATTATCAAATTAGTATATTGTTATGTAATGCACAATTTACCGAAACGCCCTTTTGTGTACAAAACGGCAAAAACCTAACCTAACCATTAAAAAGATAGACTCTCTTAGGTCAGCACCCTAAGAAGACTGATAATTACTTGTGTAGTAACTAAAAATAATGTCTCGTTCAAAGTTATTTTAGGACGAGAAGCAGTTGTCGTAAATGCAAAATTAGCTCAAAAATTTCCGCGATACAATAAAAAGAAGAAGAATATCGATTTGTTATCAAAATTATTTATCTGGACGACCTGAAGTGCCACACATAACTGGGTTAGGTGAAAAATAGCATGTTTGTTTTCGAAAGAGTGCTTGAAAATGATTGTATAAATAATTTTTTGTACGGTCTATACCCACGAGGTGGGCAAAAAGAAACGAAAAAGGAAAAGTTATTTACAGAGAGTGTCATTTTGATCCCCAATTCATCCCTTAAATTTTAAATATCACAAGGGGTCAATCCAAAGCTCTCTTTACCACCCTGGTGCATTTTTCCAAGTGTAACATAAGCAACTTCGTCAGATCCACTTGTTTTCATTTGGCAGTTAGCGCCCTGAACATGGAGACACCCTGTATAACCATTTTGGCTAATGGTCAAATCATTTAGTTTGCGTCGCAATCTAAGTTCAAGGCCGCCATTTTCAGTAGATGAAGACGAAAAAAAAAATCGTGCTTTATCTTATCGAAAGTGTATTTACTAGACACGCTGGCTTGCTGAATTTACAGGTACCTATGTATTTCCAACTAGAAAATATGACGAACGATACTGTAACACGGCAGGTCTGTATATACCTGGGAAATTGTACATAAACAAAGTTAACACGCTGTTTACACGAGATAAGATAAACTATGTGTTTTCGACAAAATTAAATATTATGCAAAAAAATAAATACAGCTTTCGTAGGTAGAAATTTACTGAACTCCAGACGTAAGGAGATTCAGTAAAGAAACTTGACAACGCGAAAGATATTGGAAGAATTGAAGAGTAAAGAAAATATTGTAAAACACCCACGCCATTCCTATTTCATACCTAATGAATAAATTTGAAATTTGAAACCTTGTAAGGTTAGTTATGCACATCGTTATCGCGCCGGGATATAATAAATAATCTAACTTTATCTCAGGAATACGAAAATAACAATAATGCCACTTTATCGCCGCACAAATAACATATGGGAGTTTAAAGAGCAAACAAATACCCATCTATTAACATACATTCGGTACTTAGTAAAAAGATTCCACTCACGTGGAAACTGAGAGTCTTATCGGAACAATATAGGAAATGTGTAAGAATTAATTGATAAGCACCGAGTGCGCGCGTGCGATTATTTTGTTTGTTGCGGAAAAGTTTCATAACAAGAAACAGTTCACCTGCCAGCCAGTTCCATCAGTTAATCAGGCAAATTCATTTAAGGGACAAATTTCAAAAAATGTATCAACACATTTTAAAGAATAGGAGAATGTTCTCGGGGAGCTGAGATGAATTAAGGAGCGTTCTTGATAATCCCCAATATAAAAATAACTCTTGATTAAATTCCTGACGTTTAGTTCAAGATTTTGAACATAATCATGGCTATGTCATAATATCTTGATGACATAGCCATAATTATGTTCAAAATATTGAACGAAACGTCGACAATTTAATCAAGAGTTATTTTTATATTGGGGATTATCAAGAACGCTCCTTAATGTATCAACACATTCAAATTATGCATAAGTATATCGATTAAATATGTAATTAAACACATTTTGATTAATGAAGGTACATACAAACAAGACAATTTACTTATGGGTTCATCTGTATATTACTTATCACCTTGAGAATTTTAGGATTCGATATTTTGTAGTTTAACCTTTCCACGCAAGCGCTCGCTGTTACAAAACATGTAAATCAAAATCGTCTTTCATAAAGAATTACATTTGGTTCGGGCTCTTTGTCATCATGTAAGCTCATAAAATCGTTACGATTTACTTTGTTTTTGCCAATAGAGAAACAAACGAACTAAATCATTCGCGACTTTATAGGTTTGTATGCAAAATACATAATGCAATAATTATGCTGACAGTACACTTTGTGCAATGAATAGATATTAATATACAAAACATGTTTACTGCTTTCGAAACATGCACGGCGATCTGTAGTTCTCATAATAAATTCTACTAGTTTTATATCGCCAAGTTAATACAAGGATTTTTTCCTATGAACACGTGTCCGATATGATACTTCGATTCATTCAATTGGCGCTGTTCTAACAATATTTCCAGTTATTACAAGATTTGGGCATACTTTCAAGCGTTTCGAACCCAACTTAATTAAAGTCATTTCAGTTAGTATATCAATTAAACTCGAACACCATCTAAAGTTGGAGCATTCTCAGTTTTCAGTAAACTTTAAAGACTTGTCTTTGACAGATTTTCAGAATCTACAGTAACATCTACAGTAATTTTGAAAACTTAGGAACATTCAAGCCAACCTAGAATTCCTTTTACAGCAGTTACCAACTTTGGCCATTTCTACCAGACGAAATGTGCAAGATTTGTGGTTTATGAAATTTGACAGGAATTTGGAGAGCATGGAAACACAACAATTTATTATTAATAAACCTGAAAGGTTTCTATGAAACCTTAGATAGTGTAAGAAACTTGGGAATCCCAACTGTAAACCTACAAATATGATTTGATACACCTAGAGCCCATTTCCATCAGACTGGAAGGAAGTTGTAGGATCCTAAATTCCCATTAAGCCTTCAGTATTTGTAGATGGGACGATTTTCAAAGTCTGAAAAAGCTGAGGAAGTTACGATAACTGTGAAAAATTCAAAGCAAACTGAAATAATTAAAAGCGATCTGCATAGGACTATTCTTTAAACGTTACATAATTTTTAACGATTGGGCGTGAGGCGTGAATTTAAGTACATAGGCACAGAACAGTAGGTACCTAACTGCTAGCCTGACTGCTAGTATTTAGTAACCTTTGACGTCAAAGAAAACCGTTTTTAGCCCAGACATTTCCAATTTCAACAGTTCTTTTCATGAAACAACCGATTGAATTTGTACAACCAATTTCGGGACATAAAGATCTAAAAGTTCGCCAAACACCATTATTAAAAACCGAAATAAACAAATAACTATCCAGATAGGAATAAAAAACAAATTTAGATGTCACAGCAAATGTTAACTGCTCGATGCTTGAAAACCTAGAAAAGCAACTTTGTAACAAAAATTAGTACATGCTTCCATAAAACCGAAACTTTGGGTATTAGATTACAAATGAGATAACATTTCATCACCTAATAATTTCTTAGCATCGTGGGTGGTTGACGATGATGTCCTCACTTCAGCCTCAAACGAACTGGGCACTAAATATAAAGTTATAAACAAACTTGTGTAAACTTTGACATTTTACGCAAATATTTGTTATTCTTTCGAGCTCTTCGGGCAGTTTAAAATCGAAGCGACACCGTTTCACAGCTCTTACGACGTTTATTTCAAGGTCTCCTTATCTCCGACAGAAACCATCTCATTTCACACTATTTGGACGTATGTTTCGTTGTTTGCAAAAAGATTTATCAATACATAACACACCTCGCCTAGACCGGAGAAGTCACCGTCGAATTAATAAAAAGTGAGACACTCGACTAAAACTGACAGAACGGCTTTCGAACTTACTACGAGTTACAAATTCGGGGCTCACTTTTGGTGATTTTCAATAGGAAACCAAAATGGATTCGTCTGGATCTAGATACCACAAAATCGTCAAGAAAATTTACTACTCGAGTATATCGGTATTTAATTAACAAAAAAACCAGTGCGAGAATAGGAGAAATCTTCCAAGATATAATTTTCGTAAAACGGGGTAAGTAACAAGATTTCAAAATCCGTCACTCGGTGTCGGCAAGGGAGAATTCGCCATTTTCGATTTTTATCATACACAAAAATCACCCAAGTTCCCGCCGTCAGGAACGAACTAATTCACAAATATGAAGATGACATGTACTTCGCACTGACCTTTTCTGCGTCCGAAGGGCCCCAGGAAGGCGTTATTCTTCCCGACGACGTTGTCATCGATGTACTTGGTGAGCTTGGCGACCTCCTCGTTTTTCTTCGGGAAGCTGGCGGCGCTCTTCTGCTTCTGCAGCCTCAGCGGGTAGTCCTCCGGGAACGTGTAGAGACGTCGGTTCCCGTACGATTTCCTTATCGTCGTCGTAGTCGATGTCATGTTGACATTTTCTTCTTCAAGCGCGCGCACTATCACCTTTAAATGCGACGGAGACGAAACACACCCCACCACGTTTCATCCGCCACTGACTTATGACTTACGCTGACACACGCATACGATGAAAAGCTGAGTAGCCGGACGGTCTGGCGATCCCGACCAATAGGACGGCTCCGTTTCTACACAGCGTGAAGGTTCTCATTGGCTAGGACTTGTACTCATCCATATAACGGTTTGATGGATATGCAACCAGAAATACAGTGGTTCAAAAATCGATTTAGGTACATAATACATCCTCCCTTTACATTTCAATTTTAAAGGTTCCATATAATACATACGAATCTACAGGTTTATATGAAGCCTCAAATGTATATTTACACCCAAAGGAGTTTATGGCGTTTTTATGTAAAAATTACCAATACTCCATACTACACATTCATTTATTTTACACGCAAAGTGTACAACAAATTATGAAGCCTTCTGTTTACAACACTCTTGCCAAATTAGAGAAAACAATTAATAAACATTTTGTTTTAATAGCATTCTAGACATCTGTATCCCATTCTGTGTAATATCTACTCCGCTACATATATTTTTAACTCAGTAATTGGTTGGCACACTATAAAACATAATACTTTAAGCATGAAATTAAAATACCCAAAATTCGATACCAGCAGCAATACACCACCGATTCCGTTTATTTATATAACACAAAAACTTTCACGTTACATTTTTCTTTTCAATTGATTTAATAGTTTTATGATTTTTTTTTTTTGGTGACACATAGTCTTAAGTAATCTAGGTGAATAAAGTAAGAATGAAATAATGAAAATTGATTAAACATCTCGATAACTATGAAAAAAATTTTTCACGTAAAATATAATTAAACTGGAACACAATCTTATAAAAGTATTAAATAGAATAAAAAGCATAATTTTTAAATCGCACGTTACGCCACTAGATATAAAAAAGATGATTTCCAAAAAATCTCGAAATTCTCAAATAGCTCAAGATTTTTTGGACTGAAATATTTTCGAAATCTTTCAGAGTATCCCAGCGGCGTATCGCAATGAAATTTAAACATTTAAAGTGTTAAATTAAAGTTACGATATCCTCGAATCGTTGACGACACCGTTTACAGATCTACATTTTTTTTCTTCTTTTCTATCAATAAAATAAAATTAACCGCCGTTTACACACACAGATAGATACAAGGATAAACTAAGTTACAATTTCACTAAAGAGTCCCAAAACAAATTTTAAACAAAAAGATAAAAGAGTAGTAGTAGTAGTAGCAGTAGTTGCTATAGCAGCGTCCTTTAAAGAAAAATTACACTCATCAATTAAAAATTAATTAACACTTTCAAGCCACACCTTAAAGGATACTTCCTTTTGGTTTTGTTGTTGGAAATAATTTGATAGGGAAAAGGCAAGTTTCCAGGTGTCGCGTTATGTTGCTCTTTTAATAAATTAAATTTTTTCTAATATGTTCTTGATCCAGCTAATCATCGCCTTCCTCTTCTTCTGATTCTGCCTCCTGCAGCCATGTTAGCCACTGATTCACCTGAAAATAGAAAGATGTACAGAATTCTGATCTACAATTTATTTTAAAGTTCACACATTACAAAACGCAGTGGGTGATGCCCAAAATCCTAACAGATTATTAACACCACGCATTGGTAATTAGGTTTACAGGAAACCACTACATTTTTTTATAGAAACCTAATCTGGTGACAAAATATTATTTACTTGAAAGAGTGCATTTCCCTTTCCAGGATAAGCATCTGTGACATCCTCCTTCCAGTTGAGGAAAGCCTCTTCATCCACAATCTCCATGTCATACAGTGCTATAAACCATCTGAGAAGTTGCCCCTTTGGGAAAGCCAGGGAATAGAAGTGCATCTGCAATGAATACAAAGCGACCAACTGCAATGATGACTTATCCCTGAGGAAAGCATGCAGTATCGGCTGGTAGCGTTTCAGCATTGCAGCCTCCTTCTCGGCGACCACCTTCTCATCCACGCCATTGTTACCGCTGGACGACTCCTGTGTGATGTACTTCAGGAGTACGGTCATCAAGGCGTTTATGAAGCCGGGATCGTTAAAGTTAGATGGTTCCAAGTTTTCCTTGATCCACTTGTAGAATGACTGTGGGTTCGGGTCGGCATTCAGTTGACGAGCGAGGTCCGCTTGGATGCGGAGCAGCGGATAAAGGAATGTGAGATCACGTTCTTCCAAGATCTCAGACAGACGTTCTTTTGTCTTGTCGTTTTCTGGCAATTGAGTTATCAAATTGATCTAAAACAAAATCAGATTATCATCCTGTTCAACACTTAACACGATAAAACCCATAGGTACCAATCATGGCGATGTAAATTAAAAAACGGGAGTATGAAAAATGAAAAATAAGATTTAGTCCATAATAAACCAATTAAAGGGCTCGAATATTCCTATGGCACAACTGTGGACATGAATGCAAAAACTAAAATGTAAACCACCAATGAGGCACGTCCTACAACAGTATTACGAAGAGAATTATGTTGCAGTGAATTTGGTAATACATAGGAGATTAGGATAATGCACATCACCAGCTCATCTATACATGCCAAGGGTGGACTCATAAATGCAAAAAAAATGCCTGAAAATAGGATATTGGTAATACTTTGCTTTGTAAATGATTAGTAGGCCATTCAATATTTGATAAACAAAGCCTAAATTTGACAAATTATTATTCAAGGTGGATGAAATACGTAGAGTGGCCCATACAAGTCTGTGTCAAGTATGCAAAAAACAAAATGTTTTTAAACAACCATGTACTTACTTTGCTTTTATTAAATATTTCGGAGAGCTCTGATTTTCCTCTCTTTTTATGGATGTGTTGTAATACAAGCAGGAACAACGGATAATGTGCCCCATTATCAGTCAGTCCGGCGACATCCGATAATGGTACAAGATGTTCACAGATTGCTGTAGCGAAAAGTATGGAAGCAGAATTAATTACTTTATCTGTTTCATTCTCGCGTTCAACTAATACGTGGCACAACGATTTGAAAGCATCCTAGAAAAGAAGAAGAAATAAATCAAGATAAATGTTTTCACAAATTGAAACTTAACACAATATTATGAAAAGTTTAGGAAAAATTGTAGTAGACCTGTCACATACCTGTACGTTATTGCCATTTACTAGGTTATCTTCCTTGAGATTACTCAGAAATTTAATAAGTTTCTCTTGTTCCACGTCTAAAATTAGAAAGATATTAAATATTGGCTTCTAAACCACTAATTTCTTAAGTATGTTTTTGATAGAAAGACTTACCTGATTTGTCCAAGGCAATTGTTAAACCGCTGAGTACGACTTCCTTGGAGAACTTATCAGGGACTTTGTGCTCTTTGTATGAATTTATTGCCTGCTTAAGGTCTATTTCACCTTTCCAGTACTCATCTATCAATGATTGGAATTTCTTTAATACTTCTTCCTTATTTGGACCCTAGTGAAATATGAAAACTCAAAACCTGTCCGATCTATCTTCTTCCATTTTTCTTACCTTATCTT
This sequence comes from Cryptocephalus moraei, assembly GCA_946251905.1. Taxonomy (NCBI): domain Eukaryota; kingdom Metazoa; phylum Arthropoda; class Insecta; order Coleoptera; family Chrysomelidae; genus Cryptocephalus; species Cryptocephalus moraei. Next base: position 35,439,791 of record OX276457.1, on the reverse strand, counting down.
TCTTGGATTGTTTCGGTTTTTCCGCTGGCACTTGTTTTATAGGCAGCGGATCCTTGAGCATGGTGGCCGGCGGTTGTTTGACTGTCTGCGTCTGGAATGGAGTTTCCATTGTTCTGTTGTTCATCATGTTGTTTGTCTTCAAAGAAGATGCCTTCGTTATCAGCATCGAGTTTGGACGTAACTCGACTTCGTTCATTTCATCCTTAGTGACGATTAGGTTGTTCTTCTTGAAACGAGGCGCTATATCCTTGTTAGATTCTGAAATTGATATTGTCTATTAGTACTAATATACCATATTATGTGTACTCTCCATTTTGATAGAAACTTTTTAAGTAAATGGAAGTATAGTACACCAGGGAAAATAGAAAAATAGACACTTTAAAAGATAAATGAAAGTGGACTTAATTTTCTACAAAGTAGCAAGCCTGAAGTATTGAAAACTCCATGATTTATTCAGATAGGTAAATAAGTGTATGTACTTACGGTTAAATTGTAAATTAGAATTATTCTGATTGTGCTTGTATTGACCCCTTTGATTCGTGTAGTTATTGAATCCGCTACGCTGATTGTTATGACCACGATAGCTCCCATCCCTCTGACCTCCATAGCCGTTGTGCCCGTACGAGCCGGGCGAGATGAGGCTTGGCGTCGTCGATCCCAAATTCATACCCATGAGCATATCGTCCAGTCCAGATCTGGTCTTTAGCGGCAATCTGAAGAACTCCGGCATGTTTGATCTATCGTTGTCTCTGTCACGCTCTTTCTCGTTACGCCTGAAGCCCTGGTGTCTGTCATCTTCCAATTGCGTTATCTGATTGATCGGCATCGGGCCCTCCACCACGGTCGCCTGAAGGATCAAAACTCAATAAAGGAAAAATCTGGGAGTTATCGACTTACTTTACGAGGCATCCAGCCGTTATGTCTCAGGTCGATCACATCTTTCAGCATGAATCTAATTCTTGGCTGCAAGTCTTGGTTTTCTGCCATTTTCTCCATTCTTTCAAAATATTGCCTCATGAGGTAATCACCTATTTGACGAGAATACAATAGGATATTAATCAACAAAAACACGAGTTAAAATGCACATGGCGCAATTATTTCAACTCATATTATCGCAGCCACTGTTTGTTGATAAAATTTTACATATTTCCTCATTTTAGTTACAAAACTTACTCTTATCCGAATCCAGCGTGCGCCCGCACGTCCGCAATATCTGACACAGGCATTCGAGGTCCTCGGACGGGTCTTCCCCCACTCTCCTGACCAACAAGTCCTGTATGCACTTGTGCAGTATATGACCGGAGAGGATCTCCAGTTTACCCAGTTCGCCGATGAACTTGATGTTACCGAGGGTCTTCCTTTTGGCGATGCGACGACGCTCCTCCTCCTCATCGCTGCCGGTACCCTTGTTGTTGCCATTTGTCTCGAAGGCGGCCGCTCTATTCTCAAATTCACGCTGGAAGGGTATAAACTCTGTTCACTACTGTGAGCAATGAAGCTAATTACAATTAAAATGAATCGACGTGAAAACAAAATTTCTTTAAAATACCTTTCATCGCCTTACACAAATTGTGTATATTTATCACTGTTTGCTACAGTGAATTAATTTTCTAATTATCCATTTCTTTGATTTATAACGAACACTTTCTCTTTTCCTCAATGTTCTAATTTAATTTATTTCTCGTTTTATTTAATTACACCCGCTTCATCCTTACTTTGCACTTGTTAAGCAGGAGTACTCTAAAGGTAGTCTGTTCACCGGGAGGATTGAAGTTCGGTGCTTCCTCTGACAACCTCTTGCACAACTGTGCGTACATAGACGAGTACTTTGGCTCCTCCAACGCCTTCTCGAATGTGAGAATGATGACACCCTTCAAGATCTCAGAGGTTAACTCGATGCGAAGGAGGTCATCGCTCAGCTTCTTGAACTTCTCTGGCGTGAGTTTGTTAAGGATACCTCGCACCTAAGAGGACAACGTTATGAAAACATAGTGTAAGGAGTTTGAGAGATAATAATATATAATGTATTTAAATGAGGTGGTATTAATAATATCATTGAAGTGGAACACAACAATGGGATTAAATGATTCAAAGCACTTAGTAATTATAATTAATCTATTCTGTAAAAAAAAAGTAATAACTGAGCATATCAATACAATAATAAAATTCAGGCTACTGAATTTAATTGAGATATGACCCCAAAATCCCCCTCAATAATACTTTCTTTGGTCAACACGAGTTGTACTGACAATCCAGAAAACTGAATACCACAATCGATCTCTTACCTTTCGGAAGATAAGATCTTTACGTGATTCTGGCGTGAGCACATCTTGATGTCTCAAAGTTGAAGGTGGGACCCAGCGTCGTTTGGCGGAAGGATCGTCGTCCTTCCCCGGAACACGAGCTGCTTGTGGCCCCGTTTGCCTGGGGCTCTCCGTTGTGGTGTGGATGGGTCTGCTGAAGGTCCCAAACTCTCCCCACGTGTTTCCTTCCTGATACCTCCTAATTTTGTTAGTTTCTTGTGCTACAAAACAAAAAATTGATAAAGCGATGCAACAAAGGTTAGACAACAAAGATAGGAACGAGTGGTAAATCGTGATAGGTCAGATCGAGGACATCGGAAGGCCGCTTTGTAACGCATTAAAGTGACACATAAAACTGGGTAAGTTCCGGAAATTTAAGCAAACTGAACAAATGCGTTGTCTACTGAGAAGTCTAACAACGTACATGATAATACAGTGCTTATCACCCGGAGTATAAATACCTATTGTGATATTTATTATTTTCTAATTACTTAAGATAAGGAAAGTATAAATGTGTTGTTTTGGTGAAAGTGTATTTTTATTAAAATATGCTTCTAGAATCTTTTCTCAAATTTTCATTTTTTCCCCTTTTATTAAACATGTACATATTGCATATAAACAAAGCTTGTGGGTAATGTTTAATTTTTTGCAGCCAAATTATCCTAATTTCTTTGGTAAAAATGGCAGACTTCCCAAATATGTGAAAATGCCAATGTAAAATATTTTTAGGGTTTTAGAACTTAACTGTATTACTTTCTGGCTATTACCACATCTAAGGTACTGTTTATTTGGGTCAGAAAATGTCAAAATGTCAAAAAACCATTGCTGGTGACGTCAGAGGTAGGTTTTCCACTTGCAAGTTGAAACCCAAGTATTTAGACCATCTTATATTAACTTGAACTTTGATTGCATTTCATGGTTCATTTCTGGTATATTGCAGGATACTAATTCTGAAAAATATTATTTGAAAGCCTTCTTGGTTTTGGTTTGGGAAGTAGAAATGTAAGCTTCCAGTAATTCACCAACTTTTACTTTACAAAAAGCGAGTGTGAAGATAGGAAACCCTACATTTTAACCATCGGAATTTCGCACTGATTTCGAGAAAACCATCATAAACGGATCATAAAATATATTTCCAATTGTGGGCAGTGCCAAAAATGGTTGATTCAACGGACTCATAGAAATTCTAGGCTGGCTGGGTTATTTCCAATTTTCCAAACCTCCCTGGAATGACTCGCGAGGAACGAATCGATAGATACACTTCGCTTCTTGGAAATCATAACGGTAAACATTCCCCTCGATGCATCCCAGCACCGATTCAGCGTGACTCATCACTTACGGAAAGATAACAGCTTTCTATAGATTTTTATTATCGACCATCACGAGGAAAAAGAAATACAGGGTCCGCACTTGCGACAACCTTGAATTTAGGCGTTATTAACAAAGGAAGGTCATCAACCTGGGACACAATAAGACATAGTGAGCCGTCCCTCAAGGTCCGCGCCGTGCGATACGAGACAAGGAAATGATTTTTACATTTTTCTAGAAAAACGAACGGGTCAGGTTGAAGGGTTGCGAAAAGTGGCGAAACTAGCCAACCACCCGTCGACCGCACGTGCTTAAAATTCGGAATATGACGTGTCGCCTCGAACAATCAATCAAGCAAGTCGGATTTGCAACAAAGAGCACGTAGATACCATTTTTTTAAGTTGTTGCAATTCAAGGCAACCATAGAAATCGTCGCGATGTTACGAATTTTGAACGTTTCCACGTTGTCAAAGCGTTTAACGGGACAAAGCGAGATCTGCACCGCCCGATCGCAAGCAGCATCCCATACGGCGAAAATCTCCTTTGTCCTGTTAAACGGTACGAGAAATTACGGTCTTCTCGGAAGACATGACGCATTACAATAAGATGGAATTCTCCATTTTCACTCGAGGGGGATTTCGCAGCGAGAGAGCCGATCCGTGCGATAGGAGAGATTGCTACTCACCCCTAATAGACGATGGCGGAGCGACGAGTTCCCACTAATTCACAATTTATCGTTTCTTTTCAACAATCGAGAGGAAACTCACTCCAAACTGGCCAAACTGCCTGGTGGTGTTGTTTGTAGGGGCACTGACAGCGCTCGGAGGGACGTACCGAGATCGAGACTAGTTCGGCTGCGCTCGGCGACCACGTCGATCGAAATAAGCTCTAATTCACAAGTCTATCGGGGATATTCAAGCCCCCAGGTGAGATAAAATTATCGTTATCACACTCGATGACATTTCGATGAGCTGTCATCGATTATATTTCAGAACAGTTCGTTTATATTTATTTATATTTTAGATGCTCGATCGACCGGTGTTTTCTAGAATGCGACGATCGCCATATTGCAGTAATCACTTCCGGGCGCGCGATTTAAAACGAGGCCGTACTACCCATTACAGGTAATTTATAGATAAATTGATTATAATTCGGGTAAAGTACAACGAAATTGAATTTTGGGTCACGAATAACTTACGTTTACCATTTCGACCCCAAGGTTACGGTTCGAAAACGTTTTTGGAATCTTTCCAAAACATCAATTTAAACTACAAGGTTAAATTGAAGAGTTTTCTATAAAATCTGCTGTATGAAGATGTTTTGAATGTTTGACCTAAATCATTATGTTGTAAAGGTGTGATAAAATCGCCAACATATTCCTTTATTAACATTTATTAAAGAAAAAAAATGTAATAAATTAAAAGACGAGGTTTATTTAACAGGTTTCATTTGCCACAGTCCATCGTTTAAATAATGGCAATTTTCTACCCCTACGCCTTTATTCACCTTGGTTCTGAAATAATAAAAATAATTACAATCCTGCAAGTGAATGTTTTTCATATCCTCACATTTCTTCAGTGGACATTGTCGTCCTACCAATGGCTAGAGCATGGTCTTTTCCTTCCGCCATAACAGCCTGCAAAAGAACAACACATAATAAAAGTAATTATCTCTTTAGATAGAAATTCAAAACCTTGTACCTCCTAAGACTCCAGTCAACTATTTATACCAAGAACTCATATATCCTTGGAGAATGCTACATTTTCTTTAACAATAGTTAACAACTATCTGTCCCAGACTTATCAGGCGTTTAATCTAATAGTAGTGCATTCATTTCATTCGATAAGACTACACTTCCAACAAACTTTGCTCGATAACTTTATCTTACCACAACGGTATCCTTAGGCACCTCGGTCATCTTTGCCCCGGGAGAAGTCAAACCGGGGCACATAATATTCGCCCCACTCAAGACGAACCTGATGGCCCCTTTATCGACCTGCTGTACCGGTAAAAAGAATGGATCTAAAGGTGAATGTTAAAAAGGATTTAATAAGACGGTAGTTATTTCAGATGAGATCATTGTACCAATACCGACTTACACTTGTGAAACAGCCGCAACGTAGGCATCCACTGCCCTTCCCTGTGTCGGAAGAAGAGCAAGTCGCCTGCCGAGTTCACTATTATCTCTATATGATCATGGCTGAAACACGGAAGTTAAAAACTGCTTTTGCTATAAATCTATCGGACTTTACCATTTCACTATCCGCAACGAATCCTTCTTGGGTAAAATCTCGTCTATGTACCCTTCCAGATGAGGATAAACCTCCACCAATTTGGTTCTGATACTTTTCTGGACAGAGGACTTCAACTGCAGTACGCCCGAGATACTTTCCTTTTCGTCGAATCTGAAGAAAAATAAATTCCCTAAGTCCATCTCAAAACGTTAAAGTTGTTAACTTACTTCTTAAACATGTTATTCCTATAAATAAACTAGAACTTCGTACAAGTAACCACAACCTTTACTGCCTGGAGTGAGGCACAGAGTGAGGTTATGTAGCTCTTCTTCTTCTTATAATCGTTTGACAGATAACAGGAATCTTGCCGAATTTGATTGCGAACAACCCGGCAAAAAACGGATCAAAATGCGATCCGTGTTGTGATGCTAGGTTAGTAGGAAATGACTAATGGTAACTAGGTAATTACTAGTTAGGAAATTCGTCAATTAATAGACTATACGTTGTGGCAGTTAGAAATGTGGCCAATAGCGAATGAGGCGAATTCACCAAAGGCAAGTGAAATCCAAAAATCTGTTAATAGTACCACATTTATTATTTAAAAAAAAAACTGAAAGAAAGATTCTCTTTCCATTGAAATTAGTGAAAATTTGAGAACGGATATTATTGTAGTTGAATTCAAAAGTTTTAGGTACGTTCCTGGAAAAGAGAATTTTGTTTGTAATTTGGCCAAAAATGGAGGTGACGAGATTAGTCACAAATAAGAAATAAGACGTCTTGTTTCTTTATATATTAACTTTTATTCATTCGTATACAAACAGAAATCTTTTACAACTAATTTTGTAATTATTATGTAATAATCAATACTTCGTATATTAAATGTTAGATACTAAAACCTACACGCGTACTTAACATATAAATTTAATGTCTTTAAATATGTATACAAAATAACTGGCTGACTCTTGCGACTATTAATAATATTTCTTGAGCTTTTTAAACAATCTCAAATATTTCGTATTAAATGTCATGTTTATTATATTTGTTAAGAATGTCAAAATATGAGTGGAAATGAAGTAGTGAGTAAATAGTCTACTGGTAGGTCCCTATATGGATTCGAAAAATGAAGATAACTATATAAACTACCACTATAGAAATAGACACTAGTATCAGACAATTCGGATTGAAAATCCCAGAAGACATGCTTTAATAAACGGCTGTCTCTTTACCGGTGCTGGTAACGTTGCTCTCTTTATCCTCATCGTCTGAATTGTACTCTTCCGCCGCCGTAAGTTTCCTGGATGCGGCCTCTTCGGCTTTTCTGAATAAACAATTTGCATTAGTCTCCAGTAAACACGTATACCTATTACACTTTTCCTACCTCTTCTGCTCTTCGTAACTCTTTTCTTGTAACTGCTCCTCCTCCTTCTCCCTCTGCTTTTTCAGCAGGAACAAATAGGCGAGATAGACGAAGAGAAGAACTAGAGGGATGAGGATAGCCATCGTTATTCCCGAGGCTATCCCTGCTTGCCTCTGGGAGTACTCCTGCTGTCCTGTATTATCAGAAAAAGGGAATAAAATAGGGTAATGGTATAAAGTGAAGTCGGTAGAAGCCATTCCACAGGATAGGGATCAGTCTTATTTTCTCGTTTCCTCCGGGCAGTTCTCATACCGTTTCCTACTCGCTCCGAAAATGTGGATGATTGAACGTGGTCGATCCCTAGCATGTGAAATGACTTGGTTACCACAATTTGTCATTTCGGCAAACGATTTATTGACTAAAATAGACGTAACATTGTACATAATAAAAATAAATACAAAAAAAATCATAACGAAAGTACTAAGTGGGACACTCCACATGCTAGAGAACTTTAATAGTGCGATTAGAATCGAACGATCCAGAATTTGCAGGAATACTAAGTGACTTCGGTGTTCCGTGGTGTTTTCAAGGGTTGTTTAGTGAGAAAACGCGAAATCCGAAAACGTCCTGGTGTCATTTGATCAATTCCTGAGCACTCCTCCACCTCCTGGACTATCTATAGGACTTCAAACGTCCGTGACTATGCTGCTCTGGCTGCTGAACCTCTCCTTGGTCTTTTTCTTGAGCGGCACGGCGTAATCGTCGGAGTTGTAAGTGAGCCTCGTGCCGGTGTCGTCCACTTTGACGAGGTCCGGCTTGGGGGCCGTGTAGGGCAACGTATTGTACTGGATGCTCGAGGTCGGGCTCGTCGGGCTCATGGAGCTCCTCACCGACCTGTCGAGGTCCTCGTACTCGGCCGCGTCCGCGTTCGGATCGAGCGGCTTCTCCTCGAACTCGACCTCGGGCAGCCCCTTCAGCGGCTCGTGCGTCCTGTACACCTTGTCGTAGCTACGCCTCTTCTTCAGCGAGGAGGTGTCGCTCTTCGGGCTCTGCGAGAAGTCCTCGTCCTCCTCATCGTCGTCGTAGTCGTCGTCGCTGAGCGGCCTCGCCATCGCCATGCGCTGCTTCAGTTTCTCCTTGGAGATGTCGTCGTCGTCGTCATCGTAGGCGTCGCCCTCCTTCTGCTTCCTGATGCGTTTGAATAATATGAAGATTATGTAGACGATGAGGAGCAGGAGCGGTATGAGAACTGCGAGGATGATGCCCCACGTGATGGCGGCTTGACGCGAGGAATACTCCTGCTGGCCTGTGGGCAGAACGCTCGTGACTTTTGTAATTGATCATGGCTCTCGTCGGTTAAACGTGTCATAGGACGCTTTAAAACATGCTGAGGTGTAAAACGTGCTAACTAAAATAAGGCGAAAGAGTTCTAAATTCAAAAGCAACAGAGTAGGTAATCGTAGATCCATTTAAGTTGTATAACTAATGAGTTTTGTGGTAAACACAAGGTATCTGGAAGATGAAGTGAGAAATCAAGTCAACAAAGCTGCTACAATACCTGGACATCTTAAATATCCCATCTGGAAGAACAAACACCTAATCAGCAGCAAAGAGGATCCTAAGATCAACTGAAATGAAGACCCCCAAGAACGATAACAGGATACACACTAAAAGATAGGCAAAGAAACAACCGAATGAAAAACGACAATATCAACCTTTGTAGTCATCTCCAAAAGCTCCAAGAGAGACCGCTTGGACGTTCGCCTACGAGATGATATGAAAGCTGGTCGTCGTCATCTCAACTGCTCTTGGTAAACCATCGAAGAAAACACAGAACCAAGTCCTAACGTAAGAAGAAGCCAAATAAGTACTTACGTAGGCATTCGGAGTAGCCGTACTCGGGTATGTCCCAGGTGCCGTCTGCCTGGCACGTCCTCCTGTTGTCCCCGACGAGGACGAAGTCCTGATTGCACTCGTAGGTGACCTTCGTGCCGGGAACGAAGAGGAACGTGCTCTTGCGCCCGAACCTCGGCGTCTCGAGCACGCCGCAGGAGACGACCCTCCTCCTGGTCGTCTCCTTCAGCTGGTAGATCGTCGCCTTGTAGTTGGTGGTGAAGTGAGCGACGTCCCTGTTCAGCGTCATCGAGTAGTCGTAGTAGCACTCGTACATCTGCGTCGAGCACACCTGGTACGCCTTCTTGATCTGTTCCGACATGTTCGCCGGGAGTATCTCCTCGGGCGTCATCACGAACACCGGCTTGAAGGTGATGTTGTTGTAGTTCGCCGACGTCCTGCCGAACTCCCTGTGGAAGAGGGCGCGGCCCTTCTGGGAGTCGTCGGCGTCGGTCAGCATCCACTTGGAGCCGAAATCGCTGTACACGCGCTCCATGTCGTTGATGTTGGTCGCGACGGACACCCTCTGCCCGTCGGGCAGCGTGAAGTCGTCCTGCTGGTTGAAGCTCCAGTTGCCCAACAGGCCGACCGTCTTGTTCTGAACGCGAAAGGGTTTTTGGTTCAGTTATTGCATCCCAATTGTCATTAGTGAACGTTTTATAGGTAATTTGAAATCAGATACAATGTGGAAACTTACAACGCCATACAAATTGGTGTATAGGTATCTAGAATCCTCTGACAGTTTTAAAACCAAAACTTACTATGAAGCTCCATGGCAAATAAACCCTGGCAGACATGAACCCTTGGTTATCTACGACCTCTACTCCAGCGCCGTTGTCGAACATGATTATCACCTCGGACTGATTCAGAGTGTATGTCGGAGTGTAAATCGTCACACCTTGAAAGATAAACAATACTCAAAGCTATACTCTTTCCGAATGCCAAAATCCTCTTTTCTTACCTCTGAAGTGTTGAAACTTCAACGACGGCCTGTCAAAGTACAACTGCCTGTTGTCGGCTATTACGTCCAGCCTGTACCTCCATTTCGACTCGTGTGGTCTTTGCCTCACCTCGATCGCTATGGTGTTGTTACCTCTAGCCACCACTGATGTCAACTGAGTCGCCCTCACTTCACCGTAAGCGTTCAGAGGCATCTGCTCGAACCTGCCTTGAACCTGTAAAATTAGATACAATCTAAACTGAAAACTTATGTTCTTTCTAAAATTTTCATAGGGCTATGGGCCTATTTTGTGGAAATTATAACTGACCTCTAGGTTATCAGTTGGCGTCTTGGATTTCACCAGCACGAACTCCCCCTTTCCGTTGAAAGTGTACTCCACATCGTCGAAAGTGACGAAATGCGGATCTCCGTACACCCCAGCAATCCCAGGAGGTTGGTAGGCGACGCAATCCTGGCTTGGTCTCCTTTCGAACCTGTGGAAACGTCAAACATTCACGATCGATTCGATTTAGGCAAGGGAGGTTCTAACCTGAGGGTCTCGCAGCCGACGGCCTGCTCTTCTTGCCACAAGCAGCATAGGTACTTCGGTACCATATCGTTGAACCATTGCGACAACGTCGGAACCTTGGTCGCTTCGTTGTATGGCATCATACCCAGGTTGTGGCAACGTCGAGGACTGGAGCCCCATTGCTGGTCGTAGGAGAGCATGAGGAAACCGTTCTTGTCGTAGCAACACTGCTGTTCCGACCCTTCCATACTGAAAGAAGATATGATTGAGTACAATCACTGAAGACTCAGTAGTTCATTGGGTTACAAAACGTCTGATATTTAATCTCACTTACGTGGGCGATCCAGTCTTGACGCAGTGCAACGCCTGATTGTTGTAGTAACAGATAGGATTGGAGTCCTTGTCGCAGTCGAAGTCCGGCATAAAGCGTCCCTTATCGGCAAGAGCCTGCTCCACCGTACAGGGACATTGAGGGAGTTCGTGGGCGAAGTTCTTCAGGTACCTGTCCGTCCTGAGCCAATCGTTGCAGAGGGTCTCCGGCCAGTTCTTTCCGTACATGTTCTCCCATTGGAACTGGAAGTACCAACCTAAGGGGATGGGTCGGCTCCAGATCAGCGGGGTTATCTCGATCGAACGCTGGACGCTGCTGTAGGTATTCACCTGAAAAGATGAGATAAGTAAACATTTATGTTACATTTTTCTCCCTGTACCATACCTTTATGGATTCCGTGAGGTTGATCTGGATGAACCCGAATTTGATGTCCGTCAGGAACTGATTCGTCCTGGTTCGGTACTGCGAAGGGATAATCGAGTACTCTCCCGTGTTCTGTATGTTCTCCGCCAGTTCCGCTATGAAAACGAAAGTAGGTCTGATGGTGGTCTCCCTGTATCCCCACAAGGACACCCGGATGTTGGCGTTCTCGTTGCTGGTCAAGTTCATTTTCTCCCACTGAATGCGGATCTCGCTAGGGTTCTTCTCGTGGATCTTGTTGTCCTTAAAGTAGATCTTTTGGGCTGCCATCGAAGGGGACTCTGTGGATAAGCAAGGTAGAGATGAAAATAATGAATGATACAGTACCAAAAAATTTTCGTCGGATATTCAATGTTTCACGCTTACCAACGTAATATTTTCCTTTCCACTTGAAGGCCTGGTTTCCAATGGCGATCTGCAGATTGACCCACCCTTCTGCGTACAGCCTTGGTTGAATGCACACTGCTCTGTTTTTATCTACGACGTACCCTTCGACTTCATTCTCGACGTCGAATTTACACCTGAGAGAGAACATTTGACGATTGACTGATTAGCCAAATTAGGTTGATTTGGTTTTCGTACCTGATCCGGTCGTCGAGTTCGAAACATGGTCCTGTAATGTTGACGATCGTACCTCCCAACATGTTTCCGCTCTCGGGGGCGAAGTTCAAAGCCAGATTAGCCCCGTCTAAAAGATGATTTTTAAAATTGATCCCTCTTTACATCGCAGAACTGATTTGAAAGTTGAATGTGGTATTGGGTTTTTTCCAACTTCACCAGAAGATTCTCAATTCTGCTTTGGATTAGAGATAGATGTATGCATAGGCATGTATTTCACCATCACAAATACATTCTGTATTGTGTATAGATTGCATATGTATATACATTTTCTAAAAACGTTCTAAAAGCAACTCTTAAGAGGCCTCTTTACACTTCAAAATTTCCTTACACGCATAACTTTCTCATAAATCAGTCAAATCGAATGAAATTTTCAGTGAAGTATTTAGAATTTAGGTTCCACAGAATGTCGGGTGACTTTGCTTTTTTGAAAAACTGAAAAAAAGTTGGGTTGGTCAAAAAATGAGCTTCACTGTTGACTTGTGCTTAGACCTGAATCTCCCATGTGTCATCCCCGCCCACGCCCCAAAGCGTAGCACAGCATGCATAGCTCACACCACCACAAATTACCTATATCCTTGTTGCACGATCCCAGCAATATCCTCTCGTCTATCCGGAATATGTGCCTGCCCTTGAACCCGTTCCCGAAACCGGTGGCGGTCAGATCCCTTATGACCGACTCCTGGCTGTAGGGCTTGTACTCGTAGCTCCTGGTGCCGTTGCCGCCGTTGAAACCGACGTAAGCGGAGGTTCCTCCCGAGCCGGTGATCGTATCGCCTCCTGCCTCAGTGTGACTCGTCCAGTCCATGTTCAGGTAGTTGAAGATGGCGTAGGTGAAGACCTCGTCGGTCGCGAGGACCATTTGGAAGCTGTTGGTCTGGGGAGGGGAAACGGTGAAGGGTAGTTTTTGATGCTTGAATGGTTCAAACTTTGGTTATCTCGAGATTAAAACATCTCGACGAATTGTTTCAATTTCAGCTTATTTCTTCGGTTTTGAAGTATCAGGTAGCTTACCTGATAGAGCGCGTTCGCGAATCCGCCATTGAACGACACGTTCTTCCACGTGACGATGATAGCGTGCTTCGGGTCGAACGTCTCGGAGCCGATCACTCCCTCCCTTATGTCCCACTTGAGCCTCTCCCTGATCTCGACGCCCATCCTGTCCTGCCTGACCCTGAGGTCCCTCTCCATCCTGAAGTAGACCCCAGGGGCCCTCCTGTCGATGTCCGTGTCCCTCAGGTTCCCCACCCTGCACTTGCTGAAGAAGATCCCGATGAAGGCGGGATCGTTCTTCTTCGGCCAGTCCTTCACCGGGAACACGAGAGGGTACTCGAAGTTCGGCGGCGGATCGCTGAACTCGAGGTAGCCGTTCAGAGAGACGCGGGTATAGTTATACCTGAGCAACAAGAGTGGAATGGTTAACGTGGGTTGGCTGGGCGAGCAATTAACAGGATGCCACATGACCACCAGAACGATGGATACAATATTAAATCTTCATATCAGAAGAGGGTTAGATTGGTAGACTCAAGCCTACTGCAACAGAGTAATTGGATCAATGTGATGTGTCTGTAAAGGAGAAAATATGAAGAAAGTGGCACAGAACATCAGACAGGATTGAATTGGAAAATTTAAGGGGACACCTATGTCCAAGAGTGGACTTGGAAAGGCTGATGAAGAAGAATAAGATATAACGGCTGCACATCCCAGGTACAATTGACCTCAAAGTTTTTCACAAACAACAAATTGAGGTTACAGAGGTCCTGCTCATCTGCCCAACACATAATTTAAACTCCCCCTCCAGTCACTTACCTAAATCCGAAGAACGGCAGCTGGAAGTTCAAATTCTTGTGCACCTGCGACGTAGAAGCCTGGATCTCCTTCTGATAGTCCCCTTCGTTGTCCGCGTTGCCGCCCTTATCGTAAAAGGGGTACATGAAGAGCTTCCTGATCTCCGCCAATCTGGTCTCGGTCATGACGTAGGGGGTGCCGGTGTAGCCCCTTTGATCGGTGTCGGGGGGCGCGATGCTCGATGTCATGGGATCTAGGCGAGACATCGGTTAGTTATGCGGGAAACGTGACGAAAGTTGAGAGGAAAGTTGAAAGAGTTTGCCAGAGGAAAGCGTTGGAAAGCGTGTTCGCGAAGAACTCGTGACGAAATGACGTTGAACCAGAAACGATATTACAACTTTTCTGAAGACTTTCCGAACACGAATTTTTTGAAGATGTACAGGTGGTTGAAATAGGTTAACCCAAAAGTCTTTAAGATCTCCGATCACCAAAAACGTAAATGGATAGATCGTACATGTACATTGTAATGATTTACATTACATAACATCAAATTCAGCCAGAACTCACATCTGCCCACTTTAAGGTCAAAATATCTCACAAATTTTCCGGCTTAGACCTAACCTTCGGAAAATATAATCTCTGGTCTCCGGTAAGACTTTTCGCGTAGAATTTTCCAGACGTCCTGTATACGGTTTTCTCGTGTGCTAGTTGTTAATTAACAACAACTAATATTTACATGACGATGAAAAATTGAGGTCGACGTTGTGATAAACTGGGCAAATAAGATCCCAGCCTACTTATGGGACGTCGTAGTGCTGACAAAGAAAAAATAGTTGGGCCACTTCTTATCGAATAATTATCGAAACGAATTAACCTAAAAATTGGTATTTCGACATGTGTTTAATTGTATAGTGTGGGAAGTTACGAATAACGTACAAGGTTATTGCACTGAGTTTTTAACTGCTCGTCAAATTTTGATGGAGTTTTGATTTCAAAGAGCTTTTTGTATTTCAAATAAAGTTCAAAAGAATAAAGTATCAGAAGGAGCATTCTGGAATTTAAAAAGTCATAGAACTTTACTGATTTCCCTGAGGTAGTGAAGCGATATCCTAATAAACCACTTAGCTACATAGCTAGGTATACTCTGGCAGAATCAAGAATATCAAAATTCATTGTACCGAAACATACATTTTATAGTTTTAGGAACAAAATCTGCCCAGATATTTTCATTGAGGTAGATACTCCTCTTTGTATCGAGAAGGAATCTTACAGAACCAGATCTTGAGAGCTCTTTGAGTGAGGTTAATGAAGAAAGTTCATTACAAGTAGGTGACGTCATAAGTTCCTGGTGTTTAGTTAGGTACGTTACATAAAATTTGCACCGAATGGTGGAGCAACAGCGGAAATAGAAGCAATATGCAAGTAGCAATAATAGTAGCACATAGATGTCCATCTCCAATAAGAAAGTCCTGGGAATTGGAAGAAACCTTTAGGTTATACCACATCTGCACTTTTATTAGGTACATCAAGAATATCTTACGTAATAGAAGAACTGTTTCATAAATTAACTTGTAAAACCCAACAGAATATTGAGAACCTTATTGGATTTATGAAACGGTCTATATTAGATGTGGAGTTTAGAATCTAAAGCAAGTAGATGTAGAAACACCAAGAGACATGGAAGACATGGTTTATGCAAATGTATTCTTCATTTTTGCTATATTTACAAAGCTACGCTACTAGGAGTGATCTTCAGACCAACCACGCCCTATGGGTATTTGTACAATTTTAGACATGGCGTCATATATATTTCCACGAATACAAACAACAGCTCTACTATCTGTAATATAAATCATCTCGTGATAAGCTCGGCTACATGGTATAAACAAAAAAATATATCAATTGATAACAGCGAGGATTAGTTAATTGAAGGCTTTTTTCCGTCTCGAAATGGAACACTATAAAAGCATTAGCTGATCTCGTTTCGAAACTGCAAAAACCTCCAATGGCGGTTCTAAGAAAAAAATATGTGGGGAACTAACCATAGTCGGTACCGTAATATGTCGTGTACCTTCCGGATGGACTGAGCCTTTGAAGCGTCCATTTTGAGTCTACGATGACGTCGTCATTGTCACCGTCAGTATTCGTGGGTTCTACTTGAGGATCTACTGCAGGATCTACAGGGTCAACTACATCTACATGTTAATAAACAAGAGATAATTAGATACGAAAAGCCAGTCCAGTTAAAAGGGAAAATGGTGCTAACTATCGAGCGCGACCTATTCTACCCAAAGAGTGTTAACAGTGTCTGTACGATATTGCGCAATGGACTTTTCTGTCGGTGTGAAAATGTCTTTTTTTACCGTAATTCGGGTCCGTGTTCGTCAGCACGTTCGTCCCCTCCTGTCCCCCGTTCGGCTGTGCCTCCTGCTCCTGCAGGGGATCCTCGACGGGCGCCTCCAGCGGGACGACGCTCTCGACGTCCTCGGCGTTGTCGTCACCCTGGCATCTCACATTAGCGACACTGAACAGGAGCAGGCAGAGTACCGTTATCCTAATTATCATTCTAGCGGTCTTCCACGTAAAAACATAAAATATCCCTAATGAACCTTCCCGAATGAACGGGTGTTGGACTCTAATTGATCATCACGCACCTGCTATGGCTATTTACTTATCGGAGATAAAATCGTTATCTGTTATCTCCGCGCAGTTTTTGTTTTAATGACACATTTTATGAAACCTAAGGTAAATAAGAGCGTCAACGTTTCCAGTTAAAAATAACGTGTAATCATCGGAGGAACTAGGAAATGAATCACCACAGACGTCCCATTGACTCACCCCCCCCCCCCCCCGAAAATCATCCCTTTTTTACTTCTACTAACTTCGAACAGTTATGAACATTCAAAGCAATTAGACAGTTTCAAGAAAATCTATACCCAAGGTTCCTCTATAGGCTCTTGTAGAAGATATTACAGAACCTATTCTCAACATTTTTCCATTTCAATTGGTGTGATTGGGTCTTAAAAGCCATTTCCACTAGACGAGATGCTAGTCAAATAAATTTTCCTTAGACATGCAAGACTCCTAGGCAACCTTCTGCAGTTTCTAAAATTTGAGAAACCTAAGGGCATTTACCCGAAATTTTTAGAACTTTGGAACGATGAAATGTATAAGGTTTCTAACTAAAGTCTAGTCTTAAGAACCTGAGAATCTCTAAGCGTTTTCAGCTCCATTTGGCACAGTTGGCCATTTGAGCCCCTTTGCACCAAGCGAGAAAAAAGTAAAGATCATCAATTTCCATTCAGCTTCTCGTATTAACCTTTACAGCGTCTGAAAAATCTGCTGACTTTACTTACTTAAGAACCCATTCAGAGCAACCTACAAAGTTTTTTCTGTAGGCAACCTGCACAAGGTATTCGGTGTAGAACCTATTCCTTGCACAGCAGTTTTTAATTTTGTTTGGTATGATTTTTTGTGACAAATACGAAAGGTTTACTAACCGACAGAAAAGTATTTTAAGTTAATTGTCGAAATTTCAGACCTAACCATAATATTTCTTCTACCTTACAGTCACTTTTATGTATTTTTCTGACCAAGTTATGTAAGTAAGTTATTGGACGCGATATTGCCCAATAAGATGTGGTGGGTAACGAAGCGTCTGATTGGTTGAAAGCAACTCTAGGTCGACGTTGGGAAGAAACAAACCCATCAATCAATCAATTTAAGCCTAATTAAGCCTGCTCAATAAGGTGCGGCAATTAAGTCACGTGACTATAAACGCAGTAATTGGTTGGAAGCGCATATAGTAAGAAACCAACTTAGCGAGTGTTAAGTCTGTTCCAGTGGCAGCTCCGATTCGTCTTAACTTTGCCAACACAACGATTTACTCGCGTCTCATTGGTTGAAATTAATTTGGAACGAAGTTAGTAATCACTAGAAACGTAATATAAAGTGTATCAGTGTTTTGAGTTTCTACTAATTAATTTTGAATTGTTTTTTACCTAATTTGTTTTGAATGTTTTTGGAGGCACAAACTAAATAAAAAAGCGTTTACTTATAACTTATAACGTTATAACAATTTAAGACTATCGGAGTACTTAATATTAAACAATATCAATTTTATACAATAACATTTTGAACGTCCTTAATTGTTGAAAATCCTGTATTCGGTACCTTGTCACTTTTTTGAGGTTAATAGTCTTATTTGTAGCCTTCGATCCATATTTCCCCACAGGTGAAAAATAGAGATAATGCCATTCACTTGCTACTCTGGAATCTTTTATTTATCAGTTTCTGATAGCGAATTACAAAATTTTTGTTTAAATAAAAACGTATTTGTCCTCCGATAAGGATATTAAAGGGAATATCTGTGAAACTTGAAATGTAATAATGTTGCGATATACGGTACGTATAAACAGTGTAATAACACTGCCGGTTGTAGAAAAGTTGTCCCACAAATAATATTATCAATTAAGTGTGGAAAATTAGTCACTTGTAGTATTAGGTACATATAAGTAAAATTCACTTGTTTCGTCACATGACCGGAAGAGGAATATGCTTACGGGCTATCGCCTCATTATTTACTCCAATGGATTTAACCAAAAAATATTATAAAGATCAGTAATATAACGTTCTCACCTTTGCTGGTTAATTTCTAAGATAGGTTTAGATAGGAGATAGGTTTGGTACAGTTTCTTGAAATTTCCTTTAACTAGTTTACGATAAAGATTACATCAATTTGATGTTATTCTTTAATTTTGTCTTTTTTTTTGGCCCTTTTCGAAACGTGAGATTTTTGGGCTATTTCTCCATTCTTAATGTCGAAAATGGTGATATATTTAAAAACAAAAACGAATCAAAAAAACCCAGTGTATTAACCCAAATCATCCAAAAACAAAATCCTCAATTTCAACCATCGTCGCCCATCTCGCAACCGTTGGGCTCGTCGGTCTCGTCGGCACAATCGAATTTCCCGTCGCAGAATTCAGTCCTGGCGATGCACTGGCCGTTGTAGCAGGAGATCTCGTCCTTCGTACAGTTCGACACTGGAAGAAAGTCCTTTTACGGAACGGCCATTATTGGTCGTCTCCCAACCTTACCGACTGCGCAGTCCTCCTCGTCGGATCTATCCCAGCAGTCCACAGTACGGTCGCAACGTTTGCTCTTCTCCAGGCAGGAAGTGGAGTTTCCACAGTGGAAGTGGGTCCTCGGGTCGCAGTCTGGAAAACGTGGATTGGAGAGATAATCGGCGGGATCGAAGAGGAGAGGGCGAGATAAATGGATTAATTGAAGTAATGAAAAAAGAGCGGATTTTGGGTTAAAACCCTTACCATTTTACATTTTTTGTATCAAATTGTCTGCTTTTACCTTTTTTGAGTATTTTTTTTATTTCAATTTAATTGTGCATTCTATTTGTAAGGGTAAAATATAGCTCAAGAACGAATTGTTGGTTCTTAAAGTTTTCACCTTTTCTTCAACCTTTTTCTAAGTTTTATTTTACCTCAAATCCGCTCTTTAGTAATGAAGCAATCAACCTGACAGCATGAAACTGTGTAAGTAGATATTCTAGGAGAGTTCTGCCCCCACAGAACCCACGTAACCCACGGAACACAACTTTTTGCCGGCGCGCAGCCCAGGGGGCCCATGTAGTAGTTACTACTACTACTAGTAAAGGACAAAACTACTACTACTAGTAGTATTAGTAGTAGTAGTAGTGGTAGTTTTGTAGTACTACTAGTAATAGCAGTAGTAGTTTACTCGTTTACTAGTAGTAGTAGTAGTAGTAGTAGTAGTAGTAGTAGTACATGGGACCCCTAAAAAGTTGTGTTCCGTGGGTTAGGTGGTTTCTGTGGAGGCAGAACTCTTCTAGAACATCTACTTGTGTATCTCGGTATGACGCTAATGTTTCGGACTTTACCGCAGTTCTCCTCGTCGGACCTGTTCGAGCAGTCTATACTCCCGTCGCATCTCTTCTCTTGGGACACGCACATGTTCCCGCAACTGAAGGAGTCCCCCGGACACTTCAGGATGTTCCTCAGCATGGAGCACTGGAACACCTTAGTCCTGGAGTCCAGGATCTGGCAGAAGTGCGTGTTGATTTGGCACAGTCCTCCGCATCCCGTGGGATCCTTCCCGTTCCTCACCTCGACGCACCTAGGCCTCTCTGTCTCCGAGAGTTTGATGCATACCTCGGCGTCGGGACGGCAAGAGGAGCAAAACGGCGACGGCGGTTCTGTCGTCTAGGATGAAAAAATCTCTCGGGAAAGTTAGGTTTGTTAGACGTACCTAGTATTGTGTTGGGAGGTACAAGGAGCTCGGAGGTTTGGAAGACAATAAAAACCAATACAGCTACAAATATTTTTCAACAACATACCAGAAACATGAGAAACACAGTGGGTAAAGTACCTACTCCATGGAATTATTAGTAGAAGCAAGAGACAGATTTATCGCTTCTGGAGACAGAAGAGATTACATTAAATATTGAGGTAGTTCAACAGGCTGTAAAGGATATAAAATTGTTACGCACCCACTAAACTCTCTGCTGTGGAACAATAACATTTCGAAAACTACTAAAAAACATATACAGACCGTTTCTACGGAGTCGCAATATGGTATAAACATAAGAGCGAAAGAAAGGCCATATATTTCTCGTTGGCTAAACAGAGAAAGAACTTTTTGCGAGGTTGCTAGCTCGCGAAACATCGGAAACATCACAGTCATCCCCACACTCTACCGTATCATTCGCTGTATAGCCTCTGACGGGAATATTTGGAATGGGTTACGGACCGGCCGGCCGGCAACGTTGCAAAACTTCCTTCTCTGTCATACTAATGAACTGTTATTAGTTTCTATTTCGCTCTTGTTGATTGCGGACCCTGCATTTCAATAGAATAGGTCCGTATACAAAAGTATGGTGCGAAGTGTAGCATTCTATGTGGCAGAAATTTGGGATATCTCCCAAGAAGAATCAACAAGGATAAGGAATTACTAAGGACTGTTAAATATAGAAAAATGTCTTATCTGGGCCATGTGTTGAGAGGAAGTCTTGCAGCTCATTATTAGTGGAAAAATAGAAGGTTGAAGAGCTGTAGGAAGAAAGAAAACAAGTAGCAAGAAAACAAGATACGAAATGCAGGACAACTCTAACATATGACAGAAGACCGTGACGTCTTCGCTAAGGTGATCATAACCTGATCATGATGTTGACAAGGCATATGAAGAAGAAAAAGACCACCAGAACGAAGAAAAAGAGGGCGACCATGAAGAAGCTGGAGAAATGGTGTAGAAGAGGTGATGACTACTGGAGGTCTAGAAATTTTCTATAGGAAAATATAGGATATATATTATAGGATATAGGAATTTTTTAGCCCGAATTTGAATAATTCTTATAATTTTGAAAATAAATATAACTTACCCTGTATTTCTCCGTAATAGTACGGGGATGCTCGTTAATCGTTCCGTTAATAATACTGCGTATAGTGGAAGTTATAACCTCTGTAATATGATTCAGGCGGGTGTTGTTCGGTACTTTATTAACAGTCACGTTTCCATGGAAGAACACGTTGTCCTTTAATAATCTCCGCTCTGTAAATTACAAATTGTGTGGGTATAGGGTTCAGTTAAACAATTCTGGTTTAAAGTTCGTAGGTTAAATAATTCCGGTGTCATGAATCGCGTACTCACCGATTGAAAAGAATATCCCGAAGCACACCGCGACGACGATCGAGCAGAAGACCAAGAAATAAACGACCACCTTCACCTTGGACCTCTTCTCGACGTAACCGGCATCCTCCTCGTTGAGCTTGAGCACCCACCTATGGCCGAACACGTTCCTCTTGATGATCACGTTCCTGTTGAAGTTGTTCTCGTCGATTTCCCGAGATATCGTCGGAATCGCGAGGTTTCGATCCAACTTATTCCCGTCGTAGTAGTGGACTTTGGTCAGCTCCACGTTGCACGGTTGGAGTATCATCGCGTTCGGACACGCTGCTGTTCCCTCGCCGGACTTAAGGGACGGACTATCGCGGGGTTGGCATTTCGAATATGGCACACGATACAAACATTGAAGGAAAATGAGTGTGTTCCCTCAATCGTGACCGATCGACGCAGCATGTGGCCGCCTGAAAATATCAGGAAATTAGATAGAGGATACACACGGGGACAGGTTCAAGGCGACCTACAGGGTGAAATTCGTACAAAAATTCATGTCAGGTCGAATTATCATTAACGAAGAGAATCTGGGAATATTTTTTGGCACCTTTCAATTTTCCTCTATTCTCAAAATAGTACAAATGAAACGAGGATTTAGTTCATGAGAACAAGGAGAAGAACCTTCCAATTAACATGGTTCAATTGGGGAAAACTTGATTATAGCATGCCAACTATTTATTTTCGTTTAATTATTACAGTAAGTTTATAACCGGTCGATCTGCTACAACTGATTATATGTAAAGTGCTAATATGTTTTTTGCATATCTTCAATACATTCACTATGTAGGCATTTTACCCTTAATTTTTATTGAACATTCCCTTCATGAAGTTATATCATTTTTTATACAGTTTTTTTTATTAAATTTAATGAAACCCTACCTCAGGCACCTAATGGAGGTGTCCGGTTTTTTCTGACCTATGTGTTTTTTCCCATGAATCGATAGAGGGGAACGTGGTGTATCCAACGCGACCATTTTGACGGCATGAAATTGAAAGGGCGCTTCAAATTTTGAATTTGAAAACGTGATGACTCATCCGGTTATTTCCCTAGAAAATTTGTTTCTATATATGAGCTGGCAATGCTGCACATTATGAAGGAACAATTCAAAGCGCTTACAAACTTGAAAGATGAGTGAAATGTAAACAACACAAACATAACCTAACTTTGCTATTTGCTCACTCTTTCTTGTGTTACCTTTGTGTCCGCTAGCGTTTTGGAGAAATTCATTCCCTTTTTTTTGCATTCATCGTATATTTCCTGACGACAATAATATCTGCACTTTTAGATGCATATCTACTTCGGTTTTCAACGAGAAGGTAATAATTATGGACCTAAATCACAGTAGTAATGATTACTCCTCTGATATTGTGTAGATCATGGAAGTTTCATTCTGATCGTAGCAACCTGCCTATGGTGGAGTTTGGAATGGTCCACGACTTTTATGTAGCTAATTCACATAAATTTACTGTACACCACACATTTGACGACAAAACAATGAGGTTATGCTTGTTTATTTACCACCTTATCCGGCCTTCTCGCGTCTCGCACGTTCTTAAAACATAAAAACTTAAGAATTCTAACGGTCTTATAGGCAAGTCGGCCCTCTCTCCTGTCGTCTTTATATTCCTACGATAATTGCCAAGTTTAATTTGACTAACTGGAATAATTGGATCGATACCACCTTTTATTACCCCAATGTGCACTGTTGCCGATACACGAAAATATTCAAAAAATGACCGGGTGAGTCATCACGTTTTCAAATTCGAAATTTGAAGCGCCCTTTCAATTTCATAGCGTCAAAATAGTCTTGATAGATACACCACGTTCTCCTCTATCGATTTATGGGAAAAAAACAATAGGTCACAAAAAACCGGACACCCCCATTACATTCTTTATAATCTGAAAATTAATATCGTTGCCCTTTCCTTAATTAGAAATTGACTTTCTATTTTAGAAACGTTTACAAGAGGGAAGAAAAACAATTTTTTACGAAAAGAATGTTGGTTCAAAATTTTATTAACACACTATAAATTGTAGCATATTAAAATTTTGAACGAAAAACACATTTTGCTATTAAGGTTCTTGCCACTTTTAAACATTTTTTGATTTTACATTTCATACTAACAACTAGCTCTATGAGCTCTGCGTTACGATATTAAATATTATGTTCAAATTTATTCCTTTATAGCAAATTAACTAATGAATATGTCCAAATGTTCATATTGGACTATGGAGGAAGAAAAACAAAATTCACTGGATGTGTTAAAGAGCATCGTATTAAATAGAAAATGCTGGGACAAGGGCAGGTTGATAAACCTAAATTGCTATGAAATTGGTTAAAATCTGATGTAAAAATATGCAAAAATAAAAAAGATATTTCATATAAGTTCCTCACATTGTTTTTTATTAAGAGTCATCCTCTAATCTCAAATTGAGTAATTCAAATCTATGGAAAATCTTGTGGTAAATTTCTTTTTCTGGTACAACGTTTTCTTCTAAAAACTTTCAAGTTTTTACCACCTTTCGAATTAAAAGATGTCTGAATTGCCACAGTGCGACATTGCTTTTCTTCTTTACGTTCAAAGGTTCCCTCCGCTTTGAAATTAATTGCTTGGAGGGTTCGACTGACGGAGGAAATTGCATGAAGGGTTTGCTTACCACCTGTCGTCGCTGACTAATTTTACAAGAGATTAGTCAAGCGGAACTCGCCTCGCAATGAAACAAATCGACTCAATAATGGACGATTTAAACGTTTTACGCAACCTAAAAAAATATTGGAAGAGTTATGAAATATGGTGACTCTTGAATTACTAGTGACTTGCTGCTGCGTTAATCTCGCTATTTTAATGTAAGTGAACAATCCATATAATTCAATAATAGTATATCGTAGTTTTTAAATATACTACAACGTGTTTCAAAATGATTGTCATCTAGTAGGCTTTGAAATTTCTGTGCATGTAATTTTTGATGTGCCGCGCTCTATTGATTTATACCTATCTAATTCTGACAACAAGTGTCACTTGTTGTCACACATTGTCAAACTGGCAATCAGTACTGCTGGTAATTAACAGCCTTTTTCAGGGCCAAAACAAATACTACAAATAGACAAATAC
Organism: Cryptocephalus moraei; assembly: GCA_946251905.1. NCBI lineage: Eukaryota > Metazoa > Arthropoda > Insecta > Coleoptera > Chrysomelidae > Cryptocephalus > Cryptocephalus moraei. The sequence goes on along the minus strand of OX276457.1, from coordinate 35,415,246 downwards.
TCAGAATTCGTTTTCTTTTCACAGAGAAAAACCAGAAGTCAAAAGAGGTTAAGTAGGTTATTTTGAGGTTATGTATAGCTAGTAGAAACTCCTATTTTCGCAAGGCGGGTTTTTTTATTTTACATGGGAATTCCACAGCCGACTAGATGATAGATCATTTTGAAACACATTGTATAATGGAAGGACCAATGTGTGAAAATAACACGTTTATACAGGGCGATATTTTTAAATGACTTTTAGGAAAATAATATATGTTATATTATGATATCTTGACGGAAAATAATAAACTCTTGTTTTGGAAATTTGCATTACTTACTCTTGAAATTCAAAGACTCGTCCAGTATAAGCTTCATTTTTGAAGGTAAAAAAATTATTCATTGTGCAAATTTATTTTATTTATCACAATATTATTTACAAGCACTTACACGTAAACTATGTTCATTTTTATATAAAATAATTCACCATTAACACTAACATACCTGTGCTAAACAAAAACAGTAATAATAATAATAATAAATAGTTAATAGTAGTAATAATAATAAATAACTTAAACAAACAACATATTCTCAATATTACAATAATAAAACTCATCCTTCCTTCGTTAATATATAATATTGTATGTACATAAAGGTACGCTTTATCAGTTTTGTTGGGTACAAGTAAACGTTCGGTTCTCATATTTATCGAGAATGAAAGAACAGTACATGATTTATTATTAAGTTTCATTTTTGATGAGGCTAGATCCAACGTATGTACAACTTGTATTGCACAACTTACACGCTCATGATTGTTTGTCGAAAACGCTACTTGTCCTCATTTGATTATAATTTATAATATAATGTAAAGTATTAGAAAAACGGAGGAACATGCTCACAGAACGGCTGATACACAGGTGTCGAAAAAACGGAATCGTTGAGCTCAATAATTCTTTTTAAAAAATTTTATTTTGATATGTCGACATAAGATGTCTAAAAAACACGTACGAGACGTAACTTCTGTCGGAAAGTTAATGAACTAGGTACTAAATGTGGTGTTCTCTCCTTTTAAAGATATAGGCTGGACGGGAGTTACATCTCACACGTTCACCGATTATTCTCAACATAACACTTCTATCACTATTATAATTTTTAGTAGTTATATGGCCGGCAATTTACTAATGTAACATTTTTTTCTCGGTATAGTATCATGATTTTAATTTCAGAGCTTTGATATAATATATATATACAGTGATCGGTAAAAATGCGGGTAGGATTTCTAGACTCCCCCGAACCACTTGAAAGATCCCAAATTTTTTGATATCGTATTATCTTCAAGCTTACTTCTTAAAATATATTGTTTCGGTTCATAGGAAGAAGCAAGAACTTGCTTTTAATTAAATAGAACGAAGTCTTGACGCTGCATGAGAGAAAACCAAAATGGGACGTATGAACAACACATCGAATACATATTGCAGTATTAGGTCCTATTACAGTTCCTTCTCTAACAGTTTCGTTATTAGAAACAGCAGTGAGGTTTCCAATATCTATTTGTTAAAATTTCCCTAGAACAAAGATGGCCACTGTTACAGCCTTTGGCGCGTTGAAACCTTGAATAATCGAAATAGGCCAGTAAATTTATTTAAACTTGTTGTAACACGTTATACATCGGATAATATATTAGGTATTTAAAATGAATTTATTCAAAGTTAGAACTCACCTATAAAACACTTTTTACCGAATCAGGGTTTGTTATTATATTGTTACTGTTCTTACTTTAAACAATTGTCATAACATTTTATTTTTGTAATAATTTTAAAGTTACGTTTACACTGATAAACGATATTCAAAAATCACATAAGCTTTTCCTCTTGTTGGCCTATTTACAGAAGCTTAAAACGGTATTATCCAGAATGGCGAAGGAACACAGTTTTTGGAGACACTCTCGAAATAAATTCTCTTGCATTGAAAGAACGTCCCGATCAAATTCACCTATACTATAAGACATCGTGATGATATAATGCCGTACACGCGCTTCAAGCGGAATTCAATAAACTTTTTCGCTATACTCAGCGGCCAATTTAACTAATATGTACACTTTGTTAAATTTCCTTTCTGAAAGGTATCACCACGAAACGCGAGGAAATCAAAAATTATCGTGGAACAATTTTAAGTTTTGCCAAGAGCTAAAAACAGGTTAATTTTTAAATTTATTTTTTTTTGTAAATTTATGATTCCATTTACGTTCTTCGCCCTCGTTTTGAGACGTCACAAACTTGAATTGCCAAGCCAATGCGGATCTCCCGTTTTGTATTGGGGAGATGTATCGATGCGACTTAAATAGGTATTACTTATTCGTTCATTAGTAAGTTACTGAAGAGAAACGCATTTAGGCAAAGCGATATTATTGTCGATAACACTGAGAGATTGGTAGATGAAAAAGCATATAACGTTTTATGAATCTGATGACGGATGATGATTCGCAGTATGATGAGCAACACATTCGAGATTTCTTTTATACCTGATAATCCAGGAATGTCCCAGTTACAGTTAGTAAAGTTTGTTACAGTAAGTATGTAAATTCAAATTAGCAAACTAAACCCCGTCTTGCATTGATAAGTTCTTTATTTCCTATTAGATTGAAGTTGAAGTCTTTAGCATTCTCGACTTTGTTAAATGTAGCAAACTTCGATAAACAACTTGAACGAACAATAAGTTTGATAACAAAAGAAGTATCCTTCACTAGCTACCATTAAAAGTGTTCGAGTAACAACAATGAACTTGTGGTAACGCGAAGTACTTCTTCTCCAGCCAAGAACGTTGCCCACCATACGCATAGCAAGCCCACATCAGTTAGCACACCCCCACAACCCACGACCCTAACCTGGAATCATACATTTACAATCGCCTAGCTAAACGTTCGGAGAAATATTACGCAATCGAGCTGCCGGACATGGTGGTGATGCACTTCTTCTCGCAGGAGTCGGTGTTCTCCGAGTTGGAGCGTACCGCCTTCGGAGTCCCGGGGGCGTTCTGTTCGCACGTCTCCGTGTTGTTGTTCGTCGACGCCCTCCTCGAGACCTCCCTGGAGGCCGTGCGGACGTCGAACACGCTGCACTCGCTCTCCAGGTCGCTGCCTTCGAGCTGGAGGACGTTCAACTGCAATAGGGAAAGAGGAGTCGTAGAGGGTCAACAGTTGCAGGCTGAAGAGTTTTAGAGAAATATAGAAACTGTGCTGGAAGTTGGTAAAATTGAACAAACATCGCTGAATTTCGAAAAATATAGGCAAGGGTGACTGCTCAATGAATTCTCGCGAGGAGCGAGCCACCATTACCTGTCTGGTGTTGAGGAACAGCTCGCTGGAGTCCGAACCGCAGCTGGAGCTTTCGCTGAGTTCCGTCGTGAACTTCCTCTGCGCCCTGGGGCTCGGCGGGGGCCTCCTGGTGCACACCTGGGCCTGGATGTGCTCGCATACCCTTCGAAACCGTCGAATGTTGCCTGGAAATTGTTCAAAAAGTAAGTAAGTAGGTTCTACTTACATCTTACTCATCTTACTGTTAGGCGAATCAAATTAGATTTTTTTTTGTAAACTGTGTAGACGGGTTTGACAGTTGGAAAAGGTAGTTGATGACCAACCTTACACTTATCCACGTCTACTTCTCATTTCTCCTGCGGTTTGCCCGGTCTCTTACCTGATAATAAAGTGAACGTGATGGCGAAGAGCTGTTCTTTGGTATTGTCGCCAGATTGTTGTTTCGTTATAGCCGAAATGTCGACCTGGAACCTCACGTGCCTCTGGAACATCGCCGGGCCCGTCGTACCCCTCTTGTATTCCACCCTGAAGGACATCGGACTCGAAACGGAATGACTCAACTCGGCTATCTGAAATGTAACAGTTAATACGAATAAAAATCGTATTTTAGACTAAAATCTATCTAATCCGGTCCTGGCGATGACATTGGCCCGAGCACCACTACTGCGTAGTCTCAGTGTACTAATTCCAAATGGAATAATGAATCGTATTACGCGTCCACATTAACATTTATAACGTAGACCTCATATGGTAATGATCTTCTTCTTCTTAAGGTGCCGACTTCTTGCGAAGGTTGGCGACCATCATGACTAATTTTATTTTGCTGACTGCTGCTCTGAACAGGTCGTTTGATGTACAGTTGAACCATTCTCTGAGATTTCGTCTTCTTCCTATGCTTCTTTTCCCTATTATTTTACCCTGGATAATTAGCTGTAGCAGCTTGTATCTTGTACCTCTCATTACGTGGCCCAGATATTGGACTTTTCTGAGCTTTACCTCTTGGGACAGTTCTAGATCTGTTGAGACTCTCGGTAAGACTTCTTCATTGGTGATTCTGTCAACGTATGATATCCGGAGTACCCTTCTGTAAAGCCACATCTCGAAGGCATCTATCTTTTTAAGCATTTCTTTTGTTAGAGTGGCAGCTTCTAGCATGGTAAGGATAATGATAGTTGAATAGATTTACACTGCGCTTGCTTCTCACATAAGAAATGATATTAGGATTCAAAACCACTCTTCCTACAACAGCTAAATAATTTTCACTACTTACCGATAAAAAAGCGTGTATCAGATCTGCTTTGACCGTCGCCAACGGTTTCCCTTTGACTAGTATCGTGAAAGTCTCGTCCTTCTCGGTCGTCATCAGGCTGCCGAACCAGGACTTCTTCGTCAGCTCCGGAGAGGACTCCGGCGTGAGGTGCACCTCCTCGGAAGAGGCTACAACATCGGATTCAGAGAGGCGACGTGATATATGACTACGTCATCAGATGTACCTTGTAATTTCCTACGGTGGAACCTCGGGGAACCTAAGAAGCTGTTCTTTATGGTCGTCAGACGCGATCTCCAATGATGGCTCGTCGTGCTTGAGTGTGGGGAACCGGGGGGCGTCATCGGCGTTAAGATATTAGAACCTGGGGAAGGAAAAATTTGATCTATTGAAACATAGACAAGACTAGGTAGGAGAAGACCAGGCAGGTTTCACAGAAATCAGATTGACCACATATACACAATGCAGCAGTTAATAGAAATGAAAATGGTTAAAAATTGACACATTCCACTAGAAACAGGAAGATCGGAAGTCCAAAAGACATTGAAAAACTATCTAACTTGGCGCTGAAATGGGTCTTCTCCGTCGCAATACCATCATCTACCTGTCATTAGATTGGAGCTATTGTCGTTTTCAGGGGAGGTGAGCGTTGACATGACGGTGGAGACGGGGGCGCTGCCGCTGCTGTTGGTCCTGTGATGGGTGGGGGTCGGGGGTGGTGGGGTCACCGTCACGTGGGTGTTCGTCGAGCCGTGACTGGTCGTCCGATGGGGTAGATGGTGGTGGGTGGGGGTGCGCTGACTGCTGATCGGAGAAGACATGCCTGCTGATACGAGAAAAAATTGTTACAGTACCCTGCTGATATGTGTACACTTGTAATTTAGGGTTTATCCTTACAATGGGTGTTTGTCGGTGTAACGGTACTATTGAACATTATAGGGCTAGAAGAACCGGATGATCTAGTCGGAGAGTGGATGCTGAGACTGCTGTGAGTACTACCAGTTGATGGGCTTCTCCTGGTGTGATGTCTTCTGAAATTACAATGAGGGTTAATGTAAAGCGGGATCGTACAAGTATTGGTGCAAATTTAAAAAGTCTTCGTGACACTTTCAGACTGTTCAAAGAGGCATGTGCGAAATATAGATAGATTGTGTAATCTCAAAATAAAAAGAAACGTCTACACGTGATTGTAAGGTATTTTTTGTTGTAACTCTGACATAACTATAATAGGTTTCTCCGCCCCGAACGATAATCAATAACAATTTTTAATACTGTGTGTTGATTCGACTTGGTGTTGGTATATATGGCCATGTTTTCTTAAGCACTGTTATTGATCTATTGATTGTAGCATAAATGATCTGATGATGACCGTTTCATACTCTTTCTACCAGGAATGGTAAACATAAAATCCATTGCGCGTATCTTTGCTGTCATAAAATATAAATGCAATCACAACTCAACATGTGAATAAATAATATCCTCGGTCTAGAATTATGGGCTACGAACATATCGTTTCATAACTAGTATGTGGGTTAGCAGTTATTGTCGTGATATATTGTCAAAAAAAACAAAGGGAGATGATAAAGACATGAGACGAGACATTGAAATAAGAAGGGGTCTCCGACGTTGCATAATTAAAGCTCAGAAGGAACAATATCCATTCATGTGTCTAACTCAACGTCAATTTCATCTCTGTCGTCGCCATTTAAAAAACCCCATGGTATGCCAGGCTGAAAGGTTTATGGGTAGGATATATAGTACATAATATAAACACGATGTGACAAAAAAATGCATACGAGGTGTGAAAAAATACAAACGTCAAAATTTTAAACTATTTGCAAATAACTTTTTCTCTGTACATTTCTCAAAGATATATTTTATACAAAAGTTGTTCGTCTCTATAAGCGCTACAAAAAACCTTAGTAACATTTTTCTCTCAGACGCGAAATAAAAGATTTTCTTATTTTTATTTATTTTTTGAAAAAAAAAACTTTTTTTCTGTACGTTTCTCGAAAGAATGTTTTATACAAAAGTTGTTCGCCTCCATAAGAGGAACAAAAAACTCACGTAACATTTTTCTCTCAGACGCGAAATAAGTTTTTTGATATTTTTTTAAATAACAAGCCGCCATTTTGAAACCGCTAGACCGATTTGGCGCATTAACGAACACGACCGAGATTTTCGGCCAACTGATTTTTGTACCAAATTTGGTTGTGATTCTTTTAAAAATGCGACCTGTAGCTGCAGACAAATTTTAAACTTTTGAGAAATGATTAAATATGATTTCTAGATACCAAAAAACTGAAAACCGCATTTTAATTCCTCTTTTTTCGACTTCCTTAACGAATGCAATACTAGATATAAATATACCAAAACGAAAATGACAATTTTTTGATTAATGTCTATACAGAGAACTGCTTACTTGTAATGCGACCTCCTGGGGGTGAGCGGCGATCCTTCGCTGATCTGACCGAACTGTAAACTGTTCTGTCCGTTCACCCTGCACGTGTCTATCCTCTTCTTCGGTGGATCCTGACTCTCCGCCGGTCTTACCCTCAACACGGAATCGGTCTCGTCCTCGCACGCCGGCCTCCTCCTCTTCCTCTCCAGCAGCAGGAAGTAGATCACTTTCTCGGTATTGTGGCTGGAAACGAAGGAATAAAGGAACACCCCTCTCTTGTATGGAAAGGTCGTCTTATACCTAGGACTGAGAAGGTGTTGGATCAGCTTCTCCTTCTCCTTGAAACAACCTAAACTACATATTGCTTGAAGAACGTCGGGATCAACCGCTTCAATGGACGGTAACACGTGGGTCTGGACCACTTCCATCATGGGCAACTCCAGCTCCAACTCACCCTTGCCCCCGGCAGTCACCCACGGGTGCTTATTGATGTCTGCCAACTGAAACCCAAGAATGAAGGATCCACGCTTCCGGTGTCCGAAACCCAGAAATGCGAAATTCACAGAGAAGTAGGAACAAAAATTTAGGTTTCCGTCAATCAGAAACCCAGCTACTGCGCATGCAGCACTTCCGTGTAAATCCCGCAACTCTGCCGAAACCTTACCGTCAGTCGTTTCTCGGGGTTGACCTCGATCATCCCCCTGAGTAAGCTCTGGCAGTCGGGCGGCACGAAATGGGGTATGTGAAACACGCCCCTTTTCACCTTCTCCAGCAACTGCCTTAAGTTATCGTCGTCGAATGGTAAAGCGCCTACTAGTAAAGCGTAAAGGATCACACCGCAGGACCAGACGTCCGCCTTCCTACCGTCGTACTTCTCACCCTGGAATATTTACCACAGATAAATTTACAAAGAGGCGTCGTGGGAAGGGAGCTCACTCTTATCACTTCTGGACACGCGTAATGGGGTGATCCGCAACTGGTCTCCAGCATTGAGCCCATCGGTTGTAAGGAGGCCATACCGAAATCGGCTATTTTTATATTGTTCTTTTCGTCTAACAGAAGGTTCTCAGGCTTTAGATCTCTATGGCTGAAACATGAAATTGTTGGTATACAAGGTATTCCAGAAGGTTTCGATCGGCTTGATTGTGCATGGTTACAAACGTAACGACTCTAATCGATTTCGGTTCCGGCGTAATTACTCCGAAACCTACATTCGTCTCTGTTTGCACGTGTTTAATAAACATCCGCTCACGTTTGCCGTACATATCTGATGGGTCGAAGGGACATAACCTTCGTGAATAATCCAGGACGACTTACCATATGGAATGGCTGTGGCAGAAGTCCAACGCGGAAATTATTTGTCGGAAAAATCTACGTGCCTCTTTCGGTGTCAGGCGACCCTTTTTCACTAAATAGTCGAACAACTCGCCACCGGAAACGTGTTCGAGAACTAAATAACTGCAAGAGAAACGAAACAACATCGGTCACCAAAAAGAGAGATTTGATAGGAGGTATGCCGCTATGTGGCGTTCCAACATTTTACAAGGAGGCAATCAAGTTTTCAGAGATCTTAAGTTAGCTAGAATCAGTTCGAAACCTGCTTGGAATTTCTATTAGGCAGACCTCGATGTGATACTAACCAAAACTTTGTTTCAAAGTAGTAGAATCCCTAATACTTACAGGTACTTCTTGTTTTCATATACATCAGTCAGTCCTAAAACGTGCGGATGATCTATCAGTTTCATGATGGCTATCTCACGTTCTACCTGCGATCGAACGAGGATTAAAGGGGTAATTAATAAACGAACTAAGTTGATGTAATTGTAAATGTCATACCTTCATGAGCACGCTCTCGCTCAACTTCTCCCTATTGATAATTTTGATCGCGACCTTCTTACCGGTTACGCAATGGACCCCAAGCTTTACCAGACCTACAAATGAAAAAACGAATCAAATTGAAGTTGTAGGTAAAAGCGCATAGAACAGTGTTGTTATCGACGAAGTAGTAATTTAGGTAAGTTATAAAATTCAAAAGTCTTTAGGAATTGGCGAAGGATTTCCATCCTTCTGCTTTTGACTGATCGATTTTCGCCTTCGTCCGGTTTAAATCTCGAAATCGAAGCAAATGACAACATCAGCGATCGGAAGACCTTTCACTGCCTTTATAATAGAATTTGCAATGTCATCCGCAGCAAACAATCTCGCTTTGACGCCAGTCTCGAGAGATCAAACGAGGATACCATTAAACATTCATCGCATTCAAAATGCTCAACATCTCGACCGTGTTTATTTATAATCAAGAGGGAAGGAACGGTGCAGGTGCACCCCTTAAATAAACAACCCCGCGCGCAGGGGTCGTTTTGAATATATTTTAATATTGCAGATACCTGCAGTTGTTTAAAATTACAACCGCCCCTCCCGGTATGGAGAGGCATTATTGTTTATATTGCGAAACGTCAATCATACACAGGCTCCATTAATAGTCGTCGGACAGTACCTAATGTAATGAAATATGTTCCGGTATGAATTTGAATATGGTAATGAGGGGCGTCGTGGGCGAGACGAAGTCTCGCTGAATTTGACGCGAATGCGGTTTCCCTTTTGTCCAATTGCTATTTTGAGATATTATACTCTACAGAAAATCAATGACAATAACATACAAATAACATTTTGTCTTACACACAAGTCAAATTTTCATGAAGACTATCTCAAGGCATTTTAAATACACGTCGTATGCACTAAACCGATATTACTATATAAGGCTTCCGCAATGTTCTACGGTCTGAACGTGAATGCCGCAAGTTCAAGGGGAATACGATATTACAAGAAGGTTTTTATTAAAAAACTGAGTTATTTAAGTGGACGACAATCTCTCGTAACAACGTACTTATTTTGAGACAAAAGAGAAAAGAGAAATAGAGGCAAAAACGTACACGACTGGGACTTTGGCGACGAATAGAAGAGTAAACACGAGGCAACGTTGAGGAGCCTTGGGAATCATGAAATATTAAAGAATTAAACCTACGAGGAATGCAGCAATCCTCATTTCGAAAGAGTCGAGAACTTTGTAAAAAAAGATACAAACTTATAGTTTTTGAGTTAGAAAGTTAATGTAATGTCTCTTATGTGCTGGGAAATTCATTAAAATAATCGAATTAGTGGTGGACACAAGCCGAGACGAGACGAGAAACGACATGGTCTCGTCTCGTCTCGAAAAATTCCCAAAAATTATGTCTCGTCTCGGCTCGTCTCGATCTGGTACAGGTCTCGTCTCGTCTCGTGTCTCGAAAAGTCTCGAAATAAATAGACGAATGTAGATGGTACTTTCATAAATGTATACTTTTTTGATAACATTTACTGATTTATTGAAGTGCCTATACAGGTGTGATAAAGATGAATGTACAGTAGTACTTTATTGATTTTATGTTTTGATAGAGAATATTTCATTTTTATAAAATATGAATTAAAGAAATTAGATTATAGAGAACAGGTACAAAATCGAAAATAAATATCATTAATAAATAGAATTGTTAGGATACCAACTATAAAACAAAGTTATTAAATGAACTCATAGAATAAACTAGTATATATCTTTATAAGGACAAATAAGAAATTAATATCATCTGTATATTATATATTATATGTGAAATTAGTAATATTTAATAGAATTATCAAATTTTAAGAGTAAAATTACCTACCATAATTTTAGAAAAATATGCTGGTAATGGCATACCTACCCTTTTACCACTTAAAAAAAATTCGAGACTTCGAGACATTTCGAGACGAGAACGAGACATGTCTCGTCCCGTGTCCACCACTAAATCGAATGCACCCACATACAACGTCATTTGAAGGAATGGATTTCTTATTGTATAACAAAAAATCGTGTTTACTGAATGGGTTAAGTTTACAAACAAAATTACACACAGATTTAAGGAAATACGTAGAATTTTGAGTAGGTATTATTAAAATCTCTACCAAACCTATTGAATCTATATAAAGTCCTTTTTAAGGTTCTGCAGCATTTTCAAATTGAAGGCAAATAAATCACAACATTAATTACATATAAGCGAAGCACAATATTATAAAATTTTAAATTATATCCTTTGCTCACTAGTACCCATAACCCTTACCAACCAAACGAATACAAATACGCAGAAATTGTGTCCACTGAATCCACTACACTTTAAATATCCGCAAGATTCCTTGAACACGCACTAATGTAAATTGGTGGATTCGCCGATAACAAAGTAAAGTTTAAAATCACTCAGTCATTCGGTAAATATTTGACAAATTTATCGTTCTTATCAAACGCTACATACGTTGATGTAGCTCTGGTAGTATTTGTGGTAGAAATCTTTAGCACTGTTCTTGAGAAGTACATGAGATTTGTGTCACCATATTCACCGAGAACTTGTGGAATTTAATTGAATTTACTAGAAATCACCAGATTCCAGAGGTTAGCAGTGAATTGGAAAAAAGGATGGAATCTGCAATTCGTCAGGAAATACTCAAAAGTGATTAGGTTTCATGAGAATCGAACCAAAGAAATGGGACAATAGCGAATTCACCAGAATGTGGAAAAATCTAGAAAAACCATTTCAAATGAAGAATTTTTTCATATTTTCTGACAGAAACTGGTGGAATCTACCAGGAATCATACACTAGCAGATATAACAAAACTCTATTAACAACGTATTGAATCTCTCAGAATGTAGTCACCTTAATGCCAGATACTATTGGGGCAATTATAAAAATGTAGCAGGAACCGGTAAAATGTGTTCGATTTTTTCAAAAGAAATTACTGAGCATGGAGCGAATGGAGATGGAACCTTCCCCTTGTTTTCCAAATTTCCATCATTTTGACCGCAGCTCGTTAACATATTTCACGAAACTAGACAATCGCGTAGAGAGCGCTTTGAGATTCAACGTTAATATTTCCTAAAATATTTCCTGAGGATCCTCTTACCGGTCTGCCCCTTGCCTAAAGTCTTCTCCAGCCTATAGGGACCAACATATTGGTGCACCTCCGGGGAGGGGTTCGAGTTCTCCTTCTGCATCTCCCCAGGCCGCCCCAGTCCGGATCTTAGCTTAACCTATGTCACAATCTCCTGCGGTCCGCCCCTAAGAAAGATAACCCTGCGGAGATCCCCGCCGAGGACCCTCTCGCCATACTATCGATGCCACCCGGAGACCCTGTCGATGGGAAAATCCAGAGAACCGAGACACCGAAAGTGGGAAGACCTTCCGCTTTCCAGATCTCTCGATTTCGCGGAAAAACTACCCTTACATTACCGATCACAATATTTATTATCACCGTCACATTCGAACTCCTATCCGAATTTCGAAATTTCCTACGATTAGCACCTTCCTCGGGAATTATCCTACGCGTTCCTCGCACACTTCCGCGGATACTTTGCGGGGCATTTTCTCGATTTTCGTTCCTAATAATAAACTGAAAAGGTACAGATGATACTAAGGGGTGGCTAAAATCAATAGCTATGTTGGGAACTTTGACAGAGGGTGAAATTTCCCTAAAGCGAGGGAAATGGTCGAAATGTTCAATCCCGCGCCGGGAACCGAAATACCGTCAATTGTTTATCCGAAAACTAACAACAAATAACGAATTACCGAATCTAACGCGTCGACAACACATCCACGCAATAACAAACAGTTACGTACACTTGAACGTCCCGCGCCGGAATAAAAAATAACATCCTCGGTCGGTTACTGTCGCGTTATTAATTTCATTTTTAAGCGGTTAATTTAGATAAACAATATTTTACTGCAATTTTGCGCTTTTGTGCTAAACATTAATCGATAATTCAAAAGGCTTTCTGGCGGGAGATCTGCAACCCCCAATGCGGAGATTCGACAAGTTTGTAGGTCCGTTTCAGCACTAGAGGACACCGCTGCGCTTAAAATATCCGTAAACAAAGTATGATCTGATGTAAACAAGTACCATTCACTTATGTAACTACCGAGAGAAGTCAGTTTACTCAACGGTTTTACATCGAAACTAAAAAATGTAAATTCGTTATTAAATTGCCGACTCTATTTTAAGATGGTCGTCAAGAATGAACCGTTACGTCACTTTTTTTGATCACGACAGGAATCCATTGATTTTTAAAACCTTATATTTGATCATAGCAAAAACTAAAATAATATTACAAAAAATGTTTTGGACACCTTCGTATTGGAATTAACGATTTATGTATTACGTAACGTTATAAAGCTACTCCTTTTCACTTTCAGGATTCTGAATAAAGCTGATAAATCAGTTAGAACCCTCGCTATTAAAGTTTACCTCTACGCGCTCTCTCAGAGCAAAAGTTCTGACTGGAAAGCCTCCACTTGACTGTTAATTGAAGACAATCAATGATTTGACATTAATGAAATATTGACAATAAATATAACCACTCATTTGGTGTAATGAGTAAAGACGCCTGGAAACTCAAAACCTTGTAGATTCAAAACCACGCATCGCGGTGACTGGACAAATTACACTTGGACTACGTAACTTAGGATACTTAGGATATTTGTAGTTGTTTCTCGTAAACAATCGCGTCAGCGTCAGAGTCAAATCTTGTCCGAAGAAAAAGTACTTTTTTAGGCAAGAAGGTTACCAACTGAAGCTATTGAGTTGGTTTTCCGCAGCGTATTAATGCAGCCTCAGTGCACAATAGGGCAATTAAGTAGATAAACTATGATGCCATCAGGTGTAAGTACAAGTGTTATTACTCCATTTTTGTTTGAAACAAGGCTTTATTAAGACCTAAGTCAATGCTTATGGAAATTTGAGGAGAAAAATGTACAATTATTAATATAATTTAATGATATGAGGTGAGGAAGCACAAAAGAAACCTTATAATTTCCCAACATATGTTTATGTAGGCACATTTGAATTGATGATTGATAGCTTTTACCTTACAACATAAATAAACAATGATAACAAAATATTGAATTTCCAAGAAACCGATAGAAACAATTTCGAAGGTTAATACTAGTACCTACTGAAATTAAACCACACTATTGGTCCTTGGTCTTTTTTTTTTTCGTTAGTAGATGGTAATAAAAGAAAGTAAATCTGACTAGTGAAGCTAACATATAGTTTTATGTTACAAGTCAGCTACAAGCCAAATTTTATCATCTTTCAAATTTTTAGAGGAGGATACATATGCGTAGGTATAGTTGATCTATTTTATTATATCATTATTACTCTAAGTGAATTCCGACCAGGTGTCCAACAACACACTACTGAATTAGTGATTCATCTGGTGGAATAGAGTAGTTTTCATATTTTCCCTTATGTGTTATCAATGAGGTGAAGAGATGACTTTAGAGAAAATCCTGGCTAATGGGTAAAGTTATGGTATGAGGTTTTCGAAGTCCGCCGACATGGTGAGCAAACAGTGGCGTTTGTATAGCAATATTAGTATTGAAAGGTCTGTTCTCGGTTAGTAACCACATTTCACTTTCTGTACAAGTGATAACGACTCCATCCCAAATCGAGTGCGCTCTTTTGAACCATCTCATTACGGCCCTGCCACGGAACGTCAAATAGACGAGTACAGAAATATTTCTGCAGGTGCCTCGAGGTGCGGGAAAGAAAGTAGCGAAAGTAAGTAGAGTAAGATGCTTAGTCGAGCCGAGCTCTATAAATTAATAATTCAGTATTCAGTAGCGATAAAGCGCGAGATTTAAATGGATTCGAATCGTGTCGTGTCCCGTGCGTCATCGAGTTGCAATCGACGCGCGTAGATGTCGCAGCGAGCGACGCAGTGTGTTTGATTGGGTGAAAGAAAGGCATATGGCGTACGTTTCTATTTTTGCTAATTGACAAGGATTTTTACCGTCGAAAATACGTGCGTTGTGAACATCAAAGTTTGCGTGTGTACGGAGTTTCCATCGTAGTACGTTCATACGGATTGTACCCCATTGAAGTATTTAACGTGAAATTCTAAATGTTCGTGTGCGTATGTTAAGTTTTTTTTTGTTGACGAGATTTATTACAACGGACTGTGATATTAATATTAGATGTATATTTCATAGGGTCTCTTTTTTTAATTGATACAAATTTCCGATTATTTATTGTACAAAGTTTAGCGTTAAGGGATTTTATTGACTTGTTGTCAATAGTGCAACCAAAGAGAATGTCGGTGACACAAGCGTCAGATACAGAGAGTATGCAGGTGAAGAAGATTACAAATGACAAGCAGTCTAAAAATGGTAAGTTTCTGTTACTGGCACGTTTCTTATTCCAATCAACCGTATTCCCTCCCCCTCTACATTCTTAATCGATATTTTATTTATATGTACACTGCCACTTTGTGTCTCTACATTTACCTCTATAAATATACGTAATTGATATCGCCAGGACAATATAAATTCCAGTTAGACACTTTTCTTCACATCTCACTGCCTTTTGCCTTTATTTCCTTCGTTTGCGTTACAGCAGTCCACAGTTCGTTTTTCGTAGAGTCGAATAACATCCAACAAGTTTCAACTGTTATCGCAACACTTAGGTACAAAAGCTGGAACGATAAACCAGTTACAATCTATCCTCCAACACGTAGTGTCTTCAAAAATGTAACCAAAAAGCAGATTTTACAGACGTCTCACCAGAATAAACTTCAGTTAAGCCTACATTCAAAAAGTTACAATGGATCGGTTTCATCTTTATTTCACATTTATATTCACTATACAACAATCCAGCAAGAATGTGTAATTCACACACACATAATTCTAGGGTCTATTGAATTATTTTTAATGGTTATGGAGAGAAGCACTTTAACGAGTAATGGAATAAATTGTTGAAAAATCAAACAAGTTTGCTACTTTCCTTGTTCCAATAAACCAATCATACCATGATCCCATTATGTTTCACAACATAAGAGGCACATGCTTAATAAAATTTATGTGCGGTAGTAAATAATTACCGCTTCTTAAATTGGCTCTGGAATATGCTAACGTCAAGAAAGGCATATTACATCTTTGAGCCTTCGTTAGGGATGTTTTGCCATCAAGTTTCATTGTCTAGCTGAAATTTTATCATGTATTCACATGTTACCCAATATTTGTGTACTTGTGTTGCATTTTCAGAAGCATTTTAAAGCAAAGCTAATGATTCACAATATCAATTTTGAGCAACGTTTTTAAAAAAGTGGTTCAAAAAATCCAAAATCCATATTCAGTCATCAAAATTAACATATCAAAGTTGATAAAGATGACTCAATTGTAAACAAATAAGGACAATAAAGATCAGTAATGAATTATCATTTTTGGAGATAGGAAGTGACCTTAAATAACAATGCTCTATGAGTATTATTGTTAAATAAGTTGGACAAAATGTGTACTGCTTATAAAATATGTTTATATAAAATGTATAATATGTATATTTTTGCGGTTTCGATTTCTTTTTAAATACATATATGGTACCATTCATAAAAAATGCTGAGTGGTCTGAAATCTGATCCGAAGGCATAAAATAATGTGTTCACCTAACCATGGGCTTACCTTGTAAACAATAGAAATGCATGCCAGAAGAGTACTATAGCCTGTTACATTTTAATTATAGAAACTATTTTATCTCAAGAAGTACCAAACGTTCTATTTTTGATTTTATTCAGAGGTGATGACGAGAATAGCTTGATCCGTGAAGATGGGTGCTACTAAGGGTAGTTATAAAATATATACATTCTTCTCATACTTGTCTAACTTCACGTTGTTTCAAGTTTTAAAATCATGCTCGCCCATTCCGACTGTTTGTCAATTTTGTTCCCCAATAAATTTAAAACTGTCCCGATGTATCCCTCAACCCTTACAAACTATAGACAATAACACACACCCTTACCGATATGTGAAACATTATGCAGTAAATATTGTCCAGATAGTAGAAATGAAAACAATTATTTTATAAAAATCTGATTTGAAATAAACATAAATCATATCCTAAATGCAAAGTAGAAAATAAAACTTAGAAAGAAAATATTATATTGAATTACTAATTTCTATTTCTGTGTGTATGGGTATATATTTCAGCACCTAAAATGAATTTTTATTTTAAACACACGTTTGCCACTGAACTAATTATTTTTTGCGCATGTTTGTTACCTTTTTTGTCTCACCTTTTTTCTTGGAGCTACACCTTGCTTCTCATTTAAAACCTCTTTCTTGGTCAGTCGTTTGGTTGAATCCACTGTAACTACGATTTGCCAAACGATTTTAAAACATTACATTGTGGATCCTTTTAAAACATTACATTGTGGATCCGGTATCACTTTTCGTTTTTTCTCTTCCGACGATTTTCGATTTGTTAACAGTTACATTGGACGTTTGTATTTGTCTGAGTTTAGGCGTGCTCGGTTTTTTTCTCCTCTTGAATCTGCTGCAATTCGCTGTGGGTCCTGAGGGTAACGAGGTAGGGCAAGGGCTGAAAAGTAAGGAAACGATGGTCAAAAAGGTTCCTACTAAGAGAGTGACTTGGAGTGAGTATTTGAGGAAAAAATAGTACAATCAATGAATATCACTGTGGTAATGGACAAGTATTTTATTCTCACATTATGTTGAAAGTGTGTATGTGTATGAAAAAATGGCTTTCTTTATGGCAGGTAGCACTTGTGACAACCAAGGCTAAATTTTTAAACAGGTGATTTTCCTTCCTTTAAATTATGGTAATTTACTGACACAAATTATTGAAGTGCCATTTTTAAAGTAAGGATTCTAGTGAAAAATATTTACTGTCAACTGTCTATTCTGATTTCTCGAATTTCCTTTGGCAGTAGCATCACTTTCTTTGTTTGATTTCAGGAGACGAGAAGATTGAAGGAATGAGTTTATCTGACGCGCCGTCGGAATTCACCGACCCCGCCATTCTAGTTGTGAAGGAGATAGTGAAGATCAGGTATTCGAAGGAGGAACTGATCAAGCTCCGGGATGCGCCGTTTTCCAAGAAGAAACCAGACTTTTTTGACACTTTAGATCTGTAAGTTCAATACATATTTCAACTTATGCCCAGACCATTTAAATGTAAACAAAGAAATATGAATGTGTCTAAGTACAACAATACAAAGCAGTCTGAAATACCATATAACCTTTCATGTAATTGATTGAAAAGATGTTAATTTAAAGCTTCAAGAGGTATTTCAATGCTTCACTGCTTGATGTTGATTAAACCTAATTTTTCCTTAGGCCTCAGTCGATCTTAGATCCGGAACGTTGGTCTTTCGATCGTAAAAAGTCTTCTGATGCGCCCGACAACAACTCGGGCCCAGAGCATAGGCGCAGACCGAGCGGCGATCCGAGGGACCGTCTCAGGAAGGAGAACGATGGGATCGTTCTGAGTCCGCAGAGACGCAGCTTCAAGTCCGGCTGTTTCGTCCTCGTCCGGGGCGAGACTTCGACCAGCAGGACTAACAGGCCGCACAGTCCATTGGGTGCCAAGAATGAGCCGTCTCATATTGGTAGGGGACGGAATTTGTTTCTTCCAAGGCATATGCAATTTTCATAGCTTTATTTCATTCTAAAATTCCATATTACTTGGTTCGTTTAGGTATCAGGGAGATCCAG
Source organism: Cryptocephalus moraei (assembly GCA_946251905.1). Taxonomy (NCBI): domain Eukaryota; kingdom Metazoa; phylum Arthropoda; class Insecta; order Coleoptera; family Chrysomelidae; genus Cryptocephalus; species Cryptocephalus moraei. The sequence goes on along the minus strand of OX276457.1, from coordinate 35,396,722 downwards.
CCGAGCGCCAGGCGTATCGGCAGCGGTCGTATCCTGAGAGACTCGTGGGACTTCAACGATAAACTGGACATCGGCGACAACGATGGCTATGGCAGCGGCAGCGCAGGCACTGGCTTCAACAGGAACCAACGGGGCGGCAGCGGCGGCCCGGAAGACAAGTACGACAGACGCAACTACACCAGGGACTTTGAGATCAGCAGAGATAGGGAGAATAACAACAAGGAGAGCAGGCGGGGTACCAGCAGGTTCGAACGCAGGAGGATCTCAGAGAACAGGGAGATTGAGGAGCCGGAATGGTAAGCGTTTCGGTATTCTCCCTTAAGGTCTTCTGTGACTGATGGAATTAATGTTGTGGAATAACAACAACAATAAAGAGAAAATTGTAATAACTGCTAACTCCTTATTGTCTTAGCTGTATTGTCTGTCTTTATAGTTGATTTAAAAAATATACATAATGACAATTTTTTGCTTAACTTTTTATACTGCTAATTGTTAGTCCTTATATGTTTTCATTTAAAGTCTGGAATCCAGATGCTCCTAATGAGAATTATACAAATATAACGTTTAAACTAGCTCTTGTGTACAGTATATAAAGGAATTTAAATTGTGACTGCAAGACTAATGCTTTGCACATGAATAACAATATCATAATAGTTCCTACAAAAACAGTCCTTATTTACAGTAATTCGATAATGACAACTTAATGACTATTAAGATAAGGGTTGTTTGTATTGATTCGTCATCATTGTTTGGGTATTAAATAATTTATTTCTCATTCTTGTTATTCTAGCTACATATTATATTATTCTTTTAGGTTTTCTGGTGGTCCAATGTCTCAGAATGATACTATCGAGCTGCGCGGTTTCGAGGACGAGAAACCTGGAGGTAAGAAAAAGCTCTCTCCTTCTCAGTTGAAACGTGCCAAGGAATGGGCGAAAAAGAAAGAGACGCAACAAACCCAAGACGAGAAAGAGGAAAAGAAAGCGCCTACGGACCATTCCACTCCAACTCCGCAGGCGGATTCTGAAGTAAATGAGGTAAGAGGAAGATTGTGTTGAAAAAGAAAAATAGGTATGTTACTTACTTTCCTAGTTCAAGTGATATATGTTATGAAACAATATATGTAAAGTATCTACTTTATAACATTTTTTTTTTTAGGTGGAGGAGTCCAAAAAAAGTGAGAGTGACGCAAAGACTGTGGCAGAAACGAAAACAGGACCTACTAACAATAACACTAGTGGCAATAAAGAGAAACCAGAAGCCCCGTCAGCTGCAAGTGATCAACCTTTCAACTTGGATGACTTCCTAAAATGTGATTCATTCCCTGGATTGCTTCCGGTAAGCAACAGTAAGATATTAAAAATTATCATTTTTTGAACACAACCTTTTCGTAGAATGGCGTTGGAGTGGAGGGAGACAACGGCAAGTCTCGTTTTTCGAGATGGTTCAATCAGGAGAAACCGGACAAACCATCCAGCCAATGTTCCTCTCTAGATGATGAACACAACATAATTAAGGTATTTTCTAATATAGCAATGTATTCCTTTTTCAATGAATTACCCAACTATAGGGTCTGTTAAATGACATTGGAGAGACTAATATTACCATCCCTGGTGATTCTGATGCCTACTTTGCCCCGATATCCCCAGCTAACAACAACCTGGGTGGTGTTGTTGGTAACAAACCCAGAAATATCAAGCAACCTAGTCAGCCTATGAATATTATGGAAATGTTGCAAAGAGGAAACCATGGATTGGAAGGGGAAGGAAAACATCCACCTGGTTAGTTGAAATATAAAGTCCTACAATTGAAAGTATACTCTTTATTTATTTAGCTGTCGTGGGAAAAATTATGAATCTTGACGAGTTGGAAGCTAAAATGAGACAAAATTCCGAAGTAACTGTACCTCCAAAGCAGCAACAACAAAAACCAGATGAAGAAATGACAGCTGCTTTTAAGAAACTGGTAATAACAAATCTGATGAAGATATTTGATATATTTTGCTATTTGATATTGTGATTTGTGTATTGTCGTTTTACAGTTGGTGCAAGCTCAGGCATCTGGAAGCCACAGCAATTCTTCAAATGGTCCTATCAACAAAACACAACCTATGAGTCTTCTGGAAGTAAGTAATCATTAACCTCTCAGAAACCCGTGTAACTTATATTTTTCCCACGTCTAGATGTTGAACCATTCGCAGCAGCAGGATGAAGCCGCCAGATTGCAGACCGTCTCCGCTGCCTCCCACCTTCTGGGACCAGTCAGTCCGAACCTGCTCCATCATCCTCACACTGTCGCCCACCATCCCCATCTGAATACCGAGCTCACACTGAAACTTCAACAGGCGCAGCTGCAGCAGCAGAAGCAGCAAATGGAAATGCTAAATAAACTGATCGATGCCACGACGACGGTAAACGCTCACCAAGTGCGCGTCTCTCCGTTGCAGGGAGATATCGGGATGCAGCAGAGCAGGGAACTGCTGAAGAGGCCTGAAGCTCAAGCCATTCTGCAAGGTGACTGAAATACATTGTTCATCTATGATTGGTAGAGTCAAACTTTTAGTAACGCCATGTTCACATTTTTCAATTAAACAATGTTAGGTTTGGAAATTGGTTTGTTAAAAGTTTGACTGTATGCAACGCTTATTAAGATGATAGGTCGAGTTTGAGAGAAGTATTCTTACAATTTTGGCAGAATTGAAGTGAACAAAACATCGATATCGGTTTGTTAACGTTTCGTGTAGATATATAAATTAGGAAGTAAGTTAGCTGTGATGCAAAAAACCCATTTGGGAATTACCAAACCCCGTTTTGCACAAGGTCTTAAACGTGGCGACATAACGACTCAGCACTTATACCAGCAACTGGCCAACCCGGCTCTACAGCCACGCCATCGCGAGATGCTGTTAACGATTCTGAAACTCCAGGGTTCGACGACGGGGTACGGGCCGAGCCCTCGCGTGCTCAGCCCCGTGCCTCCGCCGCACCCGCTGTTTCAACAACAGCAGCAACAACAACAACAGCAGCAGCAACAGTTGAGAGTCTCGCCCCTGCCACCGAACGGTGAGTTACGGTGGCTTCCATGCACGCATGTAGCTTTGCACTGTGTGCCTCGCTTCATTTTGTACATATTAACTTATTATTCGTTGCGAGTTTAGCTGCCGTACACTACGTTCGCATGTGTCACACTCAATGCAATACTTCACCATTCTCCTTCACAACAAGCTTTTCAGGAACATTTGCCTTTACTGTGGAGCTTTTTTCGTTGTGATATAAATGTTGAATTAATTATCTCTAACTGTTAAGAGTTTTGTGTATAAACAATCTGACTTGTTTTTACATGCAGCATATTGTGTATCTCCTATATTGGCCACAAGTCCAAATACTTTAACTGTCCCTGGTGAGTTAATGTCGTAATGTATTAGGTGCTATAGTAAGTTGCCACATACAAAATATCGATTCACATCACATTACCACATCCATGACATCCTAAAAAATGCACCATTCAATCCATATGATGGATACATTCACCACCTAAACTTATATGGATTTCTCTCTCTGACAGCCATGCACCAGAGGATCCCCTCACCGCGAGAGCTTCAAGTCCACACTCAGAGTATCTTACAGCGTGCTCTGATCAAGAAGAAGCTAGAGGAACAACAGGAGAACTATCGTAAGAAACAGGAATTGCAGAGAGGACAAAGTCCTAATACGAATACCGCACAAGGGACGGTGAAGAGCGTCGCCTCTCCTACTCCGTTGGCCTTCACTCCTACGTCTGTATTGAGGAAGATGACTGCTGACAAGGATGATGGTAAGAAAAATGTAAAATTTTTATGAAGCAATATTATTAGAGTTATTTCATAAAATACATATTAGATGTACTGTAATTAAATTATAGCTACTCTATAATTAATCTATCATCATTTTACAGGTAAAGAAAATAAAACTTCGAATGAAAATAAAATTCCTCAAGGTAGGCCTTTAACCAATGTACGGCCTCAAATGCAACCACAGCAGTCCACTCCTCAACAATGGAATCCACAGTATGGTTCTGTCAAGCAACCAGGTAAAATATTACTTTGACTGGTATAGTATGTATATGCTTGTAAATTAGTTAGTATAAAGATTCCATACAGAAGAATTTAAGTTAATTCGACTAAATGAAAAACTGAAGTCAACAGTGTAATTCAAGTCAGTAGGGGTAGTATTCACGGGAGTAGTTTTTTCCGCTGGTTCTTCAAAAAAAGAGAAAACGTTGTGTAAATAGAGGTAAGGAAAAAGTAAAACATGTTTAAATTCCCGTCATTCAGGATTCAGAAGGCATTTTATACCTCGATAAAATCAATTGTTTTCTTTTAGCTGGTCGCCCAATAGTGAAAGCCAACAACTACCAAACCCAGACCCCTGAGCAATTCTTCTCTCAGCATCAGCAGCAACAGCGCATGTTCGGTCCGATGCAACAGCCGCAGCAGCAGCAACGTAAACCGTCGAACATGTCTCAATTCAGCGCCCTGGTACAGCAACAACCACCCTCTTCTGGCAGCCAGTACAACCAGTATCCGACGACTAATCAGCAGTTCGGCCAGCAGCTGACCCAGCAACAGCTCAGGGCGCAGCATCAGCACAGACCGGCTACTCAACAGCAATCGCAGCAAGTGTCACAGACTCAGCAGCAGCAGATTGGATTCCAGCAGCAGCAGCAACAGCCGCAACAAGGTTTGGGAGCATGGCAGCAATTGTTTGGTGAGCTGGATTATTATTTTTAAAGGATTTGTCATTTTAACTACAGGAGTTCAGTGTATCACGAACATTAGAATATTTGCTCCATTTGGAAAATTGTCTTTTAACTTAATTTTAAAATTAGAATGCTAATATGTTCATTTTCTTCTTTCCTTGACGTTTTACTGTTGCCATCAGTAGAAAATAGTAACTTTTTACACCATTGAAATTGACTGCTTTAAGATTATGGTTGTCGTTCGTTTTCAGTGAATTACAACTCGACGACCAACCCGCTGAACAAAACAATGAACGACGGCGACCTGTCCCCGACCACGACGAACCAGCTGGCCCAATGGTTCCCGCCGGACCTGCTTGAACGCGCCCGGGGCGGCGAACTGCCGAGCACGGCGGGCCTCGCCCAACACGCTCTCAGCCTGGAGGAGATCGAGAGGCAGACCGCCCCGCCGGTCCACAATTAGTTCGTAACTTTCGTACGCTTCGTACCTGGTTCCATTGTTAAACAGGCGATCTAGCTTTCTAATGGTAAGTCAAGTCAAGTCAGTGCCGGTCGAATCTATGTGTCATTACTTACTCATTGCGCCCTATTCACAGGTCAACGACTTGAAAATGTGTTTTTTAGTAAACAAACATTTATATGTCTTTAAAAAATATTTAATCAACTTAGAAATTTGTCAATTTATCTCAAGAATGTATGTTCAGAACACTCATTCCAAATGGACTCGTACCGGATGAAAGTACTACGTAACACTTTGTACATAGTTACAGAGCAAAGCAGGTGCATACTCACACTTTGCTCGTATATTGCGAAATTAATTGTGCCGTCTTGAAAGTGGGATTTGTATTATACTTATTGTCTTAGCGCATTACTAGAGAACTACCATCGGGAGATAAAGTGTACCTTTCACAATTTCAGAAAAAAATGGTTCCGTTACTTGTGGTTCAACAATTTGCAGGGTTCGTGTCGTTTAGAAGAAACGTGTATTTGTGGGTAATTTCATCGGAGAATGTATTTTATTTCATTTGCGTGGTTTTGATGGTTGGAATTTTTTCGTTTGGTTTTGGTGTCGATATTTGTAATTGTAAGTTATCGGAACCATTTTTTTTTAAAACAAGTTAATTGATATACATAATATTTATATAACGTACAATTGTGTAAAAGCCATCAATCTTTAAAAAATTATTGAACTGATTTTAAACTTGTATTTCTTAATTTTCAAAACTATATCTTTTTTTTGTTCGATATTTTCTTGTAATAGAAGTCTGACTGGCTTCCTTTATTAAGAAAAGTGCGTAATTTTTGTCATCAAAGTACATTCCTATAATGTCAGCAAGTGAAAATATTTCGGATTGAAGCCTACTTAGCATGACTTTAAAAAGATTCAGTTTGAAAAATATTTGAATTCAAAATGAGGGGTTAATGATTATGATTTGCAGTCATGCTGAATGGTTAAGTCCACTTTTTATTTGGATCATCCTAAGAACTGTGAAAGATCTGAAGACAATGAAAAGAAAATATTGATTAAACTATTGTTGTCTGTTTCAAAAAAATCTGAGAACATTTTGTAAATACAAGAAAGTGTCATTCATTGACATTATTTTGTTTTGAGATTCATTAAACGAACACAAAGAACATTTGTTTTTATTAACATGGGTTTATATGAGTTAAAACCATGAGGCAATGTAATTATTTTTTTACATAATGCATTATGCCTACAGCCATTGTGAATCCTAAATATTAAAATGTGGCATTAATATATTTACCAGCAAGAAAACCCGGGAATTAATTAAAAAAAATTTTATTTCCAAACTGTTTATGAAACAAATATAAATAACTAATTTTCGTTTGACTTAGGTGGTAAAGATTTCCATATTACTAAAATATTTACACATATCATACATAATCACAGAGCAATCTTGAATTCGCTGCCTACAAATAACGTAATGTATATGAAGCTGCTATTGACACTTGACTACAAACAGTTCTAGTAACGAATGTCCTCTTATATTTTTAAAATAAACATGAGAAAATCAAATCCCAATTATTACCTTCAAAACATCTATTTAGGTTCTTTTTGTTAATACAAAATAGTAACAAACGTCTATGTTTTTCTCTTTCAAACAGATCCAACCTCACAGGATTTCTTAATCTTAATTTAAAACAAATTTAACAGGCAGCGAGTATATAAACTATTAACTAGTGCTATATACTTAGGGTCTTTTCAGTTCAAATGTATTCAAAACGATCACTTATAGATACTGGTGGTCGCTGAATGTCTCACTCAATAACTTATCTACAGAAGGAATAATACTGTCCAGTTCAAAACTGTCCTCGCTGAAGCAGTCCAAGTTAAAATCCAACGGGTCCAGTTCGGGTCATGACTCTGAGTTCACCACTTGGCTCGAGTCGTCAGCCTTCCTATCAAAATCGACAATCTTCACCACGGGATTCAAATCGAATATCATCTTCAGTTTGTCCGCAGACATGTTCAGGCATGTCCCGTTTATCTCTACCGATGTCATGATCTTTGTCAGGTCGACTTCCTCAATGGGAGTGCCATAGAAGCTGTACTCTTCAAGGGGCTTTGATTTGGCAGATGTTGATTTCCTGGCGGTGTACTTCACCTCGGAGACTCCGACTACGACCGCCCGACTCTGTACCTCCTTCACGGTCTCTTGGTACTGCTTCTCTATTTCTTGGTCGTGCCTGATGTCCCGGTCTGCTAGGGGGTGTTCTTTCTTGTAATGGTGAAGCACATCTATCCTCCCTTTAAACCTGGAATAACGACGGAGACTGATTAAAGGGATGCAGTTTTTTAATTTGATACTGTCTGGTTTTTAACACGCAAAATGATGTAATTTCTGACATATTAAACAATGAGAATAGACTCGAAAAATGTACTGACAAGCAATAAAGGTGGTAAAGTGCACCTTCCGCTTGGGGACTTTTAGCCAGAGTTCTAATAAATTCAAACATACAAAAATAAAGAATTTGGTGTACATTCAAACCAAGAATTATTGTAAAAAGATAACTTACTTGTTAAGGCACTCTCCACAGGTGAATGCTTTGAAATGCGTTCTGATGTGTTGTTTGACGTTTGACATTCCACTCTGAGGGAAGTTCCTCTCATATGATTTACAAAGAATACAAGTATAACGTTTTATCTCGAGAGTTTTGGCGACCGGCTCTTTAGGTTTCCTCTCAGAAATAGTGGGCTTTTTCTCTTCTGGCGGCTTTTCCGACAATTCATTTGATACCTCTGTGTATTTGAGGGTCTTACCAGAATGGTTACGAGATGTGTGCAATTTCAGGCCGAATAGCTTTTGGTACTTTCTGTCACAGTATGAGCAAATGTATCTGTAGAGAAAAATGTAATGTTATAATCCACTAAAGGTTGAAAATTAAAGAATTTGTGTGGTATTTTCTTAAACTTTGATCGTGTAAAATTCCTTCGATCTCTAATAAATGATTTTACCTGTACATTTGGAAAATTTCTCCTTCATGGCATTCCATATGATGTTTCCTGATCGAAATCTCTGATCCCGTCTTTGAGCAAAGCATACAACCAACACATTCTTCAACCGATGACTTGCTCGTAAGTTGATTCAGCACCTTGATTTCCGCTGGCGTATTTTCATGTTCATTATTATAATGGGTGATTACAGTCATCTCAGAACTCGCAAAATATGCACAATGCGTACAACAAAATACATCGCCATCCTTCGGAACATTTTTCGTGTCGGTTTTTGAGACGATCAACAAATCGTTATACTGAAATTAGGGAAAATAAAGCATTTTAACGGGGATCAAACATATTGAAACTTACTTCGAAATTATCTATGGAACTCTCTTGATTATCGACATTAACACTAGAATTTTTCAGCACCTTCTCCAGAGAATCATCTTCAACCTTATTGTTTGAATAATGCAGTTGGGAAACCACATTCTCAGGTTGAACTTTGTGCTCCTCAGTGGGTATTGGATCAAGTACCATAGTGCTTTCAGTTAGAGTACTAGTAGCATCAGTCAGAGGAGTAGTCGTTTCAATTACTGGACATTTAAGTTCTTTCTCTACTGGAGGCTGAGAGACTTCACTTCTGTGAAGTTGATCGGTACGTTCCAATTCCTGCGAAATTGTTGGTGCTCTAACTAAAATATCAGATGAAGCATATGGGTGGCGTTTTTTAAGATGTTCCTCTAAGTCGCTTCGCAAGAAAAATACACCTTCGCAATGTTTACAGACAAATGGAATGCGAGACCAGTGGAGTATGGCGTGTTCATTCTTTTCCGATTCCGTTGCGAAACTACGAAAATAAATATTTGAAGTGTAAATTGTAGAACTACTTACATGTCATACTCACGAACTTAGACAGATGGGGCACTGGACCGTTGCACAAAGGCTCTTTTTCGATCCTTTGCTAAGTATGAAGCTCTTTGTGATCATTGAACTTTGCTTTTGAAGTAACTTCTGTAACCACACTTCCAGTGGTTGCGGGGTAGGCAAAGCAATAACATTTTTGTCAGTATCATCAGGGTTATGTTGTTTAACGTGATTGTACATGTAACGGTAAGTTACACTTTCATTTGAACAAATTCCACATCTAAACCTGCAACCGAAATGGACTTGTAGAAATACAAAATGTTTAATCAAATGCATTAGAAACAAAAACTTCGCTCTCACATTCAAGACAACCTGGCAGTGTTAAAAAGTACTAAGAGTTTAATTTGATAAATTATAACTTGAAAATATCCTAAATAGTAGCTATTTTTACGGAAATTCCTTTGGCGAATTATTTAAAACCAGAGCTCGTATGATCTTAGGACAGTAAATTAAACATTTTAAATACAAAAGAGCCCATATTCTCTAGGTACATTTGTTAAATTTAAGTTTACTGAACATTTTAGTAGAACTCTCCATTTTTGTGTTCAAAACAAAATTTCAAGACCGTTATAGGAGTTTGCAATTTTGAAACGTCTTCAAATTTTTTCAATGGATCTCTCTCTCTTACCTGTAAGTGTCCATCTCTTTGAACATGTGAAAAATAAAATCAGAGATCCTTTTTGACTTGAATTCTTTGCATTTTGGACAGCAAAACTGCTTATTCGCAGGCGAGCCGAAATCACCATACAATTCTACTAAACTCGTTTCTTGGAACTGATTCTCAGGATCTGAGGTATCTAATTCAATCTTTTGTATTTTGGTAACAGTTTCAGGTTCTCGGGTATTTTTTCTTTTAATACCCTTATTTGGGGATGCCTGCTTGTCAGTTTCATCACTGCCATTTTCATCGGGAGTGTCATCATCAATAACAATGATGCTGGGATCTTCAGTTGTGTTTGTGTTTGTTTCTTCTATTACAGGACACTGCTTCGTCTAAAAAGGTGGTTGTCTAGATTTACTTTTTTTTTGCTATGGATATTGCTTACCACTTTTGTAACCAAATCTGCCTGTTTTAACTTCAAAATATCGGCAGTACCGTTAGCTACAGACTCTATGGACAAATCTATATTACTGCTTTTAGGTGACTCGTTAATTGCCTTTGGTGCGACATTAGCAACTGGGGAAGCAGAAGAGGTTGTTTTGGCCATCTTCTTTTGAATCTTAGCAGGCGTCGGGGGTAGGTCATCAAACAGTATTCCCCTGATATGTCTCACCCTCGGCCTATCCCTCTGCCACAATGGGGTGGTATCAAAAGCTTCACTATCCTTTGTTTCCTTTTGATTTTCCTCTATTTTACGATAAATATGGATGATGTCTACCTCTTGGTTAGGGTGTGCATCTTTGAAATGATCCTTGAAGGTTTCTATGTCATTACTTTTGTAAGAGCAAAGAGCGCATTTATATTGTGAGTCCATCTCGTGCTTTTCTAGGACGTGAGTTTTAATGCCCTCTTGAGATTGACTGCGGGTCTTACACATACAACACCGCCATGGTTTGTTCCACTTTGACTGAGCAGGAGGTTGAGTTCCAGCGACTGAAGGTTCTGCAGTGGAAGGATCCGATTCCATATGCCTACAAAGAAAATTGAAAACGGTGTGCATAATTTGAAAGTTTCAAACTAAAAAACTAATCAACAAATAAACTTAAACCCGCACCTTAAATTTTTTAAAGAAATTAGTCAAAAATAACGATTTTCAAACAATGGATAAAATTATTTTTACCTGACAGTGATGACTTTTAACGGTACATCCAGGTGAGCATCAGAAAGATGTTTCTCTACCTTATGCTTCTGGTTATGTACAAAATTACAGTAGTGACACTTGTACAAGTGCAACCCATGTAGTTTGAAATGCTTCAAGATACAATCAGCGTCTCCAGGAGTAAGGTTTGCTTTACAATGGACACAAGTGAATGACGTTTCCCCGTCGTGTAATGCACTAAGGTGATGCCTAAGGTTGCCTTCTTCAGGGCAGATGTACTGGCAACCTTCAGCGCAACAGGCGTAACGGCTGTGAGTTGGTACAAACTCTGGTATAGACTCATCTTTATCTAGAATTTTAAAGAAAGGTGAAGTAGAAAATAAGTGAATAAAATAAAGAACAAAAGCAAGAAGTGTTAATGAACATTTTTATGATTCATAAACTACTAATGTGTTAATGTTGGATAGGTCACCTTTCTCTTTTGACGGTCCCCCCATCCGTCCGGTATGAGAACTGGAAGCCAGATTTATCATCTTGTCAAACATCTTCTCATTCTTCACCAGACATGGTACCGGATTGACTGGAGCTGTGGTAGGAACCCACTTCTCCTGAGAATGGAACTGCAAGTGTCTTACCAGGTTTGTCCTAACTTTGGTAGTATATGAACATAAACCGCACCTGAAATATCGATAATTAATGACAACAATCAACCAAGTTAATTACTAATTTAGCCTTACTTGCTGGCAGTGCTAAATATCGATCTTCTAGGGATTTTAACAATTTCATCGGGCATGTAAATGTTCTCTATTAAAATATTTGAAGGAGTAGGTTCACCAGAAGGTGGTTCTTTTGCGAGCTGCTTCTCGACAGATATCAATTTTGGTTTAACGATATGTTCATCTACATCAATGTTATTTTTAGAGGAGATGAGAGGAGTGAGAGTCGTTTGATTCACATTGTGGCGAGCTTTCATATGATTTCTAAAAACCAGAGAATTATACATAGGAATATCCTTTAAAACTTACTGAATGTTTGATTTGTGAACAGATTTTAAATCTCTCAATGAAGAATTGCATGTTCTTCTCTAAGGAAACTTAAATTCATCTAATTAAACCTTTAATATCCCTCAGATTTCGAAATATTATCAATGCAGTTTTGAATTTTGAAGAAGTCCAAAAATCTCATTAGGAATACAAGGCATAACATTTTTTAAGAGTTACGAGGTTCAGATTCACTCACCTTGCCTGATTCGGCGTCGGAAATCTAAATTCACATAACGAACAAGTAAACCTTAAGATCCCATGGCACTGTATGTGATCGGCTAGAGCATTCGAAGTCCTTAAATTCTTCTTACAGTGTACGCACATGAAAGGTTTTGTAGTGATGTCCTTGCTCTTGCAGTCCAGTGAGTGGGTAATATGCTGCTTAAAACTGACTGAATTTGAAGCAGAGAAAGTGCAAAACGCGCACCGGTAAAGCTGATAACTCAAAAGGCCGCTCTTCTTCTTTTTGTCCTTTGTGCAATCGCTCTCATCTTCAGAACTATATACGTGAGAGTTATCCTGGGGTTCATTCATGTCTAAAGCCAATGGGTCATGGTCGGAGTCAGTACGTTCCTCCGATGGAATGATTGGAGGTAAATCGTCAGCTATGAGGATTTGTTCCAGTGGCACTACATTTTCTTGAATCACAGGTTGTTCCACATTTTTGGAGTTCTCTGTATCCTCCAGGAGCAGATCGTTAATGGTTATAACTTCTGGTTGTTTTGTTGTTATGACAGGTGATAGTAAAGGTGCAGTAGGACTCACGACCTGTTAAAAAAAAATTTAATGAAAAAAATAATAATATGATTCGTAAAAGTAAGTAAAATTCGCGAGTGTAATGGCATTTTCAATACATAAGACCTACCTGCAGAACGGGCAACGTCGTAGTTAAAGCTGAAGTATTAATCATATTATCTGCAGCAATAACACTAGGAGATGAAACTATTACTACATTACTGGCGGAAGTAGTATGCGTCAACATGGAGTAAGTGGTAGTAGCTACTTTGACGGGGCTATTGTGCACAGAAGTCTCAGCTTGTTCACTTTGTTTATTTTTGAGGGGGATCCAAGGGGGAATTTCAGAAGCGTTGATCACCTCTTCGTTGAATTCATCACTATTTGGGAAAATGTTGATCTTCCGCACTTTTTTGAAGGCCTTCTCGGTATAACCTAGTGTTTCATCCTGAAAAGCGAATAAATCGTGTTTCCAAAAAATATTTTCTAATCAAAGTATTTTTTGTTTGTTTGTGTAAACCAAATATTTTGGTTTACACAAGCTCAAATTCAGCTCAAAAGTGTTAACAAGTGAGTAAGTCACGACAAAGAATTTAACGTTTATCAAACACGATATTAATATCATGCACTGACAAAATTAAGAATGTTGTGATAGAAATTTAGGTATTCTTAAAAATCCAGCTAGGGATCCAATTAAAAAAAGTATATGGGCCTATGGTGAGCGTCTTATATGACGGTAATACCAAATAATAGCACAGTAATTAACAGCAAATTTTTAAATAATCTAAAACTCATAAATAAATCGATTTTTGTTTTATTAGTTCGCAGGAGATTTGATTTCATGTCCACCTTGACATTGAAGTTATTAAATTAAAGTTGGAGTGCGAATTTATATGAGTGTTTTCCGTGAACACCTCACCTGGCTCACTGACTCAGTGAACATACAAATGTAACGAGATTGAACGCGACACGAATGCGACGAATTTTTAATTGCAAACTCTAAGAAAGCTCTATAATTATCGGCGTTTATTCGGTAGGCTAAACGTCGAAGGGAGTGCCCGCCCGTGAAAAACAAACGCAACTAAAATTGCAGACGTAGGCTACGCCACGAAAATCACGTAGGCGCACGAATATCGAGATGTTTCAACGTTTGAACTGCTCAATCGTCGCGCCACTGAACTTACACGAATTGTTTTACGTCTGTAGGGACGCGAAACAAACGGAAATATCATTGAAGGAGGAGTCATATAGGTACAGAATTGTTATAAACAAAAATGGTTTATTTTGTTATTTTTTCTTAAAAAAATGCGTTGAAAGGGAAGACTGGCGGATGTATCCGCCCTACCAGTAACGTAAATAATTTGGTAAGTATTTCCAACAAAACAATATCAATAATATTACTCATTGTGGTAGATTAGATACACAAAAGTAGATAAGCCAGAAGTATCGTAGTGCGAATGAACAAGCAGGTAAATTTTTAAGTGTAAAAAAGCATCTACATGACATGTATGTATTTATTTTGCGAGTTTTAGATTCAAAAAAAATAAATCATTACATGAAGTACATTCGCGAATTTGTGTCCTGTATTACATAGTATAATGTGTTTCAAAATGATTGTCATCTAGTCGGCTGTGGAATTCCCATGTAAAATAAAAAAACCGCCTTGCGAAAATAGGGGTTTCTACTAGCTATACATAACCTCAAAATAACCTACTTAATCCGTTTAAACTTCTGGTTTTCCTCTGTCAAAAGAAAACGAATTCTGAGCATTTGTTTATTTGTAGTATTTGCTTTTGCCCTGAAAAGGGCCGTTAATTACCAGCAGTACTGATTGCCACCACTTTCACAATAAATGTTCGAAGTGTCACTTGTTGTCAGAATTAGATAGGTACAAATCAATAGAGCGCGGCACATCAAAAATTACATGCACAGAAATTCCAACGCCAACTAGATGACAATCATTTTGAAACACATAGTATATTCTACATAGTTTCCTGTAAAATTATACTTACCGTTAGTAAGCTTTCAGGCAGCACCCTCGCGTATATGCACACGTTGTGGCTAGGGTGGTACTGAACCAGGTGAGCGCACATCGCCTTAATTTTGCTGCAACTGGCCTTACAATAACCGCACTGGTACATACCGACCCCATGCACTGTGTCCCAATGGGACACTACTTTATTCACGGGCAACCTTAGGCTACAGTTCTCGTACCCGCACTTTAAAAAACTCAATTGGGAATGGGCCACATCCAAGTGTTCCTTGAATTCGTTGACTAAGACGAACTTAGCACCACAAACTGAAAATAAAAGAAGTTAATGGCAGGAAACTTACTGTTTTTAAAAACGTAACAGACCAAGCGATGTTAAGATGTAAGGCATATTGAGAGTTTATAGGTAAATATATTAACTTGTTACACAACTGCTAAGAAATGAGCGGTGATGTATTTATGTTCACCATATGTGCAGGAAAATTACTTTGATATTATTGCACATGGAGACTATTTTATACTTGACATAGCAGAAGTACAAATAATTGTCCAATGGAATTGCGCACGTTTACATGTCAAAATAATGTGATTCTTATTACTCTAGGACACTGTCTACAATTGCAATATCTATTATGTGATGTTATTGTTGCATTCCATAACCAAAATAATAAAGACAGCCTATAACATATAGACTCATTTCATGTAAAAAGTAACATTCAAGATACACATTCACTTGTTATTTTTTCTTAAATTGCCTTATAAGCTAATGCCTTATGTCTGCAATAATTTTATCAAGAAAATATGTACTAATACGCCTCGAAAGTTAAAACTTACAGTGTGTGCATTGAAAAGGTTCGCACAGTTGATTCACGTTCAGCCTCTTCTCCACCAAAGTGTACTGGGTAGCGTTCCGTCCGGGGATGTTGTACATTGCGTAATCTTTAGACTGGTGCTCCAACTGATGGTGCAGGAACACATAATCCCTCAGTCGCGCCCTGTACATGCAATAGGCGCAAACGTATTTGCAACGGGAGTGTCGCAGATCTATGTGAAGCGAGACATGCTCCCAAGGGGTTTTCACGTCGCAGTAGACACAGGGCACTAAGGCGTCCGGATCCAACTTGTGGGTCTTCAGGTGAAGGTCCATAGGATCCTTCATGTTGGTTATGAACATGCAGGAGAAATGAGGGCACTTATACAAATCCCAGGGATTTTTTATGAAACTCTCCATCGCTTTGGGACACTTTCTGGGTTGTTTCAGCTCGTATGGTAGTAATTTCACTTCTCTAACTTTTATTTGTTTAGATAATAGTGACACGTCTTTTGTTATTGGGGTCAGTGGTGGCAGCGGTTCCGCCAGAGACATTACTTCCGCTATTTTGAAAGAGAAAGGATTGATGTAGTCTGAATCATCCTCGTGTACATCCTCAGATGGTGATGGTTCAGGCGGCGGAACTTCCAAAGATGTTACTTTCGGTAGTGAAATCGTAGAAGACATTTCAGGCGACATATCAGATTTATCGTTCGATGTTGTCACATCAGATTTATCAACTTCTGATGATACAAGACTAGTAGATTCAATTTCTAATGGAGTTACATTGGAGTTCACATCTTCCAATGGTTCACCTTCATCCTGAATATTCCCATCTTCATTTTGTTCTCTTGTAATCGATAAAGCATCGCCACTTAACTTACGTATCCTCAAAACCGGATTTGCATTTGTTACTTCTTTAATCGGTTTAATGCCTAAATTAGTTTCAACTTTAATAAGATCCAAGTGTTCCGTCAGTAAATGTTGGGACAGATTCTCCAATAGGTTCGCAGTCAGTGTAGCTTTCACCATGGATCCGCAAATCTCACACAAAGTCATTAAATGCCCTATGGCTTCGGGTTTGTGGGCGACTTTACAGTGCCAATGGAAGGAATCCTGGATGTCTGTAGAGAATGTACAAGAAGGGATCAGGCAGCAGAATGTCACAGAATTTTGAGTTTTAATTAGTTTGATCAAGCCACCTAATTCCTGTATTGTCACTAAATTAACCATTGGTTCCGCGCTAATCAGGTCCTTGACATGGATCAGAGGTGGACGATCATTAACTTCGAAATTTTTATTGGCAAGTTTCCCTCTTAATTTCTCGATCATATTCATGATGGCTTTGTCATTTTTCTGCATCACGTCAAAATTGGTAGTAGTCAACATTTGCGACTCATCAGTTTCCAAAACGGGTTTCTTGTATGTTATAGGTGAAGTTACAACAGGCGGATTTTCAGTTTTTGGTGCATTTTCAGTTTCTGGTGCATTTTCAGTTTCTGGTGGAATTTCAGGCGATATGTTCTTTTCTAATAAAGGCATCACTTGTGGCGATTGATCTAACTGAGACCTCCCGAACAAGCTCTCAGTGACCTCATCGATAGGTTCCTGCTTTACCAACACCCCAGTTTGATTCAATCTGTTACATAGTTGTTCAACGAAATTAAGAGATGTCCTGTTACCCACGGATTTGTTTAACTCGTCCATTTTCTGTAATCGCTCCTGCTCGATTTTCTTATTTTCCTCAAGGATGTCGGTGTTGCAAGTGAATACATTCAAATCTACCTCTTGTTTGACACATTTAATTACCTCGTCTTTTACAGTCCCTTTCACTTCCTTCTGCTCGCTCGGATCATTTAAATCGTCCGCCTTAGGCTGATCATCAGAAGAACTATTATCTGGCAGTTTGTCTACATCTCCAGTACACGGGGCCGCTTGATTGGCTTCTGGTAATATGTTCGACTCTTTCAAATCAGAGTTGTTAGAGAGGTAGTCGCTGCTCATTTCTGCGAGAGATTTTAATTTCTCTTGGGCTTTTTCTTTAGCTGCTCTCTGACTCCTTACAGGAAGAATACTGGTCTCTTCTACTACCATTGATTTTCTTCGACGACCAACTGTAGTTTGCTTTTCGGTACCAGCTTTGTTAGGTTTATCAAACAGGAGCTTCTTTTTCGATTTAGGACCAGGTTTCTGTTTCTTCTGTGTTGGTAGTAATTCTTCTTTTTCTTTTGTGTCACAGGATGCAACATCCACCTCTTCTGTATTATCAGTATGACTTGTGTCAGTCTTCTCTTGTTTACTTTCATCAGGGGCTGTCACTGTCGCCGCCTTTAGTTTTAATCTCTGTTCAATCCGAGGATCGAAGAATTTTGACATGTTTATCTTATAGATATTCGTTTCTTGTAAATGATATATGTTGACATGTTCCTCAACATGTTTCTTATGCATTTGTACGTAATTACATTCTCCACAAAGATATCCAAAAAGTATTGTTGTATTGTAGGTTTCACGGTAGATATTTTGGTCATAATCTTTGTGGTCCTGAATTATGTGTCTTCTTAATGTTTTACCACAGCAAGTTGAATAGGTGCAACATGGGCATATATGACGGTATTCACCGGTATGGCTGCTCACATGGTCATAGAAACCTGTAGCTAAAATTTCATTCTCCATTGAACAGAATCTGCAAGCGTAACGGAGCTTTGCGGTAGCTTTCATTTTACTGTAATACTCTTCATATTTAGCCAAATTCTTTTCAGCGTCTTTTAGAGCTTCCGAAGCAAGTTGAGGAGAAAACCTAGAACACAAAACTTCCGAATCTGGATGCTCACGTTTATAATGAGTAGTTATGAATCTGCCTTGGTATGAACATAATTTGCAGTCATAGGTCTTCCTTGTACGGAGGTCGATATAGTAATTCTTATTGGGTTCTAGGAATGGTTCGTCATTACTCTTTTCTTCACTGGTATTAGTTTCAGGTAGTTGTGGCTTTTCTTTCCTTTTCTTTTTATCAATGATACCTGAAGCCCAACGATTACCTCTCTTCCTCTTGATTCCCTTGGATTTTTGGTTAGTTTCACTGATTTGGGACAAAGTATCCTTATCAGAATCACTACTCCCTGTGTCTGATTCTTCCTTCTTGGCATCGTCTTCATCATGCCAATCTTCTATCGATGACATAGGGTCATTCTCACTAACCGTCATGCTTCTAGTCAATCTTCTTGTAACTTTACCGTCAAAGTTCGAATCGGGTAACTTGGAAAGTACCACCCGCATGTCTTTTAAATTGTTCAATTCGGCATGCGTTTCTTTAAATTTAGATCCAGGCTTCCTTTTCGACGGAGTAATATTCGTGTCCTGGACTGAAGTACCTTCAGCAGGAGAAAGTAATGCAGGGTCTTGTTTCAGAAGTCTACACATGCGCTTACCAGTAGCAGTTAAAACGCCATCACGTATGAACATGTCCTGTATGTCTTCATGGAGTTTATCAAGTTCAGTCCGTTTCTTCAGTTTGGAGGGACCAGTTGTTCGTTTTCTGGATTTTATCCTCTCGCCAACGGTAACAACCACGTCGTCCAAATTTTCCGTACCCTCTGGTGTACCTTCTGATATGGGGGTTTCCATCTTATCTTCTTTTACTGGAGAGGCCGATGATAACCTTCTAATTCTCCTCCTACTCCTGGATTTGGTAATTATTATTTCATCTTCTGATTCGGGAGCGGGTGTTTCTAAATTCCGCTCCTTTTCAACTTCTTGCTCTTCAGTTTTATCCTCCTTTTTATTAGCTTTATCCTCCTCTTCATTCTCTGAATCACTATCGCCGTCAGCCTTAATGATTTTGGTAATTTTCGATAGTTCCTTAGGACTGAAACTGTCAGCAAATGTGCTGATTAGAGAACATATAGCTGACTTCTTTTCTTTTTTATCATGGCTGCTCATTAAGTTGGCAAAAAATTGTGCAAAAATCGCCTGCTCCATTGGAGGTCTGGAAGACAGAGATTCGGATTCGCCAATTTTAGATGTACTAGGTTCATCGGAAACAGTAGGCAGTTTGTTGGCATTGGGGGCTTCGGAGGATAGTTCTGGGTCTAATGTGGTTCCTTCACTAGTATGGTTTGAATCTACTGGGTTTTCATTAGCAGACTTATCGTCGTTACTTAATTTAACGTCACTACTTAAATCTTCTTTGGTGGTAGTCGCAATCGCTATGCTGGATTTGACGCCATTTTCTGATTCCGCCAGACCCTGTTTACTGCCTGACTCAATATTTTCAGTCTCTTTCTTGTCATTATTTTTCTTTTTAATTTCTTCTGATGGTTCAAGTATTACAGTGTTTGTTTCGTTATCTCGAGTTAAATCAACAGTTTCAGCATCGTCTTTACTATCATTAATTTTATCTACAGACATTTTGTCAGGTTCATCCTTTTTTACCTTCGGTATACGGAAATTTTGAACTTTTGCAGTCTTTTTCTCTTCATTCTGAGCATATAAACCGCCTAATGGTGACGTGAAACCCTTTTCAGATTTCGAATTGGAATTATAGCTAGATTTGGAATATATTTGATCAAATTTGTCATATCTAAAATCTGTAGATTTCGCTCTCGTTCTGCCCCTTTCCATTGGCTTGTTACCAAATCTTTCTTGGGACTTCTCTCTCATCCTTCCTCTCTCTTCGGGCTCCCTCGCTTTATTTACATCCATAGACATTTCTCTGTTTTTATTTCGGTCTATGGACTTCTCCCGTTGCCTATCTATATCCATCGACCTATCCCTGGACTTTGCTCGCTCTAAATTCCTGTTCAGTCTAGGATCTCTACATTCTCTGGGATCCCTGCACTCTCTGTCGACCTGAGGTCTCTGCCTAGGGTCTCTAGACTCCGACCTAGCCAGTCTGGGATCTCTCTCCTTCATCTCCCTGTATTCTCGGTAAGTGGTGGGTCCTCTGTAATGTCGTTCGAAACCACCTCGGTTCCATTGACGGTTGTCCCAGCGCCTGTCGTCGTTGTGTTGATACATGTCCTGGTTAGGCATCATAAAATTCGACTTATGTTCGTTGAAATGAGGGATTTCCGGCGAGAGAAGAGGTGGACCGCCACAGTACTGATTGGGGGGGACCGGGGCGTTCGGAGGGTAATAGTCCAGAGTGTGCATGTTATCCATCTGGTTGAAATTATGGTTGAAGTTGTTGTACATTGAAGGTGACGGGCCGTACATCTGAGGAGGGAAGTTGGAATTCTGCAGCGGTGGTAGAAATTTCATTGATTCCTGAGGGCGAGGTTCGAACCTTTGATGGTTATTTTCTCTGGCATAGTCCGAGATGAAATTGTCAGTAGGCGATATTAAATTTGGGTTTGGATGCACAGGAGACAACTGCATTGGTATCTGTTGTTTTTTTTCGTTCTCCGAGTTACTTTGACGGAGATGATTGACGACGTCGTTTATAATTTGTGTTGCACTAGGATTTAGGATGGTCTGCAGTATCGGAGGTAATTCTGTCTCTTTTTTAGCAGGAGCGGGTGTATGGGGTGTTATTTTTGATAGGGGGACATGAGGTGGAGGAGATTTGACAATTACTTCAGTATTATTGCCTGAAGTGGTTACCTTATTCAATAAGGGAATTTGTGGAAGGGGCATTTGAGTTTTCGCTTCCGTACCACTCGTTGGAGAGGTTATTTGGTCTAAGAATGGGATTTTAGGAGATTTTATCATTGCTTCAACGCTATTTGCTGCGGGGGTTACTTTGTTTAGTATGGGGACTTGAGGAGGAGACGTTTTCATCTTTGCTTCGATACTATCACAGAGGTTCTTATCTGTGTCAGGTTGTATCTGTGGTTTCTTTGGTTTTGGATTGTATTTGTCTGCTAATCGTTTATAGACTGGTTTAGGACCTCCATCTTTGATATCAGTGGTAATGTCTTGTTTCTTTACGGCTACATCAGAATCTGAAGTGCTGAATTTGGAGTTAGAGTCATTTTCTGCACTGGTTTCTGGCTTAGTAACGTTAGAAGCATTAAAATTCTGTTGTGTATTTTCAATCAGTTTTATAATGTTGAAATCCTGTTCACTCTTATCATTGCTGTCACTTTTATCTTTGTGCTTGCTTTCTTTCTTTTTTTTGTCATTGAGAAAGGATTTCTTATCATCTTTATGCTTTTTCTCCTTGTCTTCGTGCTTCTTTTTCTTATCATGTTTATGCTCTTTTTTCTTATCATCCCCACTGCGTTTGTCCTTGTGTTTTTTCTCATCCTTCCCTTTTCTATCTTCTTTTTTTCGGTGACTGTCAATGATTTGTTCATCAATATTAGATAAAATATTGCCAAAGTTGCCCGCTTCTTTCACTACATGTGGTTTCAGTTTAGAATTAGCCTTAATGTTCTTTTCTTTGTGCGTAGGCGATTTGTCCAACTCCAAACTCGTCAAAGAAGTGTTATTAAAGTCATCAGCCGGACTAGAACTTGGTGACAATGACATTATTTGATCGGTGATTTTCTTCCTTAAGTTATTCAGTTCCGTTAATGATGCACTCCCCGCGATTTTTTCGTGTACATCCTCCTCTAATTCTTTAAGGTCGTCCAAACTGATGGGCGGTTTTAAACTGTCTGGTTTCTTTATGATAGGTTGAAATGGCACCAAAGTAGAAGGCTTAAGTTTCAGACTTTCCGCGGCGGAACTATATACATCGATTTTAGCAATGTGAGATGTGCTTCCACCATCCATCTTCGATTTGATGGGTAACCTACAAAGAAAATACATTGCAATTAAAGTAAATCACAAATTAATTGTATTTACCTTTCGGTCGGAATGGTGATTGGTTTTGATGATGTTACCTCTCTGGTAGGGCTTGGACTAGCAGGAGTGAATCGAGGACTGTTTGAGACATTTTCAACTGGTTGGTCTTGGTCACTTTTGTAATTCTAAAATTGTAGATTAGTAATTGAACTGTGTAACTTAAATGAAACAAATACTTACTACTTTTTTATATAACTTAGTAATAACATCTTCACATTTATTCAAAGTTTCTATTTTCAACCTGAAACAGACACGTCATCATAAATACAGGTACGGTTCCTGACCTTTCACTGGTTGTAGTAAAAACGAGTAATGGAAAAAACATACTCACTTTTTATTGTTATTACTTATCATGGAATACAAAGACTCCAGCTTTGTTACTTGTTGCTCTCTGTTTTTCTTTGTAGGGTCCTTTAGTTGATTTATCATACTCCTTAAGAATGGCTTGTAAGTTTGGAGGTGCTCCAACTTTTTGAAGTATTCATCACTACTTTCTTCTGATGCCTCCTGTAACAAAAGGGAATAATAACATATCAGATTCAAAATTTACATGGATGCCGTTTGAGTGAAATTTGAGAATTTCCTTACCATGTGAATTTTTTGTACAAATACTATCCGAAACAATTATTGTTTAAATGTTAGCATGACAACAAAAAAATGTTTCCTATATTGACGGTATGCGACTAGATTAGAAGCAATCTCGCTTTTGTGGCGTATCATCTTTATACAATAGTTATATTGAATAATAATGAGATGGTACACTTTAAATTACTAGGTGCGCCACTATATGTTTTCAGATCAAAACGCATATATTGTATGCGTATGCTTGCAATATTGCTTATATTAAAGTATATCGTAAACGCATACGAAATATTAGCAAGTGCAGCCATACTGCCCAAACGCGCCGTTTACTTTCTATATGTGTCCACGTACACATACAGAATCCACCTACATAAATCAGATATTTGTGAATTCTGTAATAAAACGGCTTGATAAACACTTGTATAGTACACCTGGTGTATGAAGCGTCATAATGAAGCTTGAAGTGCGTAAAGTACATCCGAAAACACCAAAAATTCCTTCTAAGTAACAAAATAGTTACAAAACCGCAATGGCGTCATCAAACATAACCTCGCATACTTCCCTCTAAACTAAAGCAACTCTAATTTATTCAGTTTCATTGAAGTCGGCGACAGCAGAGGGCAGCGATTTCATAGGCGAGCTCCACGAGATACGATCGCATCACATGGGGGCATCCTGTTAATCATGTAATGTGATGGTTTTATTTTGTGGAATAGTATTAAAAATGTCCTGTGGACAAAGGGCAGTGATAGTGATAAATGCAGTTTTAAATGTCGTTGGTGGAAGGCCACAGACACGTTGTCCCGCAACACTCGAATTTGCTACTCAACGCGCCATGTTTTAATGGTGTTTTTTTGGTGCTCTTTGTGGGCTGATGGCGCGAATTTTTCGAGGAAACGTTTTTCTAACGAACATAATTATAGCAGTTTGAAACACACTGCAACATTAGGACACAATAATCAGAATAGATTCCGTGTGAATGTTCGGGCTGGGATGAAGAGTAATAGCTCCGCTAATTTTGAAAATCGGAAAGGTTGCCACACAGACATATATATGCTGTTACTGTCAGAAATTGCTTGCAGGAGGTAATAAACAAGGGCTTAAAGGCATAGTTTCAAGGTGGATTTCGTGCAATTCTTGAATGGAAACCTCGAGACGTAAGAATCATCTACAATGCGCCCCCCCCGTAAACAGTAGACCCTAATGGGGTCAAGTTCTTTTCTCCGACGAATCATGCTGTTGTTGGACATTATGTTGATAGGTGAGCGAGGGTCTGGAGGTGAATCAACATGGTCTAACCTCAGACAAGAAGGTATGGAGGTGGAACAACTTTGGTTAAGGCTGGAGTTTCTTTTGAAGTTAGAAATGAAGTCATCAATGGCTCTCTAATGGTACTTTATAAACAGTTGTTCCATTTGTCATTTGCAAGAATAACCTAAATGGCCAAGTTTTCACTTTATCAATAAATTCCGTGCATCCATTTATTTCGAATTTTATCCACTTCCTTCATTTTATGGCTGTCGGTGTGATAGATCCATATCATAAAGGGGACTTTGTTTCATCTGAAACGGTTAACATCATGGCGCTTTATTGTTTTACGAAACATTTTACACAAAGGAAAGGAAGTTTCAGCGTTGCAGCAATGAAAAATTATTAATGAAAATTTTACCAACGTCCTTTCCGCTGTTGCCGTTCGGATCTTTTCCACTTCTTGAAACATGCAAATTAGCAAATTATAGAGTATGCCGTTGCAAAACTTGGCGTCTGGCGAAAACTATTTGCGAAATGCATCTGTCGCAATTGACGAGCATATTTCGAATGTGATTTCGACAATTGACAAAAGTACATAACAACCCAGAGTGTACTAGGGAAACATATGTTTCAGCTATTAACAACGAATTTGCATAGGCCGCGCGCTGCGCACGCGGCTTATCGTTAGTTTTCCTAATGTTTTCACCAAACACGTCAAACGTTTCCACTATAATTAGCGAGATTTATGAAGCAATGATCAGTCCAAAAACTCATGCCATTCCATAATTCCCATCAGTTTCATACAACTAAACTGTGCTACCGTTATGAATAACATTTTTTTCTATTTCCTTGATGTAATTAATAGTACATATAAGCATTATGCATAGTTTAATTATAGCAGACGATTTCTGTACATACGTGCGCTTTCTGCTAATGTCAGTAAAAGAACTTACTAAAGAACCTTTCGCGCAACCTCAGAAACATCGTCCTAGTCAAGTCCAACCCATAAATTCCAGGCCTCCTTGAACTTTAGTTAAAATAAGAGCAGTTATGCGCCAGGATCGGCATTCTTCGCTTACAGCGATTTGTTCCCAAATTCATGAAAGCACCACTCGAGTAGATGGAGCCTTAAACTACTTCGATGTGGTTATCATGCATAGGCGATACATTTGAAAACGACTGGTTTACATTCACCCGATGCTCAAACACTGGACGGCGACAATAGAAACGACACTCATGGTGTTTCCAATCTTCATTCTCGGTGATCTTTTCGTTTTTGTTCGGGACATTGGAGCCCTCTCCGTTCCGCCATTGCAGGTGTATCTGCAATTTCCTAGGTGACGTCGTATCGCCGTTTATTTCTCATACAATTAGGTGCTTTATGTTGTTAGTTGCTTTAATTCTGACGGAAACTCTCAACTATTTTATTAATAGGTCGCTAGGCGGCAATTCCAAAAGTTTGGTACACAGAGCGTTGCACTGCAATTAGAACATTGCGATACTATTTTTACTTTCTCATATGGGGTACCCATATAATAAAGAGAAAGTATTGTTTCATTAACTTTTCATTTGCAAGGAGACTTCCAGAACGAATTATTTATTGAAAAAGCCTTCAATGTAATTCAATTAGGCAACAACTTAATATAGCGTTCTTGCTGCAATGTCCGAATTTTGACGTCTAGAACTGTAAATTTTACCCTTTAACAGATCTCCAAAAAGTACTGGTAATAATGCTGGCTTTTCTATCAATCTATACTTCCTCAACTGTAAAACTGATTTCAAAAATTTCACTTCATCACAATAGGACATAGTGGCAGTATTCTAGGCAGCACCAACAGTTTCTTCTCCTTTTAATAATAACAAATGTATAGATCCATGCAGTGAGTAGTTTGAAATATTTTGTTTATTAATTATTAATGTTGTGGTAATAAAATATGAAGTATTATGTATGTACATACTGTAAATCCATCAATTGTCAAAATCACAAAAAAGTATGTTTAAAGTATTCAATTCGACGTTAACCTTATCACTTCTTACGTTCTATTGGTATTAACAGTACAGGTCGACAGGATTTCGTCGACCTTTATGCTTTGTGAAATACGCTCTACTTTGTGAATAAATGGATAAACACTTTGTTCACTTATCTTACACAAGAACCATGCCACAAAATTTTCAACGATTTTTAACGGGGCGAGTTAACGTCGTGTTTAACTGGACAACGTTGCTGAAACTTTGCCTCACCTACAAGTCATAAAGAAAACCAAACCTTTTCAGGCAAAGAAAGGTACGCGTTATAATATGCAAATTTCTACTCGGCACGTTTCAAAAAGGTTCTGTTCGGACTTGGTATGATTGTTTTGTTTAGTTTATCCCAAATACAAATGGGATCTCTTGAGACATGCGATATTTTCCACATTGCGGACGTTCCGCGTATCAGGCGTCATTTGATGACGAAATCGCAGTGCGATGAATCCTACTAAAAAGTGGCGTAAAGGAATACCAAAATGGCCGACTCGCGACACGCATAGGACGCTGGCTCGTTCTAAGAATACAATTTCGAATTGCTTCTAGACGACGGCACCATCAGTTTTCGATTCTTGAGATGTTTCGCTACTTTTCACTGAATAGTATTCGAAACAAGCCTACCATTGCAAAAGTGGCTTTAGCCCGAAGATGCGAGATTTACACGGAAATGGTTCATGGTTCAGTAGCGGGAGGAACGGTTGGCGGAAATCCGAACAGCTTAGGTTCGCGTTACAGTTTCCGTCAACCCGAAACCGACCACCTCTTTACTGGTATACTCTAACCAGTAGCAATTGAAACACTCTACAAAATCTGAATTTACCGAGGACATTCGAAAAGAGCCCGTTATCTCTATACAAAACCATGGGACTTATTTCTTTGCTTATTCAGAAACGCACTGGTATATTTTAAAACGCAGGTGTACGTGTTCGTGCAGTCGCCCAAGTGAAATCGTATATGCGAATGTATGGATATCTACAGATAAAGAAATAAAGGGTCCATTGGGTCGCAAAATTTTTTTTACGACAGCGGCGCTTCGTTTGTGTCTTCTTCTTCTATGGAGCAGGTGTTTCGGTTCTTCGGCACTTATACTCGAGAAAGCAGTGTATGTGTGTGCCATTTATTTATACTATTTGAAAGTGAATTTATTGTTAGTTATTATCCGTAATGATACGGCCATGGACGACCGGACGGCACCACTTAAAAAGCCATTAGGTGTTTTTGTTGGTGTTCCAATTGTGACTGGACATAGTATACTACACATGCATAATTTCCGTTTAAATCAAAACAAATTCGAGCAAAGGATTTCTTTTCGTTACGATTTGTGTTGCAGAAATTGGAAGGAAAGGTTTCGAACATAGAGCCAGGTAATGTATAGTGTATAGTGGATGCAAGGTGTAGGACTGCTAATAACTGGAAGCGTGCCTCAGGCTACAGCGAGAAAGAGGGAATCGAAATGTCTGATGCATATGTCGTTAAACGCGCTATTTGGATTCTCTCTCTCTCCTAACGTGGGCACGCTGTTTCAATCGCCTTTGCCTAAACTCGCACAACTTCGACACGTAAGCTCGGCCATTGTTACAAGAACGAGTCTAGTCAAGTCAGAGTACTGTGCCTCGTAGGACGGTAAATGAAAAATATCGAGGGAGCATTGTTAGTTTGGAAGGAAATTTGTCGGGATACGTTGTTGATGTTTTACAATTCGCACTAATTCTACTTCTACGCTAAAACTGTTTCGTTTCCTTTGTAGTTCGTAGCTATTGAATAGCGTGGTGGGTGAAGGCGCACGCGCAGTCACAATGTAACGAAGTTGCTTAATCCATAGTAGCATTCTTTAAGCAACGAGTCCTAGAAGGCCTATGTAGGGCAACTGGTTAATTCGGGTGAGCACATTACGTTTCTTAGTTCAACGCCCGTTAATGTTTAAACGGCCGCGGCGAGGAGCCATGTTGTAGGTACGTATGTATATGTATAGCCCGTGACGTTGATGCGGTCCCTTCGGGGGCCCACGCTTCGCACTTAAACTAGTCAGTCTTCCTTACCATGTTTCCGTCGAGGGTCTGCCGACTTTCTTCGGGCACTATCCGTGAACTTCACTTGTTATTCCGTCGACATTGTTTCTCGTTTTACGTTTCAGACGCTCGAGCTATCTCAAAGTGTACAATATGCCCGTCGTAAGGCCGAAGCTGATGGCGCCGTTCGCTGCATCCGATGCGCGTACACGGAACGAAACTGGCCGAGCGTCGCTTCGGAGACGGCCGGGAGTGGGGCCCGACCCGCCCGTCCGGGTAGGGTGGATGGTCGACGGGAGAAACGAACGTTACGTACGTAAGTCGAAATCGAAAACGCCGCACGGAGAAGGCAGTCTCGAAAGAGTCGTCAGCAGTAACCGGTCAGCAAGATGACGGCGGGGGAGAGAGAGAGGGACTAAGATGGTTTTGCAGGCAGGTAAACATTTAACATGCGTTCCTCTGCGTTACCTCTCGTCCTCTGGTGAATGGTCTCCGGTGAAGGTGTGCGAATCTCGGGCTTCGAAATGAGGCGATCTCAACATGTTTTCATATACCTAATGGTCGGCTCCACGTATTGTACAACGTCGGTATATCTCACGCAAGTTTCGCAATAACACAGGCGTAATCCGGGTGCGACGTGTCCGCCGGTCGATATCCAGAAGGACGTCCGTCTCTCCGGCCCGGGAGCGTCCGTACTTTCGCGTCAGATGTGCCTTAGGATTTCTTTCGCCATGTCATGCGGAAGATGTACAGTTGTACGTGTTCGTCGAATCTCACGTTTTCACCTGGGCGACGATAAATCATGGAGTCTGCCACGTTGCCGCTCCCGCAGAAAACGCCGCAGTTCCTTTGTTCAAAAATCGTTACGAGGTCGCGCGACGTACGACCTTCGATTTATTTAAAAAAAAATGGTGGACCGATCTTTGAAATCAAACTAACGTATCTTCCAAAACATGATAAAGTAAACTGAAACGTCTCTATACCGTATCTTCTATAAATCAGGTCTCCCTGCGAAGATCTTTTGGTGATAAATCATTACAAGTTTAAATTCTCAAATAGTGCAACAAAATAAAGTGTTTGCCATCAAACTGCCGATTTCATCACATACCTACGCGTTTCTACGGCTGGAGAAAACAGCCCTTCCTTTGTTGTAATAATTTCGCCTTATTCCGAACGAAAAACCAGTTTGTTTACCTTCAGGAACCCCTAAGGGCCTCCGCACATTAAAAAAAACCGAATTACAAACTGAAATAACCAATCAGTTTATATTGAGTCGCCTCCCCTGTATTCAAATAGGCATGGCCGTCTATACTGGAAGGCCGGAACATTGATATTTGACAACGCTGTGGCGAAGGCCGATTGTATGAATTTAAGGGTTATATTTACAATATTTAATGTTGAGAGAAGAAGGGTTGTTTCTTTAAATTAAGTGTTAACGGTGAAAGTTCTCAGTATATATACGTCGTATGTATACGACGAGGTGATTCAGTATGGTGTAGGAAGAAGTTGACCATCACCATCATCATTTTTTACATATTGACTCATCAGCTCACTGGAAATGTAAGTGTCAGTCTCTCTCTCCTAGCAGGTACTTACCTAATCTAATCATTATAGATCCATGAATATGTCTATTATTCTAGACGAAACATCGGATTCAGCTGTGTGGATTAAACAACATCTACATTGTTTGAATTGGTTTTATTTGGGGGATACTGAGAACTTTCATCGTTAGCGTCGCTCCTGTACCCCGAGAACTCACCTTAGTCTTAAAATTAAGTGTTTTGGACTGTATTTTCTATAGTGACTGACTAAATACATACTTTACATACCTAGGTATACTCATACCAATATAAATTAATTTTATTTTTGTATGCTCTGCGTACTAATAAAATGAATAAAATGTAAGTAATAACCCAACTTTTAAGAATTTCGGTACAGAATTTCTTATATTTGAATATCTTTATACAGTCGAAGTCGAACCTCTATATAACGAGAATAAAGGTGCTGCAAAATTTGCTCCTTATATAGAGGTCTCGTTATGTGGAAGTTGACATCACATGACAAAGTTTTTTCATATACCTAAATCTTCAAGCCGCTATAATTGAACAAACACATTTACCCGAACGTCTTCAAACTGAAAGGCTGCTCTTATTGTTGAAAATACATTGAACATTTGTAGCTTAGATGGTTTTTGTATAATTTCTTAATCACCACTGTCACCGCTTTCCTCGTTTGTATTCTGCTTATTTTTCACATCCTGGATAAGGCTTTCTTCTGTCGGTAAACCAGATTCTTCTAAATCGTCGTCGAAATAGTTTAAAACCAATTTAACTATGATTAACGCTATAATCCTATATCCTCTGCATTCAAATTATTCGAATGTAAAGACGGCCATGTTCCGATAAGTCGGCCTTCTATTTTCTTAGTCGGCGGTGTTGCCAAATTTAACGCTCTGGCCATGAAATAGGCATCCGCACACAACGCTACTAGTTACTAACTGGTTTGCAACACATCAGTGATCAGTCAGTCGGAACTCGACATGCACAGTTTCTAGTCGACTGAAACTTCCAAGTTTCTCAAAAGAACAACGCAGAGTTTGGCTGAAGTTTGTTGAAGTTCTCTCACAGCAACAAATTCTCTGCAATTAATATTTCTCTCAAATGTATGGGTGAACCCAATATCTCCTCTTCTGCCGGTTTCTCCTTCTTCTGTTGTAATAATAAAGAATAGCATCTTCATCACTTGAGCCACTCGATATTTTTAGCACTGAATGAAATTGGTTTTATTCCAATGTATCAATTACATAATATAACCACAGTCGCGATAAACAAGGAATGACTCGATTTTATAGATTTTAGTAGCATCGTGTGCGACTCGTAGTTGGTAATTTGAGTTTCTAATTAGTTTAGTTTCTTTTTAGTAGCTTAATGTGCGGAGGGCCTTAAACTAAATTGTTTTAAACATCGATTTCGCCGACCCTTAAATTTAACCAGACTCCCACTGATCTATTATGTTCAGGTAAATTAGACGTCGATGACAAAAGTGCCTCAGTACTTAAACTACGTTATGAAGCAATAATTAAACTGTCGATTTGATCCTAACTTGGTTCCCCATAAATTAGGCAGGTATTTTCCAGTGATCAGCGTTACTGTAATTACCGTACCTTTTGAGTAACTGTAACGAATTAAATTATATACACTAGTAACAGAAATGCGTTACATTTTCGTGGTAATGGGTAATGGAAAAATTACTTTTCTTTTAAAAAATGCATTAGCAGACAAAAATAAACCACCAAAATAACACATCTATAGAACGGTTCAAGATAATGTTACATAGTCTTTAAAAGAACACTTGCCAATCCACTCTCGACAAAAAGCTTTTATATTTCGCAGAAAAAAAATTTTGATGAAATGGTTTAAGTAAATGCATCGATAATGGAGTCAAATACCATCAAACAAATCATTTGAAGAGAATCGATTTTTTCGCTCTTTAAATTGATACCTTGCTAGAGGGGGTGGAAATTAACAGAAACGTACGTAAAGTTCAAGTAACTGTGCATCAGTCCCCTTTCTAAGTTTCCACCCCATCCAGTGAGGCATCCATTTGAACAGTAAAAAGATGCGATTCTGATGCATATGATTTATCTGATGATATCGATTTTATTACTAATGCGTTTATTTAAACCTTGTTTTTACAGAGAAATAACAAGCAATGGTTGATCAGCTCTTTAGGGTAATCTGTAACAAGGTCGAGTGTCGAGAGGGTATTGCAGGTGTACTTTTAAAAACTGTGTTAAATTAACAGCGTACAAATGTATATTTTTAATTCTTTGCTTTCCATTTTTACCATTTTTTTATTGGGGTCTTGGTCGGCTAACAAGTGAATGTATTTTACCTTAAGTAATGTAGAACAAACCTGATAGATTTTTAAGTAACAAGTAATGTAACACATTACTTTAGCAAAGTGGTAATTAGTAACGGTTACGAATTATATTTTGCGTTCGACAAATATCGTGTCTTTAAGAAGCAATACCATTTCGGTTATATGTAAATATTATTAAAAAAGTTACAATTCGTCACAGTCGTTTTATTACTCGAAGCTCGAAGTTATATGTACACTTGTTAAGTAGCTACAGGAAGTTACTGAATCGAGAAGTTAATTTAGTTACTTGTATGGTGTGAGAATAGCATATGATCAAAAACTACAGTTATAACTAAATATTACAACTTTCCCACATTTTAATCTCTTGCTCCCAAGCGTTGCCCAGGACACAATGTATCGCCATTGTTTATTAACTCGCACAATCAAAAAGAAAGTTGCAATAAAAGTTATAATTTTACATGTAAAAGGCAATTTAAAATGGGAAACCATAGGCTACATGACCTACTTGAATAATTAATTGGTTTTTGATGCGCTACGGTACCTACCTCACGTGTCGTATCTGCTGTTTATTTATGAATACAATATCGGTATTGTTCAATTTTGAAGTTACACATCTACCATAAATTCAATGAGCTTTTCCAAGCAAGAATTTTTCCTATTAATTACGACAGTAATGATTGAGTGTGTAACGATTTCAAAAGTAAAAGCTGAATTATTTTACTAATAACAATGGTACAGGCAAATTTTAGCTTACATTATTTTGGTGAAGTCTTTCTAGCTAATTCATGTAGGAATATGTTCATTTTCTCTTCGTGATGCTTTAAATTTCATGTAACGTAATAGATTGACTGACATGACATTTAAAACACCCACTGTAAGATTCAGTACTACAAAAGTCTAATACACTTGTTGGCTAGGTGGTAATAAGTCCCTCAGTTTTCAAGGTAATTTGTATAACGAGGTCAGCATTAGATATCTATCTACTTATTATTCTGGTCATCACAGCGAATTCCTGTAAACGGTACCTACACTTTGCTGTGTTGCAGGTGGAACAGTCTTTTCTGCGATCCATACGACGAGAAACGATTTAGATAAAATGCGATATTGTTATTTTGATGTGATGAAATATTTTGTAGTTTTTGTCGAGTCTAATAGTATTTTGTACTCTTTAATTAATCAAATACAGGCGAGATTACAATATGACTATGTGAAATATAATAACGGTGACGTCCCAGATGAGAAACTTTCCGTTGCACTTTACTCCTGTTTACTTTCACCTTGTGTCGTTATCTCGACCATTAAAACTCATGAGCTGTCAGTTACTGAAATAAAATGAACTACTAGATTGTTGTTTCATTCGACCTCTACATTTAGAATAGACTTCAATTGAAATAAACAAAGTCTTACAGCACGTTTATTTATTAAAACGTTGGTACATCAATACAAAAGAAACGCCACACCTACAATACAATTCGATATTTGACACCATCACTACGCCGAACTTAGTGAAACTCCACTACCTCTCTCCGCTGAGTTTTCGACGTTACTAACGTCCCGGGAGTTCGATCCCCACCTAGCGACGGATATGGCTCGTGTCAACTCTGTTGCCGTAAACCTACGTGGAGACACGCGAAACGGGAACGAAAATACCACGTGCTAACCTTGTAGCGAGTCGAAAGTTCCTATGTTTTTGGAGAAAGGTGGAAACCTGGCAACGTCGAGCTTATCGAGTTAATTTTCTCTCCGAGGGTCCTCCCATTCCGTTTCACGTACGTTCGCGACTCCATCGCCACCTATGCTTGAAGTACGGAATTAGTGAATAAGCTCACGGCGAAACTTCTCGAACTTTCGTCTACTTGGGTAAACGACCGATAGATTGTGCTGAGATCGCAGTGACTCATAGCGGAGGAATGGGAAATGTACAGGGTGCTCCAGGGAAGATTGCCAACATGGGAGATAAAAGTTTATTTCGAATTCCTTAATGGCGATGAAATAAGACTGTCTGATCTTCATGATGTATAAATTACATTTTTAATAGCATTCTTCCCATTAACCTTCAAAACTCCCGATATCTTCATTACCCGTAACTCTCGCTCGCTATACATTAATTTTTTCTCATTACAGGTTTACGCGTCTTTTATCGCCGGAACGCGAGGAAAGTGAACAACAAAAGATGTAAACATCGTGGAACTCCTGGGGAGATTAACCTCAAATAAAATGTGTTAATGGATAAACAGTCGAGTTATGTGCCCGTAAAGAAAGGTATTCCTTTTTGATTTATTTACACGGTTGACCTGAAACCCCCTTTAGCGCAAGATTTATACCAGAAAAATTGTGATCTCGGTCGCTTTTGTGTAATTTTAAACGATCCGTTAAAAAGATACGGCCTTTTGAAAATGGTATTTTACATAGGAGGTTATAGGGGTGAAAATTAAAGATTCTCATCATTTTTTTTTTTCAAAATCGTTATGGATTAAGCGAAAGACGTGGGAAACGGTGAGCGGCTTCGTTTTTCGCATCACCTTTTGGTTTTTCACCAGATGAAAGTGTCTCGTGAATTGCCACTTTTTCACCAAGTCACGTATTCGCGGAACTTTTCTCGCAAATTAATTTCATTTCTGCAATATCTTTGAAATGTAACTGTGCACGAGCTTCGTTTGTTGCGAATTTAACCGACCCATATTTCAACATTTAGACCTATTATTTCCAGAAATAAAGTTCATTGTTATCTGTTGATTCATTTGTAGCAACAATGGTTGTTCAGAAAATACCTGGTCATTTATCTGGTTTCTTGTGATTCAAAAAAAATATTCAGTTGATTCAACAGACCAGAAAATTTTCTTAACAAAAAACGACCTTAAACCTTGAAACCGTCATGATAAGCCGTAATGAAATCATAATTATTACATGAAAAAGACTTGCGTTCGTGGCACGAACGTTGTTTGCTTCGGAACGTGACCGACGCTCGGAACACGTTCACCAGAAAAGCCCCTCGCCTTATTTTCCTCAGTTATTAACATCTCAAGTGCCACGTACTTTACCCCATGTAAATATGTAACTCCGGAATCTTTTACTTTTATTGTGCGCCAACAATGGGATCGCCCGAAGCAGCGTACACAACAGAAGACGAGGTGAGGTATATCGCCTGGTAAGGTCGAATTTACGGTTGATTTACAACTTAACATCTCCTCCTCGACCTGTTGTGTGTTGTTGTCCTGGTCGGCACGTGGACGAGTTTTCTTGAGAGAAAAAAAAAAAGAAAGATGAAAAATGTGAAGAAGAAGAAAAAGAAGAACAAGTGTATCGTTACACCCACCATCCGGAGCACTTTCGGTATTGCCACGTTGACTCGTCTTTGTTGGAAATTTCATCGTCCACATTTATTGTGTGAGAATAGTTTTGCATGTACCGAACAGGATTTTTTGAAATTTTCCATATGACTTCTGTGGTGAAGTTCCTACTGTGCCATATGAGAGCACCGTGTAGGTTTTTCCACTTCATTAAAAGCTTGTCTGAAATATTTGCTGAAAATTTCCAAAACCAGTCATTTTGAACATGTCAGGTTCAGCCATTTCAGTACAAAATTTTGAAACCAATGTCCAATTCGAAATTATGAACTTTATGCTATCGGCAGTGGGCAGAAAGTCATATTTTAACTGTTGCATTTTAGAGATTAGTTCTGCATGTACTAAAGCAATTTCCGCAAACGTAAAGTTGCCATGAAGACTTTCTTGCGCTCCTCGCTCATAGTAAAAGTCTGGTTCATAACGAAACACTCTAACGAACTCTTCGAAATACTGCAACATGCGATAAAGTTATAAAGTTCCTCGGTAATCTCCGCTGCAACTGTTGTCGTTTACAAGTTTTTAACTCGAACTTAAAGTTAATTCCGTATAGTATACACATATTTGGGAATGTAAATAGAAAGTGTCTTTTAAAGGTTATGGTTGCAGTTACGGTTATACCCAGAAATGTCAAACAAGATTAGAAACCATATGCGGAGCACATTTAAAGCAAATTAGAATGAGTAAAAATGAATATAAATTACAATCGACGTCGTTGACTGTGATATATTTGATATTTTTTTATAGTCTGGAACAACGGAATAGGGAAATAAATGTACAAATATTCGGCTGTAATTGACTCTATTAATACCGAGTTTCGGATATAATTGATCAGATTTTCCATTAATTTTATTATGTGTGAGGGTTCCTTAATGAAATTTTTAGTATATTAGTAAAAATTAGGGCATTGGGGGTGATGGGGTAATGTAATAATGTAATATGTTTTGTGTAAAGGACCCCGCACTTTTTATAGGGAAAATGGTTTCAGTCCAAAGATCTAATTTTTGGTGGAAAAGGTAGATCTAAACATCCTGAACAAAAAAGCTAATGGGCACAAAAAAATCTACCATCAGGATTTTGCGCTACGGCCCATAAAAGGTCGGCACATGGGTTTTAGAGGTCTCGGGTTATTTTCATCAAAAATCATCATCATGATGTAGGAATTTGAATAGGTGCTTCATGAGACCATTGCAGGCCTCCACAATCCATCTGAGTTTAGTAACGAGTCTCGTACGCCTCTGTACTAATCTGTCGTTTGCCCATCTGACACGTGACATTAAACGTGACACGCGCACAACTTTACCTTTCGTTTAAGTTTTTTTTATTACGTTTGGACGAATCTTAAAGATTTTCTCCTGATATTCGGTGCAATAATGTTATGTCTCCATAATCCGCCATTGAACACGCTCTTTTTTGATAAAAATAACCCGAGACCTGAAGACCCAGGTGCCGACATTTTATGGGCCATTGCGCAAAATCCTGACGGTAGACTTTTTTTATTGGTACGCTATTTTGTCTATTTCAAACATGCTTTGGCGTGCGTAAATCGGGCTTTGTCGCACGCGAGTGTTTTAAAGTCGCCATGGAAACGTATCAACAACGGCCAAATCAACCAATAACAGAGCGTTTTTGGCCGTAGCGGGACGAGCCGATTGGTGGCACGACGGGTCGTCACGAAGCGTCACGAGTGTCATTCAAATTAATGATATTGGGTATGCATTTGGTTTTGGTATAAAAAATGGTACCAATAAAAAAAAATAGCGTAAAGTATTCGTGGATAACTGCTCTTTCAAACACTTGATTTTGTTGGTGGATATGAAAATACGTGGTTAACTGCAAGTTAAGAGATAACTGTCCTTTTTTAACATTGGTGGATACGGGGCACGGGCCTTTTTTATTAATATCTTATTTGTTTGGTTCAATGTTTATGACGAATGCGATCAATTAAGGAACCTGCAAAAATGTCCAGTGTAGAATTGTAATGTTCGCTGCGGTATCTTGTGATTAATTAAAATCACAAAATGCTTTATCTAACATGACATAACAGTACACTTAATCTAAAATCATTATTTTCTCCAAACACATAGTGGTTTCTTAAATTATTTTCACTGAACAAGTAGCAACTGCAAAATTTCAATGTCCAGTGTAGAATTGTAATATTCGCTGCTTAAAATCACAAAATATTTTATCTAACATGACATACCAGTACACTTAATGTAAAATCATTCTTTTCACCAAACACATAGTTATTTCTTAAATTTATTTTCACTGAACGATAAGGTACCTAAAATAATCGTTCGAAACTTTTTTCGGTTACGTATTCAGTTATTTCTGTGTTCTTATCAAGAAAAGGTACTTTTTTGTCGGTAGGTATGCGGACAAAAAAGCGAGAGCGTAGCCGTGTGGGTAGTGCGAAACCGGAGGATTCCCCCCTCGCCGGCAACGTCGTCGCCGGCGAGGCACTAGTGAGAAAGAGAGAGACGGAGAGCGAGAGAGGGAGTCGCGTGCCGACGAAGAGGAGAGCCTCGCTCGCTTTATTCCCGCTTCGGCCGTCGCTTCAGAAGGAGGCGGAGAGCACGGAGGAAGACATTATTCACGTGCTCCTTGGACGTGACGACGAGAGAAAGATGTCGACGATCCCCGGCGTCCTCCTCTTCCTGGGTGCGTGTTGTGTCCTGGGGGTGTCCTGCGGGAGTTGTCGCGAGGCGAAGCTCTGCTGCAGCGGTCGCGATTCCTCGTGCGTCGTCCAGAAGGCGCCGCTGAACGCGATCATCGAGGACCTCAACGATAAGCCCTGCTACTGTGATCACGCCTGTCTCAAGCTGGGGGACTGCTGTACCGACTTCAAGGAGGCCTGCGGGGGTGAGTAGGAATATTTCATTATAAACTTATTCATGGGGGACTTGTACAAATACTTATTTCTTGTATATCTACAGAAAGTGTATCGCAACTTTTTTAGGTACTTTTTGAGGCGTTACTCATTTCTCTGTTAAGAGAATTTATTTTTGAGTACATTTACATTGGTTTTCTTCTCAAGGCAGATTTTTTTTTGAAAAGGTCTTAGTTGTATATGTACTGAAATATTTTCCCCACTATTTTAACTATTTTGTCGCTCTACAAACTTATATCTTCATGTGCGACTTGTACAAATACTTTTTACGAAAAGGAACTTCTTATTTCTCGTATATCTACAGAAAGTGTTTCACCACTTTTTTAGGTGCTTGTTGAGGCGTTACTCATTTCTCTGTTAAGAGAATTTTTTTTTGCATACATTTAGATTGGTTTTCTTCACAACGCAGATTTTCTTTTGAAAAGGTCTTAATTGTGTATGTACTGAAATATTTTCCCCACTGTTTTAACTATTTTGTCGATCTTACAAACTTATATCTTCATGTGAGACTTGCATAAATATTTTTTACAAAAAGGAACTTCTTATTTGTAGTGTATCTACAGAAAGTGTTTCCAACTTTTTTAGGTACTTATTGAGACGTTACTCATTTGTCTGTTAAGAGAATTTTATTTTTGCGTACATTTAGAGTGATTTTCTTCACAAGGCAGATTTTCTTTTGAAAAGGTCTGAGTTGTATATGTACTGAAATATATTCCCCACTTTTTGAACTATTTTGTCGCTCTTACAAACATATATCTTCATGTGTGACTCGTACAAATACATTTTTAAAGAAGGAACTTCTTATTTCTTGTGTATCGACAGAAAGTGTTTCGCAACTTTTTTAGGTACTTTTTAAGGCGTTACTAATTTCTCTGTTAATAAAATTTATTTTTGCATACAGTTAGATTGATTTTCTTCACAAGGCAGATTTTCTTTTGAAAAGGTCTTAGTTGTGTATGTACTGAAATATTTCCCCCGCTGTTTGAACTATTTTATCGCTTTTACAAACTCATATCTTCATGTGCAACTTGTACATATACTTTTTACAAAAAGAAACTTCTTATTTCTTATGTATCGACAGAAAGTGTTTCGCAACTTTTTTAAGTACTTTTTAAGGCGTTACTCATTTCTCTTAAGAGAATTTATTTTTGCGTACACTTATTAGATTGAATTTCTTCTCAAGGTAGATTTTCTTTTTAAAAGGTGTTAGTTGTATATGTACTGAAATATTTCCTCCACCATTTTCACTACATTCTCGCTCCTTCTTTTATTCAGTTTCCTTTGTTCAATACCTACTTTATTTTAGATCGTCAAAATGGTATTAATTTCATGTTTATTTTTTTCTATTTTTACTTGTACCTGAAACTGTCTAAAACTTAGACCTCGTCTCTATTTTAAATATTGGAGTTGTTTTAATTCCAATCTAAATAAAATGGTCGAACTCAAAAAATATTTAAATCTAAAAATTAATCACAAAAAGGAAAAAATCTGGTCTCGTTGTTAATTGGTTTGTTTAAACTGTTTTCAAATTTTAATAGTACTTTTTCCAATTTTATTAATCAGCAAATTAAGTGTACTGTACAATACTTGCAATTATCGAACCTGGCTTGAGGCTCCTTAGAATTAATTCACTGAGGACGAGATATCTAATAAATAGTACTTTCAAAAATCATTGATATACAGGGCGTTTCGTAGATATTGTGAAAAGCTGTCAATACCGTTTTCTTATCGTAAAATAAACGACGTTTCCCAAATTTAAACTACTTAATCTCAAAAAATATTCTGGTGCAGTTTACCATTTGAAAGCAATAAATTTGGGACATATACATTCATTTTCTTAACATCACTATTTTTGATCATCTATCTATTGATCTCGAAAGGGGTTGAAAATTTGAACCCTTAATAATAGCTTTTCAGAAAAATGTTTTCCAATGACAAGGTGAAAAGTTTAGGAGATATAATATATAATGTCACCCTGGCGTACTTATTTTTCTAGTTTAATCCTACCTGTAACTCCTTCATACTTGTATTATGGCGTTTTGGTAGATATGCTTTATTGGGGAAGAGTATGTAGAGTCTATTCTTACATCATGCGTTGCGTCTAGAACAGCCCAAGTTTCGACCTAGTCAAACGCTTTGAAAATAATCGCGGAAGTTAAATTTAAGCATATGTATCGGCTTATTGCAATGTTGCTACTCATGTATTTTTTCAAAAAATGGCACATTTTACAAACAAATTTGATCGAATATTTTAAATGCAATGTTTGCAACTTTCGAACCTTGTAAAATGTTACGATGAGAAACCATCTTCTATAAAATTATTTCATAAATTCCATACTTCATTGTTTCTCAGAATTGAAAATATTACTTCAAAGGATTCCTAATGATCAAAGCGTTTTTTTTATCGCTACGATACATTGTGTAGCAACAAAAATTAATATTTTATTTTTGGACAACCGTTCAGAACCTCTTTGAGAATTTATCGTTAGTAGACTGGCCGTCTTTCCTTTCTTTTTGGTATAAAATTTCGCTAATCGCAAACCTTTCTACCCCGCAAACACGAAGACAATTCGTAAAAACTGCTGCGAATGACGCCGTTCTCCGAATTTCAAACGATATGAAGTCTTTGTTATAAGAGGGGCCGGTTAATTTTTCCATTTTTGTTAGACGGAAAAAGAGAAAAGTTTCAATTGAAAGTAGGGGGAAGTTGGAAGTGTTTAAAGATGATTGTAATATTTAATTTTCTTCTCTCTTCACCCCAATTTCGAGGTCAGATTTTTACTATTTTCGTTGCATGTCATACTCGAGGTTTTCTTTCCAGAACTTCTCTCCTGTTTAATTCCACTGCCATCTGGCCTCAGGCGACACGTATCCCGTCCGGAAACTAAGAAAATACCGAACTAAAAATAACCGAATCGTCAGAAAGAAATTTATTTATACGCCTCGGAAATTCCACTGTCTCATCCCTTCATTAACGATCTATTGATCCTCGAGAGTTACAATATATACTGCTTCCTCCCATAAAACACTTGATTAATTTAAAGTGAAACGTATGCGTGCATGTAATTGATCTAACGGTATTTACTTTTATTAAATTAAATTCTACGCGGAATGTTGCGACGCTCCAATAGCTAATTGAATTTTACTTCATTGCGATTGGCGAATTTTACAGGTTCAAGGGCGGCGGCGGTCAACTCGTAAGAAATTTTAATCCCCAGCCCTAAGATTGGCAATTGGTAAGCGAACCGGCAAGAAAATTTTTAAAGGGTAGTTTTGGATAAGATTGTAACGAAGTAGTTCGGATATTTGTTGATACTAAGAATATGATATAAGGGGGTGGTTTGTTACCTTCCAACTAAACGGTGACGATGGATCGCACCGAGATAGTTGTGGATTTTATTAAAAGTCAACGCGGCAAAGACTTGCTTGTTATTAATGATCATATGCGTTTCATGACCCTATAGGGTCGGGTTCCGCAGGGTTTTCCTTGCCCTCTCGCAAGGAATACGATAATCCCCCTTTTGGGATTTTTCAGGTAGTTCTAACCCTTACGAGTTGACCGACCTAGAGAACCATATTCTTACGAGTTGACCAATCTCGCGAAGATCAAATGCGGACCGGGGATTAATTCTTACGAGTTGACCCGTGCCGCAGTAATGACGTCTCGGATTAATAAAACAAGTTACGTTATCAAACCCACTGGGAGGTATATAGTAAATGATCAAAATCGATTGTGGCTCACTGAACGAAAAAGGTACGTGATATTAATAAAAAAGTACATCAAATCAATGAACGTCGACATTAATTTCGGGCCGATGGCGAGTGTTGTTGATTCAATGAACGGTCGTACATAAATTTCTCTATTCATTATGTTACGATTGCTGTACATTGAGTCAATGTACAGTAGACATGGATCTATGTTGGCGGTTATTAATGTGATGTTTGCTATGTGTTAAATCAATGAATTGTGAGCATAGATCTAAGGTTGCCGGACGTTAATATTATGTACGACATACGTCAGGCCTATGATTGCTGTACGTTAAATTAATAAACAGTGAGCATGGATCTATGATCGCC
This sequence comes from Cryptocephalus moraei, assembly GCA_946251905.1. Classification (NCBI taxonomy): domain Eukaryota; kingdom Metazoa; phylum Arthropoda; class Insecta; order Coleoptera; family Chrysomelidae; genus Cryptocephalus; species Cryptocephalus moraei. The sequence goes on along the minus strand of OX276457.1, from coordinate 35,354,413 downwards.
GGTTATTGATATTACGAACGATCAACATTGGCTTATGATTGCTGTACATTAAATCAATAACTGGTGTTGATAGACCTATGACCTCCAATTATTAATTGCAGTGACTTTTGAAAAAATATTGCATGCAGCGTTTCAGAAGCATTGGAACGCGGAAGGAGGAAAATCTTACTAATACATACCACTTTCTAATTCTTCGCAAAGGGATTTGCAGAATAATAGCCTTTTTTGTTACATCAATTTTTTATTACATCAGAAACTCACAAATCATATGAATCTTTGGGCTCTCAAGCGACACGTTATGTTTATAAAATGGCTTTTCCATTTGGAACAAAACTTGGCCGATGGCACCAAATATCCATGGATCGCCCATAAAATTGATGCGTATTTTCAATCTGAAAAAAAGAAGGGGAAATGGTAAACCAAACCTAGATTTACGCTTTAAAAAAATGTTTGTTTCATGGCGTTAGAAAGTAAAATTCAAATTTTATAAACACCATAAGTTTTAGAACATTAACAGTTGTGTTTATAACTATTTCTACACAAAACAAAGTCCGAGCACGATGTCAAGCACAAAAAGACATATTAGTTATTTAGCAACGAATATCCATTACAAAGATTTGAAACAAGGATTTAAAGAAAATGTTTTTTAATGTGGAAGGTTTAAGAAAAGCAAATTTTCCTATTTTTTAAGTATGTAAAATAGAACTTACTTTCTTTACCAGCATCCTCAAACGCATTCTTTAGAAGGCCTTCAGTAGTTTAATTTTTTATGTGTCCGTCTTCCTGTAGAAATGTCACTGTGTGGGGAAACCATTTTTCCCAATTATTTAAAAGTAATTCCCAATTTCCGAAAGCAATCTCATAGTCTATACCAACCTAGAAAATAAAAGTGTTATAAGTAATACAAAATTAGACATTTTCCTAAATGATTCGAAAGAAAAATAAAATTTGAAGACTACCTACTAGTAAGAGATTTGGTTATTGCATAGAACTGTGTCATTTCAACTTTCCGATAATGCTAATACTTACCAATTTTCCATTCTTAGAGGGAAATATTATTTCTTTCTCGAGCCTGTTCATCTATCACACAATAATTTGGCACAATTGGTATAATAGTTAGAACGCTGTACTGCCTCTTCTACTTTATCAGACCGACTGGAGGAAATTCAAAAGAATTCGCATAAAAAGTGGTACAAGCAGAGAAGTCTACGACGGTGATTCGTAATATTAATGTTCGCCGACATCGTTTCAAGTTCCGACAACATTAAATCTGCTGCGTTTTTAAAAGTTAATGGGTGGCTTCGTAAAATCAATGTTTGATGTTCATTGAAACAACGAAAACCGTTCATAAATTTTTTATGTTTGCTGTTCATAGATCTATGACGAAAATTTATCGTTATAATGACGAAGAACGTTGTTTAATAATCCTCAAACATTAACTCAATGAATTGTTACATTAGATTAATGGATGAAATATTTAATTTTAATGTTTGGCCTTCACTGTTTAATGTTGGCTCGTTTATTGGTTCAATGTATGAAGTCATTAGTTTATGACCAGAAATCGTTGTAACAATCACCGATTCATAATATTAATGTTCACAAAATTGACGACGGCCGTTCATTGATTTTACGTACGAAATTTTTTTCTGTGCTTGTGGAACAAAGTGATTAATCTTTAACATCAGGATGTTCTCGGTTGGTTGTTAAAGCAGCAAATAAAAAATTAATATGACGTTTCAGTTTCTGGCGAAAGTAAGAGAGTCGTAGAAACCCGCCACCATCTAAAGTGGACGTCCCAGTATTTTCTCCCAATTAATAAATGTAGTTCCGATTTCCCTCACGGACGCCCGAGGGAGAAGAAACACGAAGTAACGCCTCGTACACTCGATCGAAAAAAAGAGATAAAATTCCTCGGAAGTTCCCAACCAATTTGAAATTTTAAAAGGATCACGTATTTTTTGCGACAAAATATATCCGTGTATATTCCGGGACGCGATCCCGACGGAACCAACGAACTGTCCCGACACCATATATATATTCTTCGTTTAATGCCGGGCTCGGTAGTCTCGGTTGTTTATTTACGAAAACTGCGGACAGTTCGACCGGGCGGCGAACGACAAATTCGTTTCGATGCAGGAAGAATTATTTCGAGGCTGCCGCTATCGATTTGTCTCGAACGGGCGAAACTCGAATTTGGAATTAGTTTTATGTGCGCCGAGCAATTGACGTCGACGAGGAAATGCGACACGTGAAATAGAGCATTCCGCCGGTGTTGGTTTTGGGATGTAACGGGGTGTTATTTTTAAAAATAATCGGGATGGAGTGTTAATTGAAAGTTTCCATTTTCGTCGTTAACCCTCAACGTGGTGGTCTATTCTGGTTTTTTTTGCTTGTAATAACATCGAGCGTTTGAGGGTTTTCGGTGCTTTTGTTCACTAATGTGGTTGTAAATGTATTTTGAAATTGAAGTTGTTCCATGTGCTTTTTTAGGTTTTAACTAAATTTGGAGTTCGCACAAGTCTATTTCTTTTTCTAATGTTTTTTGTTTTCCAGCACATTCAACTGGTGGTATAATGAACTTAGGCATAGTCTCTAAAGATATAGTTTTTCTTTTGGAAATTGATATTTAAAATGCTAATAACATATACAAATATAAAGGGAACGTTTTGATTGCTGAATTTAATTGAGGATTTGTAGCTTCATCAATAATCGAAATTATTTTTCATGAACATGGTAAAAACTTGTTCTTAGGTGTAAATTAAGCGTTCTTAAGAATATACGAAACTATAACTAATATATTTCACTCTCATTTAATGCGAGTTAGTATGATCAGTATTCAGAGACGATTTCAATCAATGTGATTTACAATTTTTGGATTCAGATCTTATGAAATATGCGAAAAAGCAGGTAATTAACTGTAATCATTGGGATAAGTTAATTGAAAATTTCTGTTATAACCTTTAATTATAACTAGATTAAATAGGTATAAAATGATACCATAATTCTAATATCTTGAGTTACGAAATTTACAAAGCTAAAAACACAATGTGGACTTCGAGTTCAGTATTATATTGTTATAGTAAGTGTGATTGAAATATGAGAAGTTTGAGGCAATTTAATAATTAATTTAATAAAAATTATATTATTTGGCGTGGGACGATGAGCTTTCGCCATACTTTACGATTTTATGGCGGACTTAACTTTGCTAATATTATTACTAAATTCTAGCCTAATTTTCAATGGAGATAGATGGAGATTTCTCCAGAGTAATTGGTATTGTAAAGAATAACACGTTGCTGGGCAATCTCGTTGTTAAATAATAACATAAAGTTTGATGATAAATTGCAAAAGAATCTATTACTTGTCGTCTTTTATGGGTTTAAGATCTTATTCTAGATAAGACATGCGATTTGAGTTTGATGGTTTATAAATCAGTCTTTAACAATTAGCTATTGAGAGAAATTCAAACTATAGCTTTTCCATGACGACCTACTGCACTTGTCATATTTTTAGACATTGTTTTGTGATTCGTGGATATTTTTCTAAGTTTATTATAATTAACATGTTCATTTCTTATGGTATATCTATAGTATTTCGTACTGTAATAAAAACCATCAGGAGTATATCATTAAAGTTATTAGTAATTAATAATGAGGAAGAGATTAATATAATTTAATAATAATATTGTGACAACCTATTGATTCTCATAATTTTTTATCCATTGACCTACGAAATTCTTGTCAAAAGTATTTCATGCCGTTCTCTTTAATCTAGATCGTGTTAATTGAATATTTTGCTGTGACATGGGAACATTACCAATTATAATTAAACATTCAATCTGCGTCGATAATATTTATCACGACGCCAATAAGCTTGCTGTGACGGGCTTTAAACCCTGTAGGTACTCAACATTAATTACCCTTCGGGCAAATTGTTATTTTATCTCTGTGCTTATCGTCCGCATTGCCGCATTCACCTGTACATATACACGTACGCCAACATGTTCCGCGATCAAATTCGAGCGATAAGGCTTTGTCTGTAGGTATGCGTCGGGACGCTGTGTATGTGTGTGTGCGAATGTGTGTGCATGTGCATCGATTCGGATCGGAAACTCTTACGTGATCGCATTAAATCCAACTCCCTTTGGACGAAGGAAAAACATCCGCCACGAGAGGTCCATGCGGTCTAACTTATCGTATTAGCGGAACTCCTGGGAGTTGTGGGAGTTGTGTGGGAAATGGTTTTACTTAACTACTAGGTTCTTAAGTACTAGTTGTAGTGTCAATTCTCCATTCTCCATCTCTCAAAGTCTCAATTTCTCCAAATTATTAATTCTGTCTTACTGAAATGTATAAATAAGATTTCATTGAAAAGACATGTTTCAACAAAGATAAAGATTTAATTGATTTTCGGGAAATATTCTGGCAGCAAATTTGACAACTTGACTTAGAATTTTACTTGACCTTTTTCGTGCTGCTCAAAATCTTTTGAAGCTGGTTAACCACAAGGTTTAGTAGGTATATTGGTTCTTGAATTGATCAAAATTTCAATAAGGACTCTTCTTTCAGAAAGAATCTTTTGAAAAAATACCCGGTAATTGCATATACTAAAGCAAATGTTCATAGCTATTTGTAATCTTAACCTTAATAATAATAATAAGGTAATTTTTAAACCAATATCAAATTTCTTAAAAATACATGAAAGCATTTTTTACTCTTAATTAACATAATGGGGTACATTCTGCTGTTATATATTGAAAACAGTCATTTAATTGACAAGAATTTATCGAATCTCCATTTCGATTATATTGAACCTAGATAAAATCACGTACAGTACGATCAAAAATTGAACGTAATTTCAACAACCAAAGTTCATAACTCCACGTGTCTCTATTCCTCCAATTCGCTTACAGTTTGTCCATTTAGTAGTTCAAATTGTCCACGAACGTTGTAGATGAATTCGCCAACAATTCCACATAAATTCGATAGAACAAATTGTCCACAACTCTAAATAAATTTAGTAGCTCAACCTGCCTACGTCTTCAGTGGTTTCAGTCGACTTAGTAAGTCTTTCTTATATCTTAGAATCCTAGGACTTAGTACACTTTCCTTGTTTAGTGGTGCGAGTCGTCTCCACGTCTCTTTGGTAGTTCAATTTGACTGCTACTCACGTCCCGACCCTCCTGGTAGTTCGTTTTTTGATCGTACGTTGCTTGAACCGAGACATACTTATAGTACTCACTTATTTACAAAACGGCCATTCATATCGACTAGAAACATGTCCCGGATGATTAGCTACCCTCAGTTGAACTTCCCCAACAATACATTGTTCAAATTGGTCGCAATCCACCAAAAGCCTAGGAATGTAGTTCGAATTGCTCACATCTTACCCTTCACGTGGTAGGTTAAGTGCTTATCCGCTTTATTAGTAAGTAGTTCAATATATCCACAATTTTACGCCTATTTAATTGTTCAATCTGCTCAGAAAAGTGAACAACTTATAAAGGAAAAATTGAATAATTGCACTGAATAATGGAAAAATGCATTGGAAAATTCTTTCGAAAGGTGGTTAAATTAGGGACTTGACAATCATGGGGTCGTTGTCACTTTTGGTAATGTACAGTATGAGCTTATTATTTTTCCATTTTTAATCCTAAGAACGCCCATTGAGCCAAAGACGATTTATTAAAGGTATATAATATTCTGTTCAAAACAAATCCCGATACACGTCATTTTGATGACGCCACCAAACATCCAATACTACCAACTTAATATTATATAAATATACACAGAACACATAAATTGCGATGTTTGCGAAGTTGGTAGTATTGGATGTTTGGTGACGTCATCAAAATGACGTGCATCGGGATTTGTTTTGAACAGAGTATAGTTAGATTTCTGCCTTTGCCGCGTTGTGTGGAATTTTATTCTCGCTTTTCTTACTGGTGTGTATTTTGTACATATCGTGCAGACTATTGCCGAAATTGTTTTGACTGTTATGGTGACATTCATTCCCAACTTCCAATTGTGTCTGTATAAGGGGAACGCTCTTAGCGTTGCGGCCGTCCCCAAGGCGCTTAATTATAAAAAGTACTCGTGACGCATAGATTTACACACCTCGACTCCTCGAGTATACACCCCTCGCGCCATTCATTAACCGCAAAACGACAAAGACTCATCCCCGATAGCACGTAATATTAAAAAAATATTTTGTCAACATTTATATCTTAGTTAAATATTTGCTAGATAATATAAATATTTAAAAAATGTTTGCTTTTTAATATTCATTTGTCAAGATTAATATAATATTAAATAAACATTTATAGTTTATATTATTTACCAAATATTTTATTGATGTTAAAGTAATATACCGATGTTAATGTTTATAACTAGATATTTATCTCAGATTATTATTATATAAAATGATGTTGATATTTTTTAACCTTCATAAAAATATCGATTACTTTAAAACATATTTTTCTTGAACTGACTGACTGCTCTATATAATTGTTCGTCTGTATCATTAATTATAGTGTTTAGATGTTTATTTTTTAATACCTGTCCGTAGACATGCCACAATCCCATCATTTTGTGTTTTGTGTTTATTGAAATTCATGAATTTGTGTGTTGTGGTTGTGAGTACGTAAATCAATTGCACATGGTAATAAGTATATCGTTATTCTTCTATATAAGCATTATCCGCTTTATGTAGTATTTAATTCCACGCGATAAATGAATGTATAAGTGACCGTACTGATGTCCCAAGTTGAAAGGAAAGAGGCTCGGTATCTTTACATATCCTTAGTTTAGTGAGAGTTAGTTTAGTATTCTGACCTAACCTAACTTGTTTGGCGGGATTTATATCACCTGCAACCTGTAAAAAGTAAAAAGATAAGTAATCTGTTGGTAATCTCGTGATATTTCCCTTGAGAAGATGTTTGATTACAAATACACATAATCGTATTTATTATTTTAAATTTTATTGTGAGGTTAAGTACAGGCTAAAATCCAGGCCCATATTTGTAATATCATATAAGTATTTGCTAAGCAATATTATATTTATATGTTTAAATGATATTTATTTAATATTATAATCAAATATTCATGAAATATTTGTCAATCTGTCTCTCGCAATATGAAATAAATATTTTTTTTTAATATTTAGTAAATATTTGTGTGCTATCTGGGATTGTCACGTCTAAATATTCTGGTAAGGGAGTAACTTATGGCGGTGCGGTCGCGGTTATATAAATCAGTCGAAACAAAACAGGCGAAGGAGAACGTCATGGAGGGATCTTATATGCACAAGGGTGCGAGGTCGTCGCCGTTGGGGGTGGTGCAAAATTCTGCAAATAGGGATAGACCCGCCCGTATTTACACGTTTGTTCTTGGTGGTTTTTTCGCTCTATGAGATATTTTATGCTCTCGAGAAGGGAAGATTTATTTACTTTTACCTGCGTTCCCTCTTTCGCGTTCTTACAACACACTTCGACCGTTTCTTTATTACGAGTTCGGGACGGGAAACGGGCGTCACGCAAACAAAAAAAAAATTCACCACCGAACTGTGTGATAATTGGGTCGGAAAAATCGCAAATTCGCTTATCGCCAACAACGCGATGTTAAATATCATGATTAATTTGTTATTTGCATTTGATCTCCTCTATAATCATCTTTCGAAAATAGTGTTTTTCTTCATAATGAGCTTCACATTTCAGGATTATATGAGGTATTTTTAAAATTGTCAAAAGCCTGATTAGATTCTGATTGAAAATGACCCATTCTCCTTCCAGATCCTGACCGATTTTAAATTTTTCTGTCAGATGAGTAGGTAGCTGTTCATTTGCTTTTTAAAGTTTGCCACCTCAGTTACCTTTCTGTTTCGTTTGTCGATTTAATAAAGTTGTCTTTTATAGCTCTCAGCATTTTAATTTCCATATTGAGTTCCATAATATTTTCGCCAGCAACAAGTGTTGCACTGCAAAACACTTTTTGGGATACGGTGTAATTTATATTACACTTTACTATTTTATTAACTGTCGTTTAATAGTGTAAGTTTTCTTATGTCTTCACGTTACTTAAATGTATAAGTGTCACTTCTCACTTTCGAAATTTCGATGTACACAATCGAACGTTCAGGTTAATGCAAGCAGTAGTTTCTATCTTTACTTTATCGAGCTATAGCTTTCAGTTTACTTCAGTCCTGAGTTAAGAGCTAGAAAATGATTATTTGAAATCAGTCATTTCTGTATTTCCTGTAGTGTATTCTCTAAGAAAAACAATAGATTTCTATTTAGAATTACGTTGACTATTAGATAGTTTTTTGTGTGTATCACAACTTACTAAAAATCTGCTTTAATTGCAATTACCAATTTTCCTGTCGGGTAATTTTTTGGTTTGATTACTGACTGTTTAAACTAACCTAACTACAAAATAGTTTAAAGACACGTGACATATTGATCAAGTGTTTCCACGTTGGCTACATATCTTTGCAACAATTCATCAGAAAACACTAAGATACTCATTAAAAATCTACCCCTCTATTTGAATTGAAGTTAGGACCAGCCAAACTAATAATGTTAGTGTCTGGGTTAGTCAAGTTACTTTTATCAAACTGTTAGTTATGTCCATATTGAGATTCCTATTGTGAGTTCCTTTTACACCAACAATGTATGCGACACGTTGCCTGTTCGTCGCCTTCAATTTTAATTTCGTTCAAAGTTTATTTCCGGGATGAAATTACTTCAATTTCCATTACCTACAAATGCTCCGAAGGTGATTACTGTTCTACCACTTCTTACTTCTGTAATTGTACGTAATAAACTTCGAGATCTTTCGATATAACCCCATAAACCGACATCTCATTTCAACTTTATTCGCGAACACACTATTGCTGGGGGTTGTGTAGATGTAGAACTTAATCTGGCATTCTGTCTGAAATGCAGACTCGTTTCAACATGAGTCTTAGATGGTCGTGTGACAGCAGGACATACAAACTTAGTCCTCGCCCTTTGGGAGCCTTTGAATCCCTTTAGAGAGCGCGACGGGTGTTTCAGTCTTTAAATAACTAGTATTTCATTTGAATTGTTATTAGAGAACACTCTGAAATGAAACGTCCGTTTAAAATTGTGTCTTACTGCTAATTGCGCTGGTGTCAAGTGAATAATTATTATTTATAAATATTTCAGCACTGCGACTTAGTGGAGGGTTGACTAGGGATAGAGCAAGCTTTCAGACTTTCACATATTTTGTATGTTTTAAGTGTTAAATTGTTTTAGTGCTTTAATTTCACATTGTTGGCTATATGCAATTGCATTCTTTTTACTCCGTCGTAAGTGTGCTTGAAATCTATAAATATGCATAAGGTTTTTGACTAACTTGAAATCTGTTACCGATTGGCAATTTTCTGTTGTTATTAAGTTATTAGTTTATAATAATAACCCGACTTCATTCCAAGAGCTGGTCAAAATGGTTATGGTTTCGAATATGAGTAAAAACTAAAATTTTCCGATTGATTTAGTTTTGTCGGGTATTACAATTTCTTCGACAGTAAGTCGATACGTGCAGGCATCAGGATCGCTTAGATATTCTAATTTATTTTCCGTCCTACAAAACACATCAACGTTACAAGCGTGTCCCTTCCCAGATAACGAAATAGGATTCCGGTCGGACCGTAAATTAAACAGATACAACCTTATATCCGTTCAGTGAATAAAGTAGTGATTTAAGTCAAAAAAGCAGTGTATAACTAGTATTTCATTTGAATCGTAATAAGAGAACACTTTGAAATGAAAGTTGTGTCTTACTGCGAATTGTGCCGATGAAAGTACTTGACGTTCAAGTCAAGTGAATAAGTATTGTTTATTAATATTTCAGCCCTGCGATTTAGTGGACGGTTAACTAGGGGTAGAGCAAGCTTTGAGACTTTCCCATCTATTGTATGTTTTAAGCGTTAATTTGTTTTAGTACTTTAATTCCACATTGTTGGCTATATGCAATTGCTTTCTTTTTATTCCGTCGTAAGTGTGCTTGAAATCTATAAATATGCATAAGGCTTTTGACTAACTTGAAATCTGTTACCGATTGGCAATTTTCTATTGTTATTAAGTTATTAGTTTATAATAATAACCCGACTTCCTTCCAAGAGCTGGTCAAAATGGTTATGGTTTCGAATATGACTAAAAACTAAAATTTTCTGATTGATTTAGTTTTGTCTGGTATTACAATTTCTTCGACAGAAAGTCGATACGTGCAGGATCGCTTAGATATTCTAATTTATTTTCCGTCCTAAGAAACACATCAACGTTACAAGCGTGTCCCTTCACAGATAACAAAATAGGATTCCGGTCGGACCGTAAATCAAACAGATACAACCTTATATCCGTTCAGTGAATAAAGTAGTGACATAAGTCAAAAAAGCAGTGTCGCGTTTGAAAAATGGCTGTAAGGAAATTTTTATTTATCCGTGATAAATTCGCTTGTTTTGCGAGAGAGCTTGTTGGACGAGGGAACGTAAGTCGTAAATCACGCGTCCATTTTTTCCCTCGTTGCATTGATTCAAAATGGAAATGATTTTTGTGTAGCTGAATCCGAAACGGGAAAGAGGATGAAATTAAGTGTGTGTGTGTGAGGGAGAGAGAAAGAGAATACATTTACGGCCAATTTGCATATAATGACGGCGATTAGCGTTGCCGTAAAAGATACTTTGTACTAGGGGTCGTTTCGACGCATATAACATTACAGTTAGTTTAATGGTCCTGCAAGCAAGGGGAACGTTTAAATCAGAAAGTCGACATCAGAAGGAAAACCCTCTATTGTCGATTCGCCGTATTAGAGAATTACTTCAACGACAGACATGATTCCTCTTCGTTTTAATTACGCGTCGGTGAAATAAAGTTCCGTCGAAAAGGCGCGGACTTATCGAAAGGCCTTATCTTAACGACGCCGGTAAGAAAGAAGGAAGGGTTCACTGTCGACGGTGATAATGGCTCGTTTTGTTTTACTAATTATGTGCTCGGTGATCGTTTATCATCTTCCCCCGCGAAACGGCTCGCTTTTATTATTACAAATTTTCGGCGTTTTATCACCACCCGAGGAATTGGCTTCCATGCCGGTTACGATCGGAGTTTGCCTGTGTACCACTCGACGCGTAAAAAGTTTTCGGTAATGAATAGGGCGGTGGGTCGGACGTTAAACGTGGTACTTTACACGCTTTTTCTACGACGCGACACACGTTTTGGCGAGAAAGTTCAAGTCCAAATGGGCAGCTGTGAATTTTTAATATAATAATTTAGTCTGAGATGTGTTCAGTGATTGAGAAACAACAAACACATTTTTTCGCCAAAACATGTAAATAATAATAACATTTCACAACCAATAAGTGAACAAATATATTGTAACGTTTATTTTCTAATTTATTTACACCATCCTAATTATTCACTACGCACTACTTAATTTATCTTAGACTATTACTGAACTAATTTATATAACACACTTAACTGCTTCCTAACTAATTAATTTATATCGGTCTTAAATGTAATTTATTTATAGGCTCTCGCTTTTCACCTTGTTTACTATGTCGCGCTTCACGTCTAATAATACTCTCCGACCGCAAGCCCGCTTATATACATTTCTCAATTGTATTCTCGATAATTCCACAAAGAACTCGATCCATCTCGATAATAATGTTTCCTAGGAGACGTCCAGAACGTAATAATGATCCGGGAGTATTCATGGAACTGTCTTTTTTATTTATAGGATTCAATTAAGCGTAGCGGCATTTTTTTGAGGTAAGCCGCCGAGGTCCGATAGTCTCTAAACATTTCTCGCACAGCTGTTTCGCTTTACAATATCTTTAAAATGTAGGTATTGATTTGAATTTTTTAATTAATAAATGATTTTTCTAAATTCTTCATTGAAATCACTGTTTAATCCACTGATTTACATATCATGAACTGTAATATAAACACACTTTATTTTATGGGGCCATAATTTAGTTACAAGCACGCCAAAGAAAAGATCTCTTGGATAAATTCGAAAAACTGTCTATTTCGATACTAAACTGCCTAAAATTGTGCCGCGAAAAAGCTTAATACGGGATAAAGTAGTTTCAACCATACTTCCGTTTTTGCAATTTCCACCAGGAGGTATGGACAAAATAATTTTTAATGAAGTAATGCATTAATAGTTATTTATTATACAAGCGGATAAAATGAACGTTTAACGAGCGATATGTTTAAACGCGCGAGCGGCGCAGCCGCAAGCGCTTTAATATCGCGAGTTAAACGTTCATTGTATCCGCGAGTGTATTACGTTTTATTCAATTTCCAAAACAAATCCCGATGCACGTCATTTTGATGACGTCAGAATCATCCAATACTACCAACTTAATATAGTCACGCAATTTATGTGTTCCGTGTATATTTTAAGTTGACAATATATATGGTTATGTGTATTCTTATCCTAAAATATACACGGATCATATAAATTGCGATGTCCTGGGACTATATTAAGTTGGTAGTATTGGATGTTCGGTGACGTCATCAAAATGACGTGCATCGGGATTTGTTTTGAATAGAGTAAAAATCACCAACACCCAAAACACGATTTCAAGGTATAAGTATAGTAGCAGCGGTATGACATCATACTAGCCACGACCACGCTACCGCGTGGGCCTGATATAATATTTGTCGCAACTCGCAACGTTAATAATTATGGGTGACTAATTCGAACGTTACATGCTAATGGAGCTTCAAGTTTCCTTATTTGTTTATATATCCACATCGGACGAGGAATATATTATGGGCCCCTTCGCATTACTTCGCACTTTGGGGTTAATTTTTCTTAAAGGGTAATCTTTTACCCTCCAAGATAAAAAAAATGTGTAGAGAAAGATGAAAGAGCCAGGCCGAGAGTGTCACAATCCGTATACTGTGGCCGTAGCGTCTTTAAGGGTTGTTACTGTTGTGGGCCATGACAGTTCGTGTTGGTTTTATTACCGGACTCGGACGTTCTTTTACGATCTGACTCCTTTTGCATAATTTCGATAGTTGAAGCACGAAAGTCATACGCCTTGATAAATTTTTCAAAATTGTTTCCTGCCGAGGAAAGTTCGTCGGCACGGTTCCACGGTAATCCCTCTCCCAGGCGAGACCATATAAGAATCGTAGACCGCATTTTGCACTTTATAGTTGGTAGGACGACACACTGTCCTGAATTTTTAACCGATCCTCGTGTACGGCGGCAGGTTGACAGTGAGGCATGTCCTGATAATAAATTCAACAACAAGCTGCACCTCACGCGAACCCTCATAATTAAAATTTTAATGAATTCCCATCAGCCGACGTTTCGTCATTAGGAAGGACACAGAGGTTGTTCTCCCGGCCGCGAAATATTAAATTTCCCGCCATGCATCCGCCTCGAGGACCAGTCTTAATTATTCTTTTTTGGTCCGTGTGGATTAAACGAAAAAATAAAAGTCTTTACTCCCGTTTTATATTGTGTTTCCGTGCGGAAACTGAAGTGCCTCGAATTAAAACGAACTGGAAAGCGTGACGGGTTCTCCTTTTTTTTAATAAAGTTATTGATGTTTTCCGATGGGTCGGCGAGCGGCAGCGGATTAACTTACATAAATCCGAGAAACGACTAGAGGAGGGAATCCGTCGTCGTCGCCGTGCCGGATTTTAACGTTTTCCGGGCCGCAGCTGGAAAACTTTAAATGAACAACTCATTTCCATATGGAGGATCAAAATATCACGCCTAAGACGTCATCAATCTTGAAGATTTATGATGGCCCCGTTCGAGCTCGAAATTTGCTTACCTAATAAAGGCGAGGTCCTAAGTGATTCGGAAGGTGTTTATGGCCGTTAGGGCGCGCCGGGTGAATTTAATATAGCTGCCGAATTTAATTCGAACAATAATCCCGATCGGGTCCGTACGTTTTCATCATCGGTGAAAACAATTCCGCAGTGTTGCCCACGAGACGAGACGAGACGAGAAATTGAAAAATCTCGTCTTGTCTCGCAAAAAAAAGTGGAAAGTCTCGTCTCGAGTCTCGTCTCGTCTCATGTCTCGCGCGAGAGTCTCGCAAAATCTCGCGATTTCGTGCATATCTTGCATTTTGCCCTTTTATTACGTCCGGTTCCTCCTTGCTCCTCAATTATATCGAAATGCTTATCAAATTTCCTTTTTGGACAAGAACTGAAATAAACCAATTATTATAGGTCGATTATAATATGAGAAGTCGGGTGAGAAATAGGAAAATGATCTTCAAAGGTCGGTGAATATAAAATAAATGGTAGAGATATTAAAAACTAATAATCATAAAGCTTAACAAAAAATTCCTGTCAACAGGGACAAAATGTCAAACTTTTTTCTCGTTACAGAAAAAAAACTAGATTATCCAATATAAAAATGTTGTGAATATTTGTAATACCTACCCCGACAGCACAAAGATGTCTTTAAGACGTCTTACAGACGTCCCATTATAGCTGAGCAAGACGTCTGTAAGACGTCCGTGAACGTCTCCTAGACGTCTTGAAAACGTCTTTTACCCGTCATTTGTTACAAAAAAAGGCGTCTTTACGACGTCTTTAAGATGTCTTACAAGCTGTATGTAAGACGTCTTACAAGCTGTATATAAGACGTCTTACAAGCTGTATATAAGACGTCTTTAAGATGTCTTACAAGCTCAATATAAGACGTCTTTAGGATGTCTTGCAACCTCTGTATAAGACGTCTTTCAGATATCTTGCAAGCTGTATGTAAGACGTCTTTAGGGCGCATTGTCAGCCTAGGCCAAAATGAATTTATTATTATTATTAAATCTGCAAACATTTAATACCGCCTTAAAGACTTCCTAATTAGACAGTCCAAAAATTGTTTGAAAAGGGTGTCTTTATTAATGATGACCTGCCAAATTAAGACGTTTTTAATATACGTCCATATGCGGACGTATAAAGAGGAATTTTATTGGTCAACAAACATCCAGACTTCAATCAGACGTCTTAAAGACATCCAAAACAAGACATCTTAAAGAGGTTCAAAACAATACATCTTAAAGACGTCTCTTTTAGATTTTCAGACGTCTAGACCACAATAAGACCTTTACAAGACGTCTTTAAGACGTCTTGTGCTGTCTGGGTAGGTAAGTCTTCAACTCTAGTATAATAGTCGTACACGTGGCAATATCTCGGAAAGCTCAAAAAGGTAAACATTGCGTAATAGTTATTGTAATCGCAGGCTGCTCGCTATTATGCGGCTTTAAAAAATATGTTTCAATAACATTCGCGATAATTATAATAATTAATTAAAAATTGCCATTTTTATTTGCGATACTTCGAGACTTTTGCGAGATTTGAGATGAGACTTTTTGAAAATCTCGTCTTGTATCGCAAGGAAAATTTAAAGTGTCGTCTCGAGTCTCGTCTCGAAAACGAGAGGAGACGAGACGAGACTCCCGCTAACGAGAATATCGTGGGCATCACTACAATTCCGTAAAGCCGATCAAATGTCACCTGACGAAATCGCTGATTTTCATCTTTCGTCGTTTGCTGAATTTAGAGACTAATGTTAGACGGTAAAAATTTTTGAACGAAATTTAACTCAAAAAACACTCGAACCTATGTCCTTATGCTTACCTTAAGCTATGAAAGTTTGCCTGAATACTATATTTGCTATACGAGCTTTTCTATTGACACGCCTGTCCCGAAATCGACAAGAACAAAAGAGAAACTAATAGTAGCTCGTTAGTATGACAGAGAAGGAAGTTTTGCAACGTTGCCGGCCGCAGTCCGCAGTCCAGGCACCTAACGCGTATCGCTTTACGCTTTCGGTCTCGGGTCGTCTCGGATTTTAGTAACTCTCATATCATAATTGCCGGCCGGTCGAGTGTGAGGAGCGGATGACTGTGATGTTTTGCGAGGTAGCAACGTCGCAAAAGTTCTTTCTCTGTTTAGCCAACGAGAAATATATGGCCTTTCTTTCGCTCTTATGTTTATACCATACTGCGACTCTGTAGAATAGGACTGTATATATATAAGCAATATTTAGTTGAAATAATAAACACTTGTTTTAGTATGGAAGAGTGTCCTGAATTGTTTGAAATGGCTCAACTCGTACCTATTTATTAAGCGGAATTAGTACCTTGGAAACAAAGTATACACCAATTTCACTTATATCAAATTTATCTAAAATTTTTAAAATGATACTGTACAATAGATTCATCGAGTTTTTGTATAAACACAAGATAATTAGTAAAAAAACAATTTGGCTTCTACAAAAATATTAGTTGATTAGATGCAATTTTAAGATTTTTTTATAGAGAAATTTGGATAATAGAAAACATATTTATTACGTTTTTAGATTTATCTACAGCATTTGATACGGTCAATCATGAGATACTTCTTAATAAATTAGAGTTATATGGGATTAGAGGGGCAGCTTTTAATCAAATTAATAGGCATTTAACAAATAGAAAACAAAAGTACGTGTTAATAGAACGTATGTAACGAACAAAATACTCGAAAGCATGAATAAAACTTGCTCTTAATATTGATAGAACTAAATATACAGGGTGTTATGGGTTTGACTGCCTTTATTTTAATAGGTGATAGTATTCATCAAAACAAACAATAAAACCTCATATAACGGGGGTCCTAAAACCAACCGTTTTCGAGAAAAGTCGAATTATTTTATCAAGGCATTTCACCACAACTTGGCAATACCGACAAGAAAAGATACGTATACATGTAAACAGCTGTGCGGGGTCAATGTTTCGCGACGCGTGCGATAAATTCGCGATGTTGCCACACCATGTCATAGCCACTTTATCGAGTTATATTGATTGGAAATATTTTTTTATTCTTTAAAGGAAAAATTGTTTTGTTAAAAATTAAACATAAATACATTAGAACAATACATTATGGTCATTTCATGTACAAAATTATGTTAGATTCTTTAATAAAACTGAAGTTTTACACCTTAAAATGAGAAGTTTGCTAATTTTTTTCTCGAAAACGGTTGGTTTTAAGACCCCTGTTATATAAGGTGTTTTTTTGCTTATTTTAGTGAATACTATCGCCTGTTAAAATAAAGGCAGTCAAACCCCTAACACCCTGTATAGCTTTTGCAAGTTCAATGTATTCCAGAAATACACTGTCAAAAGACTTAGATACTTGTTATATGTGTCTGACAAGCTAAGAGGAATATTAAATAAATCTCAATTCATTTCGAAATACATCTAGAAAGTAGCTCTTTTACTTTTAAACGATGGAGGGAATCGTCCAGTCTAGGGGTTGATTGGTGAAATAATTAATGGCTGGTTAATTTTGTGTTAGTAATAGATACATGTAATAATTTTTTTTAAGTCGTTTAGACGTGTTTTCAGGAGACAAGGAAACAATATGTAAACTAATTTTATGTTATTTGGCTTAAATATAAAGTATCACGGGTTTATGGTGAGATTCTCAGAAAGATTCCAACAAAAGCTCATGATAATATGGAAGGAAAAAGCGTACTTTGGCGACAGATTCTGCCACATTTAACGACAGTTGCTTAAATGCTAGACAAATAAGCTTGGGCAATCCGTCCTATAAAGATAAGGAAAAGTTGTTCCCACATCCTTCCAAAGGTGTGATGTACTTATGACATATGGGCGCCAATCGATTTATTAATTAATTAATTTATGATTGAAGTGAAATCAATTCTACGCAATCCCAAACATGTCATAAAATAATTCGGATATCAGCGAGTTTTTGAGGTTTTATACGCTTCACATGATGAGTTTAAATTTCTATAAGAACTTCTCACACCGATTTCGATACGTTATCTTACTACGGTTAAATTTGGACGTTAAACTCACTTTGTGAGTTTTCTAGATAATTCTCATTGTTCCCTCGGAAATCTCTTAGTTCGTTCGCTCCGAAACGAATCCGTTATCTCCAGACTCGTCACAATTCAATCACAATTAATCGAACAGTGTCTCATTGTTAGCTACTTCGGCTCCGCCGCCATAAATTCCACTCTTGCGGCCGCTAAGTCATCGAAGTTCCGTCTCTCCCTCTCTTCCTTAGTTTGCGAATTAAATAGAATCTGAGGGGGAGAGGGACATATTTATCTCGTCTTTCGGCGACCGCCATTTGATATATCTCGCTGTGATCTATAATTCCCATTCATCAAAGTCAGCGTTTGTAGTTCTAACAATCGGATTCCCAGCAAATATTAGTTTAGGACTTGCATTGATTCGGTTGTACGGTCTCGGGACGGGAGGGGAGATAGGGGAGATTTCGGAGGGGGCCCTGGAAATTATCCAGAGTTTGGGGGATGATTTTTATAAAATTTTAGAAGGCTTCTCGAATAATGATGAACGGTATTAAATTAGCTGAATCGGATCGATGGGGATGATATCAGGGGATTTTTATAACACTACGCATGATTTTTTGAAGTTTAAACTTTATTATTAAGTTTTGCCGTGTTGGATTCTTAAAAACGGCGTGAATTTAATTTTATGTCGTTTAGAAGTTAATTAATAGTATAGGCGTTTCTGAATAAACAGAAATTTCTGTTTGGTCTAAATTTCCATAGACACATGGCTGTCTAGATTTGCCAGAAAGCTGCCCTTAAATGCAATTTTCACCCCCTTAACAGCAAGACGCTTTGTACTTCGGACAGATCGATGATTTAAAATCCTGAATTGTTTCCCTTCGAGAAAACACCGCATGGAAGCGAAATAGCGTAAAACTCCGACCGCAGGACATTGACTCGTCGGTCATTTAATCATCCCGGCATTTGCATGAAGTGTGCGTACCGCCGCGCAATAAAACAATTTTTATTACCTCTCGCTGAAAGTAATAAAAGCGCGAAACAAACCCGTCAACAGTAAAACACCGTAGCCACACGCACAAATTCGCGTTTCTGTTTCCCATTTAACCGTTTAATTCGAATCCGTTGATCCACTCTCTCACTCTCCCTTTTCTTTCTCCCCTTACCCCCCTAGTCCTCATTACAAATTTACGCCCGCCACGCGAAATATCCCTGACATAAAACAACACTTTCTACCCTTTTCCGAAGCTCTTTTTCCAGCATTAATCTCCCTGGGGAACTTTGAGGTGTACGCCCGACCGCGGGAACGGTGAACGTATCCCTTCTTCATTATCTCTGGTACGAAATAGAATACGTGAGCCAGGTGACAGGACCTCTTCGATATAAGTTTACATGGGGAAGTTCTTAATCCCGATGGTGGAGGAGTTGAGTGGAGCCTAGCCATCTATCACTAATTAAGCATACAAGCTTGTCAAACTTTTAGAAATGAACCAGAAACAAAAAATTACACTGATTATACATTTATACAATCAAACATGTGGGACGATGCACATACATCATTAATTAATCCTGTCTTCTTATAAAATAAAGAGTAACAAGACGTCAAGTGTAAGTGCTTCGCACACGTGATATTTTCCATACAGTTTTATCAATGCAAATGTTTTTAGCAATTTGAATTTTAAATTTTAGCAAAAAATAGTTAAATTTGATCACTCTATCTAACTAAATACAGTTTTAAGGATGTGGCGCCTGGCAGCCGGTTCTTTTCTATTATTATTGTACCTTAGGGATTCTGTAATCTACTGCGTAATTAAGCTTAATCCAACAGAAATATCTTTGTACTCCAGTCGCACCTCTGCAACAAAGTTAATGTAATTACTCTTAGTGACTACAGTGAATGAAATTGAAATTAAGAAAATATTGTTGTCATACCAGGCACTGTGTAGTTATGCTAGTCTTAACCGTTTTTTACATATTCATATTAATATTACAATTAGTTTTTTGAGGTGTGCTTTATTGACAAATATAGTGCCTTCATTATCCCAGGAGGTTTTTGCAGGAATTGTCCTTTGGTATTTAATATCATTAGTTATATATTCTTCATCTCGGTAAAATCCGTGGATTCTAGGAACTGCATTGATTTATCCTAAGGAGATGTATTTTAGATCGTATTTAAAATAGTTTTAAAGTATTTAAATACATGATGAAATACATTAATTTGGTTTGTATTTCAAGTGTATTTAACTGTTAAATACATTAGGTATTGATTATTCAAATGAGAAGAATTTTGAATTTTAGGATTTTAGCCCTTGAGGCCTCAAGATACGATGCTTTAGCAAAAGTGAAAAGAGAAGTGAATACGATTGACTAATTAAATTTCAATATATTGCCAATAAATTAAAATATGGAATTTTGTTCCTTACGGTACTTAACTGTTAAATGTTAAGAGGTTAAAAGAATTCTTAAGCTAAAATAACTAAAGTCTTAAGCATTTAGGACTGCCAAAAGAGGAAAATCGGGTAAGTGTTGTACTAAATATCCTACCAAAGGCCAAAAATCATACGAGAATTCGAATTTTTTAGAGAATATTTTTCTCATTTTGATGATTGAAATACCTATGCTTAGGTATAATATTTTTTTTTAAAATATGATTAAGTGCAATTAGAAAGGCGTTATACATATATTGGTAAAATTTAAAAAAGTATTTAACTACTTTTTAAATACATTGTAAATGGATTTGTATTTGTATTTAAATACATTGCAAAATAAAGTATTGCAGATACATTAAAATACAGTTTTTTTAAAGTATTTGTATTTGAATTTAAATACATTTTTCAAAATATTTTTAACAACACTGTGCGTTGTAAGATAACTTGTGACAGGATTCGAAGAGTTAAGGAGTTTCTAAGAAATTTACAACAAATTGTAAAGAACTGCTGACAGCTTAAAAGCAGTTGTAATTGTCTTAAGAAAAACAGGACGTCCGAAATAAGGAGCTTTGGCGCTTTAAAAAAGCCAATAAATTCAGAAATTACTTGACACAATTATATATAACGTATCCTATATGATCCAAGATTTTGCAAGTTAGAAAATATAACTGTTAAATTGCAATTTATGAATTGAGTTCTGATTCGGTCAATCAAAATTTATCCGTATAATGTAGTAGCTTGTAAAGTCAGAAATACCTTCCTACCTTGTGTATTTTGCTTTTCTAAAGTCCTAATTGAAATTCTTTATGATAGAACAAATAAACAAACTCTTAACGCGATAACTACCAAAAAATGGAAACTCCTCGCTCCCAGATACGTTATTTAATTTCTTTTTGTCATTTTGATGCAAACATCGCTCCACATTTTGTATCACGCTGCGTCAACCGCAGTATAAATACGATGTTTTTGCGGCTATAAAACTTCATAATTTCCCCAGGCCGGAGAAGTATCAAATCTTCAAATCTTTTACCCAGAACTCATATGAAAAGTTCCGAACGGCCGGGACGTTCGCCATCCCTTAACTTAAATTAACGACCATAAAACGTTTATTCCCTCCGTCGTTTTTTAAGGGAGGCTTCAAACGATAAAACGATTATAAAACTCTGCGGGGAGCGTTTTCCGAGATTTTCCTTTCTTTTCTTTTTTTTTATATCCGGTTTTCTTCTGTTTACCCGATCGCGGTCGGAATTCTCCCTTGTTCAATTTATTAGTGCAATATTTAAAGGAAAAAATTAATGGGGAATAAAATGTTGGCCATGTGTAAGAAGCGGGTAGGGAATATGAGGGAAAGCTACGGGAGGCTGAGATTAGGTACACTGGGAAATTCCCCATTTTCCGAATCCTTTCCATCAACATCATTCTCTCCTCTCTCCTTTGTTGTTCGCGTTTCAGCCCTTACGACGATTTTTATCCATACCTACTTTGATGGTGTTATCGGAGATTAAAAAGTTTGCCGTTAATTAATTAATTTTCCGACATAACTTGGGGAGTAAATTAACTCTCGCCGAATTTATTCTCGGCAAATTCGATTTATACCCTCTGTTGTCGGAGCCTTAAAATATTCGCAAAGTCCCCCCCCCCGTTTGCTTTTCCTGCAACGAGAAAGGGAGTGAGGACGTAAGCCGGAGTTGATATCCTTTTATGTAAATCTCCCGGCCTGATTAATGATTCCTTATAGGGAGTATCGGAGTTCGGCCAATTAGGGACAGCTGTAACTGTTAATTTGGGAAGGGACGTAAAAATACGGCGGCGGTTTAAATTGATTTCTTATTTGGCCTCGTCTAATTTGGCTTTCGATGTTTGCGTAAAGGTTTCGTTCGGCAAGCTCATTATGTTTGTTCGTTAACGAGGATTAATCTTTATTAATCACAATGTTAATGAAAGTCATACTAATTATCGTTACTGTAAACAAGAAATGAACCCCGCAAGAGGGACATCATTTAGACATTATCATTAAGCTGAAGTGAATGGATTTTAAAGAAATTATGGAAATGGTGTGCTGAATCCGCCATGCAAGAGTTAATGAGCCCTTAAAGAGGACGATTATTGTAATATGAGGTCGAGTCCATCATCTTAAAGAGTTGAGGATGCTTTGAAATGTTTCGCCTCTCGAACGTCATCCCCTTTAATTCTGAATGTGTCCTTTAAAAGAATGGGGGCCGGTCCTCTGCGGAACAATAATAGAGCGTGACATTGTAAAATCGTCCAAAAAGCTCCTTTCCACATGAAATCCTCCGAGATGATTATGCGAAAGTATTTTCCATTTATCAATTACTGGGGGTTGAGTGCCATCGGAAAAGTTGGGGTTAATTTCCGGTTTTCCCTTTTTCCTCCCTCGACGACGGTAGAGCGACCAAAAGGAGCTAATTATCGGAATGTCAGCATTTGTACAATGGCGACGGAATGCTCGGGTAATTATCTCCGACAACTTCTCCTTGTGTACACCCGTAGGGGTGGTTTTTGAATTAAGGATATTATTTCGGATAATTAGGATTTTTGTTTAGAATTTTCGGAAACAGAGAATTTAACGGCCTAATAACATTTTTAACATGTCGAGTGTCCTCAGTATCGAGTGATGTCTCTTTTTACTTTCTCATGAGGTACTCATATATATGAGGGAGTATTGTAATCGGGTCGATTTTTATAAAATGAATTATTAGCATTTCTGGACGTTTTGAGGTCTCCTGAGTCCAAAAAACATGTTTTTGGAAAACCGTCTGTATGTATGTGTGTAGGTATGTATGTCTGTGGTAGGATTTTTTCAAAAACCAAAAACCACAAACGGTCAAAACTATGTATTTAGACTTTGTACCATGCCAGGACGTGAAAATAAGCATTTCATTGAAATAGGCCAGGTAGTTTACTCTTGTCATATTTCGGTTTTTTGAATTTCTCTCGAAATTCGCTCCAAGAATTTGTTTTTAACTTTGTATATTTATTGTACTATTAAATATGTATAAACAGTTCTTTTTGCGTTTTTGGCTAAATGTTCTGTGAAGGGCACTTTATACTTGTCAATTTTCGGTTTTTTCAATTTTTTTCGAAATCCACTACACGATTTTTTTTAAACTTTGAATATTTATTCTACTATTGAATATGTATAAAAAAGTTTTCTAACGTTTTTGGCTAAATTTTCTGTGAAGAGCACTTTATACTTGTGGTTTTTCGGTTTTTGAATTTTTCTCAAAATTTCCTACAAGAATTTATTTTAAATTTAGTATATATATTCTACCATTGAATTAGTATAAAATAAACTTTTTTGTCGTTTTTTGCAAAATCTTCTGTGAAAGGCACTTTGTATCATTCTTCAATTTTTTGAATTTTTCCCGAAATTTGCTCCAAGAATTTTTATAAAATTTTGAGTACCTATTCTACATTAGATATAATATATAAAAAAGTTTTGTAACGTTCTTGGCTAAATCTACTGTGAGGGTTCTTTATAGGTACTTGTTGTTTTTCGGTTTGTTGCTTAAATTAACCCCTATATATGAGAAAGTACTCTGATGAACACATCACGATCTTTTCAAATTTAAATTTAATTTGTTGAAAAGTATTCCCGTCAACACATTTCATAGCCTCTTTAAACATCCATTTCCGATTTAATTATCCTTATTGGGGTGAACACAACATCGATTTCGTCCCATTCGTTCCCCCAGGCGTGTAATACAACGATCTAATTTTCGAAAATCAAGATCCTAAGCCCTCGGCCGATTTTTAACCATTACCCTCTCGTGGAAAAATCGCCTATCGGTTCGCCTTTTGCGCTTCCCATCGTTCACGTCTATTGTGCGGTAAAATTTTATTCGGCGGAAAAAAAGAGCAGAGGAGATTTACCCCCTTGAGCGGATCGCGCTATTTTTAAGTTTATGAGGATGCCGTGCGGTTTATGGAAGGTTAAAGTGCGGCATTATCCGAACATCGGGATAAACGGGAGCGCTGGGGAGGGAGAGGGATGAGAAGTTCATTCATCGGGATCGTTTCGGGATATTTTTAATGCGCAACAAAGGGGGTGAAATATGCGGTTTTGTTGGCCCACTGCGACGGTTAGCTTTTCTTTCGGAATTAATCGGAAATTTTAAGAATGAATTTTGGGTCGTGGAGGAATTGAAATCGTTTTATGCCTACAAGTTTACGTTTTCAAAATTTTTCAGGAAAATTTCATCTCATATTTTAAATGCGAGTGTTCACAGATAGGCCAACCAATAGAGCTAAAAAAGAATACATTTTCGCACTAAAATTTAACCGGTGAAAACCTATACTATCATGTAGAAGACAGTTCATAGATGAAAACCCACCTTTTTGCCCCAGCGAAATCGGTGTTGGAATTTTTTATAAACAAATTATTGTGCAAAAAATGCATTTTTTAAATTTTTTTTACGAATATTGCGAAAAGTAATGAAGGGATCGTTATACGACCAACAGGACTTTTGTAGGGAATCATAAAACCTAGAAGATGGTTTGCTGTTCAACATGATCGGACCAATTTTCACTGAGAAAATACGAAAAAACCCCCAAAAATTTATCTTTTTTAAAAAATTCGTAATTTCGACAAATTTGAGGCTGAAGTAACTTATCTTAGGGGTACTGATAGGTAATAATGTGTAATTTGTGTGTGCGGAAGATGGTTTCCGACTGATGCGCAGTTTTCGCACAATCGCGTTATAAACAATTTTCGCACCTTTTATTGCAAATTGTGCGATTTTATGGGAAATTAATTTTTCTTAATTCTGCAGGCGGCATTTTAAATCAAAAACCTGTACCTTTAAAACGTATATCTTGGATTTTCACGTAAGAAGTGGGAAATGTACTGAAAAAGGCCCTAAAAGTTGCTCCGAACGCTCGAAATCGCATGAAAGGCTGGCTTTTTCCCCCACCACAGCTGCCGGAGACTGTCTAGAAGCGATTTCGGGCGTTCGGAGCACCATTTAGACCTTTTTTTCGTACATTTTCCACTTCTTACGTGAAAATCCAAGATATACGTTTTAAAGATACTGGTTTCTGATTTAAAATGCCCCTTGCAGAATTACGGAAAATTAATTTCCCATAAAATCGCACATTTTGCAAGAAAAGGTGCGAAAATTGTTTATAACGCGATTGTGCAAAAACTGCGCATCGGTCGGAAACCACCTTCCGCTCACATAAATTACACATTATTGCCTATCAATACGCCGAAAATAGTTTCTCCAGCCTCAGATTTATCGAAATTACGAATTTTTCAAAAAAGTTAAATTTTTAGGGGGTTTTCCGGATGTTCTCAGTTAAGAATGGTCCGATCGTATTGTACAGCAAACCATTTTCTAGGTTTTATGATTCCCTACAATAGTCCCTTTGGTCGTATAACGATCCCTTCATTACTTTTCGCAATATTCGTTAAAAAACTAAAAAAAATGCATTTTTTGCACTATAATTTGTTTATAAAAATCCCAACAACGATTTCGCTGGGGCAAAAAGGTGGGTTTTCATCTATGAACTCTAGGTTTTGACCGGTTAAATTTTAGTGCGGAGAAAAATCTCTATTGGTTGGCCTAAGAAGGAAATCTATCAATGAATCTAAAGGAAGGACCAAAACCCACACTTTACTTTAATTTTATTCATTAATTACATATTTGATTAGCTCAGTAGATAACAGAACATAAGGGTATCAACTTTTGGAAATTGGACTTCGAGACTTTTCAAGACGAGACCAAGATTAGATAGATCTCGTCTCGTCTCGAAATTCAAAAACGACACAAGGCCCCTGTCTACCACTAAAGCTGTCAAAAGTGTTTGAAGTCATCCATAGTCCAGATTCTGTATTGATTTCTGGAATAACATGGACCTTAATGGAAGTAAAAGTCTCTTGTACGGAAAAGTTAAAATGAAATACTTTCCCTGCTTGTTAGGATTTATTTCATCAAGCTGAAACAAGAGCAATATCTCCACTCTCCGTATCTCGAGCTAGTAATTGCAATATGAATTCCATGAAGGAAAGTTTTATGTCCCCCCCCCTCTGTTTTCCTGACGCTGTAACAAGCGCTCGTGGAATAGAAAAAGAAAGGAAAATCCCGCCCCTTCAACAAAGAAAGGAAAAAGACCGTCCCAGGACATTATACAAATGAAACTCTGGGAGTATGGGATAGTTTACGGAAAATGCATCCTTTATTAGCGGTTTTTGCTTCCAGACACCGAACTTGACTGTTCCGAGCTTTTTAAATGAACTCCGAGGATTTGCGCCGGCATCCTTTTTTTAATCCCCGGAACGGAAAAATGCTGGAAAGCTCCAGTCAAATGTAGAAGTGCCGTATATTAAAGTCTCTATTATATTGGCTCCGGTTTGATGGAAAGTTTTAATAGACTTTCTTAACTTAATTTCCAATTCGATCAATATCACCGAACTTAATTTCTATTTTTTCTCGGTTCTTCCACTAACGTTTCTATGCGACATCTAAACTCTTAATCATCCAATTAAGACGATCCGTAATGCGCGGCGAATGCAAACGTCCATTATCGGAAGTTCCGAGTCAATCCCGGAAACTTTGTCTTTGTTTCCGAATGGAGAGAGCGAGGAGAAATGTGTTTTCGAAGTGCATTAGCGTTAGTGCAACACATCCCGTGTCTGGGGGTGGAACGTTGCGAATGGAAAGGAGAGAAAGAGAGAGAGAGAGAGGAGAGAGAGTAGGGGGTGGGGGGTAAGAGAAGGTGGAGTGAAAAAATAAAACGAAAACTTGGAGATGTAATTAACGATGTCAGGTAACACGAGATGGTGGAATTCGAGAGTTCGGTCGTAACATTTCAATGATTAATGCCGGAAATTTCAGACAATGGCGCAAATGGATATCCACGTCTAATCTCGGGGCAGGTATTGAGGTATCGATTGATATATTGCCAGGTTTTTTTGTACGTGACAAGTGGTTTATGAGCGTGTTTTACCTACAGGGTGGAGGGTGGTATGGTTGAGTGGCTGATTTAATGTATACCTAGTACAAGGATTTCAATTTTCCTTTAACTTTGAGTTGAAATCTGGGCACATTTTTGGTGGTTTCCGATTGTGCGTTACGGTCACTTTTACCACATACCTGTTAGTTTTAAAGAGCCTCCATTTACAGGCCTATAAGAGTATTTTAGATTAACTTGTAATTAAAATCAGTTTATTACAACATAATTGAATGCCTTGAAAAGTATAATCTCACGTTGTGTGATGGAATTGGGTTGCATTGCATCATTTAGTATTAGTGTTAATTGTTGCAGGACTTTTGAAATTTGGGACTGGGTAAAATTTGAAAATGCTGTTTTAATTATAAGACATTTTCATCTTCGTATTTTTATTGTTTTGCAGTATTTTCTTATTGCACCGTCATTAATTGCTTTGAACCCAATCGATGTGTCTTCAACGGACAAGAAAATGGATCGCTTCGAATTTTTTTAAACTTTGTGGTATTATTCCACTTGGAATGTCATGAGACACGTAGTTTCCTTTTTTCAAAAATGTTTTTGGAACCCTGCGGCTCCATGTCAAAGCTGAACTTTGGCAGCGTTATTTTATTGCGTGTGCTTTTAGTTTCACGTGAAAACTAAGGTTAGGGTTACTTATATGCGATCTCATTACTATTTGAAAGCTTTGGGCCAACAGTGTCTGTCTCTTCATTGATGACGTGTACTTACTTGACATGTAAATCAGACCTAAAGCCTTTTTTAAGAATTTTAAATGTACTGCTTTGAAGATGTTACCCGAACAAGCCACTTTGCTTAAAAAGTAACCTATTACATAATGTATCATGATTCACCTTGTAATGAAGCCCATTTTCGAGAGTTGAGGGTAGATCACCCACCATACAGTTAATCGCGAAATCAAACCTATCTCGGATAGATGGCGGCCGATAAGGCAATGCTCAATCTACACTTGCTTACATATTCAGACTAAACTTGGGTAGGTCAACCTCCCACCTCAAATCGTCCTGTACCTGATTTAATCCAAGGTCAGAATCAATACTTGTCTGTGACAAGCCGTACGTTATCCGTATTTTTCCGTTGCGTCTGATATCCGTTTCCGTTCTAACGACCGATACATGTAATTGTGAACGTTACCGACCGTTAGTTTTAAACCGACCAATAAATGTGACTGTGAACGTTACCGACCGTTAGATCTAGACCGACCGACACCGTCCGATTGTGAATGTACCACCGACCGAATTATATGTAACTATGATCGTTCCGCCGTTATATGTTACGTAATTGTGCGTTACCGACCGATATATGTGAGTGATCTGTAGTACCGTGAAAATATCCGTCTCTCCGAACCGCTATAAGTTAATTTTTCCCTCGTCGTGTTAAGGAAAAATTAAGTCACCTCGATCTAAGGCTCGCTGTCTCGCTCTCTCCTAATGTAAAAGACCGTATTACCGAATATTAGACACTGCACGTTTTCCTATCGTCTCCGCATTTAGCCATTTCTCTTTCAGTGTGAAGTTGTTAGGATAATTTTCCGTTTTCGCATTTTCAGTATTAAGAGTTTTTTTTTCGTATTTTAGATCTTAATTGTTTGAAAAAGTATTGTAATTTTTCGCATTTTTCGCTTCGCCGAACAATTTTCGATCTTTCCGATTTTCTCTACGTAAAGTAATTTTTATTTTTCGTACATTCCTAATTGTATTTTCTTTCCGAAATGTATAAATATTTGTAAACAAACATATTTTTTTTGCAACTCTCTTGTCTCCAATCTCCGAAACGCCAGAAGGTGTTTTGCGATACAGTGTTGTCACTTTCATTTAGAAATAAAATAATTTAGGGATTTTCCATTTTGAGTGTGTGTTTCATAACCCTGGTAATCTCCTGAGTTCGTAAACTACCCAGGCATAATCCCGAGGGAGAAAACCCTTAAAAATCTGGCGCCCGAGCAAAACCGTAAAACCGACTCTAAAATCGTTAATCGAACTCCCGAACTCCGTCCCAGCGCCAAATCACTCTAGTAACCGCACCAAGCGCGTTACAACGTGTTCACATTTTATCAAATATGATTCTTTAATTTTCTGCACTATAGACGTAGCCTGTAATCCCCCCTGAATGTTCTACATCGCCATCTTTTACCATAGAAGTTCTCCCTTTGCTGCCTTTATTTTTTCGCCTTTCACCTTAGCTACTTAAAGATTCACGATTTGAAACTTCTCGATTTTGAAAGCCCTCATTGCCACTTACAGATCCGGCTCCCGTTGTTGACATTCAATACTCCACCGACGTTCTAAATCTCGATTAAAAGCGCTCGTTATTGGGATAACGGATAAACAAAACGGATCGGCAGGCCGCACGTTTCCCGCGATAAGTCCATCGAATAAAGCGCCTCCCAATAAATCTGGCCCTAAATCGGAATCTATCCCCCGCTTTTTTCCCCCCTATTCCTTCCTTTCTCCCTTTCTTTCTTTCTTTCTCTCCCCCACGATAAAGTTTATGACGCGCCAATACGCCGGCCAACTGACGAGAAAATTGAGGCGTCTCCCCCGGAACCGTTTAAAAGATAACTCCCGATGTTATTGATTGATGAGTTTGTAAATTCGGTACAGGGGAAAAAAGTGTGTGGTCGCGTACGATTTCCGCGCGTGTTACGTGAGTTTTCGCCTCCTCGTCGCTATTTCATTCCCCGTTTTACGGATAAATCTCCCTTGACGGGCCATGATGAGTGATGATATCGGGGAGTGAATCCATCTCTCGACCCCGCGAATATTTATCATCGTTTGTGGCTTATGGATTCCTGCCTGATTTTTATTGCCGACGAACAATAAGCGGATGTGTAGAGACGGTCCTGCGGATGAAAATTAGGGATCCCCGAGGATCATTTAGAAGGGCGTCATAGCTTTCATTCCTAACGGAAAATGGTTAAAAGGGTTCTGAGTGTATGAGGTGCAACATCTTGAAATCGAGGAAAAGTCAAAAAAGAGAAGTACCAACCGATGCAAAAAAATTGGTTGCCTGTAAAGTCGGTTTAGGGACGATAATTTTACGCCATAAGGAAACATTGATGAAAAATGGCATACGTTTATGACTTGAATAGAATTATTTTCACCAAATTGTCATCAGAATGATGACAATGAAAGGTTTTTTCGCATTGCGGTTGGCCGGTCCAACTGGTCATTTTAGACACATTGTTATGACATGTGTGAAGTTGAACATTAATCTTGAACCTTACCAAACCTGTGAAATTGGCAGAAGAATTGGTCTCACCTGGGCAGCCTTTGGAAAACTAAGCTACATCTTAAGATCCAATATTCCTATATGTCAAAAGAGAAGGGTATATAATCAGTGTGTTCTGCCAGTGTTAACATATGGAGCCGAAACAATGACACTAGCAAAGCAAACGGCAAACAAAATAAGAGTGACACAGAGAAGCATGGAAAGAGCTATGT
This sequence comes from Cryptocephalus moraei, assembly GCA_946251905.1. NCBI lineage: Eukaryota > Metazoa > Arthropoda > Insecta > Coleoptera > Chrysomelidae > Cryptocephalus > Cryptocephalus moraei. The sequence continues at coordinate 35,323,735 of OX276457.1, read as the reverse complement.
TGGGTCTCTCTCTGAAAGATAGAGTTCCGAATGCGGAGGTGAGAAAGAGAGCTGGAGTGACAGATGCCATTGAAAAGATATCGAATCTTAAATAGAACTGGGCAGGTCACGTGGCTAGAATGAACGATGGTAGATGGACAAGAAAAATAACTGAACCTAGAGACCATACACTTCGCAGCAGAGGCAGACCACCCACTAGATGGTCGGATGATCTGAAGCGCATTCACACGAACTGGATGAATGGGGCACGGGATGGAGAGAGATGGAAACATTTACGGGAGGCTTATGTCCAGCAGTGGACGACTATATAGCTGTTTAATGATTGATGATGATGAAATAAAATTTTGATGTGGTAACGACAGATATCACAGCAACGAATAACGCGACCTGAAAAACGGAAACATTATACTGAAAGCCAATTTTATCGAAAGATACCCGTCGTTATAATCACAAATTTCGCCTCGGATTCAACTTCATCATTTATAACGACTTCTCCTCTTGCTCCTCGCAGGCCGATCGTACTCGTCGCTTACTTCCGTTTAATTATATTCCACGGCAAAGATCTTCGACCCCGAGGACATACTCGACACGTCGTCGTGTCCCGGTCGTTATTGTTATTATATCTGACGCCTTATAAATTAATAACAGATGACGGTGGCGACGGGAGTTGCATTTCGTAGACGGAATCACGTCCTGAATAACAAAAGTGTTTGCGTGGAACCTTACCTTTTTGGACATTGACTTTATGATAATAATCGAGGGTCGACCCGCCGGAATAACGATGAACCTTCGTCAAAGTCGGAGAATACGTTGCCGGTGTATGGAGCAACCGCGGATCGTCGCCTATCGACGAAGGGTGCGAGGGGGCATAAATAAAAATAAGAAATAATGAAAAGGGATACATAAATCTTAGGCGGGAACTCATTTCGTAAGAACAGGCCGGCGCTGAAAGGAAAGTCGGAAGACTTTTCCGGAAAACATTCCAGTTTTTGTGCGCTGGAATCGTCCGGGGCCTTCCAAAATATTTTCACGTTTGGAAATGTGAAACTCATTTTCACAGAGATGGGAAGATTTCGTCTAAGTCGATGTTCGTTTATATACAATAACTCTTAGGTTATGAAATATTCAATGTAAGTTAGATAATTCTACCTGAAAAATAATTTTGATTAGTGTAACATTTTTTTTTCTATATTGCGTTAATAATTATTAATAAGTAATAAATGATTGACCCAAATCTTTTGCAGTTCCACTATTGTACTAAACTATATCGTCACCTTTGTTGTACTGAAATAGCAATAATGAAAAATATCTGACAGTGGAAAATTCCGGCGGCAGTCAACTCGTAAGAAATTTTAATACCCAACCCTAAGAACGGTCAATTGGTAAGCGAACCGGCAGGTAAATTTTGAAAGGGTAGTTTTGGATGAGTCAACTCGTAAGAGGATTCTCAGAAATAATCAAGGGGATGATGATTGTCGTGAAGTAGTTCGGATATTTGTTGAAACTAAGGATATGATATAAGGGAGTGGTTTGTTACGTTCCAACTAAACGGTGACGATGGATCGCACCGAGATAGTTGTGGATTTTATTAAAAGTCAACGCGGCAAAGACTTGCTTGTTGTTAATGATCATATGCGTTTTATGGCCCTTGGGTTCCGCACGGTTTTCCTTGCCCTCTCGCAAGAAATACGATAATCCCCCTTTATATAGCTAGATTTTCTAATGCCATGAATTATAATTCTAATAAAAATAATAATACATTTGTTGAGTATATGTGTATATTTGTATATCATTAATCTAAAATCATGTACTCGCCTACCCAATAAATTTAAGAAAGGTTAAATAGCACAAACAATAGAATTTACAACCCTTACGAGTTGACCAACCTAGCGAAGGTCAAATGCGGACCGGGGATTAATTATTACGAGTTGATCCGTGCCCAAAAATTTGATTACATTCAGCTTCCACCGTTACAATTGTTTCTCGTTAAAAATGTGTACGTAAGTAACATCATAGTAGATAGTTCTCTTTATTACCATTAAATTAGTCACCTTCAGTCGTTTATCTGCCCCGTTCTTCTGTTTAATTAATGCCTCGTGAGTTATCTGGCGTTTTATTAAACACATACCTAAGTAAACGACCCCCCCGGAACGGTACATATGGTAGACACTCTCTCACATAAATTCCCAAATATATCAAAATCACGAAACGTACCATTTGCGTATATTGTTTATCTATATGACGTCGCACTATCTATTATTCATATGCGATAAGCCTTTAGAATACATGAATCAGAAACACGAGTAACTAACTAATAATTATGGCTGGTAAAAGCGCATTAATATACTGTCCGTTGTGACAGCGAACACATGCTCATTTGTCATCTCGGTAATGATATGATTTCAAGATTTGGCGAGGATCTGTTAATCATTCCGGCGTAATTCGCTAATTCGCCCGCTAACGTCGGATGCCACGGATTCCCGCAGGAAACGGCGTATACTCGTAACGTGCTTTATTAGGATACAGCGGGATTGGAGTCAGTTGCCATAATTAGGTCATTTAATTACTCACACAGAGCAAATAATACTAAAGTTCTTACTAAAGTTAAAACATCACCGAAGCGAATGGTAAAGAGAATAGTGAATAGTGGTGGACACGAGACGAGACATGTCTCGTTCTCTTCAGAGTATTGGTTCGAGGCGAGAAGAGACATAATTTCGTCTCGTCTCGAAAAGTCTCGAAGTCTCGATTTTTTTAAGAAATTGCAATTTAAGAATTTTCTTTCGTTTGTAAAATGAACGGGCACCAAACTCCATAGCAATGAGGACGAAAGCGCAGGTAAAAGGATAACTAAGAAAGGGTCAGAATTAAACCGTACCATTGTCCAGTCTAAGGGAGTAAAATTTATAAGTAGCCGTCGTTTTCGTAGAATTTTGGAAGGGTTTATTATACAACAGACAGACACGGACAGTGGTATGAGATGTTTATCTGAGGTAATGGACATATTTAACACTAATGTTCATTCATTAGTAGCGTAGTTTCCCAAATTTAACAACTAGGTAATTTTACTTTTTAAATTTGATAATTCTATCAAATAATACAAATTTCACATATAATATATAATATACAGATGATATTAATTTGTTACTTGTCCTTATTGAGATGTATAGTTTATTTTTAATAATTTTGTTTTATAGTTGGTATCCTAACAAGTCTATTTATTAATGATATTTATTTTAGATTTTGTACCTGTTCTCTATAATCTAATTTCTTAAATTCAATATTTTCTAAAAATGAAATATTCTTTATCAAAATATAACATCAATAAAATACTACGGAAAATTCAACTTTACCACACCTGTATAGGTACTTCAAGAAAATCAGTAAATTGATCAAAAAAGTATACATTTATAAAAGTACCATCTATTTTATTTCGAGACTTTTCGAGACACGAGACGAGACGAGACGAGACCTGTACCAGATCGAGACGAGCCGAGACGAGACTTCATTTTTGGGAATTTTTCGAGACGACACGATACCATGTCGTTTCTCGTCTCGTCTCGTCTCGTGCCCAAGTGCAATTCTATGCCTCAAGCTCTCGGCGTGCAAATTCAGTTCTGAGACGAACAAAACTGTTCAAGTTTCAGTTCTGCCAACCCGTTTGAACATAAGAAAATCATGCATTCATTTTCCGCTAAAACAAGAGAGAAAGTCGAACATCAATGGTGAATAAGTTAGCTAAATCGTCCCCTGGGGATTTGTGTCCAGGGTCTAGGCCAGTACCAGGGCCCCAGAACACCAAATGATTCCAAGATCCATCATTTTCCACTTCGTCGGGGGTTCTCGAATTAGTAACTACAGCGACCGGCACTGGAGAGTCGGTATTATGACTGGAACTGGCCGAAGGGGTCTTGAGACGTCCCCTGGGCTTTTGTGTCCAGGTCCCAGGCCATCACCAAGGCCTTAGGACCAAATGATTCCAAGATCCAGCATTTTCCACTAAAGTCGAGGGTTCTCGAATTTGTAACTACAGCGGCCGGCACTGGAGCGTCGGTATTTTAACTGGAACTCGTCGGAGGGGTCTTGGGCCGTCTCCTGGGCCTTTGTATCCAGGGTCTAGGCCATTACCGAGGCCTCAGAACATCAAAAGATTCCGAGATGCAACATTTTCCACTAAAGTCGCGGGTTCTTGAATTATGGACGACACGTTTTGTCCATTAGCCAATTCGGCCGAAAATTGACCAATTTGAAAATAGGACTATGTTCTCCAAATTTCATTTCAAAACGAACCGGAGACAGCAGAGCACATTTCTTCTACATCTTGGCCGTTTCGCAGCCTCATCTAGCCCACTTGAGCCAACTTGGCCAAATTAAAATTCTGACCCCATGCCCTTTTAGTACTCATCAAGACACAAATTTCTAGCTGAAAATTTTTTTTTTTTTTGGTCAATCCACTCGCACGCTATCGCAATGGCCGCTGGGTTAAGTTTAAGCTGGCAGTTTTTTTTGTAGCTCGTCGATGGTGAGAGCTACAGAATTCTTTCTTGCGGTACAAAAAAGACACAAATTACCTGGTATTATGTTTTGCCGGCCGCTAGATGCGGGTCGCTAGCTTTTTATACGTTGTCCACCACTAATAGTGAACTCTGGTAATACCTTTAATTTGCCCAATTTTAAACGACGCAGCCATGTACTTAACCACTTCATAAATACTCCCATTTAACACACTTTCCTGCCGTTCTCGTTTTGTTTTTTAAATCCCTCCTTTCTATATTTACCCAGGCTCTTTCTCTCCCTCTCGCCGTCTCTCCTGCCTCCATTCCCTATAAACATGTGTCGTCTCTATACCCCGCGTCGCTTTTACGAAAAATCTTTGTCTTATGAATGTTTCACAAGTCGCACGTTTTCTGAATGAATACCCGAAAAGATGTTTTCGTCGTTCGCGGATCCGAGTGTTTCGCTTTCAGACAACCGGAGGCCATCAGCTAGAGACAAAGGGGGGATTTTTTCCTCGAGAGGAACAAAAGGGAATATATTGTTTATTTTGGGTGAGAGGAGCGAGTATTTGTCTCTGGTCAAAGTTTATATTAGTGTGGGCCCTTGTTTGGATTGAATATGGATACGTTCGGTGGATTTTTCGATTATTTTTTTCGAATGGTTTTGTGGCGGCCGTAATTAAAACGGATAGCGAGGAACGCCCCTCGCTCGCGAGAGATTTTAATGAATTTCAATTCCGGACGAGAACGATATATAATAATATTTCTGTCGTGATTCGGATTTCGTCTCTGAAATTACAATTTCAGATCGAACGTAATTAGTATGAAGCTCGGGAATTTTCCATTTTGTCCCGGGCCGTAATGAGGTTACGACGAAATGAAAATTCTTGAACTGGGAGAGCGGCCGTGTCGCGTACTTCGGCTGAAAATTTATATTGGAAGTGCGCGAAATAGGGAATATCGCTTACACCTACATCCCTCCATTGATTGTATTGAAACGATAGCAACATTTACGTCACGATCCCAAAGAAACGGCTCCGCCCATAAGAAACTAAATGTTCCATATTTCACATTTTAAACGTCATATCATTTATTATTCCTGTCGCGTTACTTTTCCGTTTTCCGAATATGATTAACGAGAATTTCTTCGTATCAGCTCTGTATTGATCTAATATGTAAATAAATGCGACTTGAACGAATCATGCGACACAATTCGCGGGCTAATTACCCGCGAAAGATACGATCTAACGTGTCCTTACTCTATAAGAACAGCAAAACAGACCTTCGTCATACAATATACGCCATTGAACCTTGCATCTTTGATTAATGAAAACTGGGGTGCGAATGTTATTCGTTTAATTCAGTCATCCTTTCTTAAACGAAGCGGCACTAGAAAATTAGGAACAAGGGAGGCGAAAACGCCTGTATATACATTCGGAAAATTAATAGACGCGGGAAATTATATTTCCTCTCTTTGTCTTCAGTTTCCCCCCTTTCGAACTTAAAATTTACATTCATTCTAGTAATTATTTCTGCCTGGAATTTTCCAACACCTCCCGCCTCCCACGCCGTACGCCCTCGGGGTCTATTCTAGTTTCGGGGGTGGGGGATTCGATCAGGGCCAGATGAATTAATAACACGTTTACATGTTGATTAGGTAGGAAAACAAGTAGAGGGGCCCCGTAATGGATTGGCGACAGATTAAATTCAACGAAACGGGACATTTCTAGGTTATGTTCGGAATACGTTGCGCTAAGAAACGTTTAGGGGATGCGAGCAAAGGGTAATTCTGCGAAAGTTCAAAGGGTATTCGATATATCTCCGAAAAATTTGCAAACCTATTTCGCTCATCTTTTTGGAAGCATAGCTTTCTTATGGCGGGCCTCGCTGAAGCGCTGAATCGGCAATCGGCGAGAGGTGTTATCGCCGAAAAACCGTACGACCCGGACTGCCAATTATCGCGCCGCGCTAGCTATTTATTGACAACGTGTTACAATTGTTATTGTATTGTCGGTTGCCTTCTCCGTGGTGATGCTAGCCATCAATCGTTTTGGACACAAAATTCTTTTACTGTACAATGACAAAAATTATATTAACAGAATCAGCGTCTAAAGAAGTACCTACCTGAATGTGGCAATTACTGTATTTTGTCTATCAACCGAGACATTTCATTATAAAATTTGCCCTTAAACGTAAACAGACAGTTGAGATCTACACGGAACGAGAAAATCCTTCACGGAAACGTTTCTGGGTCTACGACTACGGTCAGGAAGGTTAGATTTGTTTGGTTTGGCTTGGATAAAAGTATAAAGAAGAATAAATAGTATTATTATACTAGTTTAGCGAGGAGTGCTTTAATAGAACGAGTGTGACAATACGTCTTATTAAACGAGTGTGATATACTATTTTATCTTCTTTGCTTTATTAATTCATTAAATTTTGGCTGTTCAAGTTTTCGTATACCACTAGGGAATTTTGCGTGGGTTGGTTACACTGCCGTCACTGACATTGACGTTTCGTATTTGAATTTGAAAATCTAGTAGCCTAGGACTAATTCAGTAACTACTTACTTACGTGAGCGAAATGGAAGACAAGAATGTAGATTCATGAAATTTTAAAAGTTATGTTTATTGAAATACTAATAATTTAACCTTGACGTCTACGCACGTCTACGTGGCAGGCTGATGTATCAATTTAACAAAACTAAAAGTTACCAAAAGTAGTGTAATAATATGAATATTATTAAACTACTTTCGATGCAATGATGAGATCATTAATAACGCAAAGTAGATAAAAGTGATTTATTTCGGAGTCGCGCTAACTCTTTGGTGGCAACTCATGTTACAATTGTTTGTATTGTCAGTTGCCTGCTCTAGGGGTGGCGACTGTGGGTTGAATCTGAGAGTGACTTATATTTAATTTCGAATGAGTAAGTTGATACAAGTGCTTTGTTGTAAACATGCTCCATTATCCCCAATGAAATACACGAATACCACTTAAAATTTCAACATTTTCTGCATCCAGTCTTCTGTTATACCTTCATACTCCATATATATATACAAGTGTTGTTTTTTCATGCTTTGAAATTCACCATAATGATTATTCCGTTACCTCTTTTTGCTATGTCTATGTCTGTGGCGGACAAATTTCTTGGTCGACGACTTGGGAATCAAATCGATATCAACTTGAGTTCTTCGGGTTATAACTTCTCGAATGGGCGAGCCATGACAACCTTTTTATCTCTTCTCCGACTACATTTAATTTCATAATAAAACTTTTGGAATTACCCTCGGAATAGATCTCCAATCTGGATATTCCATTAAAGGGGAGCGGAGTGCGGAGGTACCTCTCCGGAATGCTTTATTACGATTTTGCATGTTTTTTATTACTCGACTGTCATTAAGGACAGAGATGCTTTCCATTGCACGTTCGCCAATAGACGTTCGTGTCTCAAGCTTTATCGGATGCTTCCTCGTAGTCGATAAAGCGAAAATGTAGGGTCTTCGCATTATACGACGTGAATTAAAGCGTTTCCTGATGCAGTACTCGATCTATTTCAGTTCTGAGCTTGATAACTGTACGAATCTTCCATTTCTGCATCGATAAACAGAAATCAAAACGCTTTTCCGCTACTGTTAAGCAACCCCTTCCGTCTCTCTGTGTGAAAGATCACATTATTACTCCATGTGAAGTTGTGGATCCGCAGGAAAGTTGGCTCGACTTCAGAACTCGCTAATAATGTCACTGTAAAGTGGTAAGATGTAACTTTTAATTAGTGGTTTAAAGTTCAAGCGTATAACCGAGCCGGGAGATCCGTCTCTGCATACAAAATGTTTATATCGAGGGCGTATGTGTAAACTGTGTAAAGCTGTGTGCGGCAAAATTTCGGTAAAGGGATGAAAATCGAAGGGGGGAGAGAGAGAGAGAAAAGGAACTGACGTTTAAGATATGGAAGTTATTCAGTTTAAAAACGAAATGCGATGTACGGTTTTTGGGGTGGTTAATTAATACTCACGTAAGGAAAGAGTTAATCTTTTAAATTTCTAAAATAACAGCATAAGTACTTTCTAAAGTCCAATGAAGAACCTGTAAGTCTTTTCATCGAAATTTGCCGTAATTCCATTTTTTAGAGAATGAAAATTATAAAGTTCCCAAAGTAATTTAAAGTCTTAAAAAACTTACTCTTACTCCTACTGATATATAATTTCTATATTTTCTTATTTCAATAGGACAATAGGTTGTTTGGCAGTATTAAGAATATGGTTGTCCACTACTATGCCGTTCTAAATTATTAAATTAGTTTTTGTATAACTGTTATGAAAATATTGTAACGTTTTTACCTACGCGAGAACTACTACACGACACGACTTGTCTTTCTTAATTTATTTTAACCACTTAACACTCTAATTTATTTGTACACTTACACTTAGCACTTATCTACTAACACTTAATCTAATTTATATTAACTACCGTCGACTGACTTCGTCTCGCTCTCGGTCTGCTATTTATTTAGCCGCATGGAAATTCCCGAAACATCGAGGCGTTTCCTGTCCTTTCGGAAACCTTCTTGATAGTACTCGAATATTTTACGGCTTTCCAAGAATTCCACCAGTTCCCCGAATCTATCTCGTTAGGAATTTCTTTGAAGAGACTCATTCCGACGGGCGCTTATTTTTGTGGCTGGCTATTTCGTTACAATATATAGGTTATTTGTATTTAAATCGTAATTGACGTTTGTCTGGTTTTGAAGTTCGGTTACGTGAACGAGAAATGCTGTGCAATCGGTTATATGTCTTTGGTGACGTCACCTGTTTGTGAGGTTTTTCATATTGAGATTATGAGGTGTGTTATAAATACCATGCGATTTCGGATTTTTAATGTAGAATCATTATCAACGGAATATGTAATGAAGAGTCATTTGGAAAAGTAGTCAAATACCCTATTACATAAGTCTTAAAATTATTTAGAAACCCTATTAGGTGGTAGACTGTATAATTATGTATTTTTAGCATTTCTTCGATTGCTTTTTAACATTGTAGTGGAAGAAGTTTTGAAAATTTTCTGTTTCTCGGGAGTTGGTTTAGAAATGTTTTAAAATTAAAATTTTTGGGCCTGACAAATTAGTATGGATTTGTAAAAATAATTTATTTAAAAAAATTGCTTCATGGGACCACCTCTTTGCCTCGTTTCGTGTTAAAAACTAAGATACATTTATGTGAATATTCATACTGGGTTAATTAATTTTTGGAATGGTCAATTTCATACCAAAAGTAATATTACTATTTTCGATAAACCTGAATTGCTCCACGTACCGACTCATCTAATCTGCCTCTAACTGCTCAATATATCCGAATCCAAGTTATTAAAAGGTAGAGCCCTGATTGCAAGATCAGAGTGACGGAGTGATCAGGAGCTAATTTTCCTCGAAATTGGAGACAATATCACGAGGAGTGCGCTCGGGTCTGACGTGTAATAAATTCGTGAAATTTTTCAAATTTTATTTCTCGTTTCCTCCTTCCGTTGTCGACCTCGTTCCGCAATTTAATCTTACCTTATCAATTTCTCTATCGATCAAACGCGCCGTCTCCAACAACACCAAGAAAGTAAAGAGATCAATCACCATCATCGGAATAAATCGCCCCACGCGCAAGGGGGACCGTATCCCCCTCTTCCTACGGGCTACTCCATAAAAGGAGGTTTTTCTCTCCCTCTCTCCTTCCTTGGCTCCTCTCGGTCCACGAATATTCACACAAAAGGGCCGGAACTTCTTCCATCGTCGAATTTCGCAACTATGCGGCGAGGTATTTCGGAGCTCTTTTGACTGACAAACCGATAGTATATGGCGTAACGCGTCCGATGGAATTTGTCCGACGACATACACAACATACACGGAGGAAAAGTTGTCGGAGAGGGAATTCTCCGTGCGGAAAGTTTAAGAAATGACGGGGGAAATGGGAGAAACTCCACATTTTGTACCTGTTGCAGCTGAGTAACTGTTACGGAGGTCGGTATGGTTTTGGTTTTGATGGCCCCTGAACGTAAATGGGATTCGAATTGCGATTCGAATAATAGAGATATTGCTGGAGGATATTGTGATTGACTTTGTGAAGCGAATAATCGCGACCACAGATTTGTTGGATCCGATGTAATGGTACCTTTACAGAAAATATTGTAACGTTTATTCTAATTTATTTTACACACTGTCTTAACACTACTTAATCGATCTAAACTATTTCCTAACTAATTAATTTATATCACACTCTTAACTGTTAATTTATTTATACGCTCTCGCTTGTCCGTTTATCGCACTGTTTTTACTCGCGGCTTCACGTCTAATCTCCTCAGACCGCAAGCCCGTGTTTATATACATATCTCAATTGTATTCGAGAAGATTCCAGTTCATTCTTTTCTCTATGTTTATTCTAGAAAGGCCCGGAACGTAATAAATCAATCTTCCTTTAAATGAATATTCTCGAGTATTCTGCAAATGTTTTTATGACTCAATTAGCGGAGCGGCCTCCCTTTGAGGTAAGCCGCCGTCCGGTAAGGAGAACGCCTACGCTGGTTATTTACATTTCGCGTTACAATATCATAGCAATCCTTAAATTATGATGCTCGAAATTACAAAAGGAGCGAATTCGTCAAGTCATGGATATTTAGTTTAATACTGTAACGTTTATTTTCTAATTTATTTACACTAATACTAATTGTACACTAGACACTACTTAATTTATTTACACTAATACTAAATTAACTCATTTATAACACACTTAACTATTTCCTATTATTAATTTATGTATACGCTCTCGCTTTCGCTATTTCGCTTGTTTACTCTCGCGGCTTCCGTCTACTAATAATCTCTCGTCCGCCGCGTGCACTTTTATAGCCCCCCATAATGTTTTCCCGAATTTACTAGTATTTGCTCCATAGTTCCGGAAGGCACTCGATTGTTCTTTTAATAATGTTTACGTAGAAAGTGTCCAGAAAGTCATAAATCACTTTTCCTTAAATAATAATCTGGGAGTATTCATGGAGCTGTCTTTTTTTATAGAATTCAATTAAGCGTCGCGGCAATTCTTTTGAGGTAGCCGCTCAGGTCCGATACGAGTAAACACGTCTCGCGCTGTTTACTTTTCGCATTACAATACTTTGGTGAGCAACGTTTAAAGTGTCCTCGTTTTTAAGATTGATTGTTTTAATTACCTTATGGAATGATCGTAATTAATTAAATTGTTAAGAAAATCGCAGCACAGAGTAAAATACCTAAAGATATCTCGTAATGGAAGCATCAAATCAAAATTTCACACGAGTCAAAAAAGTTACATAACCATCATCCTATTACAAAAAATAGGTGTCACATTCATAGGCGTTCAAAAATGGGAGATTACCACATCCCACATTTTTGTCTAATAATAATTTTTCTAGCTAATTGCTTAAAATCATATGGAAAGTGTGCTCGGGTGAAAGTAAAATCTGCACCAAATTTGAAAAAAATAACTCTTACATACTGAAACTAATATAAAAAAATATTTTCCCCTCGGTATATTGAAAAAAATGCGTTCTAGTGACATAAATCCGATTATTTCACCTTCACCCCAAAGAATCTATGGTCTTGCTATATTGTAACACACCGTATACTACGCTTACAGTGCGAGTTGCTATAAGAACGTAACTGTGGAGATACTCAGACTAAAGAATCGCTCAGTCAGCGTCTCAGCCATTTTATCAGGTTAATCAGTCGTTTAATGATAACGAAAAGTGCTGGCGCTTAATCTTTTGAAAGTTAGACTAATAAGAACTTGTTCCACGTTCATGAATCTCGTATATTTTGCAATTTCATTGGAGTATCATTTGCTTCTTTGTGTTTAAATTCACGTGGGATATTTCAGCGATTTATACAATGTTTATGGTGTTGCCGTAGTAGTCTTAATTATCAATATTATCACAAGGTCTTTTGTTGGTGTTCGTTACCTTTGACATGGCATTGTGATTTTTAACATCCTTGATTTATTTTAATATGAAAGTATCCCTTTGCTTTAAGATATCCATTAGATGATTCAAATTTCTAATGAATCGCCCGGGGAGTTTCGCTCATTACCATCCTGAAATTCCTTCGACAAGAAGAAGAATTCACGCCACGTTAACTCCCAAACTGCGTTTAGAGTACGATCCGGGGGTTCTTTTACCCCCCGTGTTTTCACGTGACCGTTCGACCTATCGCAACCCTTCTTGTTTACGAAACACACACACCCCCGCAGATATTTGCAAGAGATTTACATAATTGCTCGGTTCTTGCGCGCGGAAAGTGGCAAATAAATTTGGTGGTCATCGGGTGGAAGCTGAAATTTCGTATGCCGTGATTTATCGGGGTATGCAGGGAACGGGGGCGTTTTCTTTTTGTTTCTCGGGGTAAATGTTGTAAATATTGTCGAGGGCAAAGTTGAGCAAGATGTTTTGACAGTCATTTGGAAGTCAATATTGATTTGAGTTATTTCTTACAAAATTTAGGAAGCTTCTTGTTTGAATAAGCGAAGTTGATATGACTGATGTATGTAGATTATTGAAAGACATTTAACGGGGTGTACTATATTGTTCTTTAATTGCAACAAAGCGATTTGCTATTTTGTACTAATTTTAGTAGTTGATTCTTTTTAGCACTCCTTAATAAGTTGGTATTTTAAGCATTCATCTATGTATCTAATGCTTCAACGTTCAAGGTCCATGCAACTTCGTACAACAGAACCGAACAACCATAACATTTAACCATTCTTTGCATTAATTCTAAGTTAAGGTGGTCATTACATAGAAATGTTCTCATGTTTGTAAAAGTGGTTTTCGCCATTGCTGTGCTGCGTTTAATTTCTATATCTGCATCTAGTTGGTCCTTTTTGATAGCCCCCAAATAATGCATAAAAATCTCAATATCTCTCTTAACTTCTAGTTTGCATTGCAATTCCCTAAACTTGTTTTATATTTTAATCGGTCGAAGTAGATATGGGTGAGATTAGTAGCAACTAACTACGGCCGGTGAAATATGTATTACTCCCTGTATTTCATCCCTTAATAAAGCAGACGGCATTCAAGTCCGATCACAGAAGTGTCCCTTGGTTCCGTAAACTTTGATTTGGGTAAATTTTAAATTCGCAGGAAACGTCGCGTCGTCGGCGATACCCTTCCAATAGGACGAGTGAGGGAAAGAGAGGAAATAAATTCAGTTTTCCCGTTGTACAGTCGATAAACCGAACGCCGACGGGGACGTTCCCGTTTTGTTTGGGAAGGAAATTAAATTGCGTTTTGGGTGGACTAGTCCTTAATATTTGCTTAGCGGCGCAGTCGGCGACAGAATAGGATGCGACGAAGTGTAACTGACGTTCCGATTAAGTTAGGGGCCGGAGAAAAATAGAGGACACTTCCTGAACAAGGGCGAACGCATGTTGATTGCGCCAGAGTTGTGATTTCATTTTTGCCCAGATCTCTTCAGTTGTAGTACTCATAACAATTGTTATGACGTGACACATTTCAATTACGGTTGTTACGTTGCAATTGATGCAAGCGTAACAAGCATGTAAGGAAAATTTCTCTAATAAGGTCAGAAATAATACTCGATGGTACAAGGGCAACGGTCTGTATTACACTACTTTTCTCTCTTCAGATTCTTGAGGTCCGCCTTCGAGAATCTGAAGGTTTATAACAATCTCAAGTGCAGCGGACGGTCGAGTGGTGACAAGAGATATCCCACTACACTATATCGCAGCATGATATATTATTGTGGGAATTGGTGAATGTAAATAATCACAATAAGCATCACAACAAAATCAATACCATCGCCACTAGAATTTGTTACATTTGTTTGATAACGTTATGTGTCGTAACATGTGTTTACATCTTACTTTTACATGTGTAACATGTGAATGCACCCAACTAGATTCCCTACAACAATCCCGTCCTCAGTCGATCGAAATAAGCTTCACAGTTTACATTTGTATTCGTGAGGTCCATACATATCTCGACATACATTTTTAATGTTTCCTAATGGACTTCCACTTTAGTCAACCCCATTACCGCTGTTAATTATCCTTCCAGATATAAATCCGTTAACGAGGTATAAAATTATAACGCGATCTCTGAGGCGTGTGCACGCGCGTTATTTACGTACCTAAATCAAACAAAATGTCAAGCGTGCCAGTTTCTTATGCAGATTTAATGCTCTTTAACAATGTACGTGTAAACATGCACTTACGGTATACCCACCACACACGCTTCTGGCTGAAATGGGCAAAGATTCACCGTACATATTTGACTTTGATAATCTACAATTCAGAACATTTTAAGTTTCCCTTTTCAGGTGTGTCCATCATTTTCTCTCGGCTTTTATGAAACTTCCTCTGCTCGAAATTTCCAATTTCAAGCCTCTCGCGAACAATAACTTAAAACAAGGGGAAACGTAAAATGACAATCCGCGACCGATTCCGCGGAGTGCGAAGGATACGCGTTTAAATTACGAGGGAAAAGTTTTGTTGCTGCTCTAAACATTTCCCGAATGTTTGACTTTAATATTTTACTTAATTCACGCCGAAATGAGGCGACAAACTCGCTCCTCCGCCCTCGCCCTATACTTTTTGAGTGTGATATAATTATATTGTTAAAGACTATAGCCGGAAAAGTTTCCAGAGGGTGAGGGGAAACCCCCGCCGACCGATGACAGAACAAACAACCATAAATAACGTTTAATCCGAAATGGCAATTTCATTTAACTTTTCGAATTGCGCGGGGGTTGATTTTATTCCGTGAAAATGCCGCCGAGGGAGGAATTAGGAGATTTAAGAGTATTTTTGAAAAATTTTAACGCCGCTCTGGATTAGGGTGAGAGTCATAGTCTAGTCAAGATGTGTGTTTGCTGCGAAAAATAGTTAGATGGCTCGGAAAAATATAAGCGACAGCTCATTCGACGCGGGATGCAAAACTGAGAAATGGGTTTTGAGGATTTTTTCTGCTAAGAAAAATTGCAATTGTTATTAACAAAAAACGAAAAATAAAAACGCTCTTTCGATTTTTTTATGACAACTCAAAAACCTTAAGAAACAGAGGAATTCGCAAAAAAGATGCTTAAAGAGGAGGAAATTTCCTATGAAAAAGTCTCTACTCCCGGATTTCGATGTCTTATATGTATATTTTTAATTTGTTGCTGAAAGTAAGGTTCCACGCGACCGTTACGGCATGCGTTCGCCGCCTCTGAAGCGACTACGTCATAGAAAATAATTTTTTAAAGTACTAAGTATTAGTTTAAAAATCTAAAGCAAACTTTAGTGTATTCTATACACTTGAAAGAATAAAGTCCCGTTGGAAAATTATTTTTTTATGCATTTTTCAAAAAGCTAGACTATTGTTAATGAACTAGTTATTTTCGTACTTCCGTCTTCATTGAAAGCAGGCTAAATGTTTAAATAAATTATTCATAAATATTTCGCTTCTTGAAGTCCTTTCTATGAGTGTACTCAATAAGGTGACGTCATAAAATTATTTAAAATTTCTTTATTTAGTTTACAACGAATTTTTAAAATCAACAAAAAACGCAAAATCCAGAAATTGTTGTTAAATTTTTTTTCTCTTATATATTATGTTATGACTGTTTTTATATTCAAACTAAAGATTGAATAATTGTGGAAAAAAAATTACAGCTATTTGTTTAAGAATTGTTTATAAATAAACGGCTTAGTTTAATATTTTTGAAAGTTCTTTTTTTTACCATTCTATTGTTTAGGATTAATTATGATTATTAAAAAAAATTCTTAAATTTTTTTATTATAGTTTATGTTTCTTAATGTTTTCATTATTTAAATAATTAGTTAATGAATAATTTTGTGTTCAAAAATCATTATAAAAATCTCTTAATAGGATAGGAAAAAAATTGTTTTTCACTGATAATTTCATTGTTTATTAAGTTAACAATTTGTTATAAAAAGTTTTTGAGTGTCACAATAATTTTTTTTCTATTACTACTAAAAATTACAAAAACAGCCAGATGCAACAAAGTGAGGAAAAAAATATTTAAAAACAAAAAATTTTGTTACGCACTTTGTTGCATATGGTTGTTTTTGTAATTTTTAGTAGTATTAGAAACAATATATTGCAATACTCAAAAATTGTTTATAACAAGTTGTAAACTTAATAAACAATGAAATTATCGATGAAAAAAATTTTTTTATCCTATTCTATTAAGAGATTTTTATAATGATTTTTGAACACAAAATTATTCCTTAACTATTTATTTAAATAATGAAAACAATAAAAAAACGATTATAAACAATAACAAAATATTTCAAGACAATTTTGTTTATTTTAAAAATCATAATTAATCATAAACAATGGTAAAGAATGGTAAAAAAAGATTTTTCATAGATATTAAACTAAGCCGTTTATTTATAAACAATTCCTAAACAAATAGCTGTAAAAAATATTTTCCACAATTATTTAATCCTTAGTTTGAATATAAAAACAGTCATAACATCATATATATGAGAAAAAAAATTAACAACAATTTCTGGATATTGCGTTTTTTTTATTTTAAAAATTCGTTGTAAACTAAATAAAGAAATTTTAAATAATTGTATGACGTCACCTTATTGAGTACACTCATAGAAAGGACTCCAAGAAGCGAAATATTTATGGAGAATTTATTTAAATATTTAGCCTGCTTTTAATGAAGACGGAAGTACGAAAATAACTAGTTCATTAACAATAGTCTAGCTTTTTGAAAAATGCATAAAAAATAATTTTCCACCGGGACTTTATTCTTTCAAGTGTATAGAATACACTAGAGTTTGCTTTAAATTTTTAAACTAATACTTAGTACTTTAAAAAATTATTTTCTATGACGTAGTCGCTTCAGAGATGCCGTAACGGTCGCGTGGAACCTTACTTTCAGCAACAAATTAAAAATATAAATGTAAGAGATAGAAATCCGGGAGTCGGGACTTTTTCATAGGAAATTTCCTCCTCTTTAAGGATCTTTTTTGCGAATTCCTCTATTTCTTAAGGTTTTTGAGTTGTCATCAAAAAATCGAAAGAGCGTTTTTATTTTTCGTTTTTTGTTAATAACAATTGCAATTTTTCTTAGCAGAAAAAATCCTCAAAGCCCATTTCTCAGTTTTGCATTCCACGTCGAATGAGCTATCGCTTATATTTTTCCGAGCCTTCTAACTATTTTTCGCAGCAAACACACATCTTGACTAGACTGTCAGAAAGATAACAGATTTGAATATTAAAATTGTCATTGATACCGTCGATTGAAATTTCCCAATTATAAACTAAAATTGTACTGTAACGTATCTTCTTATCTAGTTTAGGCTCTGAGCGACCATAAATGTAACTAACTATAACGGATGAGACTTTCATCGATCCTAATAAACTTTTAGTGAGTTTTCCAACAGAGGGCCCCTATAGAAAGTTTCGATTTTTTGCTCCTATTTCATAAACTTTTTATTACCTCCTTAAACTGAGATTACTGCATTAATCAGTGATTAATTAACGGGACAAAAGCCCGAATTTAGCTTTTCCGAACTTCGGAAATAACGAGGGAGACCTTTAAAAAGTTTTATGTATGGAAAAACTCGCGAAAGCAAAGAGGCCCATTTCCGAAAAGCTTGTTAGCGGAGATGAAAATTGGGGGGGAAAACGCCTTCACCAGAAAATAGAAATAACATTTTTAAGAAAATGCTAATGACGAGGATGGAGATTGATAAAGCGACATTAAACGATACTCCATGTAGGTATGATTCATATGGCGGATGTTTGAGACGAACAAACCTCTTTTTTTATGTTTATAATTCCCTGGCCGTAAATAGAAACTCAAGCCGGGAATATTGCAAATTTAATGAGGCATTCTCGTACAAATTAATGTTTTTCTTCGTTCCTTCGCCTCCCGAACTCATTTCTGAATATTAAAGTCTTGTTTTAATTTGAGGATAATTAACCTGCTGTGTTACCTTGAAGCTGGCAGCTAATTTCTGAAAAACGTATTTCGAGGAGGAACGATTCAAAATATAATTACGGCAATGAAGTTACTTTTTCTAAATGTCAATATTAATAACGATGTAGCTAACAGTTTATCTCTTTTTATAATTGCATGAACTTTTTTTTTAATGTAGATGTATACTACGTGTTAGGCCGTGAGCCGAGTCCAAAAAAGTGTCTCATAGGAAACCACTTCAAATTTAAAACATAGATTGCCCTTCACGCGAATGACCAAAATGTGCAAGTCTGGCAGCTTTGAAGTGGGGCGTTTAATGGGGGTTTAGTTTAAAAGTCACCCCTAATTGAGGGTGATAAGAAACCAAATAAAATTTGATGGGTTGGTTTGTTCGTGATGCACAATTCACTAAAAAAAGTTATGCGAGACACATAGGGTGGGTTGGTCACCCCGCCAGACATCACCAAACAGAGCAATTTTAGCGACCCCCTTTGACTGATAGGAAACCGGCTCAAACACCCCATGTGTCTGGCATAATTTTTTTAGTGAACTGTGCATCACGAACAAAGCAACCCATCAAATTTTATTTGGTTTCTTATCGCACTTTGGGAGCCAAAATTAGGGGTAACTTTGACATTACACCCCCATTAAACGCCCCACTTCAAAGCTGCGAGACTTGCACATTTTAGTAATTCGCGTGAAGGACAATCTATGTTTAAAATTTGAAGTGGTTTCCTATGAGACACTTTTTTGGACTCGGCTCACGGCCTATGTTATACCTACCCTCGCGATAAATGAATTTTATGACCTTCTCCTCTTCTTCGAGGTACTTGACTTTAGATTGATTACCAGACTATTAGCACCATCCTTCTGACCGTCCGCACGCGACCCTACAATGGGCAGTACTGAGTATTTTTGCCAGGTAAGTTTAAAGAGCGCCCCATTACGAGCGGTTCGCAGATCGCAAATGTGTCCTTATTAACGACGTAACAAAGGGATGGTCGGTCGGAGAGAATATTTTCTTGAAAAACGAGTAATTATCTGGAGTACTTTTCATTTACTGCAATGATATTTAAAAAATCTTTGTGTTATCTTTTGGCCATGGTAAGCTGGTATAAAGTAAATTGAAAGGACTGTCAGGTCGAAAATCCTTGCCGTGCTATTAAAGGGTTGGGTTATTTGGATTATATTTTCAGTATTCGTATTAACAGCCAAACATTCACATATCGAAAATGTTTCGTTCGTGGGTGTCTGATAACAGATAGTTATAGTAGTGAACTAGATGCGGCAAATGATATTTCGGACACTAGTGCTAGTGAAGTTGAAGCATGCCCACGTGAGAGAAAACATTTATCATCTTGGTCACTACTAAAATATAAAATAAGACATAATAATCAAAACCCGAATGTCAATAACGATATCATAAACGTAATTGAAGAACAGTGTTAAATAAAAACGGCAGACGAATGGTCTGCATGTATAAGTCATACACTTTCCAAAGAGAATGAATATAAAACACTTTGGGCACACGTTCCAAAACTCATTATTCCTATTGGGAATGAAGACAGCTCTACGTCTGACGAATAATAATTAAAATTAATCAAACGCAATGGTAAAATGGTATCATCCAATCACAACCAAAGTTCTATATGTTTTTGATCTGTTAAACATTTTTCGCAACATTCGTAGAATACTATTTATATATAATTACTGTTCATAAAACAAAATATACCTTATTTCAATTCTATTTTATAATTTTTCCAATACGCCCCTTTTTCTCGGAGAGCTGCTCGAAATTCGGCCTCAAAATACCTACAATAAAAGCATTAAAACACAATAGACCCTTAACTTCTTGCGATAAGCCGTTGCGTCATTAAATTCATTTATCGCGAGAGTAGGTATACATGGTTTGTGTTTAATTTCTTTTCGCTTTAAAATATTGAGTCAAATAATTTACGTAGAAATTACCGGCGAAATATCAAAATTTCATTCCGTCAATAACTTTCAAAGAAAGCCTTCGAAGTTTCGTGAGTTTAATGGAAAATCAATTCGTGGATTCTTACGAAAATATTGAGAGCAAATATTAATGGATTTAAAACATTACGGCGGACATCATTATTTATTCAAGGGAGTAATCATTAATCTCCTAAGTATATTCGAAAGTTTACCGAAAAATTTCGTAAAAATCGAAAGAAAACAAATTTATTCCTCCAGGCGTTCTCGCGATATATATGCTATAAGCATTACTCGCTCCGGGTTTTTAACATCAAATCACTCGTTATTAAATGAGACCGCCACCCGCTCCGTTTGCCATAAAACGACAGCGATTTTCAATTCGGTCCCATGAGATAAATTTCCGTTTTATTCGTGCTTCCCTTTTTTGTTTTCGTGCTCGTCTAGAATTCATGAGGTTCTAGTGACGGTAATCAGTAGGTTTTTAATCACCCGCTCCATTAGTGAGCATCTAGATGTGCTTTTCCAGACGGGAACGAGGGAGGATTTCAGGAATTGTTCCATAAACGATACACAAGGATAATCTGGAAAAGATTTAAGCATTCGTGAAAAAACGCCTATATCTTATTGTAGTGTCTAGATTTTTTATCCAAAATTTAAAAAATAATGTTAACTAGCTCAATTAGCTGGCGAATATATGTTTGGAAGGTTAGGGGTCGTATAATTGCGTCCACTTAAATAAAACAATTTAAATCTTCTAAACCGTCAGCCCAATTGCGCCGTAATTAGAAATTATGTTAACGAAACATTAATTAGTGTTGTGGTCGAGCCAAATTATAATTGAAAAACTTGTTAGTGAACGCCACCATCCCAGCTGTTTGCGGGTAATGGCGTTCAGCTGTTTTATATGTAGACAAGTTTCTGTATCGATTATAAAAGCAACTTTATTGTACCTGTATAATTCAACTTGATATATATACTAATCTACAATAGTCTATATTAGTCTAGTCAAGATGTGTGTTTGCTGCGAAAAATAGTTAGAAGGCTCGGAAAAATATAAGCGATAGCTCATTCGACGCGGGATGCAAAACTGAGAAATGGGTTTTAAGGATTTTTTCTGTTAAGAAAAATTGCAATTATTGTTATTAACAAAAAACGAAAAATAAAAACGCTCTTTCGATTTTTTGATGACAACTCAAAAACCATAAGAGATAGAGGAATTCGCAAAAAAGATCCTTAAAGAGGAGTAAATTACCGATAAAAAAGTCCCCACTCCCGGATTTCTATCTCCTATATATTTATATTTTTAATTTGTTGCTGAAAGTAAGGCTCCACGCGACCGTTACGGCATGCGCTCGCCGCCTCTGAAGCGACTACGTCATAGAAAATAATTTTCTAAAGTACTAAGTATTAGTTTAAAAATTTAAAACAAACTTTAGTGTATTCTATACATTTGAAGGAATAAAGTCCCGTTGGAAAATAATTTTTTTATGCATTTTTCAAAATGCTAGACTATTGTTAATAAACTACTTATTTTCGTACTTCCTTCTTCATTAAAAGCAGGCTAAATGTTTAAATAAATTCTCCATAAATATTTCGCTTCTTGGAGTCCTTTCTATGAGTGTACGCAATAAGGTGACGTCGTAAAATTATTTAAAATTTCTTTATTTAGTTTACAACGAATTTTTAAAATAAACAAAAAACGCAAAATCCAGAAATTGTTGTTAAATTTTTTTCTGTTATATATTATGTTATGGCTATTTTTATATTCAAACTAAAGATTACATAATTGTGGAAAAAAATTTATACATCTATTTGTTTAAGAATTGTTTATAAATAAACGGTTTAGCTTAATATCTTTGAAAATTCTTTTTTTACCATTCTATTGTTTACGATTAATTATGATTTTTAAATTAAAAAAAATTTGTTATAGTTTGGAATCGTTTTTTTAATGTTTTCATTATTTAAATAATTGGTTAAGGAATAATTTTGTGTTCAAAAATCATTATAATAATCTCTTAATAGAATAGGAGAAAAAAATATTTTATAAAAAAAATGAGTAGGTATAAGTCTGAAAGCAATTTAAGAATTAGGCGAATAAACTAAAAAAGAAAATACCAAACTAATTTATTGCTAAGGGGGTGGCTGCTGATCAGAGGAAAAATGAGATCCAAAAATCGTTTCATTAAGAAATTTGACATTATTAAATGATTATTTACTAAAATTACTCCCTTTGAAATTAATCTTGTCAATTTACTGATTTTGATATGCGGAACAAAGCTAATATGAAACCACAGATCAAACAACTGGTAATTAATTAGCCTGTCAAATACCCCTTTTTTCACTGAAGCCAGATTATTCAAAAGATACAATTTTTTGTTAACTGATCTTTAATTAGTTCTGGACGGATATGTTCATTGCCTCGTTAAGTGCATTGTATACCTACGTACCGTAATTAAAAGTAAATCCACCGATTTGCCTACTGTGCTTCCGTTTCGGTTGTTACACGTTTCGGAAACAAAGAAATCCTAAAAGTACACAGTAGCCGAGCTTTCATCAACCTTTTATCGTGGAAACGAGATAAACGTTTACTGCTTTAACCGTAGGTAACGTTGTCAACAAAACGTAAACGGTGATGTGAAGCAATAAATGGAAACCGTCACATAAATGGGTAATTATCGACGAATTGTAGATGGCGCGCTTTAAAACGTTAAACGGGCCAGATGGACCGTGAAGATATTCTTCAATCGAGATATAATGTTGATTTAAAGTTACTGACGTCGATAAAAGCGCAGTATTGCGTTTTAGGCGTTTTGCACGAGCTTTAAATTTTATATGTAATGGCTGGTGTAAAGCGTAGAAAATTGAACATAAAAATATGGAACAGTCGTCAGTGATGTCATCGATAAGTTATGATATTGTTTTGCATCAAACGTTTTAAGGAATACTTTGTGACTGGAAAATTATAACGAGATGACTTAATTTACATTTGTAGGGACCTTGGCCATCTTAACTTAAAGTTCCTTATTACATTCAGCTAGCTGTAAGTCACACCTAGTACTCCTAACGAGGTTAACATGGTAATTAATGACATTGTTAGTGGAAATGTACGTTTAGTTATAATATCTATCTTACAAGCAAATCAAAGGATATCTTGGTTAATTGATTTGAGCTACGCATGCACATTATTTATCATGAGTCATGACAAATTACACTGTAAATAGTTGCGAATTAAAGCCTCAGTAAGACTTTTTCTACCTATCTGCAACAATATTTTTTATTGCGTTAAAGAGAGGCTCGTCAATATCGCCATGCTCGGCTTCATCGGTTGGATGAGTTGATTAGATTTGTTTTTAGTGAAACGTTAGTTACAACCCCCTCCCCCCGGTGGTCCTGTAATTGAATAACCCCATTTATTGCAATATTACCGATATTTTATTATCACAATGTTTTTCCAGCTCCGGCGAGTTAATTAATCTAATGTACATGTGAGCATTCACTGCAATAATTATGAAATAAATTTCGCCTATGCAATAGTCGGTTTGGGGATTTGATGAAATTCCCGTCAGCTTCATTACGGATCTAATTATGTGATATCGTAATTGCTTTTGTGTCGAAAATTGAATTATAAATTAATAAAGAAACGGCAGCCGTTTGTTATAATGTCCTTATCGGGTGACGTCGCTCTGATTTGGATTGAAACTGATTCAGCGTGAATTAGAGAATGGCGACGGAGCCGAGGCTCGCAATATAGAGCGTTGCAGTAATATGAGCCTTCGTGCATTTGCATACATGATCGATACGTTTTAAACTTTAAAGAGGGATAATTTAACTAGAGGAATTTGTAAGGTTTCAAGCATGTGAAAGTGGAGTTTCTTAACGTAAGCTTAGTTACATGATTGTCTGGGTATAGTACGAAATCCCGACGATCAGAATCCAGACTTCCCCGAATCCCAGTCAGATTTTGTCGGGATTTTGACTTGGGGTTTTAATTTGTCGGAGTTTCAATTATCGGGACTGTAATTGTCGGAATATTCATCGGTATTATATGATATTGAAATGTGTCGATCTCATTATAATGTTCCGTATTCCGTAGAACCTAAAATTCGTAACTAATTAAACAAAGCCAAAGTGGAACCGTGAGAAATTACGAAAGGGGTAGTGAAATTTAACCCGGCTTATTTTCTGGGGAAAAGTGCTTTTATATTTTCACCTGAACTTTCAAGAAAAACAAAATCCTAGAAATCGACGACCATTAGCATCTTTCCGTTCCGACACCTTCCCCTATCCGGTAGTTATACGTTATCTCCCCTCCCTAGCGCGTATATAGATAGATATCCGGGTTTTGAACGCGACCCCGAAATCCATCGGACCCGGAAAGAAATTAATCGGTATCTGAATTGTTTTCCAATCGCCGTAAACTAGTCGGGCGGGCCCCACTCTTCCTCTTTTCCTCCCTTCTATCCTAGCAAATTTTACGATACTTTTCCGAACGAATCAGCACCAATTCCGACGACGTCCTTTAATTTTCCCCCGGGCGCAGTCCGGCGCTTCTCCTTCGGGAAAACGGGTCTGATTGAATTTATTTAAAATTATCTTGTTTCCGCCATTCGGGGTCGGGACATTGAAGGGGAGGGGAGGGATGGGGGTGGGTTGGTGGATTGATGGAGTTTCGATACCGAAATAATAACGGACGTACCTATATAAAGTTTAACTCGCTTACGACGTGTCAGCCTCAGGCGTCGAAGTTCAGGTGGAATGATTTTCTTGCAAAGTTTCAGGTTTTGGTGCTCATATTCACTTTTTCGGTTTTGTTTGATTGATCGAGTGGTCGGCACTTTATGACTTTTGTGGAAAGGCAATACAATTAAACTGGTAAATATTACTTTCTATATTCTAGCACTAAAATGGCTGAAAACTGTGTTTTATTGAGGCTTATTAAAGCATTGTTTTTGGTATTTTTTTTGTTGGGTTGGTAACAAGATATTCCCTAATGCTGTCTGATGTCTGTCAAAACAAAATAAAAAATAAATATGGCCGCCGCGTCAAACACCCTCTTGTATTTGATGCGATTCGGATTCCTGAGACATGATTTCGATTTTATTTAAATCTATTAAATTAAATTTGAAAGTGGTGTGAAAATTGACAGATGTCTAGGAAACAGAAGTAATACCAACTTAAATGTCACGATAAAAAAATTCCCCGAATAACAAATTTTAAAATAAAAATGAAATGAAAACCGGAACATAGAAAATGTTGTACTCGTTGCATAAGTCTTCTGCAACTTGTACTTGTACTTGTACTTTGTAGATCAGGGATCTCTAAATTGGCGATTCTTCAGATTATACAGTTAACAATTACATAGGTGAAACCTCTGAATCCCAAACGTTGTTTCACGGAGCTACAATAGTTAGTTACTGAGATATGGTCAGTTAAATGTGTTGGAACCAGTTCAAAGAAGGTGGGTACTTTTCAGGAAAATTTTGTATTTCCCATTACTGATTTTAGCCCCAACATTTACAGAGGGTCGATTGCTAATTGTGACAAACTTCGTCTTACAGTGCTACGACAGTTAATTGTAGAGTTATGGACAGTAAAAAATATAGTAAAAAAGTTCAATGGAGTTGATTGTCTTTCATGAAGATTCCTTATTTCTAACTTCAGATTATACCGTTAACAATTGCAAAGGATAAATCTCTAATTATCCCAAACTTTGTTTCACGCAGCTACAATAGTTAGTTACTAAGACATGGTCAGTTAAATGTGTAGGAAACAGTTCAAAGAAGATCAAAGATGCTTCTCAGGAAAATTCTGTACTTCCCATTACCGATTTTAGCGCCAACATTTATAGAGGGTGGATAACTAATTGTGACAAACTTCGTCTTACAGTGCTACGACAGTTAATTGTAGAGTTATCGACAGTTAAAAATGCTGTAAAAAAGTTCAATGGAGTTGATTGTCTTTCATGAAAATCCCTTGTTTCTAACTTAAAATTATACCGTTAACAATTGCAAAGGGTAAATCTTTAATTATCCCAAACTTTGTTTCACGCAGCTACAATAGTTAGTTACTGAGATATGGTCAGTTAAATGTGTTGGAACCAGTTCAAAGGAGGTGGATGCTTTTCAGGAAAGTTCTGTATTTCCCATTTCCGATTTTAGCGCTAACATTTACAGAGGGTGGATTGCTAATTGTGACAATCTTTGTCTTACAGTGCTACGTCAGTTAGTTGTAGAGTTATCGACAGTTAAAAATATAGTAAAAAAGTTCAATGGAGTTGATTGTCTTTCATGAAGATTTCGTATTTCTAACTTCAAATTATACCGTTAACAATTGCAAAGGGTAAATATCTAATTATCCCAAACGTTGTTTCACGGAGCTACAATAGTTAGTAACTAAGATATGGTCAGTTAAATGTGTTGGAACCAGTTCAAAGGAGGTGGATGCTTTTCAGGAAAATTCTGTATTTCCCATTACCGATTTTAGCGCCAACATTTACAGAGGGTGGATTACTAATTGTGACAAACTTCGTCTTACATTGCTACGACAGTTAATTGTTGTAGAGTTATCGACAGTTAAAAATATAGTAAAAAAGTTCAATGGAGTTGATTGTCTTTCATGAAAATTCCTTATTTCTAACTTCAGATTATACCGTTAACAATTGTAAAGAGTAAGTCTCTAATTATCTCAAACTTTGTTTCACGCAGCTACAATAGTTAGTTACTGAGATATGGTCAGTTAAATGTGTTGGAACCAGTTCAAAGGAGGTGGATGCTTTTCAGGAAAGTTCTGTATTTCCCATTTCCGATTTTAGCGCCAACATTTACAGAGGGTGGATTGCTAATTGTGACAATCTTTGTCTTACAGTGCTACGTCAGTTAGTTGTAGAGTTATCGACAGTTAAAAATATAGTAAAAAAGTTCAATGGAGTTGATTGTCTTTCATGAAGATTTCGTATTTCTAACTTCAAATTATACCGTTAACAATTGCAAAGGGTAAATATCTAATTATCCCAAACTTTGTTTCACGCAGCTACAATAGTTAGTTACTAAGATATGGTCACTTAAATGTGTTGGAACCAGTTCAAAGGAGGTGGGTGTTTTTCAGAAAAGTTCTGTATTTCCCATTACCAACTTTAGCGCCAACATTTACAGAGGGTTGGATTGTCAATTGTGACAAACTTCGACTTACAGTGCTACGACAGTTAATTGCAGAGTTATCGGCAGTTAAAAATATAGTAAAAAAGTTCAATGGAGTTGATTGTCCTTCATGAAGATTCCTTATTTCTAACTTCAGATTATACCGTTAACAATTGCAAAGGGTAAATCTCTAATTGTCCCAAACTTTATTTCACGCAGCTACAATAGTTAGTTACTAAGATATGGTCACTTAAATGTGTTGGAACCAATTCAAAGAAGGTGGGTGCTTTTCAGGAAAGTTCTGTATTTCCCATTTCCGATTTTAGCGCCAACATTTACAGAGCGTGGATTTCTAATTGTGACAAACTTCGTCTTACAGTGTTACGACAGTTAATTGCAGAGTTATCGACAGTTAAAAATATAGTAAAGAAGTTCAATGGAGTTGATTGTCCTTCATGAAGATTCCTTATTTCTAACTTCAGATTATACCGTTAACAATTGCAAAGGGTAAATCTCTAATTGTCCCAAACTTTGTTTCACGCAGCTACAATAGTTAGTTACTAAGATATGGTCACTTAAATGTGTTGGAACCAGTTCAAAGAAGGTGGGTACTTTTCAGGAAAGTTCTGTATTTCCCATTTCCGATTTTAGCGCCAACATTTACAGAGGGTGGATTGCTAATTGTGACAAACTTCGCCTTACAGTGCTACGACAGTTAATTGTAGAGTTATCGACAGTTAAAAATATAGTAAAAAAGTTCAATGGAGTTGATTGTCTTTCATGAAGATTCCTTATTTCTAACTTCAAATTATACCGTTAACAATTGCAAAGGGTAAATATCTAATTATCCCAAACGTTGTTTCACGGAGCTACAATAGTTAGTAACTAAGATATGGTCAGTTAAATGTGTTGGAACCAGTTCAAAGGAGGTGGATGTTTCTCAGGAAAATTCTGTATTTCCCATTTCCGATTTTAGCGCCAACATTTACAGAGGGTGGATTGCTAATTGTGACAAACTTCGTCTTACAGTGCTACGACAGTTAATTGCAGAGTTATCGACAGTTAAAAATATAGTAAAAAAGTTCAATGGAGTTGATTGTCTTTCATGAAGATTCCTTATTTCTAATTTCAGAATATACCGTTAACAATTGCAAAGGGTAAATCTCTAATTATCCCAAACTTTGTTTCACGCAGCTACAATAGTTTGTTACTAAGATATGGTCAGTTAAATGTGTAGGAAACAGTTCAAAGGAGGTGAATGCTTTTTAGGAAGGTTCTGTGTTTCCCATTTCCGATTTTAGCGCCAACATTTATAGAGGGTGGATTACTAATTGTGACAAACTTCGGTTTACCGTGCTACGACAGTTAATTGTAGAGTTATGGACAGTTAAAAATGCTGTAAAAAAGTTCAATGGAGTTGATTATCTTTCATGAAAATTCCTTGTTTCTAACTTAAAATTATACCGTTAACAATTGCAAAGGGTAAATCTTTAATTATCCCAAACTTTGTTTCACGCAGCTACAATAGTTAGTTACTGAGATATGGTCAGTTAAATGTGTTGGAACCAGTTCAAAGGAGGTGGATGCTTTTCAGGAAAGTTCTGTATTCCCCATTTCCGATTTTAGCGCCAACATTTACAGAGGGTGGATTGCTAATTGTGACAATCTTTGTCTTACAGTGCTACGTCAGTTAGTTGTAGAGTTATCGACAGTTAAAAATATAGTAAAAAAGTTCAATGGAGTTGATTGTCTTTCATGAAAATTCCTTATTTCTAACTTCAGATTATACCGTTAACAATTGTAAAGAGTAAGTCTCTAATTATCTCAAACTTTGTTTCACGCAGCTACAATAGTTATTTACTGAGATATGGTCAGTTAAATGTGTTGGAACCAGTTCAAAGGAGGTGGATGCTTTTCAGGAAAGTTCTGTATTCCCCATTTCCGATTTTAGCGCCAACATTTACAGAGGGTGGATTGCTAATTGTGACAATCTTTGTCTTACAGTGCTACGTCAGTTAGTTGTAGAGTTATCGACAGTTAAAAATATAGTAAAAAAGTTCAATGGAGTTGATTGTCTTTCATGAAAATTCCTTATTTCTAACTTCAGATTATACCGTTAACAATTGTAAAGAGTAAGTCTCTAATTATCTCAAACTTTGTTTCACGCAGCTACAATAGTTAGTTACTGAGATATGGTCAGTTAAATGTGTTGGAACCAGTTCAAAGAAGGTGGGTACTTTTCAGGAAAGTTCTGTATTTCCCATTTCCGATTTTAGCGCCAACATTTACAGAGGGTGGATTGCTAATTGTGACAATCTTTGTCTTACAGTGCTACGTCAGTTAGTTGTAGAGTTATCGACAGTTAAAAATATAGTAAAAAAGTTCAATGGAGTTGATTGTCTTTCATGAAAATTCCTTATTTCTAACTTCAGATTATACCGTTAACAATTGTAAAGAGTAAGTCTCTAATTATCTCAAACTTTGTTTCACGCAGCTACAATAGTTAGTTACTGAGATATGGTCAGTTAAATGTGTTGGAACCAGTTCAAAGAAGGTGGGTACGTTTCAGGAAAGTTCTGTATTTCCCATTTCCGATTTTAGCGCCAACATTTACAAAGGGTGAATTCATGACTTAAATTAGTCTCAAAGCTGAAGTAACGCTCTCTAAATTTCAATGTCTACTTGTTAACTTTAACCGCAGTTATTTAATTTCTTGGATTTATTTCGAAATCGCCACATCCAAAATCCCCATTCTAAACCCATGTTATCCCTTGTTTCGGGTAAATATTTTTATCTGGCTTAACTCGACTTGATAACAAACCCTACATCAAAATTCACCCCCACCCTTCTCTCCTCATGGTCCCGGCTCTCGACTCCTTGCCGATTCAAAACCGCTCCGGTTATTTTTCTCCGATCGTGATTGGGAATTAATGGCGGGTATTAGATTGAAAAATAACCCTTTAATATGAAACGTGGTACACACTATAAGGATCGGAAATCGATGGGAACGGCTTAAACACTGCGCCGTACAGATAACGTGCCGTTTCTCAAATTCCCGATTTATGGATTGTGGAAAAGGGGAAAAAACCCTCGCCCCTTAACCTCTCACATACGCGTGATTTATCGGGGGGGAGTTATTGATGAGGGCTCGATCGGGGTTAAATTGTATTAGACGTATGTTGATTTGTGTCGATGGATTGTCGAGGAAGTGGAACTTACTTGTGAAATTGACGGTAAGTGCTCCTTCGAGTCGATTGAGAATTTTTTTTTAGAGACAACACTAACGAAGGTGATGGTTTCGTAGTTAATTTCTTCCCTTTAAAATATTTGTTTAAACCCACTACTCGCTCTTTTTTCTTACGATCTCTTGTGGAAACTCTTATCACTCATATACACACTATGTATAGTTCGTTATTTATATTAAATCGCCAATCTGCGACTTTTCCATTAAGCTCTTTATTGTGCTGTGTGCTTCCATTGATCTTTTGTTGTCGATAATAATACGTCCGTAGCTCCTTTTCTCCTCGTTTTTTTTTTCTTCTTAACTCTTAATCTCTTTTAATATGTCGACGAATCGAATTTTTCACAAGCGATTTAATCGCTGTTCGTTGCACAATCACCAAACCTGATTAGCTCGGGGGCGAACTTTTTATTTTCTCTCCCTCTTCCTCCGTTCTCTCTCTCCTCCCTTAATCGAATCTATGAAGTTGATTATGCAAGACTGAAGGCAACAACATCTGTTATCGTGGATAATGAAAATTTCCGCGAGGAGTTTCGTCGGGAAGGCCATTAGTTTCCTCCTACAGGATGCATGACGTCGTGGAAAGTGAGGAAATTGCCGGGGAGATCCTTTTGTGATTTCGATGTTATCGGGTTTATGGCGGATTCCCAACAAATTTTTCCAGGACCTGAAAGGGAAAATCCTCGACTCGAGAGATAGATCGTCGATTAGTCGCTAGTGGAATTTGTCAACTTTTTTGTTTTAGACTTTGAGTTACTCGGGAATGCATCGACGATGATTTAAAAAATCGCGAGGTTGCTACGGTTATAACCATTTCTCGTTTCTCATCTTCCACTTCTTTTGCTGTCTGTCCAATCCCTATCTTGCAGATCTCTTGCCTCCATGGCTTCCTCCTCTACGTTTCCATCTTTCAGGTCTATGGTGTCTAGGATTTAGATTCGACACACATCATCTGTCTTATGACTTCATTCCTTATACGATCTAATCTAGAGATGCAGCAGCTTCTCCTCCAAAAAAAAAAAACATCAAGCTATCTCTACATCCCTTTTGCTTAGTTCTGTACGTGCGTAAACTCTCTAGTATTAACCTGTATATAGTGATTTTTGTCCTCTTTGTTATAGCTGGGCTCCAAAACAGTAAGTTGAGTTGGCGAATCGCTCTTCTTCCTTGGTCTGTGTTATCAGAGATGTCTGCGTTACTCTTTTCGTTTGAAGAGAGAGTAACTCAGAGGTACTTGAATGATGAACACTTGTTGGATTGTATCACTCCCTACGTCCAAATCCTCTTGATCTTTTCCCCCACAACCATATATTCGGTTGAACGAAGTGTGAAGTGGTCTCTGTTGGAAGTGGACCGTATGTAATCTCTAGCGTAGCTCGTGGGTGGCTGCGGAGATGAATCTTGTCTCCAGGTTGTAAGACTGGAGACCTGAAGGCGTCTCTTGCAGGTCCTGAGTTCGAAGTTCTAGTAGAGTGGAGAGAGGGCGTGACGTACTTCTCCGGGGTTGATCTGAGGGCGTAACGTGCAGATCTGGGGTTGATGATCTTGAAGTTAGAAGTTGTCGTATTCGTATCTTGAAGATCTCAGGGCGTAACGTGAGAGCTTGTAGTTTGGGTCGAAGAATCAAGACCACAACACACTGTCGTTTTGAGCATACTTAGGTATACTGATTTATTGTCCCAAATTTCAGAGCTTTTATACATCTTATTTTACATTAGCTAAAGGAGATATTATTTGTTTTGTTACCTTGCACCAGACTGACCTTCTCGAGCGAGGAGGGCTCGTTATCACGTTACCTAGACGTCGTGTTATGCTTAGTCAGCTGAGTATTGGGATTTGAACTTGACCGGCTCACTGGAACGTTAAAACAATCCAATAATATTTTACACAACTATCCTCGCTCTTAATTATGATTTGTTTTCCTTTTGTAAAACAACCCGTGTTAATTTCAATGATTAAATTACGTAAAAAGTTCCCTAAATTCGTTTACAATAAGTTATGATTTCTTCACCTACAATTCCCTTAAATAATGTTAACGCTAGCGTTAACATCGGTCTTTTTTATAATCATAGTGAGGCCTTAGCCTTCATAGCGCTTTGTAACTTACGTTGTCTTCGTCTTCAGCTACAATAACTTGGTCATCAGGGAATAATAATGTGTAGAGGGTATCGTTATTTATACGTAACCACATTTTGCAACATTTCTGCTTCCAAGGTTTCAAAGCTTCTTCGATATATCTTTTAAACAACAGAGAAGCTATAGAGTCAGAACTTTGGTTACTTTCAAATCCCGAGACAGGCCTGTACCTATTTTTAATCTAGTTTTATTTTTTTAGTATATTGCCCTAATCGATACCAATTTACAAATCGACAAATACCAAATGAACAGCTCTTCCTCTTTCTCCTCGTTTTGCCATCAAATTCTTCAATGTAACGATACCAACAATACATGATCTTCCTGTCCTGAGCCCATTCTGCTCTTCTGAGTCCGTAAAGGGCTTTCTTGTTTTCCATATAAGATACTCATTTGAAAAATTACGTCGCATTTTGTAATTCATCAGCCTCGTCAAAAATTGGATAGAGGAGGCGTTATCTACCGCCGTTACTATTTAGATCTCTCAATTTGTCGCTTCGTTAGTCGCAAAGAAGGCGAATAATACGTTACTAATAAAGTTTGTCTCTTTCATCTTCTCCCGATGTTTGCGGCTCGTTCGGGATTCATGCGGCTGATCGCGTTTTCTAATCCGCCATTTTCCGTGCGACACGTTTTATGATAATGTTAATTCGATGATTGGCGAAAGAGAGCGAGAGAGATGGAGGGGGGAAAGATGGAAGAGGGGTAGAGAGAGGCGTCTGAGCGAAAAAAAGGAAGCGTTATCCGCCTCATTTGGTGCTCTACACGGAAGATTTTTTTGCGTGCGTCGTCGTTGGCAGAAAGACGAACGACACGGAGGGTTGATATAGGTCGGCGGCGATAACTTACCCCGTGGAAGAGAGAGGGAATGTTTTTGCATATACTTCATTTTCTCCCGGAGTTACACTTCCTTTCTAACACCTTTATTTCGGCGGAATAGTGAAATATTACCGAGCGAGGGATGAAATTAGTTAAGGCCGGGATACGGGAGAGGGAAAGTTTTTATCCCGACAGGAGGCGATAATGTGGTTCTTTTCATTTTCCCTTCCCTTCGAATTACGTCTCCCCTCGGAGCCCATACGCGAATAAACTTTGTGAAGTTACGCCTGAATTCGGCGCCAAAGATGGCTCAAGATTTTTTCAGTCTTAGACGTGTCATATCTCGTTTTAAAATTATTGATCGAGTTGCCCCCTTTCCTTTGATCAGCAGTTTTTCCTCGAAACTTACGATTCCCTTCTGCCAGCTTCACTTTGCAGAGACTGTGGAATATTGAGAAACGTGGAATTGGTTCAGAAGGGTTCTGTTTTTTCGTGTTAACGGAGTTTGTGAGTGATAATAACTTGGGCGCCGACGAGTTCCTCCCGATGTCAGTAATTATTATGATTTGTAGTAGCTGTTAGAGGGCGAACTTGACACTCGTTACGGCGATTTATTTGATAAGGCATAAAATAAAAATGGAATATTCACTCTATTTATTTTGTCATATGAAAAACTGTATATTACTTTAAACACACATACAACAATATGTATTGTCATAACATAACAAATAACAAATACGTACCTATTGTATTGAAATGCAGGGTCCGAAATCAACAAGAGCGAAAGAGAAACTAATAGTAGTTCGTTAGTATGGCAGAGAACGAAGTTTTGCAATGTTGCCGGCCGGCCGGTCCGTATCCCATTCCAAATATTCCCGTCGGAGGCTATACAGCGAATGATCCGGTAGAGTGTGGCGATGACTGTGATGTTTCGCGAGCTAGCAACGTCGCAAAAGTTCTTTCTCTGTTTAGCCAACGAGAAATATATTGCCTTTCTTTCGCTCTTATGTTTATACCATACTGCGACTCTGTAGAAACGGTCTGTATATACATACCTATCCTAGAACATTCTCACATTTCTACACACTTTCTAAACAATCTCACGTTAACTTTAGCAGGCAAATTATGATGATAAATACTTTTTATGAGATTAAGTCTACTCAAAGAATGATTGTTGTAATATTTGTGTAAAACATGGATATTTCCTCGATGTTTTAACTTTGAAATCATACTTACTGCACGTTAATAACTGAACTGTCTTAAAACCTTCGCACATAAATGTCTACTAATATTAGTACAATTGGGAGAATCCAATAATCTCTTTAGGTTTGTACCTTAGGATCAACAAATTCCTAACCGCCGGGAAGAACTGGTCGACGCCCGATAATTTTTGTTCTGAAGTTCGTAGCGAGGTGGAAATACCAGATGGCACTGAAATGGCAAAGGTTTAAGAAGGTATTAAAAATTGGGGTGTTTTTTAGATAAATACGAATCCTCTTAACTTGTAAAATATGGAAATTTTAAAC
Organism: Cryptocephalus moraei; assembly: GCA_946251905.1. Lineage (NCBI taxonomy): Eukaryota > Metazoa > Arthropoda > Insecta > Coleoptera > Chrysomelidae > Cryptocephalus > Cryptocephalus moraei. The sequence goes on along the minus strand of OX276457.1, from coordinate 35,288,459 downwards.
TACACCTGGTTCTTGTTGATATTGGGTGTTTTTTTTTTTGAGAACTGACTTAATTTAATAATAGTTCGATGTAGAGATGTCAGTTTACTCCAGTGCCTTTCAAGATATTCGAATATTCTTGAAAATTACTTATTTCTCCTGAAGAAAATCTCATAAAGCCTGTGAACGGTTGTGGACAGTTATTTTTACTGGGCACACATAATATTTAATGTGTTTCTTAGATCAGTTTAATCGTTGAATTTGTCGTTATAAGCAATCTGGAAAGTCGTTGCTAGTTTTCATTATTTAAAACTTATTGATCGAGCCGTTTGCGTTCCTTTGATAACTACCCTTAGAATCTAACACATTTTTTCATCTCGTACGTACATAAGACTCCAACTAATGAAAATAGTTCGCGATCGTCTACAGCTTAAGGATTATACTCGCTGAAAGATCCACCCGTCTCTTATGCTAATGAAAACGTCCGTATCCCGCTCCCTACAAATCTGACTGCGCCCCTGTTGCAATCCCTCCCTATTGCACTATATCCCCGGGACCGTATAACACGGTTCATCGGTTATTGCCTTTATACATCTCTTCAGTTTCACGGGTATATCTTTTCTTCGGATGGGATGGAGCTCCGGCCCGTGAATACGGAGATAAGATGATGAGATTACCCTCCGCGATATACTAAAAGTTCGATCGTCGATAATCAATTGCGCGGATAGCTTTATATCTCTTAGAATGGAATACTATGTAGCGAGATGCCTCGGGGTTGGGATGGAGGAAAGCTGAGATTCCGCGATGCAATTTTAATTTTATTAAATACACATAGACTGTGAAGTACCGATGAAATTAGATTAATAGTTATTTAAGCCACAAGGAAGTAAAGACGTTTTACTATTCGAGGCAAGTGTGTACGAGCCGAGGCTTGTCATTTGCCGAGGATGTTAACAGTAGATACATTTCGTGTGGCTTATTAGATTTTTCACGCTGCCATTGAAAATTTCTTCATAATTCCTCAAAAAATGAAATGTTTGATTTAGTTTGGACGTACGTCACTCTGACATAAGTTGACTGACATACGTCAGACTTACATAGTCTGACATATACGTAACTAGGGATAAATCAACTTGATTTACTCTTTTGATGTTGAATGTATTTTTGAATTTGAGTTTGATTGATTTGAATGTAAATGACAGTATTTACATTCCGTCGTCAAGGAAAAATAATACACGAATGTTATGTGCCATTTTCATGCAAGGTATCTATGTATATAAGAGCGATTTACGATAGCGGCAGCGTGAAAAATATCAAAAGTGGGTCACAGCAAAAGTTATCGTTAAGTTACGTGGATTTAATTTGTACATTGTTACTTATTCATTTCAAACATGGGTCCTTCTTTAATTAGATATCCCATTACATACACCATACATGTAATTTTTAAAATCACATGAAGCACCTGGATTCGATGAATACACGCTCATGTCAACCACTCTTCCAGCATTATTTGGTTGCAAACTTTTCATCCCCGAATCACCGGATTAACAGTATCCTCATCATCGTCTTCCTCCTCTTTGACATGTTTATCGGGAACTTTGGTCCTTTTCGCCCGCTCGGACTTTTTCTCCCGTCCCGAAGTCATCTCGAGCAAAATAACAACCGAAGCGATTCTCCTAAGAAATTGGATATCTTGCATGAAACATCCTCCGGTAATGTATATTTACTCCGGCTATACACGTCAGTTTTATAAGCTTTTATAACGTAGTTTACACAAGAGTTATACGGCACAATAAATCCGAACTGAAACCACGAAAAAAACTCAATTCGCAGGAAACTAGAAATTAAATACCTTTCGCCTGATTTCGTACTTTAGGGGATTCGGATCGAAATTCATCATCTTCCCTCACAAACTCGTAGTGATGTATTCTCCGACAATCCGTTTAGCATATGCATATTGCATTACCCATCCTCCTAACACACGTGTACATGCAGCTCGTATTGTCTGGAACATCTTGTGACGTCCCAGATAATATGCGAGTTGAAACGTTTTCTGGAATCCTGGCAAAACGGCTGCATTGTTTCGGTTTGTTACGATGGAATGTAGGGAAAAGGGATTTTTTTTAACGGGAGAAAAATGCGCCTCGGTAATGACTGCGATCCTATTGTGATTGTCCTTGTTGCACCGGTGTTTCGTCATCTGGATGCTTGTAGCACTTGAATAGATGAGAATTTCTCCAGAAAGTCGATATGGGGTTAAAAGGAAATAGTAGTTTGTAGTACAAGTTGCAGAAGACGTCATATTCGTCTTCTGGACTTGGAATGTCTTCTGCAACGAGTAGTTTTTTTTAGTAGTAGGAATTTCTTTATCGTGACATTTAAGTTGGTATTACTGTCGACGTGGCGGTCATATTTATTTTTAATTTTGTTTTGACAGACATCAGACAGCATTAGGGAATATCTTGTTGCTAACCCGACAAAAAAAAAACCAAAAACAATGCTTTAATAAGCCTCATTAAAGCACTGTTTTCGGCCATTTTAGTGCTAGAATAGCTGTCATTTTAGTGCCGGAACATAGAAACCTACTTGCAAGCGTAGATATGTGTATGAAAGTTCTGTCTAGCTACGTATAAGACATGTTGATTTTAGGATTTAAATTGGCTTTATTAGCTGTCGATTTTTGCGGAGTGATAGATTTGAATCATTTTTCCCACGGAAGGTGGAAGTTTTCGTGAACTTTACGTTCTTCCACTCAAAGCACTTCGAGTAAACAGTTCACACAAATTAACAACATTTATTGGGTTTAGCAAGAGAGTGGTTTACAGGAGGGGGGGGGGGAGTAATCCCGCATTAATAACCTTAATTGGGGGGGGGGGGGGGGAGTTAGTGGAGAGACAGATGGAACAGATCGACGAGACTCAAAATAATTGATAAGTAAAACGACAGAAACAGAGGAAAAACAAAATTAAAAGTAAATTAGATATGGTCATAGCGTACGTTATATATGTAGTAGTAGTAGGGGTACATCACGGCAGGACAGATTCTATAGGCAATTAACGAGGGATAGCGTGTCAAGCCGATTGATCATCGATGACTGATCAATGACCCATTAGCGACTACCCCAATTGATTTTTTGGCGGTTGTTTTATGTCTATTTGGTAGTCAGATCGTGTCTTGATGGCGAGGTTAATAACGAACAAGGATTTTTTTTCAATGTTTAAAGTTGAAAAATCCACGTTTTGCCTTTGGCTTAATTACTTGGTCCTGGTTCTACTGTCGTTCGCTACAATATGTTAAACAATTAAATCAGGTTAGTTATTTTGACGGGAATTTCTTTGCTAACGTTACCAATTTAGGGAACTATTATCACGTGTGGCAAAAGTTACATATTTCTCAAGGGATACTAAGAAATGTGTAATATTCAGTGGTGTTGGTGCATGTCCAAAAATAATAGTATACTTATTGAAAGAAACTAGTCGATTATTGACAAAACTGTATCACAACTTAATTCATTAGTAATATTGTTTATTGGTGTAGCTTGAAATGTAACAACCATGAACTGTTGTTAAATGGAAACATCTTTGATATTAATTTCAGACACTGGATACATATTGATTATAGTAGTAATTGTAATTATACAATTATTACAAGACATGACCTACTGTTTATGGATTTGTTATCAGTCTGACATCAGAAACTCATCAGACTCTCTTTAGATAAATCCCCTTTCCACAAACTGACCGGTCTAATTAACACGCTGACGGTTACAATGGCACTTTTACCTATGAGATTAAAAGCTTGTTTGTATTACATACAGCAGCTGTCAATTTCAGACGTTTTGTAATTATTTCCTCTTTCACAATTACCTTTTTGACACACCAAAGCCTGGTGTATTTGCGCCATTTTCCATCCGGGAAAATATATGTAGTAAACGAGCCCTTTTCCGGCTCGAATTAATAAACCTTTCGATAAGTAGTCGAAAATGTGATACACTTCAAGCGTACGAATGAAAACGTCAAAGGTGGAGCCCCTGACGACACCCCTCAGTTGGAGGATTATCCAAATTAGCAGCGCGATCGATTTCTTCGGCGAATAAATCCAATTCATGGCGTCGAAGTCGCCGCGTAATTAGATTAGTTCGTTCAGACGGTGGGCGCTGTTGTTTTGAGCTGTTTTTAAACTGATTAACTGCAGCGAGAATCGGTAAACAGGGGGAACTCGTAATTTCGTAACGATTCGTTTGTAATGGAAGTCGATGAGTTGAGATACGTTCTCTTTCCCTTTCGGTGACACATTGGGGAGTCTTCTTTGGGAGATTACGTTAAAAGTCATCACCATACCAATGGGGATGTTTTTGGGGTATCGTATCCAGGATTGTATTACCACAGTTTAGATATATCATAGACTGTGGTATTACTATTAAAATTTTATTGAAAGTAATCCAATGTAGGAGAAAGTTTTTAAACTTTAGTTGACAATTTTGTGCGAAATTCTAACGACCCAAATATACCTACTATTGCATACTCAATATGACTTGTTAATGCGATATATCACTACTAGTCCAGTCATGGGCCATTTACCCAAATTTGGGATTTAGGTAGTATTTATAACCTTCTTCAAAATCTACCCTGTGTCGAAGCGGGGTTTTATCCTAGGGGTGGAAACCACCCCTTCTAGGGGATGAAAATAGACTCGGGAATCCATAGATTGAGCAATTATAACCAATTTTTATTCTATCAATTTTTTTGTAAAGTTGATACTTTCCGATTTATTCACGATTGAAATTTTACATTTTACATTAAAAAAAAACTCATGTTTTCAACTGTTTTTCACGAATTACTTAAAAAGTGTTCATTTCATAGAAACAATTATTAAGAACAAAAATGTAGCAAATAAAAAAAAACGTTAGGACAGTTATTTTTCGAGAAACCCGAAATTTGGAACTTTCAACCTTAAATAACTTGGAAATGGTGAAATTTTTGGGGAAAACTTAAGAGATCTTTTTTAAAGTACTTAAAAGAACCTTTTAAATGAGGATGGTAAAAGTCTTTTGCCTAAAAATTGACTGAGTTATAACAAAAATACAGTCACTTCTTTTTTGACAAAATTTAACAATACAACCCTCTATAGTACCACCCTAATTGAAATTAATCGTAACCCACTTGCAGTTTACTTTATTTGGGTATTATTGATATAATTCCATTGATTTGACCCGTTTGGAAAGCTTATTTTAGATAAAATAACTGATTAAAATAAAAATTGCATTTTTGTCATTTAAAGAAAAATGTATTTTTTTAATTAAACCAAAAACTATTCATGACACGTAAAAAGTTTTTCAATGAGAATTGTAGGTTTTTCTTACTGAAAATTAAAAATTTTCTATCATAAAAATTAAATGAGATATGGCGATTCAAAGTTTGCATTTGCGTACTATTTTTAGATCATCCAAGCCCTTTGAACTCAACCCTTTTCAAAAATAAAGGTTGAAAAAGTTTAAACTAACATGACATTGAAGCGCTTCAAATTCTCTATAAAACGCTTTTTTTAAGTTTATAGCTCAAAAAATAAGGAAATTATCGTCTAAAAAGCAATTGCATTTTTTTAAATTTTGGATGAGCCATTTGGAGCATATAATATGTATATAACATATAAGCATACAACAAATAACAAGTATATAATACGCGGGAAATCTAACATATAAACATTCAATATATTCGAATATATTGAAGAATATTTACCATCGACACACCCACATATATAATGTAATTTAAATTAAGTAATAATTGCCTAAATAATCAATTATATTTCAAATAAAGAAATATTAACTTTCCTGTAACCTTTAAAATATTAGAACTCTTCAAGTATTTGAAAATATTTGCGAAATATTTCAAGGGGTTGTGGTTGTTTAGATTGCAACATAAAAAATATTTTTATAAATATATTGATTCTATATAGTATTCGAACAAAGTTACATTAACAAAAAATTATAACCGCACTTTTTATATTTTTTGTGGTAAGGGGTGGTTTTTATAAGGGTTGAAGTGTTTAAATAATAAGAAGCGAAATATTCTTAATTTAATACCGATTCACTTTTGAATCATTAAATCATTTCACATTGTAAAATGCCTTTTGAAAAATATTGTTTAATACTTATAACCCACAGGTGGTAATTTATAAGGGTTGAAGCATTTCAGAAAATAACCTATTACATTTAACGATTTAATTAACGTAAAAATAATTTAAATTTAATATGACGCACTTTTGAATCGTTTCAAATTATATTAAATATCTTTAAAACTAGGGATGATTTACAAGGGTTGAATCTACCTTATTATTGATAAATCTTGTTCAAAGATGTCAAGAAATCTACCATTAATTCAATTAAACATTATTTTGTTCAGTTACATGTTAGAATCTACGATTTTTAAATTTTTTGTAGTAAGGGGTAGTTTTCGCCCCTAAAAATAAAAAGTCCGGTCCGGCACGAGGTAGATTTTGAATTAGAGGATAATAGTAACCCAATTTTTCATGAAAATGGGGTTGTCATTTCGAACCTACCGCAATTGCCGTCTATATGCGAGTTAAAGTTAATGTAGATAATAACAGTGGATGGTGTGAGGCGAACTTAATATGCGGTAAACTTGAACAACTTCGTATTATTCCCTGCATTCAACTTCCGGAATGTAATTTTGTAATTCAGTTTCGTAACAAATCAAAGTTTCCGAATCCATACAGGATTTCTCGCTTTCTTGGGCTCCGATAAACTTTATAATCCACCCCCTTAACGAACTTTCCGTATTATTTATGCAACTTTTAATTAATTCATAGTTCGCCGCCGGATTTATAACACTTCCTCGCTCGCTCCGAAGTCTCGGAGAGTTCGAGAGGACCTTTTCTCGTCTCACTTTTACCATTAAATTGGACGTATCAAATGGAAATGCAATCGATTCATTTCGTACTCTCGCCCCATTACCTCCGAAATCCCCGCACTTTTAACGGCGACTCCGGGACGAATTCGTCTCGCCGGCGTGGTTTCGGATGAGGTAACGGTTTAATGAAGGTTTCCATCTGGGAAAGTGGTGGGATTAAAAAATGAGGGGTCTCGTTGCACCGGGTATTTGTCGCTGAACGTCTACTTATCTTCAATTTATTCAAAGGTTAGGGGATGGGTGTATTTGGTAAAGATTTTTCTTACTGAACCCGAGTTAAAGAAAAATAAAAATTTTATATATAGGAAAAGGGGCTTTTGGAGATGCTGGGAAAAATTGTGTGTACCTGATGAGACGTCTAGTTTTTGAGAAAAAAAAAATGTTGGAAAAAACACCGAAATTACATATTTTCAAAGTGGAATTTCTCAGTGTTTTCGTAAGTACTTTTTACTCACTTTAAGGCCTAAATGTAGTTCGATGCTTGAACTAAACGATGACATTATCTTCGCGCCGAAATAATACCGGAAAATATGCAAATTCACGATTCGAAACAGAGACGTTTTCGCGCCTTCGCCATATTTAAATACTGTTGGCAGACACGCCGAGAGCAGTTTTGGCAGTGGCTAACCGGCCGACAGTGTTGCCAGGTCAGTTACACAGTTGGGTAGTAGATTTCAGAGAAAAAAACAGTAGATTGAAAAAATAATGGTCACCCATTAATTAAGTGGAAAATTGCATTACAAACCGCTTAATTTTTATATTGATAGTTTGAATAACTTGAATATTTGGAGTACGTTCGAAAATTTTGTGGAAGTTTGGGGATATTTTCCTCGATACTAATGTGGCTGTTAAATAAGAGCTGTATAAATCCACCTTAAGTCAAACTAAAATCTAGCAAAATGTAACAGTAGAACTGACCCTCTAGGAAGTAAAACAGTAGCCAAAGTCGAAAAACAGTAGATCTACTGCAAAAACAGTAGACCTGGTAACACTGCCGGCCGACATGA